>CADEBD010000302.1:2601318-3216442 GCA_902825455.1 Arctia plantaginis | reverse complement strand
ATTAGGAATATTCTGTGCTTTTTTTCACCTATACTGTAAATCAATGCAGTGGTTGAAAGTACTTGAGAAAACATATCTAAAAGTTAAAATTAGATGTGACCTATCGTACCAATTCCTTAACCGTATGCCACGGACTCCAAATTTAAAGAAAAGAAACGTTTTATACAAACTGACAAAAATAGCTCACTATCTCATTATAAAATTTAATGGCGATCTCAACAATTAATCACAATGTTTATGAAGTGGTTTGCGTCCTAGAAACTAACTACAAAGAGTCAATTCAAACTGAGTGCGTTGAACTAACTTGACACAAAAATTTGCGCGGTCTTTCTATCACTATATTCATCACAATGACATACCTACTACTTTTTTTCTAAAACAACCTACTTTAGAATTTAAAGTTCGTCATGCAACCAATGAGAGTATAATGGTTTTCAACTCAAAAGCTTCAAAGTATGGATCCTTCTATTTAATATGAATATTCTTCAAATATCAGAGGGCTAGGACTTTTCTGTAACTTCAAGTTATGGAAACCCGACCTAATTCAGCAAATTTTTTTATATGGCAGTAATCCCTCCCCCACTACTGAAACCACTGTACACCAGGATCAACAGCAGAATCTACGAACACACGAAGTTATGGCACTCGGGAAATCCCAGGAAAAATAAACTCTTGAAACCAGCAACGAAATTAATCAGAAAAAATTAGAGGAGTTGGAAATACAGTAAGATTTATCATATTTTCAACTCTTCCAATTCAGATACTTTTGCCGGGACTTCCCCGAGTATCATTACTTGGTGTATTCGTTACAGTTACAGAAGTAACAGTGGTGCGCGTGTGGGAGGGATTAATCCCAAAAAAAAAAAAATCTTAATTGGCTATTGCTTATATTCCCCAAAAACATCCGTATGAACTATACTTCTCTTTTTCCGTAGCCTTCCCGTCATAAGTCAATATACCTTTCCCTTCACGATATCTTCAATATCTATTTTCCGATCTTTAATTTCCAATTTCCCGGTTGACGGTCTTACGTTCGTGCCTTTATTACTCAAATGGAACTAAACTATATTTAGAATAAATTGGACAATTAGTATTTATGTACAATAGGCGTTTCTATACCGCTAGAATAACTAAACAATTTATGACACAAATATACGAGAATTTGTAGTGACCAAAACATTAATAACGTTTAAATGAACAATCTTTGTTTTTCAGTCGTTCCAAGGCAGCCAAGGGCGCGCGTACCTCTTCAATTCCGTGTAAGTTATATACACCTTATTACCTTATATCCAATTATCATGCATATTTCATATAAACCTTACTGCGTATTTTAGAATTATATGTATACGAAAAAGATCCCTGCTTCTCTGCAGTATAAAGTTTAGGTTTAATGATAACACTTAGCATTTCTCCATCTAAATTTAAGCTAGCTAAATGTTAAATGAAAGAGCTGATTCCAGCTAGTGTTCTAAGACCGATGACTTGACATTAAGAGACGGTTTAACATTTGGCAAAAATACTCTCTGAAATATCTACGCATGTAATTAGTGCTTTTAACAATAGTTACTCATACGATAACAACATTTGAGCACATGCTTGATTACTCTCAAAGTAAATATCTTTTAAAGTTATAAGTTTAATAAAGTTATAAAGTCGATTTTTAAACTAAGTTTTATTACTAAACTTTTCGAAAAGCCTCCATCCAAAGCTAGACATCCAGAGTTAGCAGGAACATAGTTAGGACATAGTTTGTATGATGATAGTCGATTGTGATTAGTCAAGGGCACTAGCACTTGTTGACTCGTAAAACCATATGATTTTTGCCACCTGCCTAAAATGTTGAAAGTAAAATCATATTTTCATCGATTGAGTTTTGCAATAAATGGTTCAATGATGGCCTCCACTTATGTTATAACAAGTCATATTAATGTGAACTTTGGCCGTTGTTAGGTTTTCCCGAATGAGTGATGATCTGATTTTAATGAAAGACAAAAAGTGATCTAATAGGTTAAAATCAATGCTATTCCCGTAGTCATAGGTGCTATTTTTGCGTGCTTTATAGTAGGTAATACAGTTTGATATGATGAATGAACTGATATCAAGCATCCTATATTGAAATTGTTATCTTTTAGCATATTAGATGTATCGTGATTTAATCGCTGTATTAGTTAAGAGATAAAATATTTTTATTATAATAATTGTTTATCACATTTTTAACACGAAAATAGAGGTTTAATAACGTGAACACTATTATAGGCGCTTTTTCATAGTAAAAGTAAAAGTAGGTAATAAGTAAAAGTAAATTTTCATTCGATACTTTGGGCAACATCGTAAATGCTTTAAAAAAAATTGTAGGTAGCATATGGATTCATTCACACATCTTCATAAAATCAAGTCTCTCAAAATAAATCTTTATTTTTCTTTTTCTTAAAACGAACAAGAAAAGTTTCGTCATTAAAATGCGTTTGTGTCCAACAAGCATTTTTAAGATGCCTTTGTTTGCTAACTTAGTGTATTTCTAATGTTCCAGTGTGAATGTGGGCTGCGGCCCGGCAGAAGAGCGTGTTCTTCTGACAGGGCTGCACGCCGTCGCCGACATATACTGCGAGTGCTGCAAAACCATGCTCGGGTGGAAATATGTAAGTGACAGCTAGGGCTGCCTAAAATTTTCGGTTGAATTTATTTGTTCTTTTTGCACGACAAAGCGAATTTTCCAATCTACCCTTTGGATATCAGAGCTGTGTTATCAGAGGTATATTTTGAAATCATAGGATAAGAGAGAAAAAATTCCATAAATTTGTCTACATTAATGTACTGGATACGTACACATATAGCTTACATTATACACACAAATAATATAGACACTTCTAAAGTATTAATATGATTGATGATTCGTAACATCTAAATATAGTTTAAAATCGCATTATAAGTATTAAGATAACCTAAAAAAATATTTAATATGTAATACATTCCTTTTCATATTTAAAAAACTACTTTGTGTTCAATTGTATAATGTTATTGATTATTATCTGTTATAGGAAAAAAAGATCTCTCTTAATGAAATAAAGCAATTTGCATAGAATCATTAATCACAATATACGAGTATAATACAATGAACGGTTGACAACCCTATTGTCAACCCTTAATACAGTTTTGTTTTTATAGATATCGAGAAAAATATATAGAATAAATAGATTGGAAGAAATCTATGTTGAGCAGAGGGGGACTGTTGGCTGATTGGAGTGATTGAACCTCTTAACAAAAAAGAATATTTTATTGATACGTAGATATATGTATGTAATCTACATATATATTAACTACACATTTTCAATTTAGTTATGTGTTATTTTCATATGTAACGGAGTAATATAATAAAAATAAACTATATATGTACATACAAGTGTCACAAAATTCATGCACATCGTCGCCTAGGGTGTTAGTGTAGTAGTAGTGTGTTCTCAGAAGGTTGTCAGTATGGCAAATGGCTCTGCTCTGTGCTAAAAAAGAGCTGCTGTGTAGTCACGAGAAGCAACTGGAACGAGCACTCGGACTCCATAACTCCGTCTCGACTTTAAACAGTATAAAAATATACATTTTAAAACTTTTGTATTTACGTCGTTTAATGCTTTATTCAAATTTTGCATTTATTTGATTTACGATACACTCAAATTTTCAATTTAGCTTTTACTTTAATGATTTTAAAGGCACTTTTTCTTCAGTACGGTTTTTCTTCAAATATGTTTTAAGTCTGGTGTTGTCAGGCTGAAGAGACTTTTTTGTAAGCCACCGATATGTTTGTTTGCCACACTCATGGTATAAAAGTTGTGAGGTACATTACAGTGTTAACTTCATGTACCATTAATAATTATTAAAAGAAATTTAAACTTGCTGTTGTCGTGTAGCAGAGGATAAAACCGTTCCTTATATCTTCGTAACGTACACAAGTACTCAGACGCTGTAATTACAAGCTATTGGCCAATATGTAGGTACTGTGCGTTTTTATTACTCGATTTGTTTCTCACAGCTCTTTAATTAATAGTGTGGCAATCTGGCTGCATATAAACAACCACCTCATCACATGTTAACAGTTTATTATGACTACAAATTGTCTGTTTAACTTCTTTTGGTTTCGTTCATTGGCCATTTTTTAAAGTTTTAAACATTTTACTTAGCTTTCTGCCATTTTCTGTACATTGTTAGTATTTCCATGCAAAAACTATAAGTATTTTTATTTTCGAATTACTGCATTCCTTTTTTTCTTTTAAAGCTTAAAGTAAAGAATTCTCTCCACGTATTAATACGACGTTGACGACGACGGCGACGTTTTAATCTTCACAAATCATTTATTTTCAACCTTTTTCTTGTCGCGCATTCATTTCCTTGTTTCAGATATTTTTATTTCTGACGGCATCTTCAAAATGGCATTCTCGGTTCCTTTGTAACTTTACCTCTGAAGCTTTTATCAAAATATCTTTTGTACTTCGTAATCAGCGAACATTTTAAACATTTTTTAAGTTTTAAAGGAATGCTTTTAAGTCAGTTATTCATAATGTAACTTGGATACTTAGACTTTTATAGAAATGTTTGTTTCTCAAAATTTCAAATTTGTTTTCGAACTGGCTTTTTGTATTTTCTTTCGTTATTTTGCAATTGTGATTTTGTCCTTCTGTATGTTCTTCTTACTTCATCAGCTCACTTATTAAGCATGGTGATGAGTGTATATTGCTAGAATATTAAAGTTATCGATTCGCAACTCGTAAAATGCTAAACATTATTATTGTGTAGTTCCGATAGCCCTATGTAGTCTTCATCATTAGTTCTCTTTCACCAAATGGTGCTTTCCAATAGGAAATGCACGGTTAATTTGAAAATATACCCAAATCGCTATAAGTTTGCCTATATATAATTATTTAAAGAGTTTCTTCGATTTCTCCAGGATCTTATCAGATCCAGATCTGATGACAATTATGGTCCCAGGAAGTAGAAATAAAACATTTAAAATCAGTCTCCATCGCGCTGTATACATATTTCGCATGACCGGGATTCAAACAAAAAAAAGGAGTGCGACGAACTGAGATCCACCATTTTTTTTTAAATAATGGGCAGGTAGTCAGTCACTGCATAAGTATCATGACAAGATATTTGTGTTGTATTTGTGAATAGGAACATACGTGGTAGAGATCATAATCTCTTACCCAATGAAGTCAATAATAAATAATAAAATGGTCAGTAACTTAGTTCATGAAATTCTTCGTAACAAAAAATGAGGCCCGCATACATACCTGTACAGGCATTTGGAATCTATTTAATTCTTATCCTAATTTTGAGTATATGTTACACTTCTCTCCTCTTTTCATCAGAAATTAAGTTAAACTCATCCTATAAAATAAAATAACCAAAACCCCTATTACAACTTTTACCTGCCCGTTCTCGCCATAATCGCGACGTTTTGTTTAATTAAACTTGACTTATTCCAAAGAGCAGGCACCTGTTAGTAGCCTTTTTCATATCCTTACCCTTTTTTGTTACAGGAGCACGCGTTCGAGTCGAGTCAGAAATACAAAGAGGGCAAGTTCATAATAGAACTGGCTCACATGGTGAAGGAGAACGGGTGGGACTAGGCGCGCGGCCAGGCCCCCGGCGGGCCGCGCGCCGACTCCAGTGGACAGGCCCCGACTTAGGCCTCAGTGGACTACAGTGCTGTTGTGATACGATTGGTGGCCAAGCGCAGCCCACACACCGGCGCATCAATAGCAAAGACTTTCGTCAATTACCCGCAAACATCTGATATGCACCACGAGTGTTCCTTTACGGCCATAACTGGGCCATAACCGGCCAGCAACGATGAACTCCCGCCGCGAGCTAGAGCCTTCGTGATGACGTGTCAGGCGAGTTGGACAGTAAAGCTCGCCTTTGATGTCCGAGAGACGACGTGAACAGTCGACGCTCTACGCCAGGGAGCTACACGTGATTAGGTCCGTAGTGCTTTGGCGTGGAGGGTGTTATCTGAGGCTCTTATAGCTGTACAGATACATTGTTGTCGCGCAGGTCGGTCAGGTCCTCACAACATATTATTTTTGTCACATTAACTAATTCTTAATCGGGTGGGGTCTGACCGAGTGCGGGACACGTAGACTGTCCGCGTTCGCGCGCAGTGAGAATGTCGCCTTATGTGCTCTTTTACTTTAAAACGGCTTCAGCGCTTTGGCACCGCCAGTCAACGTTATGTTATATTGTTATAAATGTAAGTAATCGATCTCAACCGCCCCACTTGTACGGGGCTATGGGCTTAGAATTTATTTTAATTTGTAAACGATTTGATTGACGTCGCGCCGTCCGCGTCGGCGGCGCGGGCGGTAGTACACCGTAAGTTGTCTTAGTTTTTACATTATGTAGCTATGTATGTACTGTATTGAGAGAACACTAATACTTTCTCTTGTCCCTTTTAACCTGTGATAAGTATGTTAGTAATAGACATTTTGGATTTCTTGAATATATTCTTTCAAGGAGTTGCTCAGATAACGTCAGTTGTTCCTAATGATTTCAGCTGTACAATTTGCTTATTATTTTTGTTTTTTATTTTGTGAGGAACCTAGTCGAAACTATGACTTGTGGAAAGATAATTTCCATTTTGATTTATTTTGCGCCTAAAGTTGACTTTTAGTTCGTAATTGTAACAATTTATCGACTACTCCTCGAATTTTGAACTTTGATTATTTGACGGAATTTATTTTGCCAAATTATTTTTGAATTAGTTGATATCCGAAAATACGGATTCTGAGCTCATTTTTATAAACGAATATGGCTGGTTAGCTATCAGACAGTTTTATTATTCATTTATTGTTTCTATTTAAATATAATCTATTAGATACCTATATATTCTTTATTCTAATCCATGGTACTTCATTTATAATCGTATAAAGTGTGTACTGTAAGGAAGTGCATAAGCTTGGATTACATGTCAAAGAAGTAGAGTTATACGCAATTTTATTTCCCTAAATCGTTACAATATCGACACGCTGACGTCCGACTTCATACATAGTCTTGTAAATTATATATTTTTTGTATGTGCGCAAAGACTCTCCGTCACATTCAGTTTCAAAGCTCACGAAGCAAGTCCCATTTCACTAACAAATTACAGTGAAATTATACGAATATTTATTTTCATTCATATTATTTTTCGGTAATAAATCAATTTTGAAGTGACACCTAAGAAAAACTTACATGGCAACACTGTCTGTTTCTAGTTGCGATTTATGACAGAGTTGCCAATGTTATGTTAGAATACACATGTCAAACACAACATTTTACAAGACCAATAACTAAACCTGTGATGAAATAAAAAAGAACAACAGAAGAAAAAACTTCCTGTTTTCTATTTTTAAAATTTAAATGACTTCATTTTTAATTATATAAGGCCAATGGATGTTTGCGCTTGGAAACAAACATGTGTAACTTAAGAATATAATATTCGTGTAAATAATAACGAACTTAGTGAGCTTTTAAACTATCAGTTATATGTATATCAAGAGCGTTGATAACTGCCACTAGTTATATACTTGTAATTTACATTATATAATACAAACTCAACATTAAGTGAACGCTCGTTCAATGTAACACAATATATTATTCTGGACATAATTAAAGTGCAAAATTCATATTATATTACGTGTATGTGTTATATAAGCAAAATACACTCAAATTTTTATAAATATACTTACGAATATTTTTGAGACAAACTTTAATAACGCCATTTTTTTTCGATGCTAAAGATTCTTAATTTGAAAACTTACGTTTTCACTTAATATGTCCAGAAATGTCTTAATGTTGTCAATCTTTTATAAACAAAACATTGTTGACATATATCTTTCGTCATTTTTTATACAGCTCTGTTTTGTTAATAGAAGATCTTAAAAGCACTGTTTGACTGATAACTGTGGGGTTTTCACCAGGACTTTGGTAGAGGAAAAAATGTAAACGCCTATAACCATTTTTAATTTTATAGAGTTATCATTACACAAATTTTGATATATTTCCCACTGAATTCACGTAACTGTCAGGTCGCCAATATTAATTTTTTGTTGAACATACTCTTAGTATCATGACAATAAGATAAATAATCTGTGTTCATTATTATTCAGTACCCACAAAATGAACCTCATCCATTACAGGTCCTCTATTGGATACAACTTACTAAAGGTATCTTAGCTTCACAGTTTCAGTCCAACATATACTTTTAACAACACTACTTATATTTTTACAATAAAATGTATAAAATAAATGGCTACTTTAGATTCTCAAATTTAATTTTAGAATTTAAGGTGAAATTCTGTAGTCATTTTTAATTAAAAGACGTATTTGTGAAGTAAGTTCATAATAAATATGTTACACCAACTATTTATCAGTATTTTTGTACAAGTTATAAATGTGTTTGCTTACATATTCATTTAAAATTGAATATACATGATTAACTAAATATACATCGATGTAACACCAGGTAACTATTTGTTGCATTCAATATGTCCAACATTCCCCAAGATAACATTCAACACATATTTACACGTTTCTTCTAATGTTGATTGGACTAATAAATATTATTATCATTTTAGTGTAATCTGGAACTCGTAAAAGGAACTGGAACATACTGTTTGAATAAGCAGGTTACATAGGAAGAAGTCTTTAATTCCTGTAAGTTCTTCTTGTCTGTAAGTTGTAAATATTTTTAGTCGAATCAACCACCCGTCGAAGTGATTTGTTAATACCTTGTTATTTTAATCATCGTCAATACCTATATTCTAACAACGGCTACATTTTGGTCCATAACCTGTTTTGAGTATTAAATGGTTTGTGTTCACCTGAAATAATTGTACTTTTAATTAAATGTGACTAAGTTGTCACTTGAATTGCAAAAAGAAAAAAGAAAAATACTAATCTTTTATCAAGCAATAATGACCTAAAAATTTGACTTAACCTGACGAATAAAAGCACGGATTCATTAAACCTACCTATTCCCTAAAAATTGACAAGTTATCATTAAAAAAAGGCACTATCACCTAATTTTAATATGTAAGTTTTTTTATTCTAGTGTTTTACATGTTCTTTTTTTTTCTTGCAATTCAAGTTAAAGACCGTGATTACGCATAAAAAACAGTAAAGTTGTTAGAATACTGTTAAGACAGACAAAAAGTTATCATGTATGAAACAAGTCGTGATTTTATCAATGTTTTAGGTCAGACGCACTACAAAAATCTGAGTTCTATTATTATGACATGGTATTAACGAAGTTGCTTTCGTCAAACTTAGCCTAACAAAATTGTAACAGATACGTCTTTTCAAAAACATATTCAACGTAAAATAAGATCAGAGGATAAATGCATTGCAAGTTCACTGTCTGTATAATGTAATCGTGTTACTGTTATCATTAGGATTAATGTTAAGATTTGGATGCACAATGTTCAATGAAAATGTTTAAGAGGCTGAATGGTAGTGGATAGTTAAAAACCCCATGTATAGACAAAGTACTGTCTTCGGTGATGTATATAGAACGTACCACTTATATCATCTGTGACATTATTTGTTTCCAATCTATTAACAAACTCAATTATCAAATAAGCGAACTGATAGATTACTTTCTTGTAAGCATTCTTCATCTTCAACACTATCATCAATATTTTTACGGCCTGAGTTTTAATAACTGCTTGACTGATAACTTACTGAATGACTTACTGTTAATAATGGGAGTTCTATTATATATCTACTTCTTTACTATATCTGTTCGTGAGAGAGGCTTTGCACAATTATTCAGTGCTTATTCAAAAAAAAGGTTTAATTATGAAACGACAAGAAAGGAATTGCCAATAATTACAGCATCGGTGTTACATAAATTTAAAAGTAGTTTAAAGTGTATACGAAAGAATAATAAACTCCACTTGTTTGATCTTGTGAAAGTAATTTTGAACTGGCATAACTATTTCTTGTGGCCGTACAAAACTCTATGATTACTACTGATGACTTGTAACGAAATGCTGTAGACAATATTTCGAAACCAAAATACCTATCTCATTCCTTATAAAATCGAAAAATTGTTTATAGCATTTTGTTAAAAACCAGCGACAACACATACAGCTATATTATCTATTTTCAGTCAAATAAACAACCCTCGTTACTAATTGGCTAAAAGTTTATATATAGTTTTATTTATCGACATGTGACTGTTTAGAGCGACACAATATTTTCATCATGAACATTATGCAACACAGTAATTGAAACCTATCGAGATTGTCACAGTAGTATAGAATTAACACTCTTAGACCCCACAATGTATTCTTTGACGCAATTCAACATGAAAAAAAAAATTAAAAAAAAACTTGATGATAGTGAGAGGGAAATTGAAAAAAAGAAGCTAGATTTCTGTGAGGCATAAAGTATTTTTCTACTTGATCGTTTAGAAATGCTATTAGATATTTTTGGACCATTGTTAAGATAAAACTATGATCAGTATTCGTGGAGTGATGAGAGTTGATGTTAGTTTTTGTGGTTGTTGGTGGAAGTGATAGTTGTTGTCGAGATTAGTAAAAAGCGCTTCTCTAGCTCTACAATGCACCCTTACACTTTACCGTATCGTTTAAGGGCTTCTAATGTATGTCATTGATATAAACAACAACACAGAGTCTATGTACGTAGTATATTACTTTTGACAATATTTTTTTTTGTTTGACATAAAAATGTAATAATGATATATTCGATCAATATTATCGAAAACGAATTTTCTAAAAGTGAGAAACCCATGTATTTGCCTTTACTTTATTTTTGCTTATAGTGAAAATTTTAATGATTTAGATAAAATTTCGTTCAAAGCGCTCTTCATGTAGTAAAAAGGACGAATCATCGTCGTGGTAGAAATCGATCTTATTTAGAAAAACGCCTCAGTCTGACTTACATTATTATAATTGAACTTTTAAATTTATAATGGACATGTTTTAGAAGCTCGAAAACATCCAGGTCTTGGAGTGTTAACTGGTGATCAAGAAATGAACAGCGTATTCTATAAAATGGTGCATTTCGTTAAATACATGTACATTTCGCATATGTTTAAGGTATCCCGAGTAGTTGTTTACCAAGAAACCGCTTAATATTTTTGTATTTTCCTAGTATGTAATGATGCATTATAAAAAAAAAAAGTTCGTGGTGTCTTCTACAGATTGTGTACGCATATGCTATAGATGAGTAAACATATTTGGTTGAAATAATAAGTGCGTAATAAAACACATTTTCGTATTAAAAATATTTTGGCATTTTTATTTCTTTAACAAGTATCGCCTTACCAATATTATTTTGATTATTAAGAATGCATTCACATATTTAACTACAAAAACAGGTGGCAGTTGATTTTAATTTACACATAATTTTATAAAACTATCAAGTTTAATGTGGTAAATAGAAAAAAATGCGCTATCGACAATTCAGATTTGTTTTTGGAGTGGCAACTGTCATCATCTCATTGGAGGTAACGTAAGTGTTTTTATGACAGTAAAATTAACGTGTAACCCTTATTCTTTTAGTTAATCTAACAAAATTTGTGAACGCATCCTTAACACTAAACAATTAGGTTTTTCACAGGCGACTGACAGTAAAGATGTATACCTACGATCTATTGATAAACTATGGTTTTAATAACATCATTACAGAGTCAGAAAAATGACCAAAAGCCATTAACACAAATATTGTTAACTAAACTAGGCCAATTGACCTAGTTTTAAAGCGCTACTTTAAGACAACACAAGTTATTTTTTTAGAAATAACATATCTTGTAACATAGTTTTTACACGAAAATATTCCAAATGAACAGCTATTTTCTATTAAATTTAGATTACTAGGTATAACATCTCCAAGTTAGTCGTTTGTGAAAAACCTTATTGACTAAGTGTTTTGTGTAGCTTATAACAGTTAATTTGCAGTACAATGAATCACAATAAAGTAAAAGAAGAAATCGGTCCTCTAGTCCTACTCGTATAGAAATTGTCTCAACTCTAAATCAAAGAGTTCTTGTGGATTGCACACTTATGGGATGCAACCACAAAAAACTCATGCCACTAGTCTATGTTCGTTGAAGTAAGACACTTTTATCTTAACTGTTATAAACTGGCAGTGTCCGTAATATATTAATTTTACTATAGTCCATTTGCGTTAAGAAAATAGTGACGTATCAATCAAGCAACGCCCCCTGACCAATTAGGTTCCATGCTTTCATACGAAACGATAATTTCTTGGAACCTGATTGGCCATGGTGGTGTTTAATCGATGCGTCATTATTTTCGTAACGCGAATGGACTAAAGCTGTTCCTGAATAGGAACAATTTTTTTTTAACTACTTTATAGAGTTTTGAGCATAAATAAATTTAAAAATCAAAATGAGGAGCAGCAGACGACATATTATGTAACATGTGATAAAGACACAAGGTAGTTCTTTTATTTTATATTAATATTTTGGCTGAGGAATGGAAAAGAAGTGAGATCAGAACAGAATACGTCCATACTAACCCAAAAGCAAGTATAACAAATGACGTTGTGTTTTATTTAAATGTAGTGGCAGCTTTATAATTTACGAAAATAACAAATAGTAAAAATCACATTAATTAAATCAAATAAAGGAATTAGTGCATAGTTTTTAAAAGTTTAAATAGAAATCATCAAAATTTAGTTCATAAATTAACAATCAATTTCAATAAAAGAATTATAAATAAATAAATTCAAACCAATTAAATATTCTCTAAGTATAGGAAGAGCTAGAGATAGATAAGGTCGTATAGGTATATTATGTGATGTACAACGTGACTCGACTCTTTGCTGTACAGTGCTTACAGTAAAGCGCTGTACAGTGTGGCATATCAAAGATTGGTCCTGTTGGTTTAGCGCTTACTGATCCTGTCTTGACTGCTAAACCAGAGGTCGTAGGTTCAATTCCCACCCATAACATTTTTTTTTTGTGTTTAGGTGTAATTTATCTATAATGTACATGTAATTAGAAATATGTAAGTACGTTTATCAGCAGTCTGCTATCATAGTACAGGTTCTGCCTAGTTTGAGAATCTAGATGTTACATTTATTATTAATGGAACTATATCCGAATGAACCGTAAAACATAACTAAACTAGGCTAATTGGCACAATTTCATATTATAGGCTAATAGGCATTGATTGTTTCTTTCTGTAAGTCGTTTAGTAATCATAATCATTCTAGTTTAGACAGTTTTATTCTTGTATACCGCAAATAACCTTTGTACCTCCTAACTCTTATAAAATCATTGCCTAAATAATAAATACGTAATTACTATCTATATAAGAGGACAAACAAATATTTAAAATTCTTCGACAAATCTTACTAAACTAGTATTTTTGATGGTATCATAGTTCAAGAGGGAAGAATATTGTGTTTTAGGACACTAGTTTATTACATTGGGACTAAAATTATATAAACAGCAAATGGACGTGGCACTTATATTTAATTTAAAATCATTTTATCAAAATCTGGAGAGAAGGGATCTGGCGTTATTTTAGTCAATATTCAAACAAAAACTGCTAAATGCTTATTAGGCATGGCACAAAATGACAGTGAACTCTGAAAAACCGGTGATTTAGCATTTGTTTTTTTCGTACGTAGGTTAGGGTTACTACTTACTGACGCGTTGTTGTCAATAAGCTGTTTTCAGACGATGCGTAAAGACCCTATTTCGCCTATTTAACAGTAAATCTAGGAATTCTTTTATTATATATATCTACCATTCCCTACATAATAATAAAATACTAAATTTACTGTTAAATAGCGTCTAACATATCTACCTAGCAACCCTAACCTACGTACGCCAAAAATCGAATGATAAATCACAGTTCAATGTGATTTTGTCCCATGTGTAACTCTTATGTAATCATATCAAGCCTCTTAATTAAATTATTACGAGCTCTAGGATGCTTAAAAAACTGAAATTTATTTTGAACATTTAAATGTTCGTTTCTCATTTCTGATCCAAGTAACCTTTAAATAATCTTCTTTTACGAAAAAAAAAACTATAAGTGGTTTCTACTTACATAACATTGGCTTATAATATCAACTAGATCTTCTACACTGCTTCAATCAGTAGGTACATACCAACCAATGAAGATACCATTTGACTCTTGTACAAATCAGTCTAAATTATAAATAAATTATAAAAAAAGCTCTTACTTATCTGTGAAACATAAATTAAATAACATAAATTTACTAATCTAAATTAATTTCAGTCTTAGTAGAAATAGTTCCTATGTGAAAAATTTCTCAATTAAATCACAAGCAAATTACATTAAAACAATTTTAAATTATATAGGTATTTTTTACCTTTGTTCAATTTTATTACTTTTTGTAGAACATTATAATTAAAATCAAAGAAAAAAATAGTTAAATAATGAGCATATTCAGAACATTTTTGATACTAAACAGTTGATAATAAATGACCATGCTAGGCTTGATTAATGCGTCACTATTTTCTTAAAGCGAATGGCTTTTAGAGATTACCTGTTGGTCATATTTCGACCATTTAATTCTCTAGGCGTATAAATATTACAATTTCCAAATTCTTTTAGTATTAAAAAAATCTTTTGTTTAGTATCTATTGAAAAAGTTTAACGTTATCAATACAAACATTTTGAAGGATTGTCCTTAGACACTTCAGCATCCAAGTTCTCAGTGGTATTATTTGACCTCTAAGAGATGATCACCCACTGTTATAAATCAATGATAACATAAAAATGTAATAATAAATAATATGTTTTTAACAAGTGGCCTCATTTCCGACTCCCATACCAGGTTATATATCATATATATATATATATATATATATATATATATATAGACAGTGTCCCTGTATTGCACCCTAAATGACACTGTATTCTTTTGAAAATAATAGAGATTAGTAATAATTACCTTATATACATATGTTACATATGTAACTACAAGAGATCACTTTGGTTCTAACACTCATTTTAATGTTTAGTACTTAGTGGGTCCAGCAGCACTTCACTTTCAACGATTGCTTCCACCTGCAGGATCAAGTTCTCTCGACTCCTGTCCACGACTATATCTTCAACGACTTCCCCATTTTGTATATATATCACATTAGAACCCAAACTTTTATTACTTTTAGTCACACACTTCATGAACGCATGAATGGCAGGATTTTCTTCTGGCACTTCACAGTGAGAGTTTTGACTCTTATTTACTTTTTCATAATCCCTATTTTTGTCCATGCTCCGTTTAAACATTTCATCGGTGTCAAACGGAGTTTGGTATTCTAAAGCATCGTCTTCTGACTTTAGAATAACTTTTGATTGTTTTATTTCTAATTCCGTCATAGTCGGTAATGATTTAAAAAACATCTGCAATAAGCAAATAATTTATTACATATGGGTAATAAAGATTACAAGTTCTTAATTACATAATGAAAATTGACATCGAAGACACACAGTAGTGTCCGACAAATTCTGAAAATTGACGACTCATAACTTGAAATTTTGGCAGATGATGCTTTTTTTTATTGTAAGCACCCACTAAGAAAAGATTTTCGGAAATTTCACCCCTAAGGGGGTAAAATTAGGGCAGAACGGTTGTATAGGAGTTCATTTTCAAACTTAGAAGCACGAAATACTTACGCGAGCAAAACGCGGGAAATAGCTAGTAATTCATACAATAAAAGATTTTTTGTATGTTAAGTCTAAAGCAAGCATATCTAATATCATATCTTTAGTATCCTGATCGCCGAGCCAGAGGTCGTGGGTTCGATTCCGGTCGGTGCGGACGAAGGTCGTGTACTTTATCCATAATATTTAGAAATACATCAGCAGCTTATTTACCATAGTGTGTAAGATCTGTTTGATGAATTTTAGCAAAATAAATAATACAAACTTACCTTTCGAGTTATAATGGACATTCCATGTTCTCTTTTCATATGGGATTTAAGCAAAGACATACGGGGATATCTGAAAAAAAAAAGTATATTAAACTACAAAGTTATACATTGTAGAATATTATATTCTAATAACAGCTAAACCGCGCAACTTAGTTTATGTCTTGAGGGGTAGGGGTTGAAGGGTGTAATAACCCAGACCTAATCTCATACCCAAAACAAAAATCATTAAAATCGATTGAGCCGTTTCGGAGGTATACGAAATTTTCATAAATTAGATTTGATTTAATAATACATTATATGATTATTTCATAAAAATACACTTATATAGTTTTATATTGTATACTTTTACAGTACATCCTAGATTTTTACTTTTTCAGTCCAATCTAATAAAAAACTAATTAAAGGAATGAATATTACCTCTTAGGACATATTCGACAAGCGCAAGGTGGTGGCAGGTTCCGATGGACCCTGTTCACGTGGAGTCTGAGCGCTGACTTCTGGGCGAAACGACGGTTGCACTCCGTACACCCGTGTTTACGCATAGCTGGAAACGCAAACATTTACATATCACTAAGGTGACCATAACTAGATGGCAACTAATATCCCCATTCTGCCAAAAACATATACTTACGTTTGTGCGTATCCATGTGGGATACCAAAGCCGCTTTGATTTTGAAAGAACGATTACAATCATCGCAAATGAACTGCACATCCGTGTGTTTCATTGTATGGCGCTGAAGACATAACATTTAATTTAAGTAGCTACTCGTTAAATCGGCAAACGCACAGCACTTAGTTCAAACGAGGGCGTTTTGTTGGCCTTTGTAAAGAAGTAACTGAGATTTCCTACTAGCGTAACACGTGAAACATTCCTAGGTATCTTATTGTATTTATTCTGTATCATATATCATCATATTCTGTGTCAGAATATGTCATAAGAATGTCTCACGTGTAACATCTTTCCTCTTACATTCCTGCAATCTGTGGAATCAATTATATGAAAGGGGACGAAAGTGTGTAACAGGAAGCCGGGCAAGTGCGCGCCATGCTACGATTAGCCGTTAAATGACAGATGTTACACATGATATGAAACTACTGTAAGGCTCCCTTGTTGCTTTTGTCTATGCCTAAATTTAATAGAAAAGAGCATAATCTTTATCCTTTATCTATACTAATATTATAAAGCTGAAGAGTTTGTTTGTTTGTTTGTTTGTTTGTTTGTTTGAACGCGCTAATCTCAGGAACTACTGGTCCGATTTGAAAAATTCTTTCAGTGCTAGATAGCCCATTTATCGAGGAAGGCTATAGGCTATATATCATCACGCTAAGACCAATAGGAGCGGAGTACCAATGAAGAATGTTTCAAAAACGGAGAAAATTTATTACTATTGAGAGACGCAGACGAAGTTGCGCGGGTCAGCTAGTTTGTAATAATTGTATTATATTTTGTTATTTATCTCGTATTATGTTACATCTAAAATACAGTTGGCAATATTCATAGGGTTTCTGGGGGAAGCTGTTTCTGATATTAAAATTAAAAAAAAATAGTGATATGTAGGTACCGAGAGCGCGGAGTATGAGGTGTACGCGCAGGGGCAGGCGTGGCAGCGGTAGGGCCGCTCGCCACGGTGCAGGTTCTCGTGCGACTGCAGGTTGCGGCGCGTCATGAACACCGCCGAGCACAGCTGGCACGGGAACCTGACATACACACACTATTCTACTAGCATCCTATTATAATTGCCATTATGCTAGAATGCGTCATTATCGTTGACATGTCTTGAAAAAAAGAATTGTGGTATTCATAGCATAACTGTGCCAGGGTGCCAACTCCTCGATGAGGAACCCCTGTTCCACCACAAATTAGTCGAGTATCATAAACCTTTATTAAATAAGTACATAATATCTACCACATATGACATATTGATAGAGTAATCTGTGGTAATGTTTCTTCAGATCTGACCTTCAACCAGTGAAATGATCTGGATGTTCAATTATGTGTGATGTTTAATGGTAAGGTAAGTGAACCATCGATTCAGAAAATCAAAACATCTGTCTGATAATCAACTTACACATACAGTAAAGATTAAAATAAAGCGTACCTGATCTTATCAGGCTTAGCGGAGAGCGCGTGTAGTTGTAGATAGGGGCGGGAGCGTCCCTTGCGGCCCAGGCACTGAGCGCGCGCTCTCAGCACCACGCGAGCGTCTGGCGCCACGCAGCGCTTCTCGTGCTTGTACAGGTTGCTGGCGCTGCACACACCACGCGCTATACAAACCGGTTACACAAGAAGCACACTTACTACAACTATCATTAAAGAGGCTCTACCTCCTGAAGTCAACTCCGCATGCGTAACACACTAGATACCGTTGTCCGTGTTTTTCTTGGTAGTGTCTACTGGCGGCCGGTATAGTGTCTGTCAATCCACCACATATAATGCATCTGTAACACATATAAAGTAAATATATAACCTCACATACTAAACCTAGTACCTCAAGGAAAAGTTTAATAAAAATGTTACCTTTTTCTTTATATAATCAAACTTATTAGTACATCTCACAAGGCTCAACCATTTGCAAAAGGATAGGAGTATTATTTATTTATTACTTTTATAGTTTGTCTTTTTAATAAATTTACATTATTTCAGTGTCTAAGTCTAAGTTTGATCTATCTGATTTGTATAATATTTAAATATATGTATAAATTACTTTAAAATTATTGCTTTTACACAATTGTGAAGCAATCATATGAAATAATAATATACATTTACTAAAGATATAAAACTTGAAATCATTATACATTATTTGTAAAACAAGATAGATATACTAACTCGAACATAATCCCCGTCATTATATAATAATCTCTAGGAGGAGGTGGAGGTTTCGCACTACGCATTATTTGTTCCAAAGTGTTAATAAGCAGTTCCTCATCCTCTCGCAGTTCTGGGTACTCTTGTCTGAGTTCAGCAACAAAGGACTTCTGTTGCCATGGTTTGAGCATAGTAAAACGGTGTTTATCTGACTCCTGTTGCGCATCAGATTCCAGACTCATTCCAAACTCACCACAGCTGTTAGAATCTTCATTTCTATCATCATTGTATTCTGATTTTATTACACCCTAGAAGGAAACGCAAAGATCACATTGAAACAGTATTAATCTAAAAGACAATGAATGTGTAAAACTTAATTTAGGTACATTGGTCGCAAAAAAGACACCCAATGGGGCCAAAGAGTTCTCAAGTGGCGATCGCATATGAACATAATAATAATAATAACCCATCTAACACATGAACAGTCTGGTGCCAAACTATGTAGATCCTGTGCTATGGTAATGGTTGTATGATCATGCTCATCACACAACTATTTGTTCTGGGAGATATAGATAGAGCACGGGTAGGTGCAACGGCCTAGTGATGGTTGCGGGTACAGGTTTGATGTGGGCAGCACGGACCGGTTGTTGTTGCAGAGATTTCTGGCCCGTAGGGGACGTTTTGGGCTGAGATGATGATGATAAAAAAAGAAATGGTCTGAATCTAGCCAAATATTTATAAATGTATTGTATGATGTTACTTAAATATTTTTAAATGTTGTATCATCTTCTCAGGTAAGAGATGACTGTTCTTTGACATAGGATTTATCAGATACTCCCAGATGTTAATGAATAAGATATCGTATAAGATACATACCAAAGTTATACTACAATGTACAATGTACTTTATAAAACTATTTTTTACCTGCAATACTTCATCTTCAAGATAATCACACTCATAGTTCTCTGGATAGTCTGGATCTGAAGGTTCGGTCTTCACAGGAATGTATTCACCAAGCTCTTCTGCAGTTTTAATGAGATCACCCACTTCCAGAGACTCTTCCGGAGAATACTCTGGTTCAATTTTGATTTCAGACTCGGTAATAATTGTTGATTTCTCCTCATCGTCATCAACCACAACCAAAACAATCATATCGTCTTCGACATCCATTTTCACACTTTTAACAATATTATAAATAATTATATATAACTAAGCTAATGTACTGTAATAACTATTATATTACACTTCTGTATTTATTATTTTCAAATAAATTTGACAACTACAAGGACCGCCATATTTTTTTTTTTCCCAAAGTAAAGCTAAACATGGCAAAGGATCAAAATTATCAGACCTACTTACACTCAAGTTAACAAAAATCTTTACAAACTGCTAAATAGTTTCAAATTCTAGTTCCATATTTAGTACTTAAATACTGAAATAATGTGTTCTATTCATCAGTTATATTAAGAATCTACGAAACTCCACTTTTCCTTGATTTCCTTTGCCTAATTGATTAGTAAGCCAGATTAAAAAATTGGTTTCATAAAAATTTTCATCATATAAGAAGGTGATAAATGCTTAAATTATCTTATGAAAGAGCTTAACTAACAAAAATATATTTCTTATAAATAAGGAATATAGTTCTGTTTCACAAAATCATCAATTCGAAAACCGTATAAAAGTTATTATTATGTCCTCCGAAAACAGTAATTTTCTCTGAACATTTTTTTGTGGTATAGGAGGCAAACGAAGGTCTCCATATATTTTTAAATACTGCACACTGATACCAAATTATTATTTACATTCCCCCACACCGGTATTTTTAACAGTTGGAAATAGTTTCAAACAGTTCTGTAGTAAAAGGTCATCAAATATTTTGTTGAGAATTCACAATCAATCTAAAACAGTATCTGCTTTGGAAAGTTGAATACATTTGGTACATCCATCCTTCATCATCCTTCCGAGACATCCCTGCGCACAACGAGAAGAAGCACGGCAACGGGGTAGGAAGCCCCGCGGATCAACCGTTGGCTCATAGATATTTTTTTCATGGAATACCTAGTGATAAACCGACCGATTTACAAGATCAAGAAATTAAAACTTTTTACGTAGCATGATGACTTTTGTATTAGCTCATATAGTGTTTCTAATTCTTTTTTTTTATGTTAGAGGGGCAGACAAGCAGAATGATTTCTTTTTTGAAATTATTTTTTCTGAACATTTTAGATGCTAAAAACATTGTTCTGCAATGTCACATTTCTTTTAGGCCTCGTCCTCACAGCGATATTTTAAGTGGAAATATATTTACTAGACTTGCAACGAATATTCGGTTACTATTCGGTATTCGGCCTATTCGGCTGCTTTTATTATATTCGGCCGAATACCGAATATCTACATATTATTCGGCCGAATACCGAATACTTAAATAATATATTTTGTCATTGAGAAATAATTGGTAAAATGAAAAATTAAAATCGATTGATTACATATATATTCATATTTTCATTTCTGTTATAATCATTTAAGTAGTCATTGGTACATAACACAGCTACATAATCATCTTCTGAATAGGAAAAATGGAGGATTCTATGTATTTGAATTATTGTGGTAATCAACATTTAGAAGGGTAAGGTTCTCATTTCTTTTATAATCATTTATTAAGTAGTCATTGGTACATAAAACAGGTACATAATTTAATTCACGTCTGTACAAGTTTTTGGCGCTAAAATCCAGCCGAATACTTTTGCCTAATATTCGGCTATTCGGTCAGGGGCCTCGCCGAATATTCGGTATTCGGTATACTGCCGAATATACTATTCGTTGCAAGTCTAATATTTACTGTTTACTGTTACTGTGGTAATATATATGCGTATGGTACGGATAGTAATGTATAGATCCCATGTGACACAGAATTTTGCGAAACAAAAATATCGCTGTGCGGACGGGGCCTTAATTGCTCCACACCAGACGTTTCTAAATGTTTACAAATGTTTGTGAATACCGGGTGGGAGCACCTTTCGGTTCTTTCCTACTTTCGGTTTTATTTTTTTATATATAATATAGGAGCTAAACCAGCAGACATATGTCTTTTTATTTTACTTCGACATAAGTATCAGTATTTCTCTAAGATAAAGTTATCTTAGGTATTTCTATCGACTTTCCTTTTGGTAATTCCAGCTGTACAGATAATGTAAGTCTGTGTCTCTGGTCTAGAACTTTGTCCAAAACAGGAAGTTAAAAGACTAGTTTTCTATGCTTTAATTTATGATTGACATGACATATTTTTTGACAGGAATAGGACTGAAAAATTGTCAAAACATTAAACATCTTGTTTCAGCAGAATATTAAAGTACAAGTAAAGTAAATCAGGACAACTGTTTTCCTAAACTCAGCCTTTTTCAGTGCTACCGTTTAAGAACAAGTTATATATTAATTTGTATGAGCAACGAAGAAAGGTGTTTAATTAAGTTGGGAACGAGTAAATTATTTGGCGCTAAATGACTTTACGATACCTATTGTAAGACATTATGATTACAAATACAATAACAAATTCCTTTGCTCCGATGCTTTCCAATAATAGTAAAATAATAGCTCTGGAAACAACTTTGCAACAGAGTTTATTGGACTTTAAAGGTATGGAAATAAATAATTTATGTTTAGTTTATTATTCGATTTTTGCCTGTAGAGCCCTGGAAGTGAAGAACACTTATCCCAAATATTACTAATGAATGCCGAAATATGTCTTTATCATTTTATTTTATGCATTTATGGCTCCTGAGTTGCAAAAGTACATATGCAGCGATAGTCACTTTACATCTGATGACTCGTCTACTCTGCCCCTATCCATACAAATAAATAAAATTGAAGTGTCTGTTTGTAATGTCAAATTAATAGGTTTTTCATGCTTACACAGTTATTTGCATCATAAGTATGCCTAAAAACTAGTTTAATTTTATTTTTGTCTGTCTGTCTGTTTGTTATTATTAGGGCAAAACTTTAAAGGGTTTTTCTGAGGGGAAAAAAAGCCTCAGTTACTCCTCATTTAGACAGCTACCTGGTAGTAAAATATTATCAAAATCGGTGCAGCCGGCTTTACTGATTTTGATAATATTTAGTAGTAATTTAGTAGTAACTTTTTCCTCTCAGAAAAACCCTTTAAAGTTTTGCCCTATCCTCGAACCAAACCCACTAAGCCAGCACTTTTCGGATTCCACACAAACGAAGTCACGGGTACCAGCTAGTACCATAAAAAAGAAACATCTAGTGCAAGTATATGGTAGCTACAAGTAATTTAAATAAAATCATTTATTGTTTTTCTATATTAATATATCTTAATATATGTATATTTCAAACCATTAACTTGAAAATATAATTTATTTTCAGAGCTTCTAATAGATTTAGAACAAATGCAAATAAATCTTGACATTTGTAAGACACAGTATATTGAATTAAAAGAAAAATGTGAAAGGTAAGGCAATTGAAATAAAACAAAAGACAAAGAAAAATTAATAATATATTTTTGTCATTATTTAACTTATAATACATAATTTAGATTATTCTAGAAATAAATTAGTTTTTTTTTTAATAATGATTAATATTTAATAATTTATTTAATTTTTAATTATTTAATAATAAAATAAGATGTTTTGAAAACTAGCCAGAGGTGCTGGGTTAAAATCCCATCCAGGAAAATAACTATGTGAAATAAACTCTAAAACTAATTTTCTCAGCAATGTGATTAATTTAGTATGGGCTCTACCTCATTTGGTATCTTTTGTTTCTTTTTTTTTTGTTTTTCTTTCTTTCTTTGTATCTGAGGGAGGGCCATGTGTGAGATGTCACTTTTTTTTTAGGGTGGTTAAAATCCTTATTTTTGGATCAAACAGGGAATAGATATTGCAATATCTAATAATTATGTACAATATTATGAAAATAATGAATATAAAATATTAATAAAGTTATATTATAGTAGGCTTAAACCTCCGTTCTAAGGAGAGGCCTATATCCAGCAGTGGACCGTTATAGGCTGTTGATGGTAAGGACCCAAAGTTATGATTTTACTTTATATTACAGTAAGACTTGTTGTGGCGCTGAAGAAACACAAAAAGTTATACAATCAATTAGTAAGTAATTTTTTTACTGGTATTATTTTTATTTTGAAAAAGACTATAATATAGAAAAGAAATTTACCAAATCTAAAATGCAATAAAGGTCTAATAACATTGGTAATCTATAAATCCTATAAAAAAATTAGATAACTTTTTTATAAAACACACAGAACTACTTTGTATTGAAATTTTTCGTTTTTAAATAAAAAGAATACAAAGATCTGGTTCAAATTACTTTTATATCATTTGTAGTGTTTGTAAGTATTATTTAATAAATTGAACATTATAGTTTAACATAAATTAAATTGTCAGGATCAGCTTTAACAATATTGAGTGAAACAAAAAATCTTGACATATTAAATGAAATATTCAAAATATTATTTGGTGAGAGTACAACACTATCCTATCCAACAAGTACAAAGGAAAATCCAGAAATAAAAAAACAACTTCTTACACCAAAAAAAGAACTACATTCCTCAAATGAGGATTTGTCTATTCGAGATGAGTCTGTATCTGAAATTGAGGGTACACCAACAGGACGTCATAGTCCTATAATACAGACAAAAAAGTTAAAAAACTCTATGGTTACAACATTCGATAGAGAAAAGAAAAAATGTCCAGATTCTTGGTGAGTAAATTTTTTTGCAACTTTATAACTATATAACTCCTTAGTTGACTAACTAGAAGAGAGTGGGCTATTCAGTTGTATGTCTCGTCACCTTTGCAACAAAAACTTATTTTTTAAATTGAACAGGCGAGTCTGAATTTAAAATAGTGTATTTAGTATTCATAAAACATTATCGTATATTGAAGATATTATTTATGAAAACTAATAAAGAATTAACTTTTTTAATGGATAAAATATTTAAAATCTTATAAAAAAAAATTGCAGGCCTACCCCAGAAAAAAAAACTTTGAAATTGATCTACCCAACACCATCTCGGAGCAAACAGAATAGCAGTTTGAGGCAGGCTCGGCTGAACTTTGTTAAAACAAAGTCTAGCAATATCATAGACATCACTTGTTCACCTGAGTTTGGTGGTGGGAGTAGAAATACTAAAAGCGAGACAGATTGTAATGTCCAGGTAAGGAAACATATGATTAAACCTAACGACGACGTTTTATTTTACGGTATAGGGAAGAAGCGATTAGATCACTAACCTGATGGTAAGTGAACACCACCACCCATGAACACCTGCAGCACAATGGCCTGGCCACGGAACATTCGCAGTAGCGATAATTCGGTGCGAACGGCGGGGCCTATAGCGACTCACACCTATATATGGAAAAGTACTGGGTATGCCTTGCGTAGGTGCGATTCGCGGCGATCGGCGAACCTTGCAGAGCGAATCGTAAAAGTTACAAGTACGCTCTTCTTCTTCATCGTATCATCTTCTACGATGCAACTGGGGGGCACAGTGGACAAAAAAGTGAATGTAGCATTAGGTGTAGGTTAGCATTGGAGAGCCACATTCACAGCCCGTTTTCGACTGGTCTATGTAGCCCCAATTTGCCATGTTGCTCTTGCAACGACCGATGATCTCCATGACGATGCCATTGCAGTCGATGTCCGCTGCCGCCCGTTCATTCTTCTCTTCACTTACACAAGGCCGTCTGATCCCAAACTAGGCAGAGCCTGTACTATGGTAACCAGACTACTGATAAACATACATATATACACACATGGTAAATGAATTTCACCCAGACGCAGAACAAATGACCGTGCTCATCACACAATATTTGTCCTGGGTGGGAATCGAACCCACGACCTCTGGCTTAGCAGTCAGGGTCACTAACCACTAGGCCAACTGGCCAGTCGTTATTTGCTATTGCTACCTAAAATTAACATCACTACTTTCATTCATTTGACTCTTTCTGTACCCAACGCTCTCTCTCCTCTCCTCTCCTGTGTGCTTGCGACTGTGATTAGTTTTCGGATGGATGGCCGATTATACGAGGGGTGATCAATAAGTAATGATAATCAATATGAAACAGAACTATTAGATTAAAAAAAGTATTTTATTTTTCAACATAGTCTCCTTGCAAGTTAATACATTTAGTGTATCTTTTATTCTAAGCCCATGATTCCCTTAGAAAAAAATTCCTGCGTAGTAAGAGCCTGTTATAGTGGCCCCCTTTTCCAAATATTCCACCATAATAATTCCTTCTGCATCCCAGAAAACAGACGCCATAACCTTTCCCGCTGAACTTGACACTTTGAATTTCTTCGGCGTTGGTGAGGAAGCTCGTTTCCAAGTCATTGATTGTTGTTTGGTTTCGGGATCAAAGTGGTGGATCCAGGTCTCGTCCATGGTCACAAAACGCGACAAAAAAAATTCTTTATCGGCCTGGAACTTTTGAAGATTCACCCTCGAAATGTCGACTCGTTTCTTTTTTTGCTCGTCGGTTAACATTCTCGGTACCCAACGCGCAGAGACCTTTTTCATATGCATTTTGTTGACAATGATTTTTTGAACGCTGCCATAGGAGATCCCTGTGACCTCAGCTACATGCCTTACGGTCACCCTTCGATCGGCCAACACGATATCTTCCACTTTTTTGACGTTTTCTCCAGTAAGGGACGTGGAAGGGCGTCCCTCGCGATGTTCATCTTCAGTGGAGGTTCTGCCCAGCTTAAATTCCTTTGCCCAGCGTGCGACTGTGGAATATGGAGGAGCAGACTCCCCCAATGTTTCCTCTAAGTCGCTGTGTATGTCTTTGGTAGACATTTTTTTCAGGCAGAGGTACTTGATGACAGCTCTTATTTCATTTTTCTCCATTTTGATGTTTTCTCTTCGACAGTTCGTATTCAAATGAATGTATCTCCCGGTAATGGTGTCCTATTTATACATTTTTTTGAAGCTGAAGTAGTGGATATATAAGCAAGCAGAAAAAAAATAATTTGGGTTTTTGTGCGTTCTAGAAATACTCGATTATCATTACTTATTGATCACCCCTCGTATTGTTACTTCTGTGCTTGCAATTCTGTGAGCAGGAGGGATGATTTTTGTTTTGATTTATATTTTGTTTGTTTTTTTCTTTTGTCTTTCATTATTGTAATTGGCAAAACCGTTATAATTACAGTAAATTTATAAATAAATCAATAACGTCAAACGTTACAAAAATATCATAATAAATAGTCTGTTTGGTCTCCCATTAGCGACAAGACTGAGACTACAGCATCCCGTTTTTCTCATACTAGTTGAAGGTAACGCAGGACCATAATTATATCGATTTCAAAACTTCTGAATTTATTTACGTTGCCAATATCATGTAATTTTGTTTTTCCATATTATAATTATTTTTATGCCTATGTCCAGCAGTGGACTTTCAAAACTTCTGAATTTATTTACGTTGCCAATATCATGTAATTTTGTTTTTCCATATTATAATTATTTTTTTTGCCTATGTCTATGTCTATGTGCCTATGATGATGATGATGATAATTATTTTTATAGTAAAGGTGTCTACATACTTTGATTGATTGATTTGATTGCAGCCACTGATTAAGAAGGAATCTATAGAGAACGACGACACCATTTTGCCCTCGCCCACTAGTGGACCAACCAATTTTACACTGTAAGTCATTTAGTTGCATAATTTCAAACTATTGTTTATTAGTTATACTAATTATTTTACTGATGTTAAAAATATATTTTATATTGTTCATAGATTCAAATCTCCAATGAAATTCAAGAAACCACAGTTAAGTTTAAAAACTAAAACGGAAAATATAATTAAAAAGGTTGATCCAGATTCTGAAAAAATAATAATTAAAACGGAACGAAAATGTCCCGATAGTAATATTACTAGGAAATGGATGGAAAATGGTATGAAATCAAACAATAGTGCAACCTTTACACAAGAAGATTCTATAAATATTCTACATCCCGACAGGTAACTTTGTTCTAGAACTGTCTATTTTGTAGGATATAGGTGGCAAAATAGTATACAGGTCATCATATAGTAAGTTGACACCTTCACCCAAAGAGAGTGGTGGTAACGCATTTGCCTTTTATTTTTTACTAGCTTCTGCCCACGAATCAAGCCCACTAAGGCAGCATTTTTTTAATCTTCTCATTCTCTCGCCGACTTAATCCTAAACATTTATGTGTTTGTTTCTTTATCTTGACTATTCGTGAAGAATTTTCGTTTCATCGAGTTTCAAACCACAACGATTTTAAAGAAGTTTCACTCAATTTTTTTTTAATTATTTCGTAGATTGCCTAACAACTTAAAAAAAAATTCACCAGTTGAACGAGAAAATAATGAGACCACGTTTTGTAATACACAGTCAAGTATATCATTATTGGAGGATATAAACGAGTTGGATGATATTCATAGAGAGGACAAATTACCAAGGTAAGGTATCCAGTTTTGTCTGCTAGTCTGTTTGTAATACAAATTATGAGCTAGTATAATAAATAAACCTTCTTTCTAAGAAGAGGCCTATGCCCAGCAGTGGACTGTAATAGGCTGTTAATATTAAAATAAATAAATGATAATAACTAATTAAAGTCTTTATATAAGATTATACAGAACGTAAGGGACGTCGTAACGAATACTGAAATAGTGTATTATATCCAAATCATTGGAATTTTCTGCTGGAAAATTATCTATTTTACTCAATATATATATATATATATATATATATTATAAATTATCAACTTTTATACAATCAACTGTTAAAGCTTAAGGTCATTCCCTGTAGGTATCGCACAAAAGTAATAACTACATGTGTATTACGTGCAAACAAACTACGCATACTAACACAAGTTGGTGGTCGTAGGGGATGCCCCGCGATGATTAATTACATTTATTTAATTGTTTATAATATTCTGTTTACTCATTTTAATATCATTTTTAAACCAAAAATGGCAAATATTAAAAAATAAAATTGATAATTTTCCTGCAGAGAATTCCAATGATTTTCGACGCAGAATCATGGTCTGAATACACTATTTCAGTATTCTTTACGACATCCCTTACACCCTGTATAGGTACCTATACAGGGTGTAAGGGATGTCGTAAGTTGAAACTGCCATTTACCTAAATGGCAGTTTCAAATTTGGATTTTCGGTGGTGTTAGAAAGAAATATACGTATTCATTAGATATGTATAAACTTAAAGCTAAGGTGTGCACAGCATCAGTGTACGAGACACCGTTTAATGTTGATAGAAAAATGATATGTTAGTTGATAATATGAGTCAAATGTGTAACAAGACTTTTGCCCGACACAGTAGCAAACGTCTAACAAAAAGCGAAAGGAACTACGTTCCGACTGGAGTCCATAGACCCTCAACGCGGTTTTTGTTTGATATAAATGATCTAAGAGGCTGTCCTGACATTTGAATTACTGAGGATGTTATTTGCTATGATAGAACATAATGTGAACGAATCGTTGGCCTTTGCATACTACCTTCTCTTAATAAGGGTAGATCAAACATAAAGATTATTTATTAGCGCCTAGTTCTGTTTATTTCTCGCGAATTGTATTTTAGTTTATGTAATCAATCATCATCCCCTTATAGTCCAGTCATTATAGTAAGTTCACCTCGGAATTCGAGATACCCACCTGTAAGTCTGTAAATACTTGTATATTGACACCCTAAAAGTTGTCTCAAAACCTACATAATGGTAGGTAAGCAACTATTAATTTTCAAGGTCAAAAGTCACAAAAATCGGTTTATTGCGCTTTTTTTGGAAATATCTCATTTCCTATGGGTTTCTGCTATTTGTATTTATTATCAATATTGTAGAATACAAAATTCTCTACAAATTTTGATTAAAGAGATTCTTACCTAATTTAAGCTTAAATGACTGGACTATTATCGCAGTCCACTGCTCGACAGGGCTCGCCACTCAGATCGATTTTTGGCTTCTTGCATCCAGCTCCTGCCAGCAATCTTGCGCAAATCGCAATATTAATATTAAAACAAAACTCAACAACACTAACTTTTACTTGCAAATATCAACACTTAATGGATCATTATGAAGTTCTAATTATTTTATATTGCGTTTCTTTAATGTGAAGAAAGTTCCAAATAGAAGATTCTTAATGATTTAGTAATGGAGTGTTATTGTTTCAGTTCTGCAAAACGCCCTCTCGCGGAAAATATAAACATCATGAACATACCAGATGATGACGAATTACAGCCCAGCATATCGGTGTTACAACGCGATGCAAAAATGAGCAGATTGGCCGTGGACAATGTAAAAATGTAAGCTCTTTAATATTTGAAAAAGCACTGCAAAGTATGGACATGCCATGCGGAGGGATGAGGAAAATGTGCGAAGAAAGTGTTAGGTATGGAGTGGAAGGGAACAAGCGGCGAGGAAGACCAAAGAAAAGGTGAATGGACTGTGTGAGTGAGGATATGGCTAGGAAGAGAGTAAATAGTGAAATGATGAATGATAGAGTAGAATGGAAGAATCATACATACTGCACCGACCCTAAATAAAATTGGGATAAGAGTAGTCAGATGATGACGTAGCTTATATCTGTAGTTCGGGTGTGAGCCGAAGTATGAAAAGAGGTGAGAGCTAGCTAGCTGATAGTGTGGCCTGCGCTTTAGCAATAGTAATCCTCTCAACGCCTCTTTATGTAAACGTAAGATTTTTTACACAACATCTTACAAAGAAATCTCATTTCTATTCATCATACTCAGTTAATAAGGTAATATTTCGTCGAAATGAAAAGTGACCTAAGCTAATATTTCGTCGGTTAACATTACATGTTAATTTGAAAAAAGACACATACTGTAGGGCTAGCGCTGTACTTGTGTAAAAATGTCAAAAATGCAATTGCATAATTAGATGATCCGCAATATGACGAATTGAGTTACTAAGAAACCCCTATGTCCAAGGGGTTTAGTCTTCTCTTAGTTTAATGCAGGGATTCCCAAAGTGGTCGATATCGACCCCTTGAGTACAAAATCGGTTTACCTGGGGTCTAAAAAAAATGAACACTGGTTTTGGGGATCGACGAGGTCTAAAAATCGACCCCATTTTAATTAATACAAGTTTTCATTTCAAACTTTCAAGATACTGTATTAGTTGTGTTACGTGTAGGATGACTAATTATTTTAGTAGGAAGTATCATTGTTGTACTTTACACAAGTAACAGTAAACAGTAGTTCGCCTATGGGGGTCTGAGGTATCAGTTCATTTTAGAAAAGGGGTCTCTTGCCCAAAATAGTTTGGGAATCTCTGGTATAATGGATAATACAATTTATTTCTTACAGTAAAATAGCAGCACTAGGCCCAGGTGACGAAGGGCCCGCTCCTAGAACGAGAGCCGAAAAACGTTCGCTACCTGGCTGGGCTTGCAGGGAGTGTATAGAGGTTAGTAAAAAAATGTCTCATTTAATATTAAATAAAATAAAATCATACATTTTTTTAAACGTAGATAAATACGTTTGAAAGTGAAGAGGTAAGAGATATTTAATACGTCATTGTTTAAAGGTAGATGTGACATCAGAACAAAATGCTCTTATCGTAGCCGATCCTTTTATTTTAACACATCCCATACACGCCTGTTTGATCCCAAACTAGGCAGAGCCTCCATAACCAGACTGCTGATAAACATATTATCACGATACACGTAATTAATTAATTAATACTTTTCATGGGAAAAATATAATCATTTAAATTAAAAAGAAATCTCAAAGAAAGAAAAGAAATGGAGAATTATTTTAATGAATTTTTGTAATGAACTTTGTATGTTTATAATTACTTTTAAGTAGAAAGAGTAATTGCAAAAACTTAATTTGTATTACTATATTTATTACATTTCCCGAACATTTATAGAAACTAAAGTTTTTTACACATTTATTACTACAATTCTTTATCAATAATAATATATTCTACCATTCTAATAATGCCTACTCAAGTCCACTTAAATCTAAGTGATATATTTTTATTGCTATTGTTTTTCGTTTACACAAATTAAAATGTATTCTAATGTAGTTGTTCAACTTTATTGATGTACATAATGTATGAGGAAGCGGATGAGGTCACTGACCCCGTGTGAAACACGTCAGCTGATTTCAATCACTTAAATTTTAAAGTACATTCACATTCTTTTTAATGTAAGTCACAAGACCTTGCTGAAAAACGATTTAACATGCGTTTTTATTCGAATAAATTCATAATTTGTATTCGCAATGCTTGTCCTGTGAAAATCTTGTTAAATCTTAGAGTTTTAAGTAATATTTTGCTGTTACAAGGGACGGAAGTCCCGTAACACATTATGAGAAACCAACCAAAGTTTAATTCATCACCAAACAATCATGCAAACGGTGATGATAAGTTCAAAACTTTTTTGTAGTTCTTCAGCGAGCTTCACAAAGACGATCCAGATATGATGTTGAAGAAAATCAACGAGTGCTCCCATCATCGCGGCGTGACCAATCCAGAACGGCCGAAGACACCTCCAGGCTATTGGAACCCCAGATGGAATGTTCCAGACGACACGGAGGAGTTTAACAGGAAGAATAACGTTTAAATGTTGTATTAAACAGCATTGCGGTACATTAGTACTGTTTATCTGTTCCGTTTACATTTTGGTTAAAATACAACTTTATTGATATGACTTACCTCACAATATGACATAAAATGTCAAATGCGTAGATCTAGATATACTGTCGAAGCTGTGAAAGCGTTGAAAAAAATTGAAGCCAACTGTTGGCCACTATGCACACACACTAATAAAGAACAATGACGTTTCGCGAGTGTAAAACACACGCTGTTACGCACACCAGCATAACGAACTTGGTCCGTTTGCTTCAGTTGTTTTGTAATGCGACACTCCATCTAGAAAATATATATTTTTTAAACTAATATTTTATACGTCTGTGATAATGTGCCTTATTTGTTAGATGTTATATATAGTATAATTTATGCTACAAATAAGTTTACATAGATGTCAATAGAACAGTTGTTTCACAGACATATTAATTACATGTTCTATCCATACTATACTATCATAAATGCGAAAGTGTGTCTGTCTGTCTGTTTGTTAACTCTTCACGCTTAAACCGCTGAAACGATTTTGATGTCATTTTTTGAGTGTGTTCAAGTGGATTCGAGAACGGTTTAGATTTTCAATCCGGTATTATCTTGAAAATGGTTAGGTTTGAGACATGGTATTTCATAGTTAAATCTATCAGAAATTATGGCAACTCAACTCCTTGAAGTATTTAGGTCGACTTACCGAGTAACCCTGTATAATCTAGATACTACTGTGTAAGAAATAGATAGTGTAATATAATAGATATAATAGATCAATGGAAGTTTCTTAAAGTTCTCGAAAGTTCCATAAAGTCCTCGTCCGTCCTAGTGCGGACGTTGACATTATCTCGTTACTTGGATCACGCCAAATGATAATGGGCAGCTGAGTTCGGTGATGACGTCATGTAACGGCAAATACCAACGACTTGTAAACTAATTGCATTTGACTATATGGATTTGGAAAATTTTGTAAGATATGTTCTGTATCTGTTCTTTTATTTTGAGCTCTTCTATTTTTAATTAACGGATGAATGAATAATTGGAAAATGTTTGCAAAGAATCTTATCTCTGATCTAGGAAGATAATGATTGCAATAATTTGACATGTATAAACAAAGCTCATTTAATTCACTAAGTGTTAATATTATCTTAGCTATTTAATTGTAGTTTTTAATACAAATATACCTGATAATTTTTCGTAGGGATCTTTTGTACTGTAAAATGTAAATTATTTATAAAAAAAGGAAAATGATTGTAAAGTAAATATCTATATTTTCTTATAAATAATAAAGATATGGAAAAACCACAGTATATTTATTTAAATACTTTCCGTTTGAATAGCTACCGTATGTTATTTCTTCACGCTGAAAAGACTGGATGAGTTTGAATAAAATTAGGAACACCAATAGATCGTGTTTTTAAGAGGCACCAAGAGTTCATAATAAGGCAAACTGCACTTTTCAATGGTAAGTAGAATATACAAACATAGGCATAAGGCTAATAAGGTCATAAGTGACCTCAAACGTGAAGTGAATTCCTTACAGAGTAAACAGTCAATGCTAACTACTCCTATAGAATAAGGTCACTAAAGTACTACAAGCGACGTCAGAATGCATATTTATCATTATTTACTTGCAAAATCACATATAGGGTCTAAACTGGCATCTGTGCTGTGGTCAGCTGATATCCCTGCTCTAGTGCCCTATCTCCCCAAACTTTCAGTTTCTGACCCACTACCCAAGCAATTTTGGCCATGCGGCGAAAATCTCGGGCACGCCTCTAGCCTTTCAAAATTAATTATTATGAATAACAGTTATTATTAAGTACATTTAACTTATTTCTTAATATCTAAAGACAATTTGAGCTTTGAAGCTGCCTTCTTTGAATTAGATATAAATGATGTATTTAGAGATGAATAAATTTGTTTCAATTCATGACTTTTTAAATAAGTAACACTTTATTTGTAAATTCAAAATAAAACATGAGAATTTCACCTGTAAGTTTTGTTAAAATTTCAACTTGTGTATGCAGTTTCACAAGTCGGTCAACTATTATAAGAAGTGCACTCAATTCTAACCATGTGTGTGTGTTGTGAATCAGAGTACTGTTTGCCAACATGTTAAAATAACATGACTTGCTAAATACATATGTGGGTGGCAAGGTGAAAGAAACAATTATTTGGAGAACACCTTTTATTTATCTCAATAAAACAGAATATTATAATTTTTTTACTAGTTTTTGTTAAATAAAAGGAAATGTAAAATCAAATTAAGGATTAGTATATTTTAAAAAGTGTTAACTTTCAAAGAGATTTGTGATTCATAGACACAATTAACTTTTTATCTAGCATGTCTGGTACTGGGGTTACAGCAGTTCCCCATTTTCTAGACTGTTTTTGTTTTTTTCTTTAATATTTTCTGTAATTATCTATGTCACTTACAACATTGTGGTACAAATAATGCAATTATGAATTCATTCAAAAAATAGTTTCATTTGCAAATTGTTAAACTGAAAATTTATGGTTACTTTGATATACATCATTGTTTTAATGCTACAACAAAATTTACACAAGTCTATGAGAGTTTCTTAGCTTTCTGGTAGAGAGTGTCAACTACCTTACTCATGTGGTGTATTGTCTCTAGGACTGTCTCGTAGGTTTTCTCAAGAGGGGACTCATCAAACACAATAAGTACACCTTCACCCTGGTCAAGGATACCATTGAGCTTCTTGTCCAGAATCATCTGAGACAGTTTCTTCTCCACTTGAACTACTGGGAGACGGATACAACGGGCTACATGGTCGACCTGCACTCGCATGTAGGGTTCAACTATACGACACAAATTTTGTTCTAACATAGTGTCATACAAAGCACCAAGGTGAGCTCTTACAACTGCATCTTCTTCAAGTTCTCGTTTATATGTTTTCAATGCTGCTTGGAAATCAGCAAGTGATCTTTTGTGGGAAGCTGTTGCAACAGCTCGCATTGCTTCTAGTTCTTTCCCTGCATACTTTAGAGCAGTCTTACTGCTGCAAACTGATCCAACTTCTTCAGCATTATTTAGCATAATTTTGGACAACAACATATATTTCAAGGCAGTCAAAGCTTTTGGGCTGTCTGCTCCATCGTAACCTTCAAATGCCTCATAGAAATATGAATAAGCAGTTTTGAAGTCACGCTCATCAGCTGCATGCAGGATTCCAGATTGTAGATCAAGTGCAGCTTGCATTTTGGGTGGACAGTAGATGGCATTGGCAGTAGTTCTAGCAGACGTCAATGAGGCACGGGCCTTAGGTAGATTGCTAAGTGCATGATAAGTTTTACTTTCTAAAAGAAGTACTTCTACCAGTAGATTTTTATCATCTAACTTTTTAAGTTCTTTGAGCAGAGCCGTCGCTAAGTCTAGGGCTTCCGTGTACATACCAGTGTCGAAGTACAAAGCGATCAGTCTCGCTTCGAGGGACTGTCGCAAGAATGTACGCCGCTCCTCTTTGGCCCATTCTATACATTCTTTACACAATTGCACTTCAATACCAATTCCTGCTTCTAAATCAAGGAAGAAATCGACGAGAGAACGCACCAATTTCGCCGCCTTCGCCTTGCTTATCAGACTAAGGAACGGTCTAGTAGCTTTAATTAGTTCAGCTAGTTCTTTAGCTTTGCCCTCCTTCTTGTATTTTTCTCCAAGGTTTAGGATACCCTGTTCCTTAGCCCGTATATTTTCTTCATCATCTTCAGGCACCTCGCCAGTGCTAACCATTTTGTCGCTCATACGGACGTCCTCCTCTCTGCTCGACGACGAGACGCGTGATCTCTCGAATAACATCGCTCCAGCCATGATGTGTATATTTATATGCTTACACTAAAAAACGTAGATAAACAGTAAAATAGCACTAGAACGGTCACACTTTTCCTTTGTAATTTTGTATAATCGCAAAGTCATCGACGACCTCCTCAGAAACAAATCGTAGACGCGTACAGTGTTGCTAGGACTTTTTTCTGGCTATTACTAATTTCAGTAGAAAATGAATGATTTAAGTTCGGGTACAAGGTTAACATTGTAGCGATATTAAAAATAATTATTTTAAGAAATTTGTATTCGAAAATAGTCAACTTCAGTAGTTACAAGGATAAAAAGTTTTACGCACCTTGTGAAAGTATTAGCTTTCTGCACATCTTTCACAGGCAAAAGGGCAAATTCATTGAGAACTACGCTCGTGATTTCCCTATTTTATTAAAAATTAATAAAATTACAGTGGAACGGTTCCATAAAGCCTTAAATCAAAGTTAGTAGTTTATAGTTGTCAACCCAGCAGATTAGCTAGAGTTGTTTCTAAATCATTTATCTGATCTGATAATATCTAAAATTAATTGTGTTTCACTGTTGCCCTGAAGGCCAATTCTCAAAATAACAGTCTCAATTCCACTTTCGATCTCACAACTGTCATAAAAGGGTTTTTTTTATAGTAAAATAGTAAAGTATTACTAAGACTAGCAGATTACTGATTCAATTTCAGTTCAATACAATATAATCATATTACAGTCAACGTTGGATGTTTGCTTTACTACGAAAATACCTTTTATGACACTTGTGAGATCGACAGTAGATCGGAACTGAATTGAGGCCGAACTTTTATTACGAGAATTTGTTTTCTTTTTTTTCTTTTTTTTGTGTGTCATTCTGTGACTAAACATTACTATTATGATAAGTTTAGAGTTCATTAAAATTTTATAATAAATATTAGTGTTCTTTGCAGTAAATCCCTTACGAACTACTTTCGAGAGCAAATTTTTTGCATACCTTGATTTAATAATAATAAGGTACCCGGATGATGTTTGGGGAGGAACACGAAAAGGTTACCGTAAAACTGATGTCCACTTGTGTGGATTGACCACCAGCTTATTATTCAGCACAATATAAAAGAAATCTATATATTTTAAATATAATTAATTGCCAAGAAGGTTGAAACAATTTTTATCTCTGATCTCTTAGGATATCTCTATCTTCTAAATATATATAAGAAGAATCTTACAGACTGTTCCCTATTCCACAAAAAAAAGACCGATTCACTGACTGATCGATCAACGCACAGCTGAAACCGATGGGTCTAGAAACACGAAATTTTGTAGGTACAAATGTTCCTTAGGTGACGTAGGTGTGCAATTCATTTAAAAGCAAAGCATTTAAAAACATTCCAACCTTAAGGGTGCAAAATGGGGGTTGAAAATTTATATAAAACTATGTTATTTTTGTTAGTAGCCTTTTTAAAACTCATAGTAAATACTCTTTATTAGAACTGGACAAGATTTGAAACATAGATAGATAATAGTCTAAAATAGCCCAAAGGCCACTCTTTATCCCTGTCAAATTTATTGATAAAATTGACATTTAGGCGAGCGAAGCCGTAAGCAAAAGCTAGTTATAATATAATGTAACCTACGAAATCAGAGAGTAAAAATGTATCTTTGTATGACAATAAACATTATTATTTTATATTAAGTTTGGTGTTCATTAACACAAACTTTTCAGTAAATATAAAGATAAAGCCTTAAGAACTACTATTGAGAGCTAGAGCTTGATTTAATAATAAAAAGGTACCTGGGTGTTGTGTGGACACGCCAAAAGGTCACCGTGAAACTGATGTCCACAGAGAAATCTGTATATATTATACATAATATAATTATAATGTACCCTACGAGATCAGGGAGTAAAATTGTTACAACCTTTTTGTCAAAAATTATAGTTTTTATATTGTACAAACATCAGACAACGCAGGTCTTAAAAAACTAATAGTGTCATTTTAAACACTCGTCTCCTCGTCTCTCAGATTCACTCACAGAGTACAGTAATATTATTAGAGATATTTCAGTCACCCTCACGTTTCTGTTAATGATATTGCTTACGAGTTCTATTTAATATTTCAACAATGGAAGAATTCAATGATATTGAGTTTTTATTTGATATTTCAAGTCAGATAAAAGAATTCTATGAGACCGCAGTCGTTTTTGTCACTAAGAAGGATTACTCTGACCACATATTTACTGCTTTATGTTCTATTCGTGAAGCTTTACAGAAAGAAGACAAAAATCGTACGCTTGAACTTATCATTGATTATCATTTACACTGGTTACATGCTGTTAGTGATATAGAAAAGTTTAAGAAATCAACAGAACACGATATAACAAGAGATGATATGTCTGAATTAATAAGTTATACAGTAGATGCTCTTGGTTATCGCCTCAAACGCTATCAAAACTACGTGGAAAGTCTTATGCTTGACTTGAAACCTGAAGACCGATCTAAAGTTCAGGCTGACTTAGAAATAATTAGTGAAATGCATTCAGAAGTAACTCAGTCACTCCTAGAAAAAGCTAAGAAATTAAGGAGTTTGAAATCAGACTTGGATTTTTTCACAAAATCAAAAGCTGAGGGAGAGGAATTACTTAACTGGTTAGATAAAATAAATGATGGCTTATCTATGAAACTATGCAAGTATGTTAATGTGCATATACCAAAACTTAGTGACGATTTGACAAAGACTTTGCAACAGGTTGTGGAAGAACTTACTACGAAAAAAAGTGAATCTGCTAAAAATATGCTAGAGGAGCTAAGAACAACAGGTAGAGAACTCGGTTCAATGATACACCTTACTACTGGGCACAGTCTAGAAATGAATAAAGTATTTCAGAAAATAGGTATACTGGATGACCGCATTAAACGTTTAGAGACTGACACAGATAAACCATCTGCAGCTCTCATGGCTTTGAAAAATAAAAAAGATTTTTTAGAACAAAGAATGGTGTCGCTGGAAAATTTAAAAACGAACCTAAGAAGTCTTAGAACAAAGACTGCCGTTCCCATGGATAATGTACCTGATGACGAATTATGTGTTTGTGAAGATTTTTTTCAACTTAGAATTTTTAATCACAGTCTTCCGCAGGAAAATCGGGAAACCTTAATCACGGACCTATGTAGTTTATGGGATGTTGCCGTGTTAGGGGAAAAGGGAGATAAGTCTATAATTTCAATATTAAGTGCCGCTGATATAAAAGAGGAATATACTGATGAACTTGGGACGTTCACTACAGATGAACACGGTAGAAAACTATATAAATTACCCGATGATGACACACTATACCAGCTTAATGAACGTAATGAACTGGTCCCTGTGACTGATGATGCTGATTGCGTTTATTTTTATGATGAATGTGGGCGCTATTTCTTAGATAAAAATACAAGACAACGCGTTTACAAAGCTCATGCAACTGCAAGTGAATATATGATGGATTCTTTTGGGGTACTTTTAAAAGTGAAGGAGGAAAGGGATGGTATTACGTTTTATTACGATAACTATGGGCGTTATTATATAAATGAAGAAGGCAAACATATTTATCGCGATGTAGACACGATAAGCGAATATGAAAACGATGGTTTAGGCAATCTGGTACGTATTCGTAGTCACTTAGATTTATTCGAACCTTGTCCAGGCGATGCCCATGTAACTGAAGACTGCAAGTATTTAAAAGATGCTGTAGGGAAAGCTTTGCGTTATTGCATTGGTCAGGTTTTGATTCATCAACCGGCCGATCCAATTAAGTATTTGTCAAAATGCCTTATTAAATATAGAGAAAATATAGAGCAGAGAGATAAACGAGCAAGAGAGCTAGAAGAATTGAATGCTGAACGGGAAATTATTGCTGCGGAGGAACGTGCTGCAGCAGAAAAAGCTGCAATGGAAGCTGCGCTAATGACACAAGGAGGCAGTGAAGCCAGTATTGATACAAACTTATTGAAGTATACTACTTTATATAGAGATGATGCTCTTTCTACTACAAATTAAGTAGGTTCTTAATGATACGGCCTCTTTATTAAGGCCATTTAGGTTATTTATTTTGTAATTCAACGTTGATGGAAAGTGCATAGTGAATTTTAATTTAGTCACGGGATGTGATATTATGTTATTTAGCAGTCAGTTAGAAAATAAACAATACTTTACGATAGTTTTGTTCTTACAATATTACCTCTCACTATTACCGAGATCGAGAATGGTCTAGAATCCCCACTGGATAGAATAGTCGCATTCTATTTAGTTCCAAAACAGTTAACTTCCACACATGTTTGTTTTATATGTATTAATTAACTGTACTGTATTCACAGTATGTATTCACGTCATGTATTACAGAAGTAAAATTTTGATGAAGCAAAATGTTAAGTCTATACCTAAATACGAGTAAAAGCGGCGAAGTTAAGAATAAAAAGAATTGGATACGATTTAATTAGATGTTGATGTGACGTTATATTGAGAGTCATGATTAAAACTCATGTTAGGCAAATCAGTGGTAAAGCAAAGACATTGCAAGTTCATTTAAAAGTATTTCATTTGGAATGAAGTGGATCATTGAATACGCTCGTGAAGAATATAGTATTATGATACCGTTTTTTTTATAAAGAATGATTTGGTATTGTCTCGTTGTCTAAAAAATAATAATAATTGCTGACTACCACTGTCATCTTGCTCAATTCTATTTGGGGTTGACATAATTTGAGATATTGCACAGGGTTTTGGCTGATTCCTTATATAGCTGGCCAATCCGATGCCAATTCTCTTTGCTGATGTATTCCCTTTTACACGACACTATGGAAAAAGTCAAAGGTTATTGGAGCCCAAACCCTCCGCTTCCCCCTGATTCAGGGAGGGTGGGTCTGACAGGCCCGCATCGTACTTGTGACTTTGAGTTGCAGGTGTCCATGGACGGTGGTAGTTACTTACCATCAGATGAGCCGTCTACTCGTTTGCCCCACTCTGTGGCCCATCTATTCCATAAAAAAATGGGAGAATAATTAATGAATTTGGAATTCCACAAAAGACAACTGACAACGAAAGGGAGCTAAGGTAACAAATACCGCGAATGTCGGATGGGAAACGGGTTTTGGACTGCAGTAACTTGAATGGGCCAGAGTTGCGCACGAGTATGTCACTCTTGTGATTTGACAATGATTGAACTGTAGTCTATAACTCATATTGTTATATTTATAGCTACGAGATGGCTGGCAGGAGCGGGATGCGAGAAGCCCAAAATCGATCTAAGTGGCGTGCAATGGGAGAGGCCTAAGTCCAGCAAGGGATTGCGATGGGCTGATGATGATAGCTACAATAGCTGTTCCTTGTTCTTTTATGTTCTTGTAAATTATTATTAATGCTTCATATTACTTTCAATTTCACGCTAAATAATTGAGGTACTATATTCTGATTGAAATAATGAATAACTAGGTTTCAGAATATTGTTAGGTATAATAGACGACCCATCTAAATCTTATTCTACTGTGCTAACACCTCGTGTATTTCGTTATAAAAAAATTGATCATGTTAAGAACGTCTTAAATTTTTTGACAACCTTCTTACCTTAATATTTTAAAATCCTAAAAGACCCATTTTGATCTAAATGATATACGAAACCAGTGCATCATTATAGGGACTGACTGTTTATCTTCTTATATACATTTAACAGTATGAGCAACTAAATAATTGCCATGTTGATTAAAAATAAAAGATCTCTGTCTCATGAGTCTCGTCTCATTTAGCTTGGCGTACTGTGCATAATAGTTTTTCTTTTACTAAAAGTTCGTGATGGTTTATTTTAGTTTTCCATTGAGAAGATTAGATACAGCTTTCTTTTTCTTTCTTTAAGAATTGTACTACTTTGTGTTCTTCTTCATTATTTCCGTGTTGTGAGAATGGTACGATATGGTAAAGTATACCTATTTTGTATGACAGGGTGATCGTTAAGATAATTTATCAAATCTCTGATGTGGAGAGTATTTGGTGCTGGTGTGATAACAAAGCCACTTACTTTACTTTTTTAGGCTCTGTCTTTTTTTCTGGCTAATTTGAAAAAGTTACTATACTATAAAAAAAAAATACCATAGTACCACAATTTTTTCATGCAAGTATTACACATTTTATTATCTGTGAAATGGTTTTGACAATTGTGGTCGGCCATTTGTGAAATAATGAAATTGTCCCAACCCTGGGCTGAGTTTATTTAATACATTGACTTTAGCACTTTGTGGTGACTGTACGTTTGCAATTTTGTAATCGAACTAGTTACTAATCTATATTATTAAATAGGAACTATTAGTAATCAATGTTTGCAGAACAAACTTTGTCTATTTAGTATAAATGAGGTGAACTCGGTAAAAACAATTTATAGTGCCTACGTACTTCCTATAATGATTAATCTTTTGGGGCAAGGTTCTTCAATATTTTATGTAAATTAGTATGTATCGAAGTGAAGTGACGGATTGTGCATTAAGTGTTGTCATCACGTGCCAAAACGTACGCGAATAGACGTTAAGATACGCTGAGCCGTTACTCTAACACTGCTTGACAGCAAGACGTTGGTTTTATCAATCATAATATCTTCAGCTGATGGCACTTGGTGACCGTGGTTATTAGTAAAGTGCACTGATGGCTCCGAAGCCACCACCTCCGCCGGGGCCTCCGCCGCCACCAGGGCCCCCGCCTCCACCCGTGTTTGGAGGGCCTTCTAAAGGTTCGAAAGGTTCAAGTGATGATAGAGGTGCTTTGTTAAGTTCTATAAGACAGGGCACTAATTTGAAAAAGACTCATACAGTAGATAAAAGTGGGCCGTACATACCTGGGAAAGTGTCAAATGTGTCGAGTGGTGCGTCTTCAGGTGGGAATTCACCCAGAACTGGTGCTCAGCTACAGAATGGCGGTGGTGGTGGACCACCAGCTTTAGGGGGTCTATTTGCTGGTGGTATGCCAAAATTACGATCGACGGGTAAACTGCCAGGTAAGACTCTTATACAACCTAATGAGGCCTTAAGTTGTTGTGTATAGTGACTGAACTTGAAGTCATGTAGATCAGATGTGAAATCTAAATCTCGTTTATTAAATGGAAATAGGATTGTGTAAATTTATGAATGAAGTGTAGAATATAAAGAAACCAATTTTGATAACAGAACTAGTAAATTATTGTATTGTTTTTCTCTTGTTTGCACTATATTACATAGTTATGATATTATATCCTATAAAGTAATTGTTCTAATCATCAATCATCAACAGCCCTTAATAGTCCACTGCTAGACATAGGCCTCTCCTCAGAAAGGAGGTTTTGGCCTACTATACCACACTGGCCAGACGGGTTGGTTATGGGGCTTTTTCAAGTTTTCCCTTCTCTTTGCAGTGCTGTTATCCTATGTAGTTTACTCCCTTAGTCAGCTATTACAACATCAATGGGATGAATAGGAGTAGTGACCCTCGTATTCTTAATCCGTCACCACACAGATATTGTGATAAATATCAAAAGATAACTAATATTATACATAGGTACCTAATATTAATAATAACACTTCTCACATGAAGCCATTTGATTCTAAACTAAGCCTGTGCTATGATAACTAGGTTGCTGATAAACAATTCTAAAGTAAATATATTATAGGTAGATGTAGAATTAATGATTATGTTCATCATTCAATTAAGTATTACTACTGTACAGTTTGAATTGGGATGTACTAAAGATCCATATTCACGGATTGAGAGGTTAATAAATAAACTGGCACCATTTATCAACTTGTGGGTTCAGTTCAGTTCTGATCAACTTTCGATCTCACAACTGTAAAATATATATGATTAGGTGCCATATCTGTGTGTATTTACAAATATAAGTATGTTTATTAGCAGTATGGTTACTGTAGTACAGGCTCTGCCTAGTTTGTGATCAGACTATGTGTAAGGAAATTAGGATATCAATTTAAGTGTATGGTAATCAAATATTATAAAGTGGTAAAGTTTGTGAGTTTGTATATTTGGGGTAATCTAAAGGACTACTGATCCGATTTTGAAAATTATTTTCCTGGTAGAAAGGTATATTATCCCTGAGTGCTATAGACTACTTTTTACGGTGAAAACTGAGATACATGTGGGCGGAGCTACGGGCAAAAGCCAGTATCAAATATTAAGAATTAATTACATTTATATTCAGGAAAAATTAGATAATGTTATCTTGTCAGTTTCTTATTTAGTATTAGGAAATGGCTATCATTGGACACTTTACAGTTTTTTTATTTCACTTAAAATTATCTTAATAATGATTACCTTATCTATTTGTCATTTTATAAGCAATACTAGGCCTACATAAAATAGTGACAGTTTATTACACTGTCATGTAACATCTCAATGATCTCAATTATTTTAATAATAAGTTTATAATAATATTAAAGTAATATGTTAGTGACAACAGATTGATTTTTTTGTAAACATCTGCTTCCTAGTCAGTTGAGACAGCAAAAGGTCTGTGAAAAATATTTACTATCATATCTATAGTCCCCTTGGCTTTATAAATATCATTAAATAAAATACAGACAAATAAATAAAAAAAGTTTTTTTTTAATAGACATCTCCCACACTAGGAATATGTCCTGTTTTCTGGGGGTACTTTATAAACATACATGAAACGGACACAAAGAACACCCAAAACGCAGAACGACAATTTGTAGATCACACAAAGTGTTGTCCCATGTGGGTATAGAAACCACAACACTCAGCGTAGTAGGAAGCAGCGTGGTAGCCCCTTAAAACACTACGCTATCCGTGTGGTCGTGTTGATTACTGAAATAATATGTATACATACACACAATAGAAGAATTTGCTGTTTTGATATGACTGAATTAATAAAACCATGTACGTATTAAAACAAGGTCTGACAGAGACAGGGAATGACTTCCCTGCTCGTAGTCACGAAACACATCACTGATGGAACATGCTCTTCAGTTCGAAATGATACACCCATACAACCATACGAAATGAAATAATTGAAACCAACTAGCCATTTATCATACACAAAAAGGGAAGCGTTCGGCATACCTTGACACTATACTTGAACATTAAGGACTCGAGCATTGCTGACAGATCTTTTTAGGACTGCAAGAACCATTTGTTGTCTTTAAGATAAGATTTAAATCCATTAAAGTCCGAATCAATTTAAAAAACGGCGTTTTTTCTGGTGGCTTAAATCGCGTTTAAAATCTTCTTAAACATCGAACTTTACATATTCTTGTAAATTAAACATTCAATATTTTTTTAGGCTCCAGCACACCAAATGGCCAAGTAAAGGTAGACGCACCTCGGTTTCCTCCGCCACAACCGCATCAACCTCATCAACCTTTACAAAAGAAATCACCAGAGAAGACGAGGCCGGCGATGCCTCCAGCGCCATCAGGAGGCTCCAATTTTGGTGCATTGTCGGCAGCATTATCAGAAGCGCTAGCTGGCCGTGACAAAGACACAAACATAAGGGAAACTAGAGAATTACCTAGAGAACCGCCGGCGAGGCCTGCGGTTAGAAGACAACCAAGCGATATAAGAACAAGAGGGCCTCCGCCCCAGCCACCTGTACAGAAACCAGCCATGCCTTTGGTGAGTTAACCCAAATTTTTACGTAAATTCGGCTTCTTCCAATATCTTTACGCGAGACTTTTGATTGTCAGAATTGTTAACACTTCGGCTTCCCTTACGAAAAAAAAACTTTATAAAGGGATGTACAGCCCTTGGGGCAAAATATTTTTAGTCAAGTTTCACTTCCCAAAAAACTGATCCCAAATGAATCTTTTTGAATCTTCCTAAAATTATTCTTTATTAAATTATTCCAAAAAATTGTTTGTTGTGTGAACTGCTGCCAGAAAAGTAGGTTAGGCTAGAACTGGGACCCCAATAGCGCGCGAGCCGATCGAGTGAAGCGAGCGTGCCCCTCAGCGTCCGGAAAAGGGCCAGAGACGAACTGTTCCGAGATTTTATACTCAGTATTTTAAAGATTTTTTAACGTTATGAATTTGGACTTATTGTAGTTCAAACGATTCATTTGACTAAATAATACCTGGTATGGCATAATGAAATAAAACCTGACCAAGAGGCATATTATGTCTATCACATATCATAAATGTAGGTACGCATCTTGCCAAAACGATATTGAAATACATCTTTGTATCTTATATGATTTTGAAGGTTTCGCTTTCAAAGTAAATAAAAAAAACAAAAACATAAAAAATAAGTTAATGACTTGTAGTTTTAGGATTATATACGAGTAAATCAATAAGATGTGATAAATATAGGCTCGAAGAATCTTTTAACAGCCTTAAATAGTCCAGTGCTGAAGACAGGCCTCTCCTTAGAAAGGAGGTTTTGGCGTACTATACCACGCTGGCCCGACGGGTTGGTATAGGGTTTGTTACAAGTTTACCTTCTCTTTGCAGTGCTGTTGTCCTGCGTTGTTTCGCTGCCTTAGTCGGCTCTTACGACATCCACGGGATGAATAGGGGTGGTGACACTCCTACTCTTATTACGTCACCACACGTACTTTTGAAGTGTTACGATTAGTGTAATCTGATATTCTATGTACTATTGTGTGTTTACTCGACTTGAATTGTTTATACCAGTAAAACAATTATATTTTTGACCTGATTATAGATGAGTAGCCACTGGGCAAGTGCGAAAATGCGGTTGTGGTCGTTTTGCCAACGTTGTACGTTGGCAAAACGACCACATCGTATTTTATTTTATATCGACTACTAAGATTCAATTAATTATTGTCAATATTAAATTTTAGGCATATCAATGAAACAGTATGTTGCAGCTGTTTTGAGATTGTTGAGTGTTCACGTTGAGAAAATACCTATAATACCTATTGTTTTTATTCTAAATTGGCGCCTAACTCTGCTCTAAGTGCCAGGAGACCCCTATGTAATATTTGTGTGACCTAGGAGATAGTAATGCTCTTTATTTTGCATCTTACAGGCTAAATATATATCCTACCCTATACACATATCAGGAAATTATAAGAAAATGCTCATATGAAATAAGTAATACCTATTCTATCCTATCTCATGTTTAATCGTGATAGTTATTTACGTAGACCGATAAATTCATGTAGGTGTTATCTGAGTTACGATTTTATCATGTTTGAGTAGCTACCTATACCTACAAATATTTAGGTACATATTTTATTTTGGATCGAATCCAAATAAACTGTCTTTAGTTATACATACTATACAGTGACATTTTAGTTTGATGAGCTAATCTGACACATTTTTGTTATGGTATGGTTATGTAAAATGACACTACGACCAATACCATCAGAACAGACTGGAAAGGCCAAAATCTCCTTTGAAAGGAGATTTTGGCCTACTATAACCACGCTGGCCAGACGAGTTGGTATAGGGTTTGTGTCAAGTTTTCCTTCTCTTTGCAGTGCTGTTGTTTTGCCCAGTTTGCTTCCTTAGTCGGCTCCTACGATACTTACGGGATGAATAGGGATGGTGACACTCGGTATTCTTAATCCGTCACCAAACTGATGAGATAAATGAAAGCTTTCAATACAAACATATTCTTTTGTCTCCCCTTGCCAAAAAGTGTTCGAACCTTTAAGTGTTTGTTCCTTCGATATCATTGGAGAGCTATGCTTCGTCACATGTAACGCGATCGGAGTGGATAACACTTCCTCATAGGAAACCAATGTTCAACAATTACTTCGTTGCTGTGAGGTTATCGGAGGCTCATCCCCTCACCCCCCTTCCATAAGTCAATACTCATAGGAAAGCAATGCACTTGTGTCTCTGTAGTTGTTCGTGTCCATGGGCGCAGGTTCTCACTTACAATCAAGTGACCCGTTTGCTCGTATATCACAAAGTTGATATTAAAATCTTCAAAATGCATTCGACCTTTCCTCCTTTCTAGCAGCATAAGCCCAAGCTATAGCGTATTCAATTCAAAATAGCTACCTCTAATGTCGGTAGCGGAGAAAGTTCTTGAGTCTGTACTTCGCCATTAGCTCACGCTGCTCACGTCACAAAATACGTGATTAAATGTGTTATAAAGATTAGCTACGCTTGTATACTCACTAATACTTCTGTTTGTTAAAGAATAAGGCTTTCTGTTCACATTCAGTAACGTAAGTTAGCTTCGGTTGCTTTTTTGGGTATGGAAGACAATCGAGCAGACGCGTCAGCAGACCTGGGCCTTAATTCTGCTATTTCTATATTGTATCAATAGACTGTCGATGGAATGTCGTCGGAATAGTTTTGCAATTTTCCTATTCTACTAACTATATAAGACCAGTGGCCTCCCTATGACTTGTCACTCATACAAATGTCGTCGATGTCTTCGTAACAGATTGGTAAACGGTACATTTTAAATTTCTAAGAAAATTATACATTTAATTTGCCAGGTATGGCAATGCTGTTGATAGCACTATTTATGACCTATATTACTAGAACGACAATCTATTGACACTGTAAATTTATGTTAGTAGAATACTGATATTTTGACTGCTGTCAATAGTGTCTCAATGGCATGTCAATGGAATTACAGTGGCTTCGCGTTACTATAAAATAGCATAATTGAGGCCCTGATGGTAAGTGACTACCGGCGTCCTTGGACACCTGCACCTTAAGAACACAAGTTCAATTCAATTCACTTTTATTTGCTATAATATGGGTTATACAATAATCAGATGGAATAAATACGAGTACAGCTAGTTTCACCATATTAAGCTGAATGTCACATCATGCGAAAATTAACAATAATTATAAAAGAAACAAAAGAATATCTAATTGTGTTATTGTTCTAAATAATAATACAATTCTAAAGTTAAATAATAAAAAACAAAGGAATAATAATAAATACCCACTATGCGTTGCTGCCATTTACTACCCCCCTGCCACCCCCGCCGTCTAGGGTTTGGGAGAAGGGGATTAACATCCCCTTCTCTCAAACTCTAGCAGCAGGATAAGTTTGGTAAGGATAAGTTTGCAGGATAAGTTTGGTAACTTTATTCTAGTTGAAAAGCTACCCAATAATTACTTAACACCTTTTTCTGTAAGGCTAAGGTATCACTCCGATGGAGCCGATCCCTATATGTACCGAAAGAGGGCTCTACGACTGAACACTTGCATTTTAAAAATAACCGTCACCAAAACATTAGTTATCCAAACGGGGAGTGGAATTACGAAATTTTATATTATCTGTCCGTATGAAGCACAAATGTCTGAGCATAGATAAACAATAAACTTGAATGACGTCAAAACAAGGAGGAAAATAAATAATATATGTAATTGTTGTGCTATTGTTTTACAATCGTGTCAGCTTCACACAAATAAAGAATTCGTGGATGACATATCGGTAGGGCCCATCTATACTTGTTTATAAAGTGGTCCATTATATTGTATGGCGATCTTTAGTATTAGAGTATATTTAAGAAACTCGCTCTGCTACTAACTATAAGTAACTACTAACTAATGATGTAAAAGGAAGCTATATTTATTTTCTAGCACAGCTGACTGTAACCAGACCAGTAGGTAAAGATAAAGTTTTTTTAGGTAAAGGATACTGGCATCGAGTGCTTATATTACTACACTGGATAATGTAGTAATATTTGACACCATTGCTCAACCCCTAAAATTATTTTAGTAAAATTTAATTTCCTGTTAACTCGTCCAACTTTAGCTAAATGCTTGAGTCAGCGAAATTCGTGTTTTAGTTTTTTTTTAATGCGATTATCAATATTTTCCGTGATTCCGTGGACCATTATATTGTCTTTGTTTATAGGTAACAACGATTGGTAAAGCTTGTTAATCCATTCTTTTTTATATTTTACACTAAAATTAAAAACTAAATTCTAATTAAACCTAAATTCTAAACTAATTAAACCTAAATTCTAAACTAGACAGAGCCTGAAGCTCTGAGTTGCAGGTGTTGTATGCGGCGGTAATAGGTAGTCACTTTCCATCAGGTAACCCGACTGCTCGTTTATTTATTTATTTCTGTTTATTTTCTTCACTCTTCTTTTTTTCTTTCTTCTTTACCCCCCTATATCACAAAAAAAAAACATTTCTTAGAGAAATTACATCCAGACATAAATTGTTGTGCTTATTACACAATTAGTTGACCTGAGTAGGAATCGAACGTGTCAAACCACTAACCCAATAGTCAAAAATTCTAATGATTCAGAATAGAAAGACAAGGTAGATCTTCTTAAAGATTGTGACCAAGACCGTTAGCGACATTGGCCTAGTAATAAGGCATTTAGGGGCTCAAATAGCAATACTGTCAGTTATTGTACCAAAAGCTACTCTATACGTAAGTTATGAAAAGTTAAATTTGTAAAATAATCTGCATTACACATGCATATAAAAAAATTGTGCACCTTGACAATAATTTCCGATTGAGTAAGACATCCCTCAAGGTGGAATGTACGCATATGCATTTTTGACGGATGTACCGAATTTCAAAACAAAACATTGGCATTGGCCAACTTTCAACGAAACGCTATAAATTAAAGTCTCTGCCCACTGTTTATTGTCAATGTAAAAATACCCTTAGCGGAGATGGCACGTGTCGCAATAAAAAATTGAAATGTACCACGTGGGTGGGGCTCGGTCGCGGACCGATATAGAAACTTGTTTATTTTGTGCGTCCACGCATCGATGCGCCACCGCAAACTCTATACTTAACATACGTGTTATTCTCTTTTAAGTTTTACTTGTTTACGAGTAATGTACGATAGTTAGCGTTCAGGAGGGTATGTTATTCAAAATAGGATAACCATTTTAAACCTGCGTGTGTCGTTTGTTTGTGTTTGTAAAGTTTTGCATAAATACATATATAAAACACGCATCAAAGTTAAAAAAAAGTAGATAAGCGTGTTTTTTTTATAATTTCAACTAGTTGATAAGATGCCGACGAGTTAAGTGGGCCAGGTCGTGTCTGTACTCAGAGCGTACTCCTTCCTCAAAGGCTGGCAACGCGCTTGTGACTCCTGAGTTGCAAGCGTTCATGGGCGGCGGTAGTCGCTCTCCATCTGGTGACCCGTCTGCTCGTTTGCATAAAAAAAAAACAACTGGGATGACAGGGCGTAATTAATACCTTAATTTAGTATAAGTATCGTAAAAATACAACGAATAAATATTAATCATGTTAAATACACAAAATTTTCATTAAAACCATGAATCCTACATGTACAATAGTTATATTTCATTCGGAGTGTGCTCCCAATGTTTTGTTCCCCTCATGATCTAGTTTTGTAAATTGGTTTAGTTATTTGCGATAACGATGCGGCTGATATAGCGTATTGAATTATGAGCCGACTACTCAATTTAACATATTTGGACTACTGGATATATTTCGTGAGAAACAAGCATATTTTAAGAGTATCATAAACAAATGTATGGTATACATTTTTTTTACGTGGGTGTCGTAAGAGCCGACTAAGGGAGCAGACTACGCAGAACAACAGCACTGCAAAGAGAAGGAAAACTTGACACAAACCCTATACCAACCCGTCTGGCCAGCGTGGTATAGTAGGCCAAAACCTCCTTTCTAAGGAGAGGCCTATGTCCAGCAGTGGACTATTATAGGCTGTTGATGATACATTTTTGTAAATAAATAGTATAATATTAGCTTGCATTGCGACTTACATACGCTTAAAGAATTTGGTTAAAATGTAAATTTGAAATGGTGTTAATAGTTATCAATCTTGGAAATTATGTAAATTGTTTTATCTCTCAAAGTAGTTTACATAAAATGGCAGAAGGTGTGGACACATTATTTTTGTATGTACTAGATCAAAACATTATGCATTTTAGTTCTTAAGACGTTATTTGTACGATACATTGTTTGTGTTCCTTAAAATAAATAAATTTAATTTAAAAAATGTAAACACATTTAAATGTAAGCATGCATGAAGTACTCAGACTAAGTGTATAAGGTAGGATTAAAGCATTAAAAATTATATAAAACATTTTAAGTTTAATTAGCCTGCATATTGAAAAGTAAAAAAGGTACAAACAGTTATGAATAATTTATAAAGGACTATACTTACCAGTTTTTTCATAAAACGTTTACAGAAATGTTTAATTTTTTTATTGAGCTTGCTGATAACTTGCGAATTTTAAGCTTCAATTTTATACTTTTCATGTCCAGATATGTATAATATTTTTTATATTTTACGCACCTCCAGCTGACTCTAAGCCATTCTATTCGAAGCTTTTCATAAAAACCGCATTTTATTGTTTTACTCCTTGAATACCTACGTCAAATTGTCTTTATGGGTTGTGGTGTTAATACCATAAGTAGGTCAAAGCGCTTGTTTACACCAATTACTTACTATCAGTGCTTATTGTTTTAATATTCAGTTTGTTTATTTTGTTTTAAACTGTGACTTCTGTTGAACTTAGTTAAGAACTAAATGCAACTATAATAAAGGTAATGAACGTTATGACGTACCTTCGTATAACTATAAGTATAGTAAGGGACGTCATAACGAATACTGAAATAGTGTATTCAGACCATCATTCTGAGCCTAAAAGACGCATTTAGATTTTTGCTTAATAGCAAAAGCTGGTATGATATTTCGCTCATTATAAAACAATTAAAATATCCATTAGTAAAGTAAAAATAACTTGTCGTAATGATGTGTGAGCGCCATTATCTCTTTTCTAATTATTCGGCCATTTTTTTACACACTTTTGTAATAAGTTTTGAAAAGAAAATTGAAGAAAAAAAGTATAAATAATGATCGTTCTGCATAAAAATCACTTAAGTAAGTGTTAATTAATTGTTAATCGTTTATTTCTAAAAGATTCTTTCCCCTTTTTAGAATGTTATTTGACGCTCGCCTACTGTGTAATGTGTAAAATTGTAAAGGGTTTGACTGGTTTCTTTTATGACCGCCTGTCTTACGCCAAATTATCTGAGAATGTAATCGTTTACAGACTGGACAAAATAAAAAGCTAAAATTGAATAAGAAAACGAGAGAGACTGGGTAAGGGATACATCAAATCGCGGATGGGGAGACTGTACATATAACTAACTGACTGACTGAACTGACATACAACTGATGTCAGTCCTGCGATTCGAGTGGGCAATAGGACAGAGACGTGGCCTAGTAACAAACAAAACATATATAAATGAGTGTCTATATGATAGCTCGTTTACAACTTAATAATCTGTGCTTATAAACTGTTTATGTATATATTACCTACTACGAGTAGTAAATGAATGTTATCTGACGCTCATTCGACGTAAAGTCGACTTGTCATTTTATTCAATAAATATTGCATCGTAGAATTTAAAGGAAAATAACCTATGAAGTTAGAGATTTTTAAAACCAGCTTTTGCAGATTTAATTATTTGTGGCGTTAGGCGCCATTCGAAATTCAAGAAATTTTATTTGAAAGCTGTTATTTTAATTTAAAATTCGTTTTAATAATGTTTTCCGGGAAGGAAAAGAATGGGTAACTGCGACTAAAATAGAATTTTGGGTAATTGTACTGTGCTGTATTTTTTTGAGAAATATAAATGATTATCAAATTTATTGAAAAAGTATAATATATACAACATCTATCAGTTCAGCTAATTTAAATAGCCAGCTGCCAAGATATATAAATATATATATATATATATATATATATATATATATATATTGTTCTCATTTCCTTTACTCTTGGCTGTATATTATTACTCTATTGTGAGACAATTATATTGCTGTAGCCTGGTATTCTAGAATAAAGATGTTGATACTTACAAAAATAATTATCCTTTTTAAATTCTACTTAAACTCGTGAAAAAATATACGTATTTACTACACATATAAGTATTTTGACCTGTGATCGTATTTAGTGTGTTTAATAAACCTTACAAATGTTAAATTTCAACAATATCATCATTTTGTGTAAGCCGCTTAAAAGATTTACCGAATTTAGAACCAAAAACTGACACAAACAAGGGCTTATATACTTCCGGTTATTAGCACCCTCGCACTAAAAGCACGATGTAACCATTTGAGGCGCAATATGGCACACCGTGTTGTTTTTGTCGGCTCGAAGGCCCATGTTGGATTCTTCACGCACAAAACGAGGGTCCAGTCCAATCACTGTCCATTTTAAAGTAACCCATTAATAATGGTTAACTTTAAAATTAACCATTATTAGAATCAGTACTACCATAATTCCTGTATAAATACTGCTATATATCTAATTAGATATAAGCATTATGAATTTTATTACTTGGCCTACAGTCGATACTACGTGTGAGTTTTCGAAGTAGACAGAAGTACGGCTTCGATTTGTGGCATACAAGTAATATTTGAAGGTTACCCGATATCTAATTACGCTGATTGTTTCTTAATTCTAGTAATGATTGTGATGTGATAATTTAGCTGTCCGGGAAGTTTGGTTAGAGAAATTTGTTTTAATTGACCACTTCAATTTGTACTTGTGTGATTACCTTGTACCTAATTGTTATAATGGTCTTATAAAATTACTAGCAACATAATGAAAGATCATGTTGTAAATAAACTTATGTTGTTAACATATCCACCTCCTCTTTGTATTTTTCATTAAATGTAACAATATCTGAGATTGTACTGGCCAATTTTGAGCTTTTAAACTCTTGTGACAGTTAACAATAATTAATTAATTAATTTCAATGAATGAGTTTTCTTCTATGGGAAGTTCAGCATTGTAGACATTAATGTAACAGTACTGCCGGGATATATACATAAAGTACCTAAATAATTTCATAAATCCTTAAGAGTTTTTTTTTGTTAATATGTCAACACGAAAAAAATAGACACTTTCTCCTCTGTTACATATGAACTTTTTACCTCTCTCAGACTACAAGTATTAGTTTGCCTGTATACATTTATACACATGCTCGTTTTACTCCGGATGGCTCGAATCATGCAGGGCCACGTACCCGAATGTTTCCTGCGCAGCAAAGGATTAACTAAGGTCAAATGGGGAAACGTTGAACGTGGTTTGTTCCCACTAAATATATAATGGTTTGATAAATAAATTTGTGCAAGCTTTCCTAACCGAGGGTTTAACACATCCTGTTGTTTTAGTTAGGGTAAGTTTATCAGAAAAGGGTAATATTATATACGTGTCATTGCCATCGTCTCAAAATTATTATTGGTATGTATAGCATGTGGAAAGATTTACTGTTTCTTACTGAATGTTACTGTGTAATGTTTTAGTTAGTTATTTGCATTTGTATGTTAGCACTGACCGTTGTTTATGCTGACGTTTGCGTCTTTTTGCTTTAAGTTATTGCTTAATTTTTTGAGGAAATGATTTCGTTACGGTGAGTTCCTCTATTTATTAGCCCTATATAAAGGATGTTCTCATACTTTAGTGTCACACAGTGTTTAACACATTAACAATATTATAGAAATGCGTATTTTTTTTAATTACAGAAATCTTCTATTTGAACCTAGCGATTTTAATGTAATAGTAATCTTTATTGTATCTGTAACTTCAAAATTGATTGAATGAAATAGCTACTATTGTGTGAGAGACATGTCATGAACAAAACTAAATATAAGTATTTAATACCAAAGAGTATGGAAGAATCATATGAAAATGTCTCTATAAATAATTTGTCTTTTACTCATATCACGCCCAAAGTTTGACCGTACCCTTCTGTAACACTCTTTCTGTTACAGAATGTAACAGAAGGTTTGTTGCCATTTTATTTGTCATTTCAGGTATCTACCTAAATCAATTAGCTTACAATTCTTTACTTAATACACATGAAACGCCCACCATTACTCACGGATTTCATTATCTGTAGATTGAAAATTTATCGCTCGACTGTTTGCCAATGTGTGTTTATCTGATAAATATTACTTGTATTATCAATCACTGGAAATATACGCAAGAGAAAGAGTTTTATAATTGTAGCGTGTGTATTATACTCTGTTAACGAAACATTATATTGCAGTGAGCTATGGACGAAGAGCTTGATATGAAATATTTTAGGAATTTGTACCGGGTGAGTAGAAACTGGATAATTATGTGAATGTTAAGCTAATGTTTTTTGTTGGTTTTCCCCGAGTGAGTGGGGTTCATCATCCGCCTATCGCCGTCAACTGCTGTACGAAGGCCACCTCCAAAGAGAGCCAATTATCCCGGTTTTGGGCAATCCGCATCTATCCGGCTGAGGTTACAGGAGGACCAGCCAATCACAGGGAGGGGGCACTCAAAGGGGGAAAACAACGCACTTTTGTCTCAAGAGTTGCAGATTTTTTGAGTTGACTTTTGTATGTAGGCGTCGGTAGTCACTCACCAGCAACCCATAGAATCGAATGTTTGCTAATTGTTGTGTAAAATATTTAATAGGTAAATAAACTATAAATGACCACAGTGATGAGTGTATGAACACAATGTTTTACTCAATCTATATGGCATAATTTTAAAATTACAATTACGTCAAATAAGTTTATACTGATAAAGGTGGTCAAAATCAGCGTTTGGTGCAACAGAGTTTAATTATGTAAATACACAGATTAATTACGCTTATGTTCAAGAATTTTGCATTGATGTCTAGGAGACTTCCTTATTATTCTCGAGTTTTTTGCAATAGGCACACTTGAGACGAAATACCGTGTATTTATAGTAGGTTACATACCGACACTGGACATGACTGTACTGTACCTGTACTCTTGGGGAGATGGTGACAAGGTGCGACCAATAATTTGTAACCAATTAGCCAATAAATTCTAATCCTGCCTGGTTAATTGATGGTATTAATATTTCGGATAGTATTACTTTAAATATCCTACGGTTTCGGTTACGGAGATTTATTATATCCCTGATTCGGACATGAGTTAACGGCTTTTTTACTTGGCCTTTTAATAAATATGCATACTTAATTAGCATTACCAAGAATTGTACATAATGTACCTGTAATACTTACTTGTTTAAAAATAAAAACCGGAATTTTATTAATTGCTTCTAATTGTAATAATTAAGTTAATGATAATTTTAATTTGATTATTCAGTAATAAACTCGTGAATATTGTACTACTATTAAAATAAAGAATATTTTAGCAATTAATCAAATTTTGTACTGGTTAGTGCATGAGTGTTAAATTGCTGGAATGTAATGATTCTGGAAATTCAGCTCTGAAAGGCCTAAATATCATGCACGACATGCAAATCAGCGTCGCGATTAAGTGATAAAACTATAACTGCCTTTATCTCATGAAGTTCTTCATTTTGGGAACAAACCCATTAAGGTACACGCCATAACAAAACGGGATTCTTTCTTCTTTTTTTTTTGTTAGACAACTCCCGCATTGGAAATATATATCCTGTGTCTCGGGGGACTTTACAGACATACATGAAACGGACACAAAGAACACCCAGACAACAATTTGTGGATCACAAAAAGTGTTGTAGTAGTAGGAAGCGGCGTGGCGATCGCTTAAACCACCACTAACCGTCCAGTCAGGTTGTATGGCGGTATTCTCTCTGACATGTACTCGTAGAACATGCACGATTCGGGAACTTCTCTTTCTGTAATTCAATCAATCTCTCAATCAATTAGCTTGTAGAAGTCCACTGCTGCTCATAGACTTTGCGTGGGAGTACATATTTTAGGGTTGTATATGCTATATTTGCTATTGCTATGCTATATTTATTAAAACCTCACCTAACTGTTATATGTAACTGTTATATGTTATATTATATAGTCCTGGAACCACATGGTAAGTTCACAAATCCAAAAAAATAGAATAATTGTTAAACGAGGCCAAAATAAAGTGAACTATAAGAAAAAGTAAAAATGAACAATAGAATGAGATATTTTTAAAAGGTCGATAACTAATAATATACGTCGTCACCTTGCCCCGCTTCGATGAAGCAACATCACTGTCGTGTAAATATAAGATATCGATAAAAGTAGAAAAATGTTACCAGATAATATTATCCTTCATAAAATTGAGTGTAAACCAAAAAAAAACAAAATTTAACTTTTTTTTCGCGTAGACTATAATTTATATTGTTTTATTTCATTTTTTACCACTTAGACTCGATATTATAGTTCCCAATGAAGTTTCTTATGCAAAATGTGAGAAACATGATGCTGATCATCATTAGGACCTAAGTTTTCTGTTTTATTGCTAAATGTGGCTAATTTCGTAGAAATCAATTTAAATGATTCTACTATATCAGACGGGTTTGGCATAAGGTTTTCCGTTTCTTAGCAGTGCAGTTGTCCTGCGTAGTTTGATCCCTTAGTCGGTTCTTACCACACCCACAGGATGAAATTGATGGTGACACTATTCTTAATCCGTCACCACATGCATAGAAACGGAATGGAAGCCTGAGAGACTTATATTATTATTTTTAATTAAATACACCTGTAAATTCGCCAAAATTAATAAAACATTTCATTTAAATATAGATATATCCATGACACTGTTTTAGTCCAGCGACAAGGCATCACAAACATAATTTCTAAGGTCAGTGAATGTACATTATCGCGTAATGTGTAATTCCGCACCTATGCTTGATTTCAATTAAAAAACCAGAGCTGATTTTTGAGTAGATATTGCAAAAGGAAAATTTGGATACCTTAGTACCTATTTTATGTGATGCCAATATTTTATTTACGGCAAAATCGCTTTGAGAAGATAACAAAAGTGACAATCTATATTTGTTTATACTAACTTTTAAACTTTCTCAGTTCATGATATATGTTTGTATAATTATGTTTACGGAAATTGATGCAAATACGTAATAGATATTAACATATCAATATATTGTCTGCATTTGACCAGAAGGCCAATTCTCGTAATAAAAATTCGGTCCCAATTCAGTTCCGATCAACTTTCGATCTCACAACTCTCAAAAAAGTTATTTTCGTGGTAAAAGGTGAAGTATTACTAAGACTAGCAGATTACTAATTCAATCCTCGATCACAATAAGATATTATCACGTTACAGTTAAAGTTGTATGTTTAATACTTTAATACGAAAATACCTTTATGACAGCTGTGAGATCGAAAGTTTATCGGAACTGAATTGAGACCAAACTTTTATTACGAGAATTGGACTTCAGTTTCGACTAATTCATATCACAGGCTGATTAACTCTTGTAATTCTTTGTCTTGTACTTTAATTCTGATCTTTTTTTTTTCAAATAGAGATAGCGTGGTTGCTTTTTCAAAGCAAATGTATATATCTTCTTTACTTATTTAGTCATTTCATCTCGATGCTAGGTTTTGGAACTTTTGGATATTCCTTTTTATTTTTATTTTTAGCGCGCGTGGCTTCATGCTGTTTTTTGGCATGAAGTCAATAGGGTCTCGTATACCCAAAACACAAGACAGTTTTACGGTCTAAATGTCAGATTTCGCGGCAGAAAAGAATGTTCGATTTTTAAATTGCAGTCGTGAGTGGCCAGTTTATGTTACGGCCAGTTAGTAACGCCTTTTTATGGCGTTGACAACATAAAATACTTCGCCAGATGTTCAGTTGGCATACTAAGGCGTGGAAGAGTATTATAAAATACCTGTTTAATATATTCACGTGTAATATTTGAATGTCGAATACGTTATGTAATAAAGAAATATATTCTTTGTCTCTGATTGTAGTGATCATCTATATTTATGCAAATATAATTCAACTGTCCGTTTGTATAAAAACAGCTTTTTACTTACTGTATTTATCTTTTGTCAGGGTATTTATACCAAAAAGACATGTTTATTTTTTTCCGTTTAATCTGCGGTACGGTATAACCATTTCCATAAGGCTCACTATTTTTGGAAATAGAGTGGGTTTCGCGCAAAACAATAAGTAGGTAATGTTTAATCCGCCACGGGAAGAGCTAGATTTTTCATGTACTGTTTATCGTATCATACTCAGTACATCGTTACCATGATGAATAAATCTAGAAATTAAAAATATAGGCCGGTAACGCATTTGTCACTCCTGAGTTGTAGACGTTCATGGGCGGCGATGGTCACTTTTAATCAGGTGACCCGTCTGCTCGTCTGCCCAACATAAAAAAAACATTTAGGAAGGGGATTAAGCTATTTTGTCAGGCACTAGCGAGGCTAGATGCTCTTAAATCTAATTGTTGAAATGCTAACGTAGAATGGTTTCCTACATATCTAGTTAATAGACTTTAATTATTACATTGTTTGTTCCGGAGTAAATATAAAATAAAATCAGATTTTCAATTTTGTGTCTGCCGAAATTATTCCGTCTTTGTTTGTTATATTTGTCTTTTTGTCTGGGAAAGGGAAATCTTTGACTTGCACACGGGACAATAGTAATGTGTTTGTATACCTTTTTATTTGGAATTTCTAAATTAGTTTGCAAATAAAAATAATAATTTACTTGACGTGATTTTGCTCTCTTCCTGAGTTTCTTTCATTCAATAATTTATCTTCTATAAAACTATCACTGCCTTGAATGTTGACCTACATTATAATGAATTGTAATAAACTTTAATTTTCTAAATCTCTACCCTTAGGGTTGGTATTTTTTCCTTCAGATTGCAATTGGGCCAAACGGTTCATAAATAACAGAATTCTGAGATAACAAGTTAAAATTCTATTGATTTTTTTTAAGACAACTCCCGCACTAGGAATAAACCCTGTGTCGCGGGGCACTTTACAAATATACATGAAACGGACACAAAGAACACCCAGAATCAGAACAACAATTTGTGGATCACACAAAGTGTCGTCCCATGTGGGGATCGGACCCCTGACCCTCAGCGTAGTAGTAAGCGGCGTGGCGACCGCTTAAACCACTACGCCATCCGTGCAATCTTTGTTTTAAAAAACACAGAATTTTCTCCTCTAAGTCGCTTAACAATTAAGAATGTCATTCTCAATTTTTGATGACTTTGACTAAGTTTAGTTACAGTTAGATATAAAACTGATTGGACCGAACTGCGTGTAGTTCTAGCGGTCGCCACGCCGCTTCGTACTACACTTTGACGATACTTTGTTACAAATAAAAAAAAACAAATACGATAATTGTTGTTGAGTCTTAAAAAATCTTCGAAGGTGCTCTCGTACAAAGTAAATATTGTTTACTGTTCACCGCATAGTTTCACTTTTACAAACGTTACTGAATAAAACCGTGTGGTGACGGATTAAGAATACAAAGTGTCACCACCCTTGATCATCTCGTGGATGTCGTAAGAGCCGACTAAGGGAGAAAACTACGCAGAACAACAACACTGCAGAGAGAAGGAAAACTGGACACAAACCCTATACTAACCCGTCTGGCCAGCGTGGTATAATAGGCCTAAACCTCCCTTCTAAGGAGAGGCCTATGTCCAGCAGTGGCCTATTAAAGGCTGTTGATGACGGAATAAAACTACTTTAGATAGTGTTAAATAACTTTATTGTTGTTTCTTACAGAACATTCTTAGTCATCGCTTGACTAGTTGTGGTATCTGACCGTGAATATCAATGAATGGTGAATCACTTGGCTGAAGTTCAATCTATGACGACTACATATTTATTTACTTGACAGTTGGTTGTGGAACTGTCAAAACAACTGTCAATTACAGATTGTATAGTTATTTGCCTTTAATGACAGTATGACGACTTCCATATACCACGAAAAAAAATCAACACCATCTAACGAAGGAACACCGAACTATGTAGTAACTACTAATGCTGCGTCGCGCAACGAAAGTTCACGCGCCAATTATTATAATATACTACAGCTTCTTAAGAATGCTTTTTTCTTCTTACTGTTGTGGTACATCAAGACTTGAATTTGCGTGTTCGGAGGATCCTCTCTTTGGAAGAAAAAAAACGTTTCTCCACAATAGCATTATAATATTGCATTAGTAGGAAATCTGTGTTTGGTTTCAATATATTCAGTTGTTTCATTTTCATTGAGCTTCACTTCCTTATACCAAGTCCTTAATTAAGTTGGGTGGTCGCCCACGCTGGACCTTTGAGCAGAATATCTTTGATGTGAAATGTAAAGTTTATGTACAGTAAAATATAATTATGTATGTAAATGAAAATGTAGTAATAAGTAGAGTATACATCTCGTAAATAACTTTTTTGAATATAAATACTTTTACTTTATATTACTTAATATTCTGTGGTTCATATTTTCTGGTTGTTAAAGTCAAAGGGTCTCGTTGAGTCCGTTTATGAATAATAAATCGTTGGCTTTGTAACGCTCGTAAATTAAAATTTAAAAGTTTTACTAGCCCCCACGAAACAGACCCTACCTAGTGGGGTCTGTTTCGTGGGGAGCAGGAAATGTGTGAATGAAAGTGTAGCAGGAAATTGTTTGGAGTCTTTATAATAAAGGTATTTACCATTTCGTCCCGACATACCATTTCACTGTTCGCTCTAGTTACCTAATGGCCCATGAGGATTCCCATGTGGCTGGTTCCTATTTGATCTCGAATCTTCTGCGATTTTGTGAAATAAACGTTTAATTTAAAACAAATTTTACTAATTCAGTCCATATATTATGATGCTATAGTGCCCATCCAGTGATTTAAATATGACTTAGCAAAATGAATAAATGAATTTTTCATTATGACATCAGATACTTTATTTGAAGGTACAAAGGAAACTTCACAAATATTTTTTATTTAATGTTTCTATTAACGTCTTTAAACCTATTGTATTCTATCTGTCAAATTCTGTTTTCATATCGACGAAGTATGTTATTCTATGAAAGTTATTGTTTCAAAAAATAAAAGAATTCGAAAAAAAATATAGGAATACTATACTTCTTTATATTACAACAAATGTAGTAATTGAAACAATAGCAATTGTGTAACAGATTTTGCCTTAAATAGATCTGGACATGTACATGAACACAGATTTGCACCAGCATTATAAAGTTGTTGTTATGTAGTGTGACACCCCATCTAGTCACATAAATGACCTAAGAATTTTCTAAATGGCAACAGTAAGTTCACCTGAGGTATACGTTATATCCCCAGGGAGGAACGAAGCACAAAATACGACTTGACCTTTTAGCTATTTAAGCCAACAGTTTCATTAAATAAGCGAAACTACTCGAGTGCGAAATAGGCCTCCATTTATTCCACTTGAAACTTATTTAGAAAAGTAGGCCACAACTGAATATCTCCTCTAGAGCATCTTGGGGACGGGAGTAGAATGAGCATTTAGATTTCCTGTACTTATGCATTTTTTATGTTTTTTTCTGGAAATCGAACTTTCTCATGTTTTTTTCATTTAGCTTTGACTCAATCCAGAATTATAAATAAATCATGATAACACTGGATAAAGCATACTTTATTACGTTTCACAAGGACTTCTGTCGAATCGAATCAGTCACTTTTTCATTTAGATTTGACTAAATCTAGAATTATGAAAACTATCAAAGCCGTGCACATAATAACATTGATAACGCATACGTTTAACAAGGACTTCTGTCGATTCTAATCAGTCACTCAAAATGTAAGTGCTGGGCTTAATATACTCAGGATGTCTCACTTTTGCTTTTACGTAGACACGAGTAAGGTATACTGGGTGATCCCAGAATTTATACTTAAAAGTGTAGAGATAAACGAACTGGCGTACCTTGTGGAGCGTTTAAGCTTTGTAGTGTGTAACAGTTATTAAAAAATTGATTAGGATCGAATTCTCGGATCATTTTCGACACATTTCGTGTGTGCTTATTTTGAAGCATATAAACAACCTTGTATAAAGATTGAGTAAAAGCGTTGCATAACACACTTGTTTGCTCCCCTTGCACATCTGTTCCACTACCATACTTACAGCAGAACTTTTGCAAAATGTTGCGATTGTCCAATGTACCGTTACATCATTGAACATTTCAACAACGTTTAAAATTGTTTCAGTTAGAACAAGTAGTGTTGTTGAACCAGACAGATTTATGTTAGTGTCTTTAGTTTACGAAATAAGATTAACTGAGTGAAAATACGTTTACAATAAAAGGTTTCAATCTATTTGTAACTTAACTGTAACAGTAAAACTTAATGCATTTCAGATGATGGATTGGTAATTTACGTAAATTTAGTATAGGTGAGTTATATATCCCGTTATTATTACTCGTATTTATTCACACGTTTATTTGCTTTACCTCCTACTGGGCTCGACCTCGTTTTATTACCAAATAATCCACAAATAGCGTAACCACTCAAACGAATTGGGATCCTTCCTTCATAATAAATAATTTCCAAAATACCGCGAAATCCTTCATTGTAACGTTTTCAAATAATTTTATAATCGTCAACATTAAGAATTGATGATTTGATATTGCAAACACTCGTTATTGTATGCCACATAGAACCGAAATTCCTATAAATACTCTATACTAGTGTCGGGCAAATAGAAACCATCTTTGGGGGGTCCAAAGTCTATATTTGTAGCTCTGCATAGACTCATGTCTGTGTGATGAGCTCGCAGATTGTGTATTTTCAGAAGGTGGGACATTTAGCTCCTCTGCTACTTTACAAATTAGAGTACCCTAGGATTAGTGTACTGCGTTCACATATTTTGTGAGGAATCCTTATTGTATTTCCAAAATAGCGCTCCAAGGATTATTAAGGTAGGATCCTAGGATTACATCAGCAATGAGCACCCGTTCCAGGGATTACAACCAATAAACAAAGAACATTGTGAAACATTTTGAACAATTTATTTTTTGTAAAAGAACTACTGCTTTCTTTTTTATTTACGTAATGTAAACATTTATATGCATTTGCATAAAATCCTGTTATTGTGACATTACAAACAGACACTTCAATTTTATTTATTTGTATAGATGCAATATAACTTATAAATGATTTTGAATCGGCCATGTTGGTCTAAGTATACAAAATACCCTTATTAATATTACTAATGTTTTTTGACAGTCGTGCCACTTATTTTCCAACAGTAATGTTCTTTACCAGCATACCAACTATCAGTCCTAAATCAGAAGAGATAACCGATATTCTTATTAAAGACAATCACTCTAACAGACTATTAGATGATTATGGTACTGTTATTATAATTATCTTTGCATTTGCCATAGCTTTAATTGTAGCAGACGTTTGCAGAATACATCTAAGAATTACTCACACTTTAATATGTTTCCACGATAAGCTTTAACACAGCATCAGCCAAAAAAATAATAATGCCCGGTAGTGTAAACTGTAGCCAACTTATTCTATAGATGCACCAACTGCACCTGCCTCTTGGTATTCCATTGGGATATAAGGGCAAATAAACAGGCAGGTCACTTGATGGTAAGTGACTAACACCGCCCATATACGCCTAGGAGACACAAGTGCGCTGCCGCCCTTTAACTGATACCCCCAGAATTATTTTGGACCAGAGATTCCCAAAGTGGTCGATACCGACCCCTTGGGGTCGAAATTTGTTTCCCAGGGGTCGCCACAAACGAAAACTGATTTTCAGGGTTGGAGAACTCTATAAATCGGTGCCTATTGATTGAGACAAGTTCTTTTTTGAATTAATTTGAAACTCAAGATACTGTATTAGTTGTGTTACATATATCAACTTGTTATAAGCTTTACTTTTGAAAAAAACTCAACAAGTCGATAAGCGTGCAGTAATTTGGCTGTGGGGTCTGAAGTATCAGTTCATTTTAGAAAAGGGGTCTCTTGCCCAAAATAGTTTGGGAATCCCCGATTTAGATCGTCGGTAACTTACTACTTACTTGATAGAATCGCTAATAAACATAGTAATACTTCTCTGGGGCTATGATATCTCTACGGTCGAGCCCGCCCACGTTACGAAGCATGGCTCTACCACGATGTTATTCAAACAAACATTTTCCTACAACTCACTGGTGTCCCAAGTCCAGGTTCAACATAATTATCTTCTTGTGTATTGTTTGTTTCTCACTTGCCTTGGAACTTCTCGGGATTTTGCTTCCTCATTCATATCAACGTCTTCTCACGTATTAATGTCATTCGGATTCTTTGATTCCGCGTATAAATCATTGTCATTTGGTGATTCAATGCCATTACCACACTATAGACCTCCATGATCCTTGATACAATACAACACGTACACAATAAGTTTCACTTGCTATAAAGTATATTTGAGTCATCACACCACTGAGTCATTTGCCCTCATATAACCTGTGAATCATTGTGAACCCTGTTTGTTTGTCATATGTATTATAATTAATTGAAGGCCCGTGTCCTATGGCACACCACAGATTTTTGTACTAGTGATTTTTATTGTTATGTTTGTTGACAGATAATAATTATGTTTGTGTTGTATTTATGATACTAATATGTTAACACTTTCGATGCATTGTAGAGTTAAGTATAGGTGCATGAGTAGGAATTGTTTGAATATTTAAAGACGTATTAGTAATAAAATTAGATTTTTAGTAGTTTATCATTATTAAGCGAGTTAGTAAATTAATTATAATTTAATTACTAATAATAATATATACGATGTTATCTTGTAAGAATACGAACTTCGAAACTACGTGTTACATTTTACTTTTTCTAACTAGTGGATGATAGTAATCATTAGGTATCGTTAGTAACTTTATAATACAATTGGCTGAAAATAGGAAACACATTTAACAAATTCAATTTAGTCCCAATAAGATAAAAAAGTTAAGTCTATTGCTGTTAACCAATGTCTGGCAATTGGTGTAAAGAAATAGCTCGAGTAAGTTGAGTGTTGTGGGAATAATATTCAATGTTGTAAGTGAGGGTAGCGTAACCTGTATCTGGAAATGGCTGTTGCCGGGAAGCCAGAACCCTTCAACAGACCGGAGCAAAAAATCAGACGACTTGACTCTGAGCAGTTCGTGCTTTGAATTTATTTAGTTAAAATTAATGCACACTGGTGTTTTTTAGCATTTCTTTACCTTTATATTCATATTTATACGTTAATTGTACATACATTCTATAGTAGAGATAATTTTGTTAATATGAAAAAAAAACACATCATTGGGATATTTTGTATAAAAATGTTGATTGAACTCAAGAATAACCAAAATAGGTACAAGACTATAATTTATTTTGAATGGCTTTTGCATAACAAATGACATCTTAAATTAGAAGTCATTGTGAATGTTATTTCAAAGTTGCTGAATTCCTTTAAAAATGTTTTAGAATTATCATACTTAAAATGCTTTAAATTTTTAAATAAACCAGTGATGTACTGTAACCTCGCTGGTCATTAACAATATCTATTATAAAATAATATTAAGAATTTTATCTTTTTATTAGTCTAAAAGTATTATTTTAAAACATATTTATATTTATCTAAATGATAAATAATAATTCCTAAGTTAATGTAAGGTTGTTTTTTTTTGTTTTCCAAATTTTATGTTTTTTTTTGTTGGTCTGAGTTTTGCAATTGTAATAGTATGTAGTGTATTTTTTTTTAAATTAGTATACACTGAAATTAATTAATTAATAAAGAATTAAATTGAATTAAACGCTCCTCTTTGAAACGGGTTGGAATTGAAAGTCGCCAATTAAAGAAGGAAGGGAAATATATTTGAGTCATAGCCACACACACACACACACACACACATAACCACAAAACACGGTTGAAATTGAGGTGAGCATCTATTTTATCACATTTTCAAAAGAAAGTAACAACATAAGTACGATACTACTTGGCACAGCAGGTGACACCAGTTCAGAGCTTCTGCTCGCGTCCTGCTCTCATAAACACGTACGTTGTTTTGTGGGTCAACAGTTGTTGAATCATACCGATAACGATAATTGTGTCATTTATGCATTATTAATTATTTGTCTATAATTACAATTTTCATGTATTATAAATAAACTACGGTGATGTAATTTAATGAATATGTTTTCCGCATTAACGGAACGGTGATCATAATGAGTCGGCTGTTTGCGTAACCAACGTCATATCTAAGGTTAAGATATTATGATGTTGTCGGAAGATAACTGCTCTCTGGTGACTAATAAGGAGTCTTTGTCATCTCGATCTGATTGGTGACCTAACGATACACTCTTAGCTTTCTGGTTAAACATTATCGTAATTATAACTTTGATTTGGTTGAGTCATTAGCGAACAGATGTTGAGTTTTTGATTTGATTTATTTTTGTTATTTTTATTTATATCTTTATTGTATACACTTTAATAGGAAATAACAAAAGATGAATTACAAATAAGTAGACGTAACAATCGGCGGTCTTGTCGCTCACAGCAATCTCTTCCAGACAACCTTAACACGGATTTAAGGTATTTAACAGTTTAGGGTAGGATATTTTTGTGACTTCGACAGAAATGAAAATAATGTAGTATAATTAATAATGATAAATAATAAGCTGTATTGTTAAATCCTCTATTGTCCTTCCTTTAAAATGTGGAATATTTTCTTTAAATTTAATTGGAACCAACATTAACTAGAATAGTCTATAAAAATGATTATTGAGAATTAGTTTACAACATACAAAGGATAAGCTACAAAATGCAACAGAGACAAAAATATTGCGACGCTCTTCCTTTTTGAAGTAGATTACAAAATAATGCCATTTAAAATTAATTAAATTTTAATTTAAAATTAATTGACAAACATTGCATAAAATAACAAACATCATCTTTGTCAATATTTTTCATCAATTTCCAAAGATTCTCTGAGATTTTTTAAATAATTTAACTGAAGAGAAGAAAGGGAAAGGAAAATGAAATCTATTATAGTGAATTTCAAAGTGGTTTCTTTTTAATAGTTTACTCGTACTATAAAAACTGCAAGAATTTGCAATAAAAACATAAAGAGGTTGTATCCTGGAACGATCGCCGTTCAAACCGAGTTATGAATAAGTGAGTTAAAACAGTCTGCGGTAGTTCCGCGTTTTGGATAAACGATTTCGATAATATTATTTTATAAATTTTAAATTAAGCGTGTCTCTAATATGGAGGAATTATCGAGAATATCAACATGTTATAAAATATCAGAATGGCTTTCTGGTAACTCAGTGACAAACAGTCTGGTAAACAGTGTGACTCTAACAAATATCTACATTCAATAATATTTACATAATTTCACGAGTAACCAAAAAATCTCCTTTTTAAAATAATAACTTATAAAATTATAGCTTTATATATTTAGGTAAATACTTTCTAAACTCCTTTATTACAATACGCTACTTTATTCTTCCTTCGAGTCTGCTTTAAGTATACAACGATATGGCTGAACTTTGATTTTTTACGCTGAGCGACTGCCATCAGATCTCCACGACCCAAGTACTAGGCGATATTGAAGTTCTGTAGAAAGACTGTTGTTGGACCAGGTCTCCAACCACCCGTAACCATTGCCATAGATGTTGGTATGGCAACCGGTACCGACTGCTTAACATGCTCTCCGAGGCCCGGAGAGTCAAAATGTGTTAAAATCGTCACCCATTGATAAACTGGCCTCACTATGATTGCCTGACTTTGCGAGCCCCTTTATATTATGCGACAAAAATTCGGGAACACAATCCACCATTTTGATGTTTTATGATGTTAATGTAACCGATGAATAGGGCATACCTACACAGCTAAATACATACAGGTCCTCCACCTATTTTTTGGCTTCGCCGTAGTTTAGTAAAAAGGATTAATATTTTTCAGAACTTAAAAAAAAAACATACAGACGTATTGAGACCCCTCTCTTTAGTGTTTTTGAAGTCGGTTAAAAAAGGATTGTCATTTCGAATTAATGCCCTTTTCACAGTTAAAAGTTCTAATAATATTTATATAATAAGAAATTTTATCTTTGAAACAGTCATGGAAAAGTAATTACACTGACGGCGTAATTGTCACAGACGTCACCTAATCACTATACTGCACTACTTGTGGATTATCACAGGCAACAAAATTTTGTGTGATCCACAACTAGTACAGTAGTACCGAGTCTTCGATATTTTTTATGTCCGGGTAAAATGTTGGTTAATCCTTTGGGACACAGTTTTTTTTTCTAATTTTGTTGTCATGTTGTTGTTTATGTGTATGACTCAGATACCCATTAAAACAAACGATGCATTGTATGTTTCTTCATAGCCAACTACAACTTGCCCAAAGAAATGGTTATGTGTGTTAAGTAGATAGAATTCGCCGTTGTATTGTCACATAGGAACAATGACGGTAACTTTGTAGAATACCGGGTACTTTGTTTCAGTATATGTAGTGAAACATTGGCGCACAGCCAACCGCCGCTATTGAGAAATCCATTTCTCTCTGATTTACGCTATGAGATAAGTAGCTGACGCATACTGTCGACAACAACAGGGTATACGTATACTCGTAACCTTTATAAATGATCTCTGAGATGAAATTGGAATCGTTTCGACACAATGTGTAACATTGCAAAAAATTATGACCGAGCGCCTGTCTGACGCCAAAATTCTTCGCGATTGATTTCTTCTTCAGATAGGACAAAGGAAGAATTCATTAGGGTAGGTAAGTCTTGGACTGTGACTGGAGAAACAACTAGGACAGAACATCAAATTGCTATTCCAATATTAACATCAGCCTCTTATAGTCCACTGCTGGACATAGGCTTCTCCTTAGAAAGGAAGTTTTGGCCTACTATACCACGCTAGTCAGGCGACTTGAAGTTTCCCTTCTCTTTGCAGTGCTCTTGTTGCTTGTTACTTTTAAGTACAATACTTAAAAGTAAAAGTAGAGTGAATTTAAGTAACAAATGTTATCTTAATGTTACACATGCAAAACAAGCGGTTGCAAGTACAATAAAAGGACTTATGGGATTTATGAAAGAAATGGCTTTAGTAGTATTATCTCCTCTATTTTACGTTCTTTTACGTCCTTCGTTTTATTTAAATTTTCTCGTATTTAAGAACAATTTTGATTTGTTATTTCATTTGACAACACAACAAAAATTAGGATTCAGAACAGTCTCTAGAAAATTATCAATATAGTTAGGCCAAAAATACCTAGTATCTGGGCAATAGAACTTAGGTGGACAAGTTACGAGTACTTTGTGCTTTTTGCATTCGTCTTCAAGATGATAACGCCTAGATAAACTGTTTTCTGCCGTTTCTTGGAGAAAAATATTATCCAAATAAATACATTTCATTTTAAGTTTCCTCCTTCAGTTAAAGAGTTTTTGGACGCCATTCGTCTGTCTCACCTCCAATGAACGATAAACGATATCGAGGGTTGTTTACGCTTAGAATTCGCAATCTAAGTATTAATCCCCTCAGGTCAGTAAACGCGTTTACGTATGCTGCCACACGTAGTCCAATCGATTTGCATAACGTCGAGAATTTTCGACATCCACACGCAAAACTTGAAACAATTATACAGCATTGCATGCTGAGCGTAAGACGTGAAGAAGTGTTTAAAAGTTTCTAAAATTTTCGAGAACAGCTTTGACTTCGCATTGTTTTTGTAAGTGTTGTTGGTAAATAGTTGTTGGAAACTGTAAGAAGTTAACCTTTGTGGTGATTACAGTCTTATCAGTCCAACCGAGAGCATTAGTGATAGCTCGTAAGTCGAAATTCGACCATAAAGCTCCGTCAGAGGTAGGTAGTTGCAAGTTATTTATAACAGTAAATGTCATTCATAGCTCCGAAATAAAAAAAAAACGTTAAATTTGAAGAAAAAGATACTGAAATATTACGACTTTATCTGACTTTATTGTTACATGTGCGGGTTCGTAATTAGATCAATACACCGATTCACACACGGAACAGGCAAAATTTATTATTAATCGCAATGATCCGCAAATAACTACAATTCTCTCTGATATCCATTTGTACCGTCCGTTATTATTCGTACTTGCTTAATCGCTGTGACGAAGAACGAGAATATTTCGACAGCTGATTTTAGACGACCCACTTTTTTTAAATATAATATTAGACAACGTCCGCAATAGGAATATATCCTGAGTCGCGGAGTACTTTACAAACATTCATGAACGGACACAAAAAACACCCAGACTCAGAACGACAATTTGTGGATCACTCAAAGTGTCGTCCCATGTGGGGATCGAACCCACAGCACTCAGCATAGTAATAAACGGCGTGGCGACCGCTTAAACCACTACGCCATCCGTGCAGTCTTGTAGAGTGAGGGGTTCTTTTAATCTAATAATTTGCGTAATATTCTTTATGATTCGACTGTCTCGACACCTTTGTGGAAACTTCTAAAGCATGGTGGAATATTCTTAAACATTCGATTAGTGCCTCAGCTAGGGGTGACCCTAAATCTAGGGTATACCTGGTTCCCCGGCTATTAGTACCCGAGACGGCGTGCGGTTTAGTCGGTTCGAGTACGAGATGCCACCGATAGATGGTATCCGAGGGGATTTCCGCACGGAAAAAAAAAGGGTGACCCTAAAATTATGTGGTTTGATTAGAGTTTAGTCGAATGAATATTCTTAATGCAAAACGAATTCATACATGTCATGAGTTTAGTCAGTTTGAGTTTAGTCAGCACAACGCATTGAGATTATGGTTCTTAATTCCGATACTTACTTGCAGTGCCATCTAGTGTCGAATATCGGAAAATTATAGAAATTTGATGCCTTATTGTACGTGGTTCTGTGTAACATTCCATCGCATCTTCGGGATTAGTCTAGTATTTTCGATAGCACTATAAAAGTGCTGGACAATATTGATTTACGATACAACTAATTAACATCGAAGCGATATTCTAGTTCGACTAACGAGTTATCTAGTGATTTCTTTTTTGTAAATACAGTGCAATAAAAGTAATAAACCAACAACTTTTATTTATTGTAAACCCCGCTCGTAACACTATTTCCTTATCTTTTGTTTAAGGGTGTGCCAAACCATTCTGAGCCAGTAACAATGGATACTGATGTCGTTGCCATACCAGGATACTATAAAACCCATATTAATATTCCCACTTCGTTTTGTTGCAGAGTTCATCTGATTCCGTGTTAACGACGAATTCAGTTCTGGAACGTATTAGTAGTCTTCAGCAGCAGGTGTCGGAGCAGACACTAGCTCCTCATGTGTCTACCACGCTGCACAGAAATAGGAGTTCACTCCACGCAGCTGGACAAGGGGCCCTTGGTAAGAAACATTTTTAAATGTCTTAGTTGAAGTATAGAATTGAAAGTATCTAATCAAACGGGTCTGTTGGTCTAGTGGTTAGTGACTCTGACTGCTCCCGAGGTCGTGGGTTCGATTCCCACCCAGGACAAATATTGTGTGATGAGCACCGTCATTCGTTCTGTGTCTGGGTGTAATTTATCTAAAATATGTATGTATTTAGAAATATATAAGTATGTTGCATAGTACAGGCTCTGCCTAGTTTGGGATCAGACCGCCGTGTGTGTGTGTGAGATATACATATATATATATTAAATGGGAAGTTAGTTTTAAGGCGATGATAAGTGTCAGAGACCTTGGATGAGTAGTAGTTTTGCTATGCAATAAACGGTTATAATTATTTTGTCACCATCATCATCAAATCAAAATCGCCAAAGCTTTTAAATGTTTTAAAAAATCTGTTTGTTTTAAAACAAAAGCAACCAAGTGATAACCTACCATGGAAAGGGATTTTATGCTATCTCGAGAACAGACTTAAAAGTTGTAGCTGCAGTTTGTTCATCCACAAATTCCAGATGTACTTAAATGTATTTGGATTGAGAGTTTAATCATGTTGTTTTAAGACCATGGACTTTATATAGGCTTTGTTTATAAGTAAACAAGTATTTACTGTATTCTTCATATTGCATTATATTTTTATATAATATCTAACTTAATGGAAGCTATAAACATTCACACATTTTTACTATTTTTAGGTGGTAGTATGACATCTCTTTCTTCACCAACACCGCCGGCACATTCTCCAGCGCCTTCACTATCCACCTCAGACTTGTGCGAACGCCCCAGAGTGAGCCACGGCAAACCAAATCTGGCTCCAAAGCCGCCAGCTCCAGCTCCTGATACAAGACCATCGCCACCGCCGAAGAAGTTGCTCACCAACGGGAAGATTGCTGGAAGAACTCAGAGTATGAGGGTCCCAAGGTAAATACCCATACCATTTTCACATACCACGAGTTCTGTGAAATAGAATTTGAATAATAAAATAAAATAATAAGAAAGAAAAAATAGAAGTTGATAATCGTAGAAATTTGTCCATTTCCCGCAGTTTATCTTATGTTTAAAATATAAAAAAGACAGGCAATTTACCAAATTGATTATATAAATAAAATGTTGCTTTATTTTTTTATTTTAAAGCATACTTTAGTTTTCATCAGAATTTAGTCCAGGCCTCGTTTTAGTTCTAGTCAAGGAAGATAAACTTGTTTGGCCTTTGCATCGTACCTTCTTCTAATATTAAATAAGCTAACCTTCTAAGTTCTTGGCTAATATTGGTTTTATGTGTTCTTAGATCCCCGCCGACATCTCCGTCGTCTCCTCAAACAGGCGGGACGCGTCCCTTCAATCTACCGCCTGCTCCTGTTAATCCCCCCATTGGGACGAAGAATCCTGCATCACATTTCGGTAAGAATATAATATTAAATAAATCACCATCAGTGTTTTTTTTTTTTTATTAAATGTTTTTTAGTTCATATACTTTATACAGTATATAAATTGTAGTTTTTTTTATAACATTTGTCTGTAATGTTTTCATTACATAAATTTTGAAAATATTACCAAATAAAATTTAGAAGTATTGCTAATGCTGTTGCTCCCCCCGCAGGAACACTCCGTGCACCTCGCGGCATGCGGCCCCCCGGCGTGTGTCCGCCCCCGCCCCCTGGCGCCCCACCTCCGCCCCCACCACCCGGCGCGCCGCCCCCACCGCCCCCTGCACGACACGCGCAGCCGCCTCCACCACCTCCGCCGCACCATAGACACCCTGTAAGTCCTATTTATTATTGTTTTTATTATTCTGCCACCGAGTTTGCTTAAGCGCAGGCACAAGCGAGCCTTTGGACTAACTTAATGGATAAATTAAACGAATTCACTGAGTCCCACAAAACACATGACAGTTGTGTGTGGCATTCATCATTTTGATTATAAAAACTACTGAAAAGTGTGTTAGAAAAAGCGATTTTGATATAAACCCATTTCATGTTTTTTCTACTTACCTATGCTATGGAGTGTAGAGGTACAACATTGTAATCTGTTTTTTTTTTATATTACAAAATAACACCAAACGTTTGCAGACCCTAAACGGCGACGAGGCTCCCGCCCCACCAGTGCGCGGCTCGTCAAAGCGCGACCTGGAGGCGCGGTTCGCGGACCTGTTCAACCCCCCCTCGCTGTTCCCCAACCCCGATCCCTTCATGCGCATCGCCAAGGGCTACAGCAGCGCGACAGTCGCCGGTAAGTACTCGTGAGACTGCACCGACGCGCGGATACTACCAGCGTTCTACTTCCACGCTCTAGAGGGCGCCACTTCTACTGTAACGTTTAGCTAGTACCTCGTAACGAATTTAATAAATAGCGCCTCTACAAGTTATTTAAAGGGCGTTTTGGGGTTATGTAGGGTCTCGCCCTATAGTATTGCAACGGTTAAGGCATATGAGGTACGAGGCATAATAAGCTAGACAAGTTGGCACCACTTAATATAGACTTAAATATAATTAAATTAAGTTACTAGTTCAAAAGAATTATAGTTAGCGGTCTTTCAGTTGTATTTGCTGATACCTGGGCACCCATTATTTATCAAGATGTTAATTGTTTTGATGCTCAGAAGCAAAGAAACGACAGTATAGTTAGAACCGGCTTTGCAATACCAACATAATTTTTTAAATAATAGAGACAAGAAAATTTTCATTTCTTGTTTTTGCATACTTATAAAAAGTAAAACCTTTGACTAAATAGTCTATAAAAATAAGGTATAGGCATTATATTATGAATATATTGGCTATCACTTAATATTTTATTATAAAAGCCCTGTTTCTACCATCATATGAATAGTGATTAACATCTGTGGATTACTATAAGTGGACAGATGGTCTTATAAAGATGACAAGACGTTGGTGGTTGCAAGCCGTTTCCAAACGGAGTTCTGAGAAGTTATTGAGGGATGGCCATGTCCAGTAGTGGGCGTTTATTGGCTGAAACTATGATAGTGATCATGATTACTAAAATATCGTAAACTCTTTAGAAATAAAAAACTTCTCTTTTTTTATTTTCTTTTTTCTTCTTTTCTTTCGAAACTAATAAATACTTACTACTAAATTTAGTTGATGCGGCCTGTCCGAGAACGGGATAGTTGGCGCTCCTCGAGGTAGCCCTTCGTTTAGTAGAGGACGGCGATAGGCTGATGATAATGATGCAATTAGCTTATAAATGTAAAAATATCCACACAACAAGAGTCTTAAATTCTCTTCAAGGATTAGGGTTGCTGCATAAAAAAATATTTTGGGTGGCAACGCTTTTCGTAGTGCAAAATATTTTAAGTACAATGTAAATAAAAAAATGTTCTTTACGGTATTTTAGTAATAAATCATATTCTCTGTCTTTATACATGGTTCTTTGAAAGTTTATGTGTCGAATTCGATATAAATTGACTTAAATTAAAAACAAAGATTAAAAATATTATCGATATATAGAGCAAAACGCACAAGCATGCTCTGCTTAGTCATAGTATTAACTTAGGGTTATCTAAGTAGAATTAAGTGCAATAGGTACAAGACGAAATTTATGCGCATAATAGCAAAACAAACCATATAGTCATGAGAATAAATTATGTTTCTTGAACGTTTAAATTATTATACTACATATATTTGTTATTCATATGTTAATTTTACAGTTTACGTCTGCATGTTTGCATGATACATATCTCTTGATTAAGTTTCTATATTGAGACTGAAATTGGACTAAGATGTGGGCTTGTCAATTGAAATGTTAGTAATGTCAAATAAATATAAATATTTTTATTTAAATGTACTAAATAGTGCAAAGTTTCTTCTTCCTCGTTCTATTATTTATATGTAATTGTGCATATGTAGAGGAATCGATCCATCCACACCAAATCCGGTGATGGCGACGCCTTTTAATTCCCGAACAAATACATAATTATATATTGCAGTTATAAAATTTAACGCATTTCTTTTTATTAAAACAGATAAAAGAAATGTAAAATGTCGATATATATAAGCAAAACAGTTTTTAAAATATACATTTGCAACAAATACATTTTCAAGCACACATCATATATTTAAAATCATTAAATTGCTAGTTATTGCACCCGGTAAGCATATAATAGTTGTAAACCTACCTTCTATGTTTATTGATTATATTCTTTCACTGGCCATACATCGAATATTTTTTTCTCAAAATTGTTTACAAAAAAAAAAGCATTTAGAAATGTCATTCCAGGAACACAGAATTATCACTGGTAATTATTATTACATTTAAATGCAATATTTCATAATCATTCACGTACATTTTCAACATTAAATTTCATTCCATTTTACTAACTAGTGTGTGGTAATTATCAAAATACTGACTTATAATTTGTTTTTTGATATTAAATATAAATAATACGAATTAGTCATTATTTTGGTTAAAATGTTCGAACAAACAATGCAAAACTCATGATCACATACATTTAATTCGATACCAAATTACATTTTTTTCATTTATTGAATAAGCATCTTTTTTTCTATAAAATGTTTTATATTAGTTATAATATAGGACTTTTACCAATGTATCGCGTTGAGTCATTAAGTGTATTTATTATTATAATAATTGTAGTTATTAATATATATTATTTTACATATTTTAATTTAGCTTAATATATTTACCGAATCGGTTGTTTGATTCGTGTATTAATGCTTGCACGATAGAAGAGAGTAGGCAAAAAAAACTTATGTTGTGATTCTTTTTGTTTTTAATATAGTGAGGTGCCATTACTGCAAATTTTATATGCTATTGTTGTACCTGTATCGCTTCACTACTATTTCACTATTATTTAAAAGCTGCTCAATAAATTGCTTAGCTGCACATATATGTACATTTCACTAAATTGTTTGGTAAATATTAAGACAATATTCTTTGAAAGAAATCGATAGTAATTTTTATAATATCGATAAAAACTACCGGAATACGAAACCTATAAACCGATTTTTGTGATAGTAATCCTTTTTATTGCATCCAGCGGCCATTTTGTTACATCCATCCATTTTATTTACTTTGCAGTTAAGAAATTTAGCAATGGGCGAGTTACGCTTTTATGCATTGAAACTTTATTGTGATAGTGATGTGTACGACGCTCATAGTATTTTAGAGTAATAATATTATTTTTTGAATAATAAAAGAGTAATCATTACCAAGGAGGTTTCCTGTATTTTATTTTCTTAATTTATGTCGTGATATGGCTTTTATGTGTATGTCTAGCGGTTGATATCGTAGTAAGATGCAGTTATTTTATTTATTTGTGTTTTATTCATGTCAGTTTTCTAGATGATTGACCATTATGGTTGCTAATATAGACAGAAGAGTATTTTTTTCAAGTTTAATACAAATACTTAAAGTTTAATACTTAAATAATTCGCATCATGTAGGTCGAACGATTAAGCATTTAATAACACAGTGGCATTCGCGTAAAATGCCAATGTGGGTAATATATTTCCTTAAAAAAGATAGTGAGTAGTGAAGATAGTGTTCATATAGGCATCTATGAGATATATTATACATACATTTTAATAGTTATTTTTAGTTATTTTTATATTAATGTGTAAATAAATATATTATATTAATTTGATATATTATTTAATATATTAATTGTGAAAATAAACAATCTTCTAGATTATTTTGTTACTGGAATAAGTAAATTAGTCGAGTAAATTGAGACCTCATTTTTTTTTATCGTTTTTATAATTAATTATATTATTGTTAACTAATTACTGCAATTTTGCTATCTAAATTAAAAAAGAATGTAATTTCTATGGATTCCTGCAATATTATTATAATAACGATACGAAGGGGAAAACTACTTATATTTTCATATAACTGACAGTAATAAAACACACATTTGTAAAATAAATATGTTTTAAAGTAAAATTAATATTTACTATAGAAAAACAGTTCATTAATGTTTTACTTAGAAAGTTGACTTGACACGCTGAACGTTAATCGATGGTGTTAATTGATTTTCATGAGTATTAACGAATGAAAAGCGTTAATAAAATTGTAGGTAATCTCGGACTTAACAGAATGTTATGTTACATAGGAAAGTGCGCAGGTTGGCAAACTTTGTCTGCGTCTTCGGAAATACGAATGCTTATATTTGATACTTTTTTTTTACAGTTACATGTAATATTTCTTTACGGCGAATTTCTGTATGAAGATAAATAAAATATAGGCGTCTTTCCCCCTATAGTAGAATACCATACGACATAATATAAACCTAAAAAGACAGCAACTCAATTTAGCTATACCTTTTGAATAGTCGATAACAGGTTCCTATATCCTTTTTAATAACCCTAACAAATTAAACACCATTACATCATAGGTGCCTTTGAAATGCCGTTAGAGTTAATTAAATACTAATCTAATTACTTAGTGTGCTTACTTTAAAAATAAATGACGATTGTCACTTAAAAAAGTTCGATCATTTTTAATACAAATATTTGGTTAGTTTTTGTAATAGCACTTTTATACGGCAGTTGGCGCTACTTGTATTTTAAACTTCTAAATTATTATGTCGTAACAATCAAAGAAACAAAGCTTTTAATTCCGAAGACGGACAAAGTGAGCCGACGCGTATTATTTTATTTTCTTAAATGGTATGTTGATGTAGTATTCAGTATGTTGTGATCTACAGTACATGGTCTGCATGTAAACGTGGGTAAGTTATTTACTATTAAATCCAGCATGTTTGTCTCTCACCTTCATGTAATCGTTCTTGTAACCCTGCATGAGCACGACCATCTCACTAATTGCATGAATTATTTAAATATTGTACGCTATTGGAGAATGCCAAGTTTTTGGTTGCTCGCTCTTATTCTGTGAACAGCCATAACATAAGTGGTTTGATTATAAAACGATATGTTTTTGGTATAGAACGCAATTCTATCAACATAATTATTTTAAATATACAGTTCTTTAATAATGCTAGATTGTGACGTTTCGACTTGGAATACAATTGTATTTTGTACTTTAAAACGTTTTTACAGAGAAATCAGAAGATTAAACTAAGAGTTACTAGCAGGGCACGAAAAGCCTTTTCTATGATATATTTTTTTAAGGAATATAAGATAAAATTATTTTACGTTGCAAGTGATTAATTGTGATGCTTAAAAACATATATTTTAGATAAGAAACTATGAAAAACATGATTAAAAGGACTAATAAAAGTCAAATAACACTAATCAGTCATTACGTCAGTAACCGATAAACTAGCTGACAGCTGTCAGTTGATATGAAACTCATACAGGTTTAAACGTGAAATTACCTTTTTACCAACTTTGAATTAAAATTAAACCAGCTTGATGTCCGATTTCAGATACTATAAAATTTTACTTGAAAATTTTTAAGTTAGTATAAAACTAAATTCATGCTTGCATTACGAGTAAAGTCTGCTGTCCCATGTTAGAATGGTACAGAATTGAAGAAATTTTGAACCTCATTTTCACTGTATACTTTGGGACACCGATAATTTGTCGATTAGTGACGTAATCAAACTAATGATGCAAATGCGAGTGTTTTAGCGGAACTTTATAAAGTATAGACTTTTGGATTGCTTCCTTTCAATGAAATATTTATTTAATATGATATTATTTTTGTTATTAATATTTGTAGAAAAAGGGCCGAGCTGCACAGCCCTTGTAGTTAAGTACAGTCACAGATTAGACAATAATTAAACAAAACTCTTTTAAACCAAGAAGTTTCTTTTGAAGAATGCGTTTGTCTGTGCCCAGTTTCATCGCAAATGTTTATTATGTTTGTAGAATTGACGTTCTGTTGTTTACGAATTTAGACCTTAACGGCATCTATTGTAACAGGACAGGACGTATATGGATACTCAAAAAATATATTTAATTCTGCTACAAATATTCTTATAGGAACAAACAACATTATGTATATATCTAATTATATATTTATAGAACCAGTTCTTGCGACAAATGTCTGTAGAACGGATCTGTGAGAACTGGTGATGTCATTTGTATTGTTCGCTGTTTAACTCGAGCACACTTGCTTTTATTGTGTCAAATTGAATGATTAGGTAAACAGCTACCCTAAAATACTGCTCACCAGTTGGTTATGCCGATGGATGCAGAACAGTCGTTATGGTTTAGTCCCACTTGAACCCCTTAGAGGGTCCACGGACACTCACTATTACACTGTACTGCCTCTCGGGAATTGAATTTTTTACCCACTAAAAAGTTGTCTACATTTTGGAAAAGTAATAGTCGGTAGGTGCAAGGTCTGGTGAGTATGGCGGATGAGGGAGAGCTTCCAACCCCAGCTCTTGCAGCTTGGAGACTGTCTGTTGCGCAGTATGGGGTCGCGCGTTGTCGTGAAGGAGCAGTGGGGACGACCGATTGACCAAAGCTGGTTGCAGATGTGACCACCAGACCTTGCACCTACCGACTATTATTTTCCAAAATTTAGACAACTTTTTAGTGGGTAAAAAATTCAATGCCCGAGAGGCAGTACAAAATGCCTTTGAAGAGTTTGTTGCCTCCCGTCCAGTTGATTTTTACAAGAAGGGCATCAATAAACTGCCAATGCGTTGGCAAAGATGCGTCGATTGCATGGGTGATTACTTCGAATAACAGAAATAAAAAAGTTTGAAAAATAAGTACTTTCACTTATTGCATACAAAACGGCAATTTCATAGGTAAAGACCTATTATTAGAAAGTTCTGTTGGAACAATAAAGATATAATTTAAGCACAAAATAGTACCTAGCTAAATAATGTTCAAGATGTGTGACGGTTACATTACAAATAAAAAAGTACTTTTTAAACTTAGTTTCAGTAAAATGTGCGAGCTGTTCTTTTATAAACGTGAATTTTCTTGTTTCTTAAACTTCTATCACTACTAAATAGTATGTAGGTGTTTACAAGGCAGTATTAATTTGTCACTTCTTTAGTGTGCTCGAGGTGTGTCATCAGCTGTTTTTTTATTTATTTTTGTACTTAATTGAACGTATGTGAAATTTCAGTGAGCAAGGCGCAAGCACCACCACCACCCCTTCGCGTGCCTCTGGACGCCTGGTCTGGCACCTCCAGTGCTTGCTAGCGAGCGAGGGGGGCGCCCGCCCCCGCCGCCCCCCCAGCGCCCTCTCCTGCCGCCGCCCCTACGCCATCCCACGTTCCACGTCACTCCTCCCACTCCGCCAGCACAGCGCACCTGGTCCCCGATGCCCACCCTGCACACGCGTTACTCTCCGTCGCGCACGCACTCCTATGCCCCGCCAACACTCTCGCTGCCCCTGTTCTTACCAACCTCAAACCTGATCCAGATCTAACCGTCCTACCCATAGACGAAATTACCATGCCGGAGGAAGATGTCAGCGATCTTCAGGATGTTTTCGACGCCATTAATAAGCTGTGCGAAACCATGAGGACCTCCACTTATGAAGCTACGGAAGCAGAAACTATTGAGGAACCTACGGTCATTGAAGAGATTGAGGAAGTAGTAGAAGTCATAGAAACTGTCGACATTACGAAAATAGTTGAATGCGAAGAGAAACTAGCGAGTCCTACAGAGGTAGACGTGAGGATAGTTGACGCGTATCGCGCCGAGCATTGGAGCGATGCCCTCTCACCTCCCGAGGAGGAGGAAACTGAACAGGCGCAGGCTGCAGTCGAGCCGGTTAGCGAAATGTATTACACGGCCTCGTCCGAAGTGTCGCTACTATCTGAAGGGGAAGCACCAGAGAAAGCTCCCGTAGATGAGGATGCCGTGCCCCAGGAACAAGAGAGAGAGGATAAGGAGTCGCGAAAGGAGTGCGTGATAGCGGGGCACGTGGCGGCTATGCGTGAACGTTTCGAAAGCATGACGCGGGAGAACACGCCGTGTCCTGACCTCGCGCGCTCCACGTCGCCGACGTTCGATGTGTTCCGAAATATAACGCCTTCTCCTGACCGCCTCGGATAGACTCGTGTATGTCTACTTACATTTATAATTTGCAGACAATGTAAACGAAAACAATCATTACAGACATATTAACGCTCGTTAATAAGCCTGTAACCAACTGAATAAAGCTAGGTAAGTCCTGCAACGGACATAGTAGCTCTACTCTCTGATGAATGACTCCCGTTTGGTCCAAAGCTAGTCGGACATATGTGAAAATACAAAATAATAGCATCTAGCAAGGGATAGTTAGGTAGGTCATCTAAGCACATACCATTATACTAATATTGTTTAAAATTAAACAAAGAATAGTGCTTAATATATTGCCTGCAATTTATATGAATAATTTGATATATATACATATAATTAAATATATATAAATTTAGAGAGATGTGTGACTGCGTAAAATTGTAACATTTACATAAATAATCAGTATTCGTTACGTATTCGATCGTTGCTAGTCCTCATAACAGCTGTTATAATATATAGAGCGTGCCAAAGGGTGTGTTCACACTTAGCTAAACGGTTGTGATTTATTTTCATAGCGTGAACAGAATGCAATTATAACGGACAGTTACATATCGACAAAGATTGGTTGTTTAGTTTTAGGATGTAGCCTTATATGAGGACACTTTAGTAACTATTTGTAGAAATTACGGGCCAGTGGTCGTCTAGCGATGTATTCCCAATTAAAGAACGTTCAAGTATTCTACATTATTCGATTCCATTTGTGATTTTGGAAGCTCAAAAATTTTGTAGTTTTATAACAATATAATACAAACTTGCAGTGAATTATACTTACATTATAGTTCATCTGACCAAGTAGAGTTATTGCTTTAGCTTAATGTTACGGATAGGTAATTATAATATTCAATGCCACTTACAAAAAATATATTGAGGTGTTTGCATTTCTAATTGCGTTTTTAAATGTTGCCATAAATAGTTGATAAGTATTTGTTGTCAGATTATTTAAAAAAATAACATGACTTGTTTTTGATTTGAAATTTGAATGTTGTGCATTATTTACAAAAATGTTATTTGAGTTGAACGGATCGTTTGATGGTGATACTAGGTAAATGCAATAATTGTATTATTACTTTTCTATATTAAGCCTGTTGTAATTCATGTATTTTTAGGGTATATCTATTATTAGTTTCCACTAACAGTCTAGCAAGTAGTTGTCGTGTATAAACGTGTTATGTGTACAGACCAGACCTTTTATTATTAATATTGTAATAATTCATTATACAGCTTTATTAATATGCAAACTTTTCATTTCGTTTCCAAAAAAAATTAAATAAATTACACCCTCCATCCCAGTGACAAGGGAGACAATTTATTTAAATTGACCAGTGATTAATCTAGAATTCTAAAGAAGAATCTATTTTTGCAAGTACAGCTACTGAATAGCTGTGGTGGCCAGTAATTTGGACCATTTAGGATTGTTGAATCTACTGTTAATGTTATTCAGTTGACGATAGTAGAACCAGACTGTTCAGTCACATTTGTCGTTTTAAAAAAATAAGAAAAAACCTGTTTCCCTTGTTTAAAGAAAAGTTTTACTAAAATTTTATCACCTCCGTCACCAAAATGATCCAAGTGTTATTTTGTCAGGAGTAGTTCAGAATGGCAAGACATGGGAGTCAGAATGCCATTCATTCTACAGTGAGAGATTTAGTTCTCCACACTTGGATCACTGTGGTATAAGAGAATTGTTTTTTCGTGTCTTTATGACAAAAACGGTAATTTGAAAAAAAAAACTTGAATCAGTCTGGTTCAACCAACGTCAGTTGTCTCGTTTTTACCTAGATTATTACAAAAAAAGTTCATCTTGTCATTAATAAATGACCACAAAATATTGTTTTTAATGTTATACACACCCCATACCAAACCTCCATTTTAAGGAGGCCTATGGCTGTTGATGTTGATGATGATGAATACCCATACTGTAGTAGTGGGGTGTATGACCTTAAATTAGTAAAATAAAAGAAACTCTTACGAAGTAGGTACTTTAAGTTCTTCATATACCTACTTACATCTGATTTACTAAGGAGGCACCTAAATATCTTAATTAAATGCCAGGAATTAAATGGCTGTTGATGATGATGATGACACCCCATACTGTAGTAGTGGGGAGTGTATGACCTTTAATTAGTAAAATAAAAGTAACTCTCTTACGAAGTAGGTACTTTAAGTTCTTCATATACTTACATCTGATTTACTAAGGAGGCACCTAAATATCTTAATTAAATGCCAGGAATTAAATGGCTGTTGATGATGACACCCCATACTGTAGTAGTGGGGAGTGTATGACCTTTAATTAGTAAAATAAAAGTAACTCTCTTACGAAGTAGGTACTTTAAGTTCTTCATATACTTACATCTGATTTACTAAGGAGGCACCTAAATATCTTAATTAAATGCCAGGAATTAAATGGCTGTTGATGATGACACCCCATACTGTAGTAGTGGGGTGTGTATGACCTTAAATTAGTAAGATAAAAGTAACTCTCTTACGAAGTAGGTACTTTAAGTTCTTCATATACTTACATCTGATTTACTAAGGAGGCACCTAAATATCTTAATTAAATGCCAGGAATTAAATGGCTGTTGATGATGACACCCCATACTGTAGTAGTGGGGTGTGTATGACCTTAAATTAGTAAGATAAAAGTAACTCTCTTACGAAGTAGGTACTTTAAGTTCTTCATATACTTACATCTGATTAACTAAGGATTCACCTAAATATCTTAAATGCCGGTGCAGTTCTGAAATCTTATGTACCTACTAATTTAATGCAAATTTTATGAATCTTATTTATAAAAAATATTTTCCCGCGGATAGGCATAGACATCTATTGTGCGTATACTCAGGGTAATCAAATCCGACACAATTTTATTCACATTCTTATTGCCGAGATTAGCTGATAGCAAAGCAAAAAGAAGTCGGTTACTGCTCACTAGCGCCAGTGGCTCGTGAAGGCTCGTGTGTAAACTTACAAGCGACAAATTGTCTGACTAATGTTGTACTAAGCTAAGAACTTGGTTAAGAACAAACATTTATGGACTAAGAACTAACTGAAATAGTATTATTTACACTCATGCGATTTATTGTGGGACAATGCGTATAACATCAAATGGTGTCAATATTATAGCTAGTATCAGACCTGCGTATTTCTCACGGAAATAATGCAAATAGATCGTTTAAAATACCTATCACTTGAACAAGTCTAATCCATGAGAAAAATGAGTCCAGAGTCGTAATTACAAGACCATTGTTATTTTATAAAAGCTAAATCTGCTCGTGTTCAACAGTATAGAAATAGATAGATAATTAAAATAGCCATGATGAATTAAAAATGAACTACTATTAACTTTTTTAAATTATGAAAAATAAATCGGTCCTTTCTCCTCCTCCGTGTCCTGTGTCCCAGACACCAGGTCTATGGAAGTTGCTATTGGCGGTAACCACACCATATGGACTCTTTCCCGAGACATTTTATTTTATTCCTTACAATATTCTGTAAATATATTCCATAAATCTAATTGTACCAGAGGCGCTATGGACGATATTAATTTCATCTACTGGAGCTGTTTGCCGACTGTTTGTGCCTAATTTGTGTTTCAGTAGGAAAACTTTCAGACTTAATATTGACGAAGGTCTGACGATCACGGGCTTTCGCTATATAAGTATTCTATATATTTTTTTGGTTTAACATATTTTTACATCGTTGGTAATTGATAAATTACATATGGTGAAGCATACAAAGTGAATAACGGTAAAATAAAAAAAACAAGTTATAATGTCCAGAGCATTTATTGCGTAAAATAGTCAAAATCTACAAGAGTAGGCAAACGTCACAACTTTATGTGGAAACGCTTAGAGAATTATCAAGGCAGATAACATTTATGTATTTATTATTCTTACACACATCTCTTAACACCAGAAATTTTAAGAACTACTGAAATCTGTTGTCGACAGTCTATGTGAGAGCTCAGTGGTAAGGTAAGGAATATAATGAGTGATGGCTAAGGGACAGGGGGCCGCCAATCCAACAACACGTCGTTGTGACAAGGAATGCGTCGCCTGCGGCCGCCCGCAAGGAACTGTCGGCCCAACCACGGCAGGGCCGGGGCGACCTCCGTCACCTGTCCTGCCCTTACCTGTGCGTTAGTATCCCTCACCGCGGTTTAGCAACGAGGACACACAACCGGTCAAGCGGACGTATATAAACGATTACTACGAAACGAGCGCCTACCTTCGCTCGGGCCGGGCTCGAGGGCGGGCGGCCGGCCTCTGTCAACAGATAGGATTCGGTTTAATGCGTCGTCGAGTTAGCGCGAGCTCGGGACTCCAGCGGCGGCCTCGGCGACTACCGGTAGCGCGGCTGCATCATCACGCCTCCAGGGAACATGGCGCCCATGGGCATCATGCCGCCCATGCTTCCCATGCCGCCCATTCCGCCCATGCCTCCCATGCCGCCCATGCCACCCGGCAGCAGCATCCCTGCACACACAACACGGGTCAGTGCGGGCCGGAGCGCCACGTCTAGCAACAGGGGACCGCGCGGTCCAACACACGGCGGAGCCGTTGTGACTGCTGAACAATCGCCTGTCACCGGACCACGCCCGGCCCGGCCCGCGTCACGCGTCTCGCCACCTCGTCCCGGCCGGGGCGGGCCGGGCCGAGAGCGGGACGCGGGACACGGGCCGGGGCGACTCCAAAGGTGCAGTATAAGCAAAGGAACACAGGTAGGTAGGATAAATAATTCACATGAAAAATCACACTTTAAAGTACTCGGCGATGTAGTAATCGTAATATCCGTAGTTCATGCATGTTTGAGTGTGATCCGAGAATGGTTGCTCGTAGAATCCAATTCAGCCAACGACTATTAATTAAACTCGTTCGTATCATGCACATTGTAAAGCGACAAAACTACTGTACGTAAATATAATATTAGTGTACCCACCCGTAAACCGACAAAGTCACATTTTATATGACACTACGAGAAAATCGAGACAGTAATAAGTAAGAGCTACTACAATAAGCAAATCCATTAAGGAATGTGAATAAAATTACCGCTCATTTTCATTCCGTTCCTCCGAAAGTGCGGATGGCACATCAAAATCACAGTTAACTCTTGACAGTGTTTTGTCTAAGACGAATCGGTCAGTACTAGAGCTATGAGGGGCGGGGGGCGGGGGCGGGGGCCGGGGGTGAGATCGGTCGGCTCGTGTTAGTAGGGTGTTAGGGGCGTGAGTATCGACAAGCTGTTAGGTGTTCATCATACTGAGCCGGCGCTAACTTATCCTAGGAACGTAACGACTGGCACCCACCGAGCGACTGACCGCAGACGCCTCTGAAAGCCAAGCGCTCGAGTGTCTTGTGATGCCTTCGAACATTAGCGAACTAAATGGAGATCTCCTCCACACTCTTAAAACATAAGCGATCATTTCCTTACACACAAGTCAAATTGATTAAGATCAAAGTTGTCGTGGAAAATAGAAATTAAAATCATTTGATATTATGCAAATTTATTTAAAGAAATTAAGTTATGACACTCCATTTTCCACGTATAAAGCACAGTGTTGCGTGTATAACAAAACGATAAAGATCTCAAAACAATGATTGATTTACTTTCATCTTACACTAGAGCTATCTATATGAAGAATTATTATCACTAAAGAAATCACCCAATCTATATTATTGTTGTGATCGATAAATGCAATTTACCATGTGTCAAATGCTGTCTCATAGCAACAATGATAACTAACTGTGTCGTTAATATAAAAATATGGACTATTTTAATATTTAATGGGAATGCTCAAAAATCCAGTCTTTTACTAATTAATGTCTTTAACAATACATAATTTTCTTTATGTCATACAAAACATTATACGAGTCTCGGCGATCAGGCTTTGGACCGATTCAACATCAAAAATACAATCTATTACAATGAATATATCATAACATCATTTTAATGTCTAACAATAAATATAATCAGAATATATTATGAATCGTTCAATACCTCGATATGTTCTCTGGAAAATACAAATACATTGCAATACTGATTCAAATAGTGTATTCGTATGAAAGAAGGGACTTTAATAAACAGCTGTGAATCTACCCTATTCGTTCTAAAATGATTTAAAACACGACGGTCAAACGACTACAAGTTTAATAGATAACGTCCAACGAGACTACACTCGGTGACACACCATAGAACGTACGTCACGACAGCGTATGAGGGCTGATAATCCAAGGATCACGCAAATCATTCAATGTGGGCGGTCAACGATCTAGATCGTTAATTTACCAGCGCTCGATACGTAATCGGTACTCAACAAAGATAGAACTCGGGAGAGGGGGCGACTCGAAACGGAAAAGGGGAGAACCGTCCGAGAGTTCAGGGGTACTGACCGGGCTGCAGCTGGCGCACGAGGTTGAACTGCGGCATGACGGGCAGCATGGGCATGACGGGCGCCATCTGCGGCATGGAGACGGGCACGCGCGGCATGGAGGCGGGCAGCACGCCCACCACGCCGCCCAGCACGCCGCGCCGCAGCGCCGCCGCCGCCTGCTGCTGCCGCGCCGCCGCCACCGCCGCGTTCATGTGCGCCGCCACCTGAGGGGGGGGGGGCCGTCGTTGAGCGGTGAGCTCGTGTCGTGCCAACACACTTTGAGCTGTATCGGCACCTTACTTTATTCGTTTATTAAATCATACCTCAAATCGGTCCGCGTTCATCCATTATTTTTTTAAATTTAATCGACTACATCGATAGGTAAAAATGATATATTTGAGCCGCGACACGTCGATCGATAGTCGAATAGGAACGCGAACTGAACCTACGATTTCAAATAAATAAATTGCTGACACAGCTCAAAGTATGGCGGCACGATACGAGAGATGTATAACGTAGCTCGTACAAAGATACTAAATTAAATACGTCAAAGTCGGCAAATAGGTACGTACAGAGTACTTTTAGATTTATGGGACCTATAGTGTTGGTTTCCATATTACTAGCAATTTGTTAATTCAACATATGATACTATGTGTGTCCAATAATTCAGCATGTATAGTTGTAGTAGCATAATAAACATTCTCAATATTATAAAATAAAGAAATAATGTTTGTTATTAACTTTCTAAGGAGAGGCCTATGTCCAGCAGTGGACTATAAAAAGCTGTCAATGTGATGTGATGATTAGCTTTTGATATCATATCTGCCTCTATATTTACATATTTTTTTTACGATTAATCAACTTCAAAAGTGCCATACAACAACAATACTTAAAAACACATGTGTTGGTAATCTACAAGTAAAAGAAAGATATAAAAAACAACTAACCCATACCTCGGCTTGACTCGTACTAGGAGTGATCATGGCGGGCGCGGGCTGCGGCTGTGGCACTGGCGCGTCAGGTTTCGGTTTTGGTCTGTACTTGATATTTCTCGCTCGTATTTCTTCTACAGACACGTCTTCTGGGGGGTGAATGATCTTGGAGCCGGCGCCCGTGGCCGTGACCAAAGGACACGAGTTGGCCGCGGGAGGTTTTACTTCGCCGTTTTCTTTGGGGTCGGAGCTGCTTGTCGTCGACGTTGTGGGCGGCGCGCTTATTGTCGCGTTACTGTAGTGTGGCGGAAATTTTGGATTTTGATACTGTCGTCCAATACTTTATGACGAACCAATGATTTCGAACGGAAAACCATTTGTATGTTTATGCTATGTTTCTTTTAGTGTTATTTTTATATTGATGAATTATTAAACTAATTTGTGATTCCATGTTCAAACAACACTACATCTTTTGTGCTTCTCGTGTCGTTATACATAGTTTATTACTACAAATTATGATCTGTACTTTGTGTTGTTTTACAAAAACATTGTATTCGCAAGCCAGTTAAAATTATTACTCTCAGAAAAGAATAAACAAGAAAATATATAAATGTACATACAGTTATGTCGTATTGTGTAAGCTCAATACATTTTCTTAATTGAACATATTTTGTTTTTGTTTAAATACTTCTTTTCAAATGTATTTAAAATGTAACATACAATTTTAGTAAGTTATATCGACTGTATAATTTAGTAATATTATTTAAATGACGATATAATGTTATTTCTGTTCAAGATGGTTTACTTGTTTTGACAAAGGTCTATGTCTATCGAAAGATGACGTAGTCGCTATATTGTGTCACGTATTTTTTTCAGAGGCAATAAAAATTGTCTAGAAAATCTAAACCTGATGTTAAGCATTAAATCTGGCGGTATTTAAAGCAGCTATCTAACAAAAAAAACACATAATCGCTGAATGCTTTGGTGCATTCCACACAAGAAATGTCATTCAGACAAAAATCTGAGGCAGACTGTTAGTGCCAAAGTATTAAGAAAGTCAATGTGTCCATATCCTGATTTTCAAACATGAACAAAATTAACTGAACTGAGGAATAATTTTTATACTAGTTTACCTAATGGTTTATGTTTCGTCAGAATTAAAAAGTTATTTCGTTTTAAATTAATATTACACAATAGTAGTATTATCAACAAATTCAAGCTAAATTGTGCAAGATAAAATTTTTATAATTTTATCTTGCACACACGAAATGTTTAATAAAATTTAAAAATAGGTTCTTGTTTTAACTCCCTCCAATACAACATCGTTAATTCAAACTACAGTGTTTTTTTTTTTGTACTTTATGAACATACCTATATGCAGGGAACGTAGGTTTACTAGTGGACGTGGGAGGCATGCTGACGGCCGGGAACAACGGCCTCATGCCAGGCATCATCATCCTGAAAAAATAAAAAGTAGTCTTATAAACCCCTGGTTTCGGTTTTGAATATGCATTAACACAGTAAGGGTAAATAATATTGACAAAAATCTGCCTTAACGGACCTGATACTGAAAAACTTACCCTGAATGGAATTACTCTATAATAATATCACAGTAAGCAATTAGGTAACCTGGTGTCTGACTTCTTTATAAGTTTAGTTTAGATTGAGTACCCACTCAGTTATTGAAGGCAGAAAACTCATTATGTCTTCATTAAAATGCTTGTAAGTATAGTAGATAAGTGTAACATACATATCTTTATATCCTATCCTATGCATATTATCCTCATTTTTTATAATAATTAGTCCTCTTTGTTACTGTGACTTGTTACTTACCAAGCGTATAAAAACACAGACTTAACAAGACAATTAAAGTATCTCTGTGGAGTGACAACAGAACATGGCTTTATCCAATGCTTTTGAAAAGCTGTGTTCGGAATTAAACCCAAGTTAGCTTGCAATTTTATTGCTTACATTTTCATTATCATTTGACTATCTACAGATTAGATAACAGGAAATCATCTTGTTTGTTACGTTGTTTCTATTTTGAATACAATAGGAAATAATAAAGTCTGCAACATCACTTTAATTGTTTGAGCCATGATTAACTTTAAACACGCAATATATGCTAAAGTAGGAGTTCGTGAAGATATTTCATACTTTTCCAACATTATTTTTAGATTTACCAACAAACAGAGTTAAATTTGCTATAGTAGATATTGACACTCAATTTGAAATTACTAGATGACAATAGATTCTAACACTAACAGCTGAGTTCAGTTGGCTGCTAGTGAATTAGGTCTGTCTATTGTAAAAAAGATTATAGCAGCTATAATCATGTGATACCACAATGCCATATTAACTTGCCACCAAATTAAACAAAAAACTAATATTTATATACTGCTTCAAGAATGCAGGATTTTTAGTTTTAAATATAAAAAAACAAAGATATCAAGGCTCTTTACACTCATCCAGTCTAAAATTGAGTTCTTGTTAAAAAAAAAACAAAAGTAATATTAAGCTAGACAAGTTAATAGTGATGTTAGTGTATGACCTTCAAGTATGCAACAGTGGATCAAGGTGAACCGCCTACTTAAAATTAGAAAATGATGCATAATACATGTTTATGTATTTTATTTATTCAGTAACCATATTACTTGTTTAAGTTTTGAATAAAACATTTTTCTGTTATCTAATTAATGCAAGGAATAACTATCTCTTTTATTATATATTAGGCTTTGTCTGCAGTTTTAAACTTAATGATAAAAGGTATACAGTCCTTTGATGTAACCCTGGCAATATTTGTACAGTTATATAATTATATTGAATGGCATGACAGCGCTTAGTATAAAACATTAATGTTTATATATGAGTAAAAAATAGCTCATCATCAAGCTCAGCATCAAGAACATACTGTTGTGTGAGACTTTACAATAATTGAAATCACTCACATGAAGTACACCCAGACTCTGAATGTCTATTCATGGATCTCAATTGTTGCTTTGAGTGCAACAGTAAAACATTAGTTTTGTATTGTTTAGTTTACTATGACTATACACCTGAAAAAGAAACACAGGTCTGTGCTTGGGATACCCATGTACTTAATGAATTATTTAGGTTCTTAAATTTTAAATATTCAGATGAGGCCAATTCTCGGGATTGATCACGGAAGTACTTTATCCAATCAACCATGTTACAATCTAATATATTGAAAAGATATTGTAATCGGACTACCCAAATATTTAAAATTATACAGTTAAGTTTTTTAAGAATTATATTTAGAATAAATTAAATATAAAACTGTTTACAATATGGTATAATCAGTGTTTTGCAGTGTTTAACTATAACTATGTTCTTTAGAATAAAACCTTGTGATAAGAGCGTTATGATAACATTTCATTCCAATGTCAGATATAGGGTTGAATAATATTGCAGATCTTTATAAGATTAACAGTTTTATAGGTGTAATGTGTAGTCTTTGGAATTACTTTTACCCTGGGCAGACAATGCTGTATAAATTATATCCTTAATTACCTGAAAATTAATTTATTCTAAATATATTCTACAATAGTCTATAATGTTAATATACATCATAGAATCTTTTATCAACATTATGGTATAGTTTTGTAGTAATACACAAAATTAAGTTGCGAGTAAACTTACCTGTGCGCCTGCATGAATGGAGGCATCATTGGATTCATAGGCATATGCCCATGATACATTCCCGGAGGGGCCGGGCCCATAGGTGTGGGAAGTATACCGGGTGAAACTGTTGAAGGTCCTGGTCCCAGCTGAAAATATGTTTTAAAAGAGTTTAAGGACATAAATATATTTTACTGTTTAAAACCGATGATATGATACTTACCAAAGCTGTTGTTGCTTTTTTCTTTGCAGCAGGCTCATCATCTTCACTGTCGGACCCTTTACCACCACCTATATAGAAAAAAACAATAATAACTATACCTCCAAAATTCACCTATATTTAGTTATGTTGGAACATAAAATCAAACTACACACCAATTTACATTAAACTAGTGTCCCAAGCATAATAAAAAAAGTATTGTACATACATCAATCCAAAGTGTTTCACTTGTGCCCAAATAAAAGTTTTTATACCTGATTTTTGTTTCTCATGCTCCTTCACATCTTCCGGTGGTATACCTTCCATTCCATAGATTTCTATTTCTATATTTGACCTATTTGGTAATGAATTTGGTACTTTATCTATGGCTTCTTTGTGAACCTGTAAATAGAGCAAGAATTATAAAGTCAATGTATTAATAAAATATTATGTTTTATGAAACCACCTACCCAAGTAAATAAAGGCAAAGACATTTTTTACAACTAAGTATGACTATTAGGGAGTAGAATTAGGTCCGTAAGTCGCGCCAAAATATCTAAAGATGTATGTTGAAGTATGCGAGTTAAAATAAGCAAGTCGCGCAGTGGCCGTGGGCGGGCGGAGCGCTTGCCAAAATTATGACACTGACGCACTTACCTGCATGCAGTGTATTGACAATCCGGGTCCCGTGTATAGTTTTTTGTGACAAATGTGACATTTGAAGTGTTTCGCCTTTTGATGCTGAATTAGGATTTTTTCGTCGTCGAATTCCCTGTTGCAATACCTGTATTCTGATTAAGGAAATATAAGTACCAAGATTTGTAAAAACATAAGTTATATTAGCGTGTGACCTAATTACGAAGGTCACATCAGATCTAATTTCATAATCTTGTTAACAAAAAGGATACCAGCACCATGGTTTAGATGCCTTCTTCTTCTTTCTGCCCATTGTACCGTAAAATATACGAAAACTTCAATACAATAAGTCAAACACAACAAAGTTATCACACTACTTAATTATTAACAATCACAGATTTGTTATACTAACAAATAATTAATATTTTACAATATTTCCAAAAGCCATACAAATGCAAAGGAAACAGCAACGTAAAATGGCGTCGTTGTTGAATTGTCAATCCAGCCACGCCAGCTGTGCCATAGACAAAAGATATATGTACAAAAAATCGATTGGGTATTTGTGTGTTGCAAGATCGTTTTAATCAATTCACTATTTTAGATGTATTATTTATTCGTTTACAATGTTTGATAAATATTTAGTGCCTTGAGCAAGATCAGAAGATTAAAAAATTTAAGCTTGAATGAAAAAAACTATTATTTATTTTCTCTGAAAATAATCGCTTTAAAATGTATAGTCGATTTGATTTTACGCCGGATTTTGCGAACAATCAAATCGTAAAGTGGCGTACGACCGGTAGACAGAGAAAGAAGACAGGTTTGGTTGTTTTATATCTCTTTGCTCTCTGCACTGATTGGCTGACACTGAAGAGGACATTTAAAATAGCCAATCAGTGACAAGAGCAGAAAGAGATGCAAGACCAAAACAATCTTCTTTCTCTTTCTACCAACCGTATTCGATAGCGCCTTGTTGGCTTCCTCTACCATTTATAAGCTGTTTGAACACAATGGGCACTATACGGGTCTCACCTGAAGAGCAAAGAAAAACTTACCGAAAGGACAGCCCAGGTCCTACACCTATTTAGGGGTAGCGGGCCAGCGGCAGGGGGCTGAGGCCCCGATCCAGCCACCACACGTCCCCTGTGGGACGGTGTGAAGACCAGCGTTGGGCACTATACTGCACTGGTTGATCTGATGCGTGTTACCTACTATGAAGAATGTAAAGCATTGTAGTCATCTAATTTTATCTGCATATGCATATAATAATTACATCTGTTTGTTTTTAAAGAAGAAAAATATCGATAATGTATTAGCCTATTTGTATGACTCGACGATTGGATTAACTAAAACCTCGCATTTATGACCGTCTTCCAAAATGGCGGAGATATCGTGTTCATTGTTCGGCTAGTCGGCTATACGTATTTTTTTTACGTACGTAAAGAAAGAATTTTTAAACCAGACCGATTTAGAAAACCTTTTTTGTATGTAGGATGGTATGGTACGCCCAAGGGTAAACCCAGTGTCAGATCCGTATCAGCTGATGGTTTCTGAGATATAACCAGGGAAACCTTTACAAATTGAGGGCACAAGTGGTGTTTTTGGTGATTTTTAATGTGTTTGTTGGAAATGTTTAATAGAAGCAATGAAGTTTTTTGATCGGTCCTCCGATTCACCAATACCCGACGGAGAGTGATGCTCTTTGTGAAATAAGCATTTTTAGGGACTAAGATAGTCTCCAACAATATGTTGTGTCACAAAGCGAATAGACCTTTAATGTAGAAAGTTAATGCATGGCCAAATAGGTTTGGACTTGGAGTAATCGGTATAATCAGAACCGTGTAGACGTTACGGTTTAGTTGGGTTTATCATCGCTAGATGACACTAAATTTGAATCAATTTTCATCAATCAAGTTAAATTGTACGTTGAATCTATATCAATGAAAATTTTCGATCTTATTCAAGTGTTGTAATGATATATGTGGATCACGACTTACTAATCAAACAATTATTATGTAAGAGCATGATTGTTGAAATAAGTTTAGTGTTAATATAATCGGCGTTTATTTTATTAACACTGACGTCTATTTGCAGTAATACATTAGAGCGTTTAGAATACAGAGGAAGAAGAGGGAAATGGTGAAATGTCCTTCATTTAAAGAAATCTCGTTATTGTTCCTTATTTACTTAGGTGATGTTGCTCAGACGAAGGGGTAATGGCGGTTACATAGACTTCAAATAGGGGTTATTTTGTTATGTAGCTGTGGTAATGAAGTTCAAATATGAGCAGCATGAAATTATAAACTAACTAATTAAACTATCACATCACATCACATCAACAGCCTTTAATAGTCCACTGCTGGACATAGGCCTCTCCTTAAAAAGAAGGTTTTGGCCTACTATACCACGCTGGCCAGGCGGGTTGGTATAGGGTTTGTGTCAAGTTTGCCGTCTTTTTGCAGCGCTGGTGTCCTGCGTTAAACTATAGCAAAACATAATATACAGGTAATTTCTAGTAATCATAATCACAGCCTAAACTAAATAGGCGCAACTGGAATAGTCGCTAAAAGCATAAAGAAATACATAGATAAATTAGAAGCCAACATCGACATAACCATCCTTCAAAAACAAGCAGCCATACACACAGTGACCATAGTCAGTAAAGTTTTGGGCGATACGGTATTCATACACAGCACACAGGACCAACACACACAAAATACCCAGGAATCGCAAAACATGCATCAGTCACCGGACCCACAAACACAGGGCTCGCAACAATCGCCAGACATACGCAATCCCCAGACACGCCAGACCCACTCAACATAGCACATACACTGGACACACAACAGACATTAAACATACGACGGACAAGAGGAAGGGGAAGAGGACGACGACGAGGAAGGAGAAGGACCGCAAATAACACGCACCACACGACAAACACACACTAGTTAGGTTCCTCTCATACAATGAAACTACACATTAAAAATTAAATTACAATATTATTATATCTATTTATACACACGATTCATATCTAACTTTATCAATTTTGAAGTTATGGGGACATAGATACCTATCCTTTTTCCTGTGGGTCACGGGACGGGGTATTTATAAAGCCGACAAAAAAGTCGAGATGTTGAAATCATAGCCTAAACTAACAAAATAATCATAGACTCTATGATATTTTCCGCGTCTCTACGCATTGCGGTTGTCTAAGTTAAAGGCACGAGTGACATTTTCCCGTAAGAGGTGTTACCGTGCACCCTTACGTTTTTGATTGTGCAACATATCTGCGGAGGGTCAGGCTGTTGGCGTGGCGACGTCGCCACATTAGTACATGCAATATATGTAATGCGGTGTGGTGTAAGTCAATTAATATAAATGTATATTATGTACACAACCATCTTTTATTTCAAAAAAATCTGAACATTATTTTTAATTATACTATTCTTATTATTTCCCTTCATAAGCTTTCTTTTAAGGTACTACTCCCGCATTAGGAATACATGTATATCCCGTATCGCGGGACTTTACAAACGTAAACAAGGAGCACCCAAACTCAAAACAACAATTTGTGGATCACACAAAGTGTTGTCCTATGTGGGAATCGAATCCATAACACTCAGCGCTACGCCATCTTTTTATACTCATTATAATGATATCTAAAAAATGAGTTCGATGTTTTACATTTACTGGATGTCTCGCTACGACTCAATTTTTTTTCGCGAAAATTCTATATAAAGGCAGTAAAAGGCGGTAATCTATTGCTACCGACATAGGTATGTCGCTATTTCATATCTCTTTATTTTAATCTTAATATCCCTTTATTTTTAAGTAACCTGCTGAATTAATTTTATTAATTATAATATGTATCATAGCTATTATTTGAGTTAATAAACCATTTATTTTAGAGTATGGATTTAGAGTATGGATACGAATAGGAACCGGAGTGATACCAGGGCAACGGGGTGTAGCAAATCTTTCGTTGCCTTTAACCTCTGATTCTGGAGGGAAGACTCAAAAGACAACATCGAATTTGTGACTGAGTTGTAAATATTCATGGGCGTTGGTAGTTACTTAACATCAGGTGACCCATCCGCTTGTTTGGCCTCTTATCCCGGCATGAAAAAAGACTTAAAATCAATGCAACAACTTCAAAACCGCGGAGCACATCGCGATATAGTTCGAATGGTCTTCGGTAGATGGCGCTAGACAAAGTTTAATAGATAGTTTTATTTGCACTGAAGCTATTTATTAGACTAAATTAATGCAAATTTTTAATCTTTTTTAAGGATTGAAATGATAAATGTGGATATCACGACTAACAAATCAAACGGTTATTGTGAAGGAACGTGATTGTTAATAAGTTAATATAATCGGCGTTTATCTTGTTAACATCTAAGTATTTAATGTGATAAAATTAGATTTACAAGAAACATTTTTGACTCAATTATCGCATGAGGAAACAGATTGAGGTTTTCATTTTCATATCTGTTCACGCGTTAAGATAATGTTCGGGTTTCTCTTCTTAGATGTATCTATGCAATATTTAATGATATTTAAGGTCTTATTGATTTACCTTGACCATTTTAAGACCCTTTTATTAGCTTAGTATGTATGTATGTAACGGAATCTTTGAACGAGATTTTGACCCATTTTAAAACGTCGAATTAAATTGACAATGCAATAATTTAAATAGCTTGTCATTATCCTGATCAAGACGTTCAGGAATAACGGCTTTTTCCATACCTATAAATACGGTAGTGTCTTTTGTCACGTACTAAGGCGTGTTCTTAAACATATGTGATAAACTTACTTGTTATTTAATAGTTTCTTCTTTTTCTCTCTCTCTTCTTTATAGTCTTTAGTCCAAGAAAGGAAAAAACAATTGTAGTTAAAAAAAAAACTAAAAACGCTTTTGTAGCTAGCCGAACTAAGAAGTATCTTGAAAAGCAGCTCACGCTTTTTTACGTTTTCTTTTATTTTAAACTTATAGAAACTTATTTCCTACTTTTTAGTTCGGCTAGCTACAAAAGCGTGTTTTTTTTTAAACTAAAATTTATTTAAAAGAGTAAAGCTCCCTGCCGGGACGATGTCAACTGTGTCAGGCGTCCAACTCACTAAAAAGGCGATGACAGGTGAAATAAAGAAGTCACCAGGGACTTCCTTTCTAGGGTATACCTGGTTCCCCGGCTATTAGGAACCCGAGACGGTTTTAGTCGGTTCGAGTCCGACATGCCACCGATGGTATCCGAGGGGATTTCCGAAAAAAAAAAGGTGAAATAAAAAGTAAAACCGTATTTTAAATACATTTTTCCCGGTTGAGAGCCATGCTTTCGGTAAAAAAGGGACGGCCTCACATAAAACCTTATTTTGTTTTTTACTGAGTGATTCAGGTAGGGATGGAATAAAATCATAATTACATGGGACAAATAATTATTACGCTAGCGCAAGACTCGCGAACCGCCGCTCAAACCGCCTCTCGAACTCGCACAACCTCGCTCAACGCACTTGTGACTCTTGAATTGGAGGTGTCTATGGGCAGCGTAGTCACTTACCATCAGGTGACTGGTGCGGTCGTTAGCTCCCTCCCTAATATAAAAAACATAACTGCCTCGGTGGTGCAGTGGTGGGTCGATTCCCGGGTCGGACCAAATGTTTGTATGATCTGCAAATAATTATTTCGACGTTTGGGTGTTTTCTCTGTATACTATGTATATATTTACAAAAAAAAGTATATAAGTATTCTATCTGTCAATCTAGCTTTCATAGTACCTACAAGCTCTGCTTAGTTTGACACTAGATGGCGTTATGTGTCAGATGTCAAAAATTTTGTGTCAGAAAAAAAAAACAATTTATAAGCAATCTGCTCTATAAGAAAGTATATATCTCTCATAATAATTGTTGGAATGAAGTTCTGAGCTGATGGGGGAGCTAGACCGAAAACTGTGTAATACATAGAAATCGTAATAATAAGACACTTATAAGTATCACTGTCACTTATAACGCACACTCAGCTCTCCCGCGAACTTCGTTCCGATCGGGGGTCCATAGACCCCTCACGCTGTTTCTAGCGTCACGCAAAATTCTATGAAATTGCCGAATGTTATGTGATTATTTAATAATTGTAACTGTTCCCTGTATAAAATTATGAGTTGTAATTTGATCTGAGTTACTAGTTTTTTTCGATTGCCTTCGCTTTTGTTCAGCATCTCTTTTGAATGCGTTTGGTAACTGTACAATATATACTAGGTCTTTACCTATGGAGTTGGAGATTTGTGTGAAAAATTTAAAATATAAAATTTTTGGTTATTTTTTTATTCTAGCTAATGAAAGTACTGTTCGAAATATTACATTATATACAATTATTATTAATTATTAATATTATAATTATATACAATTTTGCCATTTTGATTGCAGTTTGTTTATCTATTTACTGTAGAAGTCTGTTAGACAGGAGGCGATGAAGTCAACGAAAACGTTTTGCCTGCTCTCGGGTGTTGAAATTTTTCCTACTTAAAAAAATGATTGAATTTTGAAAAAGTTGAAATCTGTTCTGGCAAGGTCCGGTGAGTACGGTGGGTGACTGATAGCTTCCAGTTGTAACTCTTGTACCTTTGCGGTGGTCTGTCGTGAAGTTGTCGTGGAGATGCAATGGGGAAAAGTGATTGACTAGTCGTGGTTGTTGAATTGCGAGCTTCTCCATCATTGCTGCAAGCTGTTATGTACAAGTCCGGCACTGGTCCACCAGACAGTCCCCATCCTCCTGGTAATCTTTTTTATTATCGCATTGAGGTACGGTCGAGACGAATGTTTATGGTTGTCGTGCAGGATCCACTGTTCATCGCAGGTAACAATTCGATTTAAAATCCCTTTGTTTTAATGCCGATTCAGTAGTGCACTCACTTATCTAGCTTTTTTAATGTTAAATGTTTTAATGTTATTTTGACACTAACTCCAAAGTTCAAGTTAGTCCTAGATCTAAAACGATTGAACCATAATAAACCGCAAGCAGTGTGTGGCCCGAACACGTCGTTAATGTTTCGTGTTGTTTGCGCAGCTGTATTTCCACGTAGGAACTCATATTCGATAATTGTACGAATTTTCAGTTTATCCATGGCGCCAATAACTAAAACAATTTCACAAAAACAAAACACTATCTAAAACATACGACTGAATTATAAATTAATATAACATGACTTTCGAATAAAATTTGTTTGAATTTCGAATTGCACGCCACTACTCAGATAAATAAATCTGAAAATGCTCGTTTTAAAAATCTCCAACTTCATAGGTATTATTTTATACTTAATATTATAATAATTATAAATCGCAGTGTGTTTTTATACTTTTTAAAGAGGATCCTTATGAACTAATAAGTTCGCTAGAATTCCCCGGGGTATCGAGCTAGGGGATCCTGGTGGATGGCGACGTGCTTTTTAGGCCTTAGCGAAATATCTCTTTGATAATTGATAATTTTGCATTTACCCACTTAATCCATGTGAATCCACAAAATTAGTTGAAAAATCAAAAGTTTTTGTGGTGGCGGTTACATTTGATAATAGATAATTATCGTACTTTAAGATCATTGTACAGAAAGTCCAATTAGATCACATACACACTCCGTGAAAGCTTTCTGGAAACGGACACAATCGCAGACTATCGCAATCCCAATCAATCAAGAAAACCCATCTTACGCATTTATCGTAAAGATTATGTTATCTAGTTTAGAAAGTATTCTTAAATTTTATTTTTACATGTTTTCAAGTAAGGAAACCGTTTCTATAATGTTTATAAGTGGTTTTTAATTTAAACGCACCAAAAGAACGCAATATGTCAGGATAAAATTGTTTTACGACTTATCAATATTAAAACAATTTTGAAGTGGACTGTAATCTAACTATTGCCTTTCGATGTCAATTTCGCGAAAGGTTGTCCACGTGACGAAGGTGGGATTTTATTAAATACAGAAAAAAAATTGTGGCATTATATCAAAGAATAATTGAAATGTACTAATATGTAATTGAAATTCACTTTAATACATAAAATCAGGAAAAAAAGGATATTTTTCTTTTTCTTTTTTTTATTTAAAGGCATTTTGTAATGAAACCATGAAATTTAAGGGCGTGTCTTTAAAAAGTAGGTTAAAAACAACAAAAAAATATCTTCAATGATGGCAATCTAATATCAATACTTTTCTACAGTTAATTAGTCTTTAATTAACACAATTAAGTTTTTTTTAGTCGCTCTAGTTGTTTCCTTCTCTGAGTTCCTTATCTTACAGGATCGTATTTAGTTTGTCCCTATAACGTTTTGTTCTTTCAACTAAGGTGAGATGAGAGCCATAATATATAACATCTGAAAATACACATAAACATACTACATAATGTTTAAGACTTGAAGCTTGTTGTTTTCTGTCAATTCTGAGAAACACTATGTAAAGGCAATTTCAATTAATAGGAAACTTAATTGAATACACTGTGTACACAACTGTACCTATTAGTCGATTTGAAGTGGAGACGCCCATCACTACTGCATTTAACTAAAATCGATTTAAAAAATAAAGATCTAAATTCAAATATTTTTGTATTGTTGAAAAATTAAACGGACTATACCTACCAATTCTCGTGACATTGCCAGTGACACTTTGATGGAATTTGAAATTAATTTATGATTTACTTTGAAAATAACGTTTTTAGTAATAGTTATAAGAATGATTTAATTTAGGGTGGTCGATTCGTTTTGCTATAGATGTTAGACACATGAAAAAATATCAATACTTCCAAATTTTAGATAGCATTTCATTAAATTTTAATCAACTTCAAAAAAGAGGAGGTTTTCAATTCGGCTGTATATTTTTATTTTAATTATTGTTACCTATGAACTTCGTCATTTATGAACAGACTTGTAATAATTTTTTTTGGAGGTGCGGTGGGCGAAACTTAAACCCCTCGGTTTAAGTTTGACATCCTCTTTGGTCTCATTCATATTTGGAGGAAAAACCATTATCCTTAAGGGTGAAAAAGTAAGGTATGAAGAATATATTATCATGATATAGGCGCAATGAGGTTTATGATGACTTTTTGAAAGTTAATTTTTTACTTTAAAGGAACACTAAGTACTTGCAATGCTATTGCAACTCAATGTTCCATGTTAATGAACAATAATATCTACATTTCACGCTTAAAATAACAAAAAAATGCATCAATCTTTATAAACACCATAACGTATATTATCGTAATATGATAAAAAAAATATTCCATTTGTACGCAGTGTGTTTACAACTGTTGCGTTGTTGTCGTCTCGATTCTCGATTCCAGTGAAGTAATGAGATTTTAAGACAGTAAATAGGCAAGTGTAATCCTAAATTTTGTGAGATATACGATTATGTTACACGAGACTCAAGAAATCATGAGTTACAACAATGTCTACTGCCTTCGAGGAAAAAAAGGTTAGTTCTATGATAATAGCAGCCGAATTGCAATCTTAGCTGAGGATCTGCGATCGAGAGGTTACAGGAACTTTACTCTACGAAATGACTCCTAATCTTTCATAATCATTTAGCTTAGCTTTGGTTATAGGCATTTTTCTCTCTATAAGTCGTTTAGTAATCATTATCATATTAGTTAAGACTCTCATGTATGCTGAATTTCAAGATGACAAGGACTTAGAACGGCTCCTCGTCGAGACCGTTTTCCTCTACAGCTACGAACTCCCCTTAGGTGGGGTTAACAGGAATACTAACAACGTGTGGATCCCTATTACACGTAACGTAACATGGTCATATAATTTTATTAGTTTTCTAAGAACCAAATACAAATTATTTGCTATCAGTATAAGAAACTCGGAGGCTCGACTGTGTAGATTTAAGATACAAATGAATATTTAGGTACATATATTTGCATTGGGGATTAGAGAGATTATTTATCACATTTTATCACATATATCAGCGACATCGCTGTGCGAGACTCGTGCACCGCAAAGAGAACGCTCATGACATGCATGAGATGTAGGCGTGAACGGTTCCCGAACTCCCATTGGCTGAAGAAAACCACACTCGCGCAAGTGGTAACTTATCTCTTGAAGTGTCGTCGGTGGATTAGGCTTTACATTGTTGGATGATGGGTTTAGCATCTATCACTTGCTATTGTCTCATCAGTTTGTGACGTAAATATATATAGAGTATGTTTAAGTATTGTGTACGCAATTTATTGTGTAAAGATAGATCTACGAGGTCATACTTGCCGCTTTTCCGGTTACAAGGTAGTGCTTATATCAGTTGAAGGCGACGTTCAAATCAATAAACGATTTATGATAAGTTTAGCTTCTATCAAAATTTACGGCTATCTTCATCTTCCTATTAACGATGTCCTTTTTAATTGGGTATATAACTTTAAGTAAAGCGTATTTTTGAATGGAGTATCAATCAAAAGTCCGGTAAACACTACAATAAAGATAAATTGGATACAATTGGCTCTCCACCACTGTGCGCTTTTCAAGATATTTTTTGCCTGGCACTATGGAACAAGTTATCGTCTGCGGTATTTATGGACCGATACGACCTTCAAACTTTAAAGAAAAGAGCATACTCCTCCCTAAAAGGCCGGGAACGCCTTTGTGACTTCTGAGTTGCAGGCGTTTATTGGTGGCGGTTGTCACTTTTAGTCAGGTGAGCCGTCTGCCCGTCTGCCTCCTCTCCCATAAAAATAAAATAAGAAAAACAGTCTTAGGGTGAATTCTAGCAGTTATACGCTTGTAAAACTGAGGCCCGAGTGCGAATTTATTTCAAATCAACTCGCTCGGAACGGTGACTGCGTTCAGCGCTGCGATTGGCCCGCACTGAAATCTCCACTAATCGCAACGCTAAACGTGCCCGCCGTCGACAGCGAGTAGAATTTACTTTTGGGCCTCTGCTTCTATTAAATCATTTTTCTATTAAATCATCTTATTATAGATATATGTAAACTTATTATACTATTGATAAGCATACATCAAAAAACATACCATAGCCTCACAGAAAACCAGTGTTAACAGTTAAACAATTAAACAATTCTCTGTGCGGTCGGTGAGGGTGTCGTATCGTTTCCTCGGCTGCTTGGTGTCGTTCTGTACCACCTAGGCGATGGTCTCCTCGAAGTCCTCTAGTATCGAAGTTTCAATGGTTACTATCTTATTCTACAATTGGAAATCTCCATAGTTATTTTTAGCCTTACCTTCCGCTCAGGGTCCCTCTTAGTAAGAAACGCTCTTGAATGAGCTTCAATGGAACTCAAGAGTCATAAGTGCGTTGGCGACCTTTTGAATCAGGGACAGGGGGGAAAATAGCTTAACACAGAAAACCGGTGTGTTTTCTGTGATCATGGTCGTCGCCGTCGAACCGGCCCATTTCTGTACGAGATTATTTATGATACACTCACGCCTATATCCGCATAGTAGTAATGGCAATACCTAATTTTAAGAAACTATTTTTAAATGATGAAATGACTGGTTATAGTCATTGCGATTTCAACTGTGATAAATCACTACTGGGATTTGGTCATAGACAAAGATTAATGACATCAAAAACTTTAGCAAAGAAAAAACAAAACCTTTTATCTAAGATTACTATGTTTTCTTTTTTTAGGTTTAGACCTTTCGCGAGTCTGGCGTTTGCGTAATCATAATCATAAGTCGCAGTGGTTTTGTAAATTAGACTCTGCCGTGATAATATGATTTATAACAGAAGTTTGTGATTTTAATCCATCCCTGCAGAGTCATATTTAACGTTTTAATCTATCGTCGTCAACCCGTGATTTTAGGAATTAGATGGGAAAATTAGAGGGGAAGGTTAATATTCCCCTCCTGTTTTAGCATTACCCATTTTCTACTATTAGAAAGGTATGATGCTTATACGGATGCATTAGGAAGTGTAGACACCAGTGGATTAGAATCACATGCTCTTAACTCAAATAGTTGCTGCCGGAAAGTGCAAATCCTCAAAAAAATGTATATGTCTATACATATTATAAGTAGATATATACTTTTTAATAAAAATATTTGCACCTTGCACAAAGACGTCTCTATATAGGCTATGTGCTCCGCTTATTATAGATTAATAAGGGTGCTATCTAATGCAAGAAGTACAATAGTTAAGATTTAAAATTGTACCCGAATGTAAAAATAACAAATAAATAAACTGCTAAGTCTCGTTGTATTAGTATTGATAAGTATGTATATAAACAATGGGTTCAACAACTAGTGCAGTTGGTATATCTCGACCACGAAGTATGTGTGTTTGTGAAACAAATAGTATATACATATACAAACATGCGAGGCAGTGTTTTAAGTATGAGTTTTGATCCCCGTAATGAGCGATAAAATTATAATGGCACGGGATATAAAATATCATCATCACCATCAACAGCCTTTACTAATCCACTGCTGGACATAGGCCCCTCCTTATCAATGAGGTTATAATATAAAATACAATAAATGGTTAGCAGATGGATGAGGACTGCCTTAGACAGGCATAGGAGGCCTTCGTTCAGCTGTGGCTGGCGATAGGCTAATGATAATGATGAAACGGTAAACATATATATTTTTTTTGGTGTAGGGGACAGACAAGCAGCTGGGTCTCCGGATAGTAATTGACTAGCACCGACTGCCACTGTCAGTGTCATCCCAAACCTTAATACTCTGACTGCACGGATGGCGTAGTGGTTTAAATGGCAATAAAAAAAAATTGTACTGGGTGGAAATCAAACTGGCGATTTTCGCCTTAGAAAGTACTATACCAACAGAACAGTCAATATTTTTCTTGTCCTGACAACGATCAAGACAACTCCAAGATAAATCAATTTCTTAACTGAGTCCCATAATACGTCAGCTTATCATACTAGCTGGAATTGCACACTGCATAAAAAATATAGTGGGTTGTGTGATCCACAAATTATCGTTCTGAGTCTGGGTGTTCTTTGAGTCCGTTTCATGTATGTTTGTAAAGTCCCCCGCGACACAGGATATTCCTAGTCTCGCCCCATCAATGCAATCGGCTGGCTTTAAAGAATCCAGCTAAATCCTTTGAATGTAACACATCGACTCCAAATAAAAATGAGAAAAGGCTAAGATGATGATGACAGACTTAAGTCGGGTAGAGCCTGGCACATCAGCATCATTCAGCCGATTACGTGAGTGGATGGAAATTTACGAATTCAAACTCTTACACCTGCCGTCAACATTTACACTGGATAAAACGGCTTGATTTTGTGAAATATTGTATCGCAGCAAAAATGTCCTTATAAAAAGACTGTTACTGAGGGTCGATCTTTTGAAATCCACGTTGTTTTCAATGAAATTAATCTAATTGATAATTAAATTGATTGAAATAGATTCTGCAGAATGTATAGAAATATAACACATCCACTTTATAAAACATGTAGGAACAGTCACGAGCAACATATGTGCATATTAATTTATTATTTATCTTTATAAATATTTCCGTGAACGAGCATTTGTATGCTCAATGAAAAATTCTCAAGAAGAACTACAATCAAGTGTTTGTTTGGCCGGTGCGTTTGTTTATACAAGACGAGACTGGCATTATAAGCTAGTTTGTTTTGAGATCTCCATACATTCACATCACAAAAATAACATGTTAATTTCGCGTCGTTCTTTTGGTCTGGAACTATATTTTAGCACGGACTGGTATTTAAACACTTATGGTTCCACAAAGCATCACCTGGTCATTGTTTCGTAACTGTAAATTGGCCCGTTCAGTGGTGGATAGTACTTAAGCGTTATCCACTATTACTGACGTCAATTTCATCATCAGAAACTCAATTTTATGCCCGTAGCTCTATTTCACCGCGATTTTTCTTTGACTTGCGGGGACCTTGAAGTCTTTTTATGGGCATATTTGGATAAATTATACGTCTTTAGAACAAGATTTGCTGGAAACATTAAATAAAAATTGGTAATTTATGGCGCCGTATTGTGGAATTTGTTTTTTTTTATCGTTCTATGTTACGGAGTAGGATGTTTTGTCAGATTGGTTTACTAAAGATGATGAATTGGATGTTTCTTTATTTTCATTGGTTACCTATTTTTAACCCAGTCAGTAATTTACTGACATTTTGTAACCGTGAACTTCGAAAATCTTATACATATACAGGTAACAGCCTGACGCGACTGACCCTGATCTACCGCAAGAACTAGTCTATGGAGTGATCTCGGACTCCTCATCTAACATCAAAAGATGCACATAAAGAATTGTTAGATGGCGTATGATTTACAACTGTTTACTTAGTAGACAATGAAAAACCCTTCTCACGATTTTATGGGAATGTAAATATGTACATATGAATATATTAGTTCTCACCTGTTTGTGTTTCTTGAGGTAACTAGTGATCAGAATCTATAAAGTCTACCACGGATATGATGTTAGCAATGATTATGATGTCACGTAAATATATTGTCGAAACAACTGTAGGTACACATATTCATCATCATCATCAGCCTATCGCAGTCCACTGCTGGACATAGGCCTCTCCCATTGCACGCCACTTAGATCGATTTACACATATTACAGTGGAACAATTAACTATTCGTTATCTGAATGAACGCCTTTGTTACTTTGGTACAGAGGGTTGTTCAGCCTCAGATGGTTGTCAAACCTCATTACCCATGGTCATAGTTAAGTAAGTAGAGTTTTTTTTTGGTTGCCTTAAACCCAAATATAAAAAAACCATTTACCATGAATATTTTAATGCTTAGATTTTTTTTTATGTTGGTAGTTATTTTGCATTAGTTTTTTTATTGATAATAAAATGTTTGATGAAGCTTTGGCACAATATTAATGTTTTTTAAAAGATTCTTAAAAACGAGTTACGTACCTACTAAACATTTGATTTATGGTTTTGTTTATAAATTTGCAATAACACAGGGCCTCAACACAGCTGGTATAGAGAAAAAACCTATTATTATACATACCTACGTAATATGTTGTTTTACAATATGTATTAGGTATTTATGTATCAGAAATATGTATTAGCGAAGAGTTATCAAATCTTAGGTTAGGTTAAACACCTAACCAAAACCAATACCTAACACCTAACCAAATCTATTTATGAGGACACCGTGGTAAGACCTCTTAAAAATGGGGAATCTAAATCGTGAGTGCCGACAGAAGTGATAACTTGAATTTTTTTTTTTTTATTATAACAGGTTTTTTTTTTTCGATACGTAAAGTTCCGACATGAATATATTATATCTATGTTGTACGTATACACACAATATATGTTAGTATACATTGTTATATTATCAATGTGTTTCAACCCAAACTCAACTCTCTTGTAAGCGGGGCCAATATATGTAGGTACTTATATGCAGAGGTGTCGGAAACGGTGACGGTAACAGTGTCGCTAGTTCAATGCTTTTTCTTCACTTCAGAAAACTTGATAAGTTACGTTACATACAAATACACATTTGTCTTCCTATAACTCAAGGGTCACAAGTATGTTGCCACTTGCCAGCCTTTCAGTTCAGGCTTTGAGTTCTGGCAATACCACTCCCTCAGTGAAAACTGATGAAAGAACTGCTAAATACCGTTTTCTGTGAGGCCCGGCCGAGCCTGGCCCATATGTGCCGAGGATTCATGATTTTACAGAGAAAACCCCCCATTTGATTTTCTCCTTATGAATATTACGAGTTTTCTTCAGGTTCATTAAACCTTTATTATACACAGGTGGTCTGAAAAGTTTCCGACCTCAACACGAAGATGGCAAAACTGGTGAATAAAAGTTAGTGAATTTCGTAGTTCATCTGTTGACAGTTACTCGCCAAAGTTTCAGCCATCATGGACGCGCAGTTGTTATGTAACAGTCGTTTGAGTGAGTTGATGTGAGTGTTTTTATGAAAATTGACAAAATCGAGTATTGAGCTGTCATTAAATATTTGTTTTTGAAAGGCAATACGCCTACGCAAATCAAAGATGAGTTGGATTCTGTGTATGGACTCTGCACCATCATTTACCACAGTGAAATTTTGCGCAGTTGAATTTAAACGTGGCCGTAAGAGCTTGGGAGACGATGAACATTCGGGACGTCCAAAAACTGCAACTAACGACGAAAACATCGCCAAAGTTCACCAAATGTGCTAGACGACCGCCGAATTAAAGTGAGAGAGATAGCAGAGGTTATTAACATGTCAAAAGAACGTGTTTGTCACATATGAAATCAACATTTAGACATGAGAAAGCTGTCCGCGCGTTGGGTGCCGCGGTTGCTCACGTTAGACCAAAAACGTGTTTGAATGAACATTTACAACGCCCTGTTGGCGCAGTTTAGGCGCAATAAATCCGAGTTTTGGCGCCGATTAATTACTGTAGATGAAACTTGGATACACCATTATACGCCCGAAACAAAAAAACAGTCTAAACAGTGAACTGCAAAGGGGAAACCATTATATTTATGAAGTTATTTTAATCGATGTTCTCCAAAAAGGAAAACCATTACGGCGTACATAGGTTACATTAGCAATCAATTAAAATATACACTACACAACACTACATCTATAAAGTTATATAAAAATAAATATACATTACCTACACACATACATTTTTATTTACATAGAATCAAATATACATATTTACAATATATTCGTACATCATGAATATAAGTACATTTTAAGAATAAGGACATTTGTTGGTTTACTGTCGATTAGATGATTCTGCCATTACATAAGAAAGAGGTCAGGCCTTCTTTTTAAATACGAAATGGTTACAAATTCTTTTACGTAATAAAAATAAACCACTAAGGTGTAGCTTGTTCAGTAGTACATATGAAATTTTTGATACAATATATAGATACCTACTAAACTAAGAAAATCCGTACATTACGTGCGTACTGCGTGGTTCGTTTCTAACGGCTTTCCTACTTAAATTTGCTGCCTGTATTTCTTGCCAGTGATTTAAAAAACAATTTGATGGCTTCTATACATTGTCATGTTTTGTTTAGTCATCCGAAGCGATCGCAATGTACAATAAAGCACACGAAATTGACCTTTGTGGTTTAGTATTTTAGTTTTAAAAGGGTTGTATCCGATTTAAGCTCACAAAAAAACGTATGACAATCGTGACTTGACTGTTTTAAGATAAGATGTTTTGCAAGATTAGGGAAGCCTTGAGTTATCATCCTTTGGATGCTGTGTATTTATAATAAATATAATTTATTTCTATAAGTTACTGCGATTGTCGTGATACATATCGCCGGTAGAAAGCGCTAAATTTACAAAAAAAAACATAGGAATATAAGACATCTGACGGGAACATTTTTAAGTTTTTTTTTAAATATTGATATATTCCAAAAAAACGTAGTACTAAATACAACACATAATTTGGCAATATTTTTAAAGACTTAATATAGCATCTGCAATCGTCTGTGTGGTGACGGATTAAGAATACCAGTCACCAGCCCTAAGGAGAGGCCTATGTCCAGCAGTGGACTATTATAGGCTGTTGATGTGATGATGTGACCAGCCCTATTCATCGCAAGAGCCGACTAAGGGAGCAAACTACACAGGACAACACCTCTGCAAAGAGAAGGAAAACTTGAAACAAACCTTATATTTACCCCTCTGGTCAGCGTGGTGTATAATGTATATATATGCATAAAGAGAGGCCTATGCCCAGCAGTGGACTATTAAAGACTTGATGATGATGATGATGATGAATCGAATTAGCTCGATCGTGCCAATGACCTCTAGTTATTTTAATGTAATAGTCTACGATTTTCAACTTTACAACTACGATTTCAAACTCTAAATACAATTATAATTTTTTTAACTTTTCAAAACGTAATGTAACGTATGTTTTTTGCTCAATCATGTCAAAGCGGCTTACTGGATCTGGACGAGATTTAGCTCATGGCTCAGATTATAGTCTAGAATAGCACAAAGGCTACTATTTATCTAGGCAAAACTTATTGACAATATTAAAATTACCGCGAGCGAAGCCGTGGGCAGAAGCCTTTAGTTTATAAGATTAACACGTTCAGCAACACAGAGTAATTCTTCAGCTTTGTAATATTAATAGGTTTGTACAGATTAGTGACATGTAATTGGTTAAAACACTGTATAGGTAATTAAACAGTTGCCTAGTCAGACCGATAAAGATGACAGAGGACGTTAAAGGATGATAGCTGATATAATATTATGAAATGTGGTAAAATAATAATTTATTGTCAAGAAGATTATCGAATTTAAACTTTATATTGCTTATAAACATAAGTTTTTTTTTTATTCTATAAGAATTTAAATAACAGAGCGAATAATATTTTAAGGTAAATTATGACCCCACGAAAGTAATTTCCATGTAAAATGTTGCCAAGACCAGACCATATGACTCACACTATCAAAAAGTTATTAATAATTAATAATAATAATAATTTTATTTGACCAATATAAATATTACAGTGTAGGACATTTCAGTTTAACATAGATCTTAGACAATAATTAGACTAAATTACACTAGCGTAAATTTATAGTAGTGTTATTTTATTCTTATGACTGTGTAGTATGATTCATATTGTATGATTTTCTACACATAAAGATATTAAGATTTTGTTAAAAACTTTAGTCGCTGCCTGCCTGAACTAGGGTAAACCGTAGGGTAAACAGGCGATCGCTTGACATGGAATTTTTAAGGTGGAAATGTAAGATAAACATAACAGATCACTAGAAAATATAAAAAATACTACAATTAATATTGGAAGAAGATAGAAGAAAATTTAGGTATAACAAGAAGTGTGTTGTAGGAAATGGAACAGATTTATTGAAGTTAACAACATCTGTCAAAGTCAAAGAGAATTATTACAATTCGGATTTCTCTTTCTAAAGGCATCATAAAGGGAGCTGAGGTGAGAGTGTAACCTCTACGTTGATATCTAATTTACGTACGTTATCAAGGATTGACGTATTCATATTTTTGTGAAAGAGTATCTAAACGAGGGCTCTGGTGTATTCAGATACACTTCTTCAGATGGTTATGCCTCTCAACAACACTATGTTCCATAACCACGAATTGTTTTTTCAGTAAGATAAGCTCCGGGTCTTAACGCTATGCTTGCGAAGGAGTGGGCGAAGCGGGACCGGGAGAGGTTTAGAACTCTCCATTAACTTCTCCTTCTCCAGGCCTGGGGATGACAGGTGAGGCCATCTGTCACCCTAGCCGAAGCAGCCGTAGATGGCCCGAGGTAAGGCGGGGTACCAGGGATTTCCTTTCTAGGGTACACCTGGTTCCAAGGCTACTGGTACCCGAGACGGTGTGCGGTTTTCAGTCGGTTCGAGACCGACATAGCCACTGGTGGTATCCGAGGAGATTTCCGCACAGAAAAAAAATACTTTTCGATAAGCATCACCACTGAAGATTGGCCTTGATCTAAACTCTAAACTCAATGGAAATTTTGGGATGACGATTGCTCGTCGCCAATTTTCCATTGGAGAATGTGTTTCAAGCAATCATATTGTCCAGAGCGTGGTGCACAGGTGGAAAACAGGATGGCACTCCGTAAAACAGAGCCCTACTCTGTTTCACGGAGTGCCATCCTTGTAAAAACAAACACATAAGTTTAGAAAATATAGATATTTGGTTTCTGTGCGAGTTTTGAGGCAAGTTTGTGTGAAAGTGCCTTTTCTTAGCAGCGCCTATTAGAAATGTCCACATAAAAGATGATACTGGCCCTGCCGAATTTAGCATGTAGTTTAGTTCTAATACATCATCCTAGGATTTTCCCTTCATCCTAGGATGATGTATTAGATTTTACCCCGGTGGGGTGACGGCCCTTCATGGTTTCCATACGGTAAAAGAGATGAGATATTGTAAATATCGATATCGACGACGACTGAAAAACATTACATCAGCTGGAATTTAGTTTATCAGTTGCCCGATAGTAGTAAGTCATTGTTCGCTTTACTATAGAAATGATATACTAAGATGACGAGATAATAAGATACGATGCCACGTAGAATTAGCCGAGTGAGGGATTAGATTAGATTATATATATGTTACTTTGATGGACATTTGAAGGACAGATATGTTTCGATTACGTTAATGTAAAATATTTATTTCCCATTGGATAAAGATACATCTTATTTATATTTTGTTTAAAATGTGGTTGAAAGTGCATATTATGTAGTTGATTTTTTCGATGTGTGTGTATCATAAATGCACTCACCTCAAAGACACACGTTAAGCGGTTTAACAAACGTCCGATATAGTACAGTTAAAAGTAAACTCACCTCATTGTGAATTGTTGCCATGGGCAATATTACAAACAGATAAACATCAGAAATTGTAACCTCGGTGCACCTACCCCACAAGATTTTTACACCACCCAAAGGTTGGCTAAAGGCTGGTAGAGAATGCCCAGGGCATTAAGTCCGCTGATCTACATAAGTGCATGAAGCTGTAATAAATAAATAAATAAATAAAAATAATTAAAAATGACACAACAATAATTAAACCTGAATGCACTGACTGGTTGAAACGTGATATTTACATAGAAACCATACTACCGTTAACATTTTAAACAATCTGGTAGAGTTTAGACTTTTGAAGTGGGTAGTCCTAGATTACACATAGTCTTATTATTACGCATAGTATAAAATGAAGTCGCTTTCTGTAATTGTACGCTTAGATCTTTGGAACTTCGCAACAGATAACAATGCGGTTTTCATCAATAGAGGAAGTGATTAAAGAGGAAGGTTTATATGTATATTATACGGGGATTTCAAAGATTTGTTTATGCGCTTACATTGCCACCGCTGACTAAACCTTACAGGATAGATCAAAAAAATGTATTACAGATTTGTATTTCTTTAAAAATCCACATTAGTATCTACATTGCACCCGTGCGAAGCCGGGGTGGATCGCTAGTACTAAAATAAGGCTATGTTCAGATGAGGGGGCTTGCACGTGCATTAACGTTTTTTTATTGAAGTGCTGTCTGAGGATTTAACGCCAGTGTGGCGAGATGGGTATCCTGTCCTGGATACCCATCTCCACTATAAGGTACAAAATAATCATATGTTTCAATCGAAACATGGAGTACACTCAGTGTGCTTCGTGCTGTGTCTCTTTGCTATAACCAAATCAACTATTTCTTTCAAATGGCCAACTGTTTTCAGTCGCGTCCTATACAAATAAACTCCTGAAGTCAAGTTTTAGATAGATTCAGAGAGAATAATCGTAGGGTTTTGCAAGACATTACAAGTATTCATTAATACTATTATGCATAATATTACTACTTTCCCCTACTTGGATTTTAGGGTAGGTCTACTACCCTAAAATCAATCCTGGCCACGGCCTTGACATTTGCTGTGTAAACACTTTCACTACTCGTATATCGTCACGCATCACGCTCAACGGGGGTTTGACGGGCGTTTCACGGTCACTTAATGCCTGACGTGTAAAGTTACTCTTAAAAATATCCGTGACAAAACCATAAATAAAAGAACAAAACCTACTGTTATCGATTTAAAAAAAATGCCAGTGTGTCATATGTGTCAGTGTCCTCTCATTGTCATAAATCTTTTCCCTTTGTGATGAAAAATGTTTGTCGTGTGTTTAGTGAATAAAATGTTTGAGAGCGGCGAACAGGGGGCAACCCCCTTAAAAGACAACGATACACGTAAGTAGCTCGTTGTTTGTCTTTGACTTCAGTTTTCCCGCTCGCTTACAACACTGCGCATATTTAATTTGCTGCCTTTGCCAACCCATATGAACTATTATGTATATATTAGAGAGCAAGTATGGTAATACTAATAAGCTAAGGCGAACCCAACTTTTATAGCGTTTATGTTATAAATGTATGCCTAAGTTGTTAATTCGATAAAATATGTGAGCGCGATAAGTGATATGTGATACAAGGCGAGGTGTTTTTGCCTGACTGGCCGCGGCCCAATAGTTCATTTTAGGAAGTTGTATTTTAGGGATTATACTTACTCCGTAGTTCGGTATTTCTTCGTTAGATGTCACCATGTAGATGTCACCACAACAAAAGAGAAAAATACGTGATTGAGGATATTAACAACGGTTACTCTGAGCTCTGTCGTTGTAAATGAAAATTAAATGTCTTTATTTCTCCACGGGCATCTACGCACTGCAAAAATGTTAGTCTAGTAGAATTATTATCCTATCTATGTATAAAAATGACAAGTTGCTTCAAAACGCTTTAAAAACTCAAAAACTTTTATTCCTTACTAGCTGACCCTGCAAACGTTGTTTTGCTATATTTACATTATTTAAATATATTTTTTTCAATTTCTTAAATCCGTTCTTAACTGACCTCTACTCGGTGAAAAGAATATTCAAACCAAATTTCAAGTCTTTAGCTCTAATGGTTCCAGAGATATCGTGATGAGTGACTATATAGTGGAAATCTATATCTAGACAAATAAATAAAATTTGGAGTGTCTGTTTGTAATATTAAAATAACCGCTTTTTACTAAATTATACGGTACATATGCCAAAATATTTTTTTTTACAATTTTTGTCTGTCTGTCTCGATTTTGGAGTTTGTAGAGTCAATTTTAGAGTTTAGATGTTATCAAATCTTTTTGTTTGTTGAATATTCTGTTTGGGTATTGACTTTTCGGCATAAAAGAAAGAGTCCTTTGTTTGTTCCGGGTAATCTCTGGAACGACTGTACCGATTTCGACGGGACTTTCACTGGCAGATAGCTGATGACATAAGGAGTAACTTAGGCTACTTTTTTAGACTAGCTTCGCCCCGTGGCGTTGCCCGCGGTTATAACAACAAACGCGGGTAACACCGCGGGTCTCAGCTAGTCTCTTATATATATATATAGATTTCTCATCTATGCAACCACAATGTGTCACAGCAAAGCGTGGCAGGTTACAACCAGTATTACCTATAAGTAATATATTCATTGAGATTTCCATATCTATAAAACTTAAAACATGAATCTGAGAGCTCAGGTACCTTTGTCACGATATTCGCAAAGATCGTATTAAAGCCACTTTGAGTTTAACGAAGTGAATTACTCTAATGGTGATTCACATCCTTGACGTACTTATTATTTCTTAATGTTTAGTAAGGTGAAGCAAAGCAAATAGAACACCACGACATTAAAGGAAAATACAATTTTTTTAGTAACTATTATTCGTAGGTACTCAAACTTTGTAGAAAAAGAATTTAAACTTATTTAAAAAATCCAAAGTGATTTATACGAGTATGTTTAGAATGATTAGGAACATACAATATTTATTATGGTATTTCTTTGCAATCAATATTGGAATTTATAAAAGGAGTTATGTTAGAGGCACCACTTACTCGTGAAATAAGCTACATTATAAGAGTGGTTGGCCTTTAGATTTATTTATTACTAGCTGAGACCCGCGGTGTTACCCGCATTTGTTGTTATAACCGCGGGCAACGCCGCGGGGCGAAGCTAGTCTAAAAAAGTGGCCTAAGTTACTCCTTATGTCATCAGCTATCTGCCAGTGAAAGTCCCGTCGAAATCGGTCCAGCCGTTCCAGAGATTACCCGGAACAGACAGACAGACAGACATACAGACAAAAATTGTAAAAAATGTTATTTTCGCATATGTACCGTGTAAACATACATATGCATTTAGTAAAAAGCGGTTATCTTAATATTACAAACAGACACTCCAATTTTATTTATTTGTATAGACTAGCCGGTGCCTGCGACTTCGTTTGCGTGGAATTTGAAAAGCGCTGCCATAGTGGGTTCGTTTCCCGGTCCGGGCAAAATTTATAAGGTTTTTGAGAGAAAAAGTATTTTGGCATAAGTTACTCCTTAGATAGACAGCTATCTGGTAGCAAAATATAATCAACATCGGTCTAGACGGTCTCGATCTACGGTCTAGACGGTTTGAAGATTACCCAGAACAAACAAACAAACAGACAGACAAAAAATGTTTAAACTGGTTTTTAGGTATCGTGCAAATAACCATATGAGCATGAAAAAACCTATTATTTTGACATTACAAACAGACACTTCAATTTTATTTATTTGTATAAACTAACATTTGCGGCTGCGCCCGCGTGTTTGTCGATTACCGGGGTAAAAAGTGGCCTCTATTACTCGCTGATAATATAGCTTTCTATTGGTGAAAAGAATTTCTAAAATCGGGTCAGTGGTTAAGGCGTGAAAGCGTAACAAACAAACAAACTCACATTTAAAATATAAGTATGCTTTATTTTAGTGAAAAACACAGGGGACAACAGGGAGGGACCGTCAGGGTACCAGGGATTACTTTTCTATGTTACACTTACATCTGGGTCCCTTCTACTGGTACCCAGTACTGGTTCGAGTCCGACAAAATCACCCCGCCGGCCGCCCAGTTGATGCTATCCGAGGAACTATGAGAATTTGGAGTCTTATACACCAGAACGGATAAATTGTATGAATGATTTAGTAATCAAGGGATCTAAACGGTTCTGCCTGCCCTGCTACAAACTTGGTATCTTTATTGTCTTAATTTTATGTGTGGAAATATTATTCTTAACCCGGTGTCTTTGTCCTGGTAATTCTTTTAGAACATTATTACAGATTTTAATTTCTCTATCAATTCGGCGTTAATTCTTGTGTACTATTTTTATTACTTGTGAAAAGGTAAATTAGTTATTACAATAAATTATTGTTTAATTTTCCACCCTTGAGTTTGCCAACTCGGTAATTCTCTGAAAATTTTGGCTTGAGTTTCATGTATAGGAATACTATAGTCCATCAACGTCGTGCGCGACCGTCCTGCGGGGTGACAGACGGTTCGGGGACGAGGTACTCAAGATGTCAGCGGGTAGCGGGTGGTGTAGCGGGGAAGGGAATCGTGTGTAGCCTTGTGTAGCCGTGTGCTAGAATGACGCGCTACCTCGCCCCCGCCACTGTCTGTCACCCCGCGGGATGGTCGCGCACGAGATTGCCGGGTTATAAGTACTCAAGAACTCAAACTGACTTGCAGACCAGTGACTATAAATATTAATATATATATTAATACTATTAATAATATAATATTAATACTATATATATATTATAGTAGTTTGCACGTCAGCGTGTGTAACATAACTATAACCGACAAAGGAATTTATTGTTGCTTGAAGAAAATGATTATTATTTATAATTAACGATATCCAACTAGGAAGCGAATTACAACTGTCTAATTTAGATTTCATTACTACTTTGTGTAATGCAAATATAATTACGAACCATGCCATGTGCAATTGTGATCTTTAACCTCACACGTTCGTGCCACTTATTCAGGTACTAGAGGCTTTCATCTCGAATCCCGGGATTCCGGGATTCTAGTCATTTTCCAGTGTCAAACACTTCGAGAGCAAATTCGATTAACATAAGCCAACGGAATAAGCAAACATTTTTAAAATTGCTGCGGTCACCGTTTAGAATTTTGATAATTATGCTTTTTGAATATTTGTATTTTTTATCGTACGTAAACCAGAACTACGATGAAGTCGGAAATCGGAATTAAACCGACTAAAACCACACGGTGTTCCGTCCCATGTCGGGTCTATTGTAGGGGTGTCGTCCCACTCGGGTGTACAATAGGAAGGAAGTCCTCGAGAAACCTGACAAACCTAAGCCACAGTGGCATCTTTGAGTGTAGAGGGCCTCATCATCCTTCGGGTTTAGAGAGGCTAGCGCAGAACACGTCGCGCCACCGTCTCAGACCTGCTTCTGCTAGTGTCACGGTCAGCCTTCCCTAACTTTTTATTTATTTTTTGTTACACTTGTAAATACACTTAGGTATTTAAAAAGGTTGTCCAATCAAATCCCAAATTTATCCTACTGTCCCGGGGATTCAAAAAAGCTTGAATTACAATCTATTGAACTCTCTACTTGGTGCCTATTTCATATCCAGATATTGTACTTAGCAGATCTTGCAGATAGCTTATCGAGCTTGTATACAGATACATGTCATCGCAAATGATGAGTCACTTTGAACTATGATCGAAGGCGAGGCAGTAAGAAAATATTTAACTCATACCAGCCCTAGGTAATTGTCTGTTTAGAATTTTATTATATTTATTTATTAATTAAACCTCATGCACATATGCATATCGCACCGTTAGTAATTTATTTATTTATTTATATAGGACAACTTACAAAACATACACTAATACATAATTTACAAACATGTTTTACAATTATTTTCTGAGTGTTGTCTTACTTACAAGTTGCCACGGCATGGTAAGGGACAGTTGCATCTAAGATTGCAATGCAACATCTATAATAATACACAAAACATACAGAACATAATATATAGGCATATAATAATATTAAGGCAAAATACAAAAAAAAAGTATTTTTACAAAAAGCGATTAATCTAAGGATATTTATTTATTTTAATTAAACTAGTACAATGATAATATTGTATGTACAATGTTTCACAATGTAATCGGTATCTTTACAACATACTTATCACAGCTTATGTATGAAGCACACTTTCAACGGCTTAATCTGACACTTACAACCGCGGTTTACGATTCTAATATATGTAATATTTCAAGTAAAAGTATTTCTTTAATTCCTTCTTTGAACATATATTTTAGCTCCTATGGGTGGTAGCGTGATGTTAAAGAGATTATAATCTTTCACAAGAATTGAGATATCAGATGCACATTTCTTTTAAATCTTAATCATCCTTAATCGTGATTATAATTACTAGCGCGTTCAACCAAAAAATAACAAATTTTAGGCTTTATTATATGTCTAATGCATATGGGAGATATATCCTAAATATACTGGGAAGCTTCCTGAGCGGATATTACTTGCCAAACTGCAACTACTAGCGCAACGCGTTTATCCAGAGACGCAGTGTAGATTTTGTGCAAAGCGTGATAGATCTTCACACTCCAAGAGAAACGCGGATTAAGCCTTCGACACCGTCCGTAGGGAGGGTTTGTACGCCATTCCTCATAAGGTTGGGTGCCTTCCGAAACTGCTGTCTTAGATTAGGTGGTAACATGACTATGTGAAAGGCTCCGTTGGTTTTAATGGATATACGTCTAACCCATCTGGTGTGAGCAGAGGAGTCAGGCAGGGTTATGTGTTTGCGCCCAAGTTGTTTGGGATTTTTTTTCTACGCTGCTGAAGGTTGCTTTTAGTGATTCTATTCAACTCAAATACACCTTTACATCGTGGTGGATCGTAAGTTGTTCAATAGATCGCTCTTGAGATCAAACACTTGATGACGAAATAAACATGCGCATCCGTAAGGCCTCTACGATGTTTAGAAAGTTCGGTTACAGGGTATGGTACAATGGACATATCACTATCAAAACCAAGATGCCACCATCTATCTATCTATGTACCAAACATGCATTTTGTCTCTACTCTTGTACATAGCTGAGACCTGGACATCATATGGCAAAATTTTACCGGAGTATAACCACCCCTTCCCCAAGAGGTAACCCCCTCATCAAGAGTAAGGGGGGAAGGTTAGTGGTTTAGGCATAAAGCGTAACTAACAAATAAACGATCAAACTCACTTTCACATTTATAATACAACTATGGAAGTATGGATTATCTCGTGTTTATAGAATGTGAAAGTCACAAAGTAAAACCTTCTAGAGAGAGGACATACATAATAATATACGTCCGCTCCTGTTCGAATTGGGTAAAATAACTACAAAGGAAACGCTAGCTATTATGTTCTTATGTAATCTATCAAAGTTTATACAGTGTGTATAAATATAAAGTATATTCAGTTAAGAACTGAGCAACATTTGATTAAGTTTATTGCCCAATAATACTGTTTCAACATTAAGTTTCTTTATAAAGTGAAGTATTAAAATGACACAGTGATTTAACATTGTATTTATCCTGTATTCTCATTTATTAGGAATCAGATAAAAAACAGTACTTTGGATTTCAATGTGATAATCAGAGTCGGCCGCGTTCTAAGTGTTTACTTTAAGCCACTTGTATCTGTTCAATATCACTGCGATAAGTACTTGGACGAGTTTAATAAAACTACAAAAATAACCTTATAACAGCCTGTGACAAATGAGAACATAAAACATTTGGTTATGTACCATTTTTTTCAAATAAAATCATTATCTGTTTTTTTCTTTTCTCTTTTTTTTAAAAGGACTACTCCCGCACTAAGAATTTATTCTGTGTCGGGGGGCACTTTACAAACGTACATGAAACGGATACAAAGAACATCCAGACTCAGAACGGCGCCCCCAGGGCACCAAGACTCAGAGCAGTAGAAAGCGGCGGGGTGCTCACTTAAACCACTGCGCCCGCGACATCCGTGCGCGCCTTTCCTAATGTTATTAGGGGTCCTTTCGGTTGCACCAGAGACTTCCTGCACCAGGGACTTCCTGCACCAGGGACTTCCTTTCTAGGGTATACCTGGTTCCCCGCCTATTAGTACCCGAGACGGCGTGCGGTTTTAGTCGGTTCGAGTCCGACATGCCACCGATATCCGATAGCCGGTGGTATCCGAGAGGATTTCCGCACGGAAAAAAAAGGGGTCCCTTCGGTCGGTCGGAATTTTAGGTGGTAGTCATCGTCGTGCCTGACGCCAACTCTCCTAAGGAATTGTTTTCAGACGGGAGACAGTACTAGTGTAGGTCATGGTCGTATATGCGGGTGTCCAGCCATTAGGATATCGACATCAACGGGCCTATAATGGAAGAACGATTGTAATTACCTACGTAGTAAGTAGTCAGGTGAGTGACCCTGAGGTGGATGTTGTGCAATAGCCCAACGTATTTCATGTTGGAAAATTACTTTATTATGGAAAACTAACTAAAAATTAAATGATTATAATAACTCAACTCCACTAACTTGACTCATCTTACACATAGTAACCAAACTGCTGACAAACACACTTATATTATAATAATAATAATATTGTACCACATTCACACAACGCCATCTAGTCCCAAACTAAGCAGAGCTTGTACTATGGGTACTAGACAACTGATATAAATACATTTATACTTTTTTTTTTGTAAATACATACTTATTATACATAGAAACACCCAGTCCAAATCAAACATTAAATGTTCATGCACACAAATGTTTGACTTGAGCGGGAATCGAACCCGCGACCTTTGGAATAGCAGTCCGTTACACAAACCACTACGCCATCCGGTCGTCAAAAATACTATAGAATCATTGGAGTCAGATGGGAAATTGAGTGAGAGAACTTAGCAAGATTCATATTTACAAAAGATTCACCTTAGCAAAAGAGAATGCAATACCACATAATGAACTGGTTACTTGAACAGGATTACGACGCAAGCGAGACTCACTATGCTATAACAATAAACAGACACACACTCGCATACGCACACACATACACATACACTTTTCACACACGCACGCACGTACATAAAACTTTATTTGTGAGAGGAACTGATGAGGAACTTCTCATGTCTCAAGTTAAATTTTACAATCGGAACCAGAGCTCGACTGCTTTAGTTTTTCTTAATGTTATTGTGATATATTTATTGTGATAATATGCTGGTATGTATGTAATCACTGTACCTATTTTTGGTAAAGTTCAATAAAATATTATTATAATTATATTAAGGATAGCTGAAATAATGTAGTATATAAAGTAAACACACATAAATTAATCATATGGAACATGCTAACATACGGCGTTGTTCCCACAAAGTACACACGCACTTGGCTTTATCCAAACACTCTCACGGAACACATAAAACAAATACACTTTGTACATTACTATTTTCAGATATTATTAACCCTTAGCCAAGTAACGTGTATTAGAGTTATACAGCAACCTAACATCGGCCATGGTGAGCGCTTACATTATTTTGTACTTTTTTGGTAAAAGAAATATAGTTTTGAGAAAAATTAGACTGATTTTATTTTTTAACATATTTTTACTGTAACGATACAAGATAATTAAAAATAGATATTTTTTTCTTATTCATAAACAACAATTACAAGGAACTTACGTATTTAAAAAAATCTAGATCAATATAAATATACAATAATAAAGTTTACCAAATATTCTTATGTATCGTTAGCCAGATATCTAATCAATATTACAAAATGATTAAAAGCTACATTAAATAAAGTTTAAAGTCAATGTTAGCATTTTTGATGACAGATCAAGCATATTTTTGCGAGCATTCTATGAAAATGAGTTTTTACATTGAAAACACATATGATATGTTCACAGATTATCTGTGGATATTTTTTACGTTTCTTTTATAATCACGGATATAACAAGTCCTTCTTGTTTCAAACTTTTCTACGTTTTTAATAGACGATGTCCTGGGCACCTGGTCCATCTTTAGTTCACGGAAAATAGGTAAGGCCTTTAAGATCTAGCTGCAAGTCAAGCTTTTTCAAAAGTCTTTCCAAATGAGGTTTCACAAGATCTTAATCCAACCGTTTCATCCCTGAAGCTGGGTTTAAGACTTGGTGGATCCTGTATAATGTTATGCTACCTTGATACTGGCCGATAAGCCGAACAACTCGTTTTCACAGTCTGCTTCATTTTGCTGCTTCAGGCCACTGAATTCGATTTCTGAATCAAATTCAACATTGTCTTCAATGCACATTGCATTGGCACATCTTAAATATCCCTGCAGTCTTCGTACAGCAATTCGAGTACATTAATTTCATTGTCGGTATCTGAATCATTCACTTCTAACCAAGTCACAATGTTTTAGGCATGATTAGACATTATAAACCTGTATAACCGAATTTTGTAATAATCACGTAACATAGGTTGTTACGTCGGTTACCATGACCGCAACCAAAATATAATTACTTACCTGTAACTTTAACGCATGTACGTGTGCAGAGGTTGAGCGTAGGGGGCGGCCTAAAAACGCGGGGAGATTGTACGAGGGGTGATCAATAAGTAATGATAATCGAGTATTTCTAGAACGCACAAAAACCCAAATTATTATTTTTCTGCTTGCTTATATATCCACTACTTCAGCTTCAAAAAAATGTATAAATAGGACACCATTACCGGGAGATACATTCATTTGAATACGAACTGTCGAAGAGAAAACATCAAAATGGAGAAAAATGAAATAAGAGCTGTCATCAAGTACCTCTGCCTGAAAAAAATGTCTACCAAAGACATACACAGCGACTTAGAGGAAACATTGGGGGAGTCTGCTCCTCCATATTCCACAGTCGCACGCTGGGCAAAGGAATTTAATTATGAATTATTATGGTGGAATATTTGGAAAAGGGGGCCACTATAACAGGCTCTTACTACGCAGGCCAAATAAGAAGATTGCGAGAAGCTATTAAGTCAAAAAGACGCGGTAAACTGCGCGCTGGAGTGCTGTTTCACCAAGACAACGCCCCGGCTCACAAAGCCGCAGTTGCGATGGCTGCCATTGAAGAAACGGGGTTCGAACTGATTATCATTACTTATTGATCACCCCTCGTACATAGACTTACAGCCACAGCGCTTTCACCATATTGTTTTAATTCAAACAAATAAATGATTTGATTTGATTTAAAAAAAAAAAAAACACCGGACAAGTGCGAGTCGGACTCGCCCACCGAGGGTTCCGTACAAATTTGTAATCAAAAACTATACATCATAAAAATAATTAAAAATCTGTTTAAGCTTGTGCCAATAAAGCCCTTTCATACGATACCCCACGTAACACGGTTAACTCAATTCAAAATTTGGACCGCCGTTCCTTGTATGGAGACCCTGTTTTTTTATGATTTAATTACAAATGTATAGCATAAACGGACGTATCTTTTTTTACCTTCACTTAGAAGTTTGATTTTTTCACAGCTTCAAGAAACTGTAGTACTGAGCGTTCGTATTCGACTCGACGCGTTTCCAAGACATAGGGTCTTGACAGACAGACAGACGGACGGACGGACTGAAGTGTTCCTATAAGGGTTCAGTTTTTTCTATTTGAGGTACGGAACCCTAAAAATCGCTGGAGTCACTGTGACCGACGTTGGATCACGCAACTTCGTTTCTGAAAAGGCATAATTTTCCCCGTTTCTGCAACATTTTTCGTTGATACTTGACTCATATTGGTTGAAGCGTGATGTTATGTAGCCCATACTCGATAAATGGAGTATCCAACACTAATTTTTTTTTTGCAAGACAACTCCCGCAGTAGGAATAATTTCCTGTGTCCTTCCTCCCCCTCTAACATAAAAAAAAACAAACACATGAAACGGACACAAAAAACACCCAGATTCTGAACAACAATTTGTCGATCACAAAAGTGTTGTTCCATGCGGGGATCGCACTCACAACACTCAGCGCAGTAGAAAGTGGCGAGGTGACCGCTTAAACCCCTACGCCATCTGTGCAGTTTTAACAAATTATTAATTCAATTTTTAAACTTCTGGTGTTTCTAAGTTTAGCGCCTTCAGCCAAACAAACATAGAAACTCTGCAGTTTTATAATATTAGTTTAGACATATTTTACATGAATATTGTCAATTTATCAAACCTTACTTGATTTTAGTTTCTTTGTCTATATTGGTATTTAACTTTTGTCTTATTTTTGTATGGTGTAAAATAAATAACATTCTATTCTATTCAATGCGCTCTCTGATTGGTCAAAGAGCTTGGTGATCTGTAACTCAGATTATCCTACTACAGACTTCAGGTCTCTCACAAAGTATATAACTGCTGTAGTAAAAATTGTACTTGAGTTCTGAGAAACAAACTTATAAAATATATGTACAAGTGAATTGAGAACCTCCTCCTTTGAAATCGGTTGTAAACAACACAACAAAACAAAATATATTTAAGAATATTTAAATCTTTTTTACGTATATACTCTACTGATAATCCACCGCATTAGACGTGTCCCATGTTTTAGAACCCCAGTCCTCACAAATTATCCTATTTATGCACGGAATGCACCATGTTATTGCATTATAAGTTCATAATTTGAACACTAGCCTGGGGCTCAATGGAGGAAGGAGGGTTGGTAGGTAAATTTATAACTCTTTAACATAATTTAAAACGACTAATATGGTTATGCAATGCTTTTGTGGACAGTTAAAACGAGATATACTAAATACATTATTGTCTTATGGACATAAATTTCCAAAAGTCAAAGGTGTATGACCCGGAATCGAGCTTAAACCGTCGTTTTATGCGACGGTAAAATTATGGTAATATGACACCACTGCCTTCAATATACGTCGTGTGTTGTTATTGAACAATGGAACCTAGTATAATAGTACCGGTATTCAATTTGCATAATAAGTCTTGAGGAAAAGTTATTGATTATTATAAATATAACTTTAATTCTTTATAACGTTAAAATGAGTATCAACTCACATCACATCATCAATCACATCAACAGCCTTTGATAGTCCACTGCTGGACATAGGCCTCTCCTGAGAGGGAAGGTTTTGGCCTACTATACCACGCTGGGCAAGTTTTGGAAAGCGGTTTATTTGTATCGTTTATGTATTTAATATTAATCCACAAATATATGTATATTTTTTATCTTGTGGAAATCCTCACCGCTCATCGCCTTACCAAGGTTCACGTTAAAGGGGCATGTCACTATCGAACCGTCTAAAATCACACGGTGTTCTGTCCCATGTGATTTTCACACGTGATCTTCACATCAACTTTGGCCACCAAGGCTTGCCGGGGTTCTCAGAGAATTCGTTCCTAGGTGTACTAGAGTCTCACAATCAATAAAAACGTACAAATACTCAAAGATAAATCAATCTATCAGCCTATTGCAGGCTTCTGCTGGACAGCTGCCGGCTATGTGGCCGGTGCTAAAAGGTGGTAATTTGAATATAACGTGTTTTTGTATTCCAAAAGTAAAATTTTAACTTTATTAGCTCGACTTGTATTCTACGTAACGAAAGTTTTAAGAATCATTTCCTACTTAAAGTATCTGGTTCGACATCATTTGCACACGCATTAAGTGCAAATGACAATACAATAATACGAGTATCAGAACACACGGTGCAATATAATCAGAGTAGGATAAAAAGTTATTTAAATCGGTTTCTAATTAAAGCGTATTTCTTTTTAAGTTTTGCAAGCTATTGTAAAATCAAGTTTTTAGTAAAGACTCCTATATGAGAAAAACTTTAACCAATAAAACTAATTCACTGCCATTTTTGTTCAAGTGAGTTGTGTCATACATACGCGCATAATAATACACTGGCACTTCTGTTATTTGTTATCCACCATTTCTATACCCTTTACGACTTTAACAGAAAAAAACAAAGCTTTCCAATTGTTTCCAATTTAGAAAGGAGTGTGTTTTGTATTTGTAACTGAACCTGACTGTTGCTGGGAAATCTGAATCCGTATCTACGAGTATCAATTACCGAATCGGTTAGCGCTCAGAATCTTTTAAAAATAGGCAGCATGTTATTGACTTATATAAAACACGTCCGTTACTAAATAAGATACAAATATATTTATTATTTAATGTCCTATCTACCTATACAAATATTATTACGATACAAATGTGTTTCATACGATAGAATTAGTTGGTAACACCAAGAGGTTTTGTGTTTTGCTTCTTCATAAAGGCGTGTTTTGTTCCTTATCATCTTTGCAGACTTAGTACCTTTCTGTTTTATCTCTTGGACTGTGCTTATGACGTCATCAGCCTGTTATACAGGCTTTCTCAACATTTTTGGTAGTTCATCGGCGCGATGCATTTCTTTGTAGGTCGCGCCGACATGTTTCGCATGCCCAATCAACCAATTACGTCAAAGTGCACGGGAACTGGTTGTTGTAGCTTTTTCTTGTGAGTTACTTCGAGTAACATCTTTTATGTATGATTAAGAGAACGTATTATATAGGACATAAAAATAGCGGTTGCTGATTTTAATGATATTGTAATATTCATTTTAAGTTAATATACATGGCTTGTTACTTTTACTGATTGTACAAAGATTTTTAGTAATTTTCTAGTGATATATCAAGTCATCTATGGCACAGTATATAAAAATGGTTCATGGAAGAATATCAATTTAGGATAATTATTGTTTACATGTGGAAGACGTGTAGAAAGCTAACATTTTTAAAACTTTTGTGGTCCAGAATATATTTTGATCTATAGTGGCACAAAAGTTTATACAATAAGAGTTCAAGTTCAAGTCCAACATCCAAAATGGTCGAGATTCAAGGCGATCTCTACGTCACTTTAATATATCGTCATTTTGAAATCAGCCATTGCAATCTTTAAATTTTTTCTATAACTTAAAAACTAGGTACTTTAGATGGTAACTATTTCAGCTTGTCCATAAAATTATTACCGAACTTAGAACAAAACAAGTTTAGTAGTCTTTTACTTTAGTTACATTTTTGATTAAATATCATGACCATCAAAGAACAATTTGCAGCCTTAAACAAAGATGGTCTAAAATGCAATGGCTTTTTGAGTCATGACTGCACTTTAAATTGTATTCAAACACCACATGTATTAAATTATCACCAAATCTCAGCGAGTAAACTAATGCACTATTACTTTTGACTTTTAAGTTTGTATACACAACCATAAACATATAGATAGTTGATTCATCATCATCATCAGCCTATTACAGTCCAATGCTGGACATAGGCCTCTCCTATTGCACGCACGTTTTTGGCTGAATTACTTCACAGTTGCTTGAATAATAATATTAATATTTCGGACATCACACACACACAGGTTAGATTAGAATGTATGAATTATTATTAGTATACATTATTTCTTTTTAAACCATTCGGTATCTAGGAGCTCCGCCAAGCAGCCCGCCACCTTTTTTCTTCATATAACCTCAAAAATCGTAATATAACTTTTGTAGTCTTTTTTTAAATTAGGAGTTTTTTTTTTAATTACGAAATGCCTAGCAAGACTCTCGCAACTCTAAGAAAGTTTTAAAAGCTCCATTCTAAAATTCTAAATAACATAACAGGAAATTTAAATTTAAATACGGTTAAAATTTTGGTGATCATTTACTATTTTTGGGGTTAATTATGATTAGTTAGCGAGACTTTAATGGGTAGCTAAATGTAAAATTTTTGATTAAAATTTTACATTTAATTAAGATTATAATTTTAGTGATCTATTACTGTTTTACCAACCCGTCTGGCCAGCGTGGTATAGTAGGCCAAAACCTCCTTTCTAAGGAGAGGCCCATGTCCAGCAGTGGACTAGTATAGGCTGTTGATGATGATTACTATTTTTGGCCGTATAAAGCGTTCTTGACGTAATATATTGCTATCTGGTGGTAAGTTTAACATAAGCCGTTTGATTTCTATGCACATTTCGGACTCATGCAGTTTTATTTTATCATTTTATCATAAGTAGCAAGTGCGCACTCACTTATAATAATCATCGCGTAGCGATTAAGAGCGGTATTTTTGTACTTGAACCGCCTTATCTTAGCGCTCTCTTTGGTGTTTCCAATTCTAGAAACAAGGGTTGTTCTCAATTCAAAAATTGAGTACATTTAAAAAAAAGTTTTAAAAGCCAAAAGTTATGCGGAGTTACTGATTATGCATAGAAATATATTGGAGTAGGTAGTAGGAGAGTAGGACGGGCTCGTGGCTAAGTGGTAACCGAGCAGGTTAACACATTGCAAAGTTAAGCAATCCTTGCCAGGTCGGTCTATGGATGGGTGACCATTGTTAACATCTTCGTCGAAAACCTTTCAAGGGTCGAATATTTTTTTTAACCGTTGGGACAGTCACGCTTTAGCACGTATTATAGGCGGGCTCAACGGGAGTAATATTACGGCCACACAGAAAACCAATGCAAAGCAGTTTTTTCGTTGCATTTCACTCAGTGAGTAAACTTACCGGAGGTATATATATATATACATATGGCCCAAACGAGCAGTGTGTGAGGTTGTATTGGATAGTGTACGCTTCAAAAAATTAAAATGTACTGCAGCGATTGAACTGAAATACAACGACAAGATATATAAAAGCCACTTCAAAAATGGTTTTAACGACTATCCGCGTCAGTTTTGTTCCTCATTTCTTATCGATGCAACCGCAATGTACTACAGCGAAGCGGAAACGGAAGCAGCTAGTATGTGGGGCATACTTAAAGTCTCTGGTCTGCCCACTTACCTACAATAAAAAATTGAAAAAACAATTATGAAATGCGAAAATGGAACTCTTTGGGCACATGTTACTTTTTAATTTGCGAGACTGTTATTTGTTTTTTCATTATGACGTTCTTTAGAAAATTGTGTGTCGCTATCAAAATGAATTTAACTCGTGAACATTTTTTTTTAATGATTTTTATGATTTTCGTTGTGGCTTAAGTCAACAAGAGAGATGGCATTTGGTCATGAAGCACCATGTCGCAGTTCTGTGTATTCGTGGTTTCTTCTTCAAAGTTCGTGGACGTGGACGTGATCATCTCCATGACGAGGTATGTGAAGGTCGGCCGGCGACTGCGGTTTTTTATTTATTTTATTTTCTTTTTAATTTATTTTATTGAATCTCCAACAAGAAATACACCTTACATGCTAGGTATAAAGCACAGCGGTTACAGATTCTAATATTGACACCGTACGACAACTTATTGAAACTAACAAACAAATTACTTGCTATGTTAGGCATTGGAATAAGCAAATATTTACATGTGCATCTGAAGGTTCGGAAGCTTTGCACTCGATGACTTAACTGTTACAGTAATTTAAGACTGGTCCAACTGCTGTGTAAAGTGGTTTCAGCGAATGCAAAAATGCATTAATTGCAAGGAAATATACTTAGAAAAACAATAAATGTATCGTAAGTCTTATATCTAGTCTTATTTATCAGAATCCAGAAACTTTCAATATTTTCTAAGTATACTATATAAAACACTTTCTTATTTCTGTAAGTCTATACTTAGTGTTTCGTGGCTTTGTTATGTACTTAATTCCATCTTGTTTTATTCTCAGGTTCATCACTTCACTTAACATGGCATTTGTTACCGTGAAACCAGTTAAGATTTATTGATTACAAGAGTAATAGCGGTTTGTGTCAGGGCCTCTTGATATGTTCTATTTAATGGGTATACTATATATTTATGGAAATAAGAATCCATGTATAATAAAATAGGTCGTCAATAAAGAAGTTTAAAGAACAATCCATAAATAATTGTATTTTTTTTGCAGGTAGTTTGCATTTATTTTACTTATCTTTCTTTATATGCGTTTGGTTGATGACGCTTTAAGATTGTGTTGGCTTTTAAACATTGACGTCGCGAAAGCCGTCAATGTAACGGAATCCACCCCTTCTATCTGTGTGAAAGTCAATGTCATGTTAGGAATACAACGGTGATATATTGTGACGTAATATAGGCCGAGTTGAAAAGAGTATCTTATTAAAATTTACATTGCGTTTACATATTTAAAACATTCATTTACATATAGTTCATTAGCATAATACGAGAATTGGTTTTGTTCGAGAAAGTGTCAGATGTTGACAATTAGTGAAACCTCCTATTTAAGGAGAGGCCTATGTCCAGCAGTGGACTAGTAAAAGCTGTTGATGATGATGATGATGATGATACGTCCTTAGTGATTAATGTTTGATTTCTATAGTTGTGTATATACTTACCGTACCGTCTAAATATAAAATCACTCTGGGTATATATTTTCTTATCGTGACGTATTAAGGGATAGGAGGTAACAGACGGTATTGACTGCAACTAAATAAATTTCTAAGGTATTATGGCAATGTTCTGCACTCGAAAAACTGGCGTTCACAGGCAATTTCACAGATAGATAACATTTTTTTTGCACACCGTTGTTACAAGGCAAGGATGTTGCCTGAAACTATTTAAAATTTGGTCTTGAGTTTTTTTTTTCAAAAGATCAAAATGTTCCGTTACCAGTTATGGCATTCAGGGAGAGGCAACTGGTCCCTTGCCCCACCGCGGCTACCGGAAGTATGTACCCATTTTCCACCATCTTCGTATTCTCCTACATATGTATGAATAATAGAATTCATAACTTAAGTCCCTATTCTTGTATCTACTCGAATGTATTCCTAATCTAATGGTTGAGAAAATATAAATTGAACTTGATCTACGAACGTCAGAGTTGTGTGAGATTAAAGTCAGGATTTTATTATCGAAACTACTCACGAAATAAAATGCCCTCGCAAAATTCCACCTCTGACATAAAACCCAAGCTAACAACAGTCACAAAGTAATATATTTCAAAAATACATGTTGAATAATTAATTTCTAATAGCGTAAAGTGTGTGAATAATTCTTAATATAGGTGTAAATCACTATTTCTATAAAATAATTAAAATAGGCAAGTCGCAAGTAAGCGATAAATTTAGCATTATTAAAAAAAACGGTATCCTTTTGTGCCTGGTTTATTGAGTTTAAGAAATCGTATAAATCTTAAACAAAGATATTTTATATTTTTATTGTTTATTTATGTAACGGAATATTCAAGGTAGTTTTCACCAACTTGAAGATAAAATATGTACTAACATGCGTTAAAGTATAAACAAGGAAAAACATTATTATAGTAAGAATAAATTTATTCTTATTTAAAAGATGCAAAATTTCGTAGGTGAAACTTAAATATATGGCTAATAGGCTAGTGATGTGCCAGATCGCTAAAATACGGATTAATATCCGCGGATACGGATACGAACAATAGTATGTAGATCTGCAAATACGGATACGCAGGACCTTGAAACAACAGTTGACGTTCAGAACTAACAGTAACAAGACATATTTGGACTTGCACTGTGCCTAATTTTTGAATAATCATTTGAAAAGTATACAACAAAGATTTGGGATTAAATCTCGTTATGAGGATAGAAAAAACTTGTGTTACAACTTCTAACATTATTAGGATTCATTATTTTTATGAATATTATAACAAAATAAAACTAGATCTTCTAAAACGTAATGAAATATATTATGTAAAAGATTCGTTCAAATCCGCATAAAGTTTTTATATTCATATTCGTATTTTTTCCAGTACATATCGGCGGACATGAGTACGTATAAGGATATCCGTACTCGAATAATAATTTAAAAAATATTTATATGTTTTCTTCTCTGCACATTGTGTACTATTGAAACTTGAAAATTTCTATCTTCTGGAGATAACTCTGGGTGCAGAACAAGGTTATGCTTACCATAAACCTCCATTGCCATCGGAACTGTCTAACATATAAAATTTTAACTCCTTAAAGGAAAGTTATTTTGATTCTAGTTGCAAGTTTTAAATCGATATTATTTGCATTGACTTCGACTAATTTGTATTCATGCTTTTGCAGAGTGCTTTCCGCGGGGATTCCAATGTGAAACTCGTGTTAACATGCCGATCCTCTTGAACCAGTTATTCTTCTTAATTTTTTTAAAGTTTGGGGATTTTTGGAGTAGTAGTCCTGTAGTTCTTCATTTTAAGGCTTATTTTACGTTGTTAACAGTTTAATTAACAATTCTAAAACAATCAAGCCAACTAAGGGAATCAGAAAATGGAACAAAGTCACTCTTTGTATTTCCTATTAATTCTTGCGTTGTTAAATACATTGAAAAACAAGCGGACGATATGTCTTGTGATAAAAATGTTTTATGATAGCCACAATACGGTACTTATAACATTTTGCAACAAAGGAGTTAGTGCGGTCAGACTCGCGACGTACCTTAACCTCTCTCCCTTTTTGACTTCTTTTTACACATAAGAAGTAATATTTTAGGGTTCATGTTTAGATGTAGGTATATCTGTGAGTTTGTTCCCACCCCCTTGTATACAGTGATATTTAGTACTTAGTAAAAAAAAGTGTTGTCTGTGTTCATGTTATGGATCAGACGCCCGTATAAAAGATGAGTCCAGTTATAGACATAGAATCTCTATAGACAACACAGAAGACAAGCGTACAGTACTTTACCTTAAGGAAGTTGAAGAGAGCAGATGTGATTAGTGACGCAAGCTAAGTCAAGAGAAAACCCTAAAACGGTAGAAATTAGCCAGTTTTGGGTGTTGGAGAGCCAAGCTTTAGTACAAATTGGCTGGCTCGATGAGAATGATACCACGGCCTTAGAAAAAAACCGATTTCAATGATTTTCGTTGCTTTTCACTGAGTGAGTAAGGATTTTTGTTGGAACTATTGGCTATTATGACTGCACGGATGGCGTAGTGGTTTAAGCGGTCGCCACGCCGCTTCCTACTACGCCGAGTGTTGTGGGTTCAAACCCCACATGGGACGACACTTTGTGTGATCCACAAATTGTTGTTCTGAGTCTGGGTGTTCTTTGTATCCGTTTCATGTATGTTTGTAAAGTCCACCGCGACATATATTCCTAATGCGGGAGTTGTCTTTAAAAAACTGTACCTATCCACTATTGTACATGACGTATATACTGCAAGATTACAGCAGTAATCTATAAAAGACATAAATATCGCTTCATGAGACTTGAAAGAAGTTACTCTAAAGTGGTAAAAGCAAAAAGTAATTACCAATAAAATGTATATGTATGTAATAATAAGTACCAATAAAATGTAGAGGAAAAAACAAAAATATTGATCTAATAGTTCATCGTGCAAAAATTTTACAGTGTAGGTAACTATAAAACCGTCTGTTCGTCTGCCCCCTCTGAAATAAAAGAAAAAAAGAAGATTACTATACTGCAATATATTTTAATGTGACATTACGAATTATTATCATGTAAATTTTGATATTTATCAATTTTATTTTAAAAGTATGTTTATTTGCATTCAACCATTATTGGTTATTTTATATAATGACAACATTTAACTAAAATGACAACGGTCCTTCATTCAAATGCTAGTCCTTGTAAGCTTTAATTTCAAACCCTAACTTCTATAGATTAAGTCGAAAAATCACATTAAAATCAATATTTTTTTACCATTTGAAATAATGACGCGAACGTCTAAAAATGAAACCATTGTACAGATTGTACGATGTTTTGATATTACATCAATCTCTTTTTTTACATAAAACCAACCATTGAAGTTAATAATTTTAAGTGATATTGAACAGTCACGCGAATTTTTAAAGCATATTGAAAATGGTGAAATAACCATTGGATAGTTCAATGATATACAAAAGCATGTTTTGAAGCTAACGCTGGGCTATTCATAATGCTGCTCTGACGTGGTATAAGTATGTTCTGAAATATTCTTTTGTGAAGGTGCGTTTACAAAAAAAAACATAAACAAGTTGAAAATATGAATACCAAAGTCTTAGATGAAAAGAGAAAAATTACATTCCATTCGCATTTAAAAACGTGATGAAAGTGAAATAAATTACTCCAAGACAATTTGCTTTGACAAGTATGATCTGTAGTAGTGGTACTGTCTGGTAATAAAGGGTAAAAGGTGACTATTTGATGATACGTCATGTGTGATATTCGGATACTTACGTTTGGTAACACTCAATTACTAAACGTTTACCGGGTCTGTCTTCAGGTAAAGATTTCCCATCCCCATCCCATCAATAATCGTATGATTTACCAGTGTATGTAGATTACGTATAGTTGTCACGTCCTTGAGTGTTGCCCATTTTACCCAGGCTCGTGAAACAAGTATATAGGTAATATGAGATTAATTACAGTCTATGCTAACTTAAGGGTTGGCTATGGAATCGGACCCGAATTCTGTGGATTATGGGTGCCACACCACGTCTTAGTAAACTTAAAAATGGAATTTAATTTCGTAGTAAAGTGGCTTGTGCGAATAAAATAGGAGGGCGTAGGCACCGGTGACTACATACCCTTAGTGGTTTGCGGGCGATATCAAATTTGACAATAAATTGTTTGATAACTCTTTGCTTAAATAACCTGTGTGCTATTCTTCTATATAATATATAAATAAATAAAATTGGAGTGTCTGTTTGTAATATTAAAAATGCCGCTTTTTACTAAATGCATATGTATATTTACATGGTACATTTGCCAAAATAACATTTTTTACAATTTTTGTCTGTCTGTCTGTCTGTCTGTTTGTTCCGGGTAATCTCTGGAACGGCTGGACCGATTTCGACGGGACTTTCACTGGCAGATAGCTGATGACATAAGGAGTAACTTAGGCTACTTTTTTAGACTAGCTTCGCCCCGCGGCGTTGCCCGCGGTTATAACAACAAACGCGGGTAACACCGCGGGTCTCAGCTAGTTTTAGACTATAATCCATTTCAGTACCAAATTTCATACAATTCTGTTCAGCCGTATTGGCATGATCGAGCAACAAACATCCGTCCTAACTTTCACATTTATAAAATTAGTAAGTATAGATATTAATGGGATGAGAGCCGTGTATTGCCATAAGATGTCATTGTGATTGCCATGTCGACATAAGGCAAGATACGCAGTTATCTCTAAACTTAGCAATCTTATTTTAACTGTCACACATACATCAACAGCCTATAATAGTCCACTGCTGGACATAGGCCTCTCCTTAGAAAGGAGGTTTTGGCCTACTATATCACGCTGGCTAGACGGGTTGGTATAGCGTTTGTTTCAAGTTTTCCTTGTCTTTGCAGTGCTGGTGGTGACATTCCGTGTTCTTAATCCGTCACCACACAATTTACGCCGTGGGTTGCCCCTCCTATAAGATAAAATGCCTAAAATGAGTTTGCGCTAGTCTCTCACAACAATAACGCTTAATCATACTATTTTAGAGGCATTATTGTACTCGTATCTTAGAAAACCCAAATAGGTTACGATTTTGAAAATTTGGACTAAATATTGTGTATATCGAGAGCTCTAAATAAGATTTTAGTTAGTAATTTCAACTTTTCAAATACACATTATTTAAACTTCTACACTTTACACTAATATCTAATCAAAACGACAAGATAATCCTAAAAGAGTTTTCTAGAATCTCGATAATGTTGATATTGAAACAGATTTTGTTTTTTCTCTTACATCGTCACCAATTCGCCATAGACAAACAAAATAAAACATGGTAGAAAATAAAATAGGAAAACATGTTATGAATAAATGCTTAGCCACATATGGGCCGGCTTGACTAGAGTAATACCACGGTTTCGAAGAAAACAATAATACCTTCATTGCTTTTCAGTAAGGTGTAGTGTAGACATAGGATTTATTATTTGATTTTTGCGTACGTAGGTAGGTTAGACGCTATTTTACAGTAGTCTAGTGTTTTTTTAAATTATAATGTAGGGAATGGTACCTATATTTAAAAAAAAAAACTAGATTTACTGTTAAATAGGCGAAATAGGGTCTTTATGCATCGTCTGTAAACAGCTTCTTGGCAACAACGCGTTTGTAAGTAGTAACCCTAACCTACGTACGAAAACATCGAATGATAAATCACCGTTCATTCATATTTCATTTTGATTTTGTCCCATCTATAGTGAGGTGATTTGACTTCTGAGTGAGTGAGGTTACCGTCGCCCATACCCCCCTCCCGATTCTGAAGTAGGGGAGGTCAACGCCTCAACACCCTTGAGTTGCAAGTGTCCACAGGCGGCGGTAGTCACTTGCCATCGGGTGACTTATCTGCTTATTTCCCCCCCCCCTATGCCATAAAGAAATAGGTATATTAAAGCTAAAAAATCGGTTGTCTGTAAAGTCGGTTTACTGACGATAGTTGAACGTGACAACATTATAAGAAAATACTGATGGAATGGTTGCATTTTTCAAAAATGTATTATTGTATACGAGTAGCAGCTGTCCATGCGGACGCATCGCTCACTCAAGTAGGAGAGAGACAGATGTCGAACGCTGCCGAACGCGGAGGCCGATTGTGCCTCTTTGTCACTCGTTCCGCGCTCTCGCTTGCACTTCACGCCTTAAATGGAACGCCTCAGAGTGAGGTAACGCCGCATGAGTCATGTTTTTTCGTGCGTGCAGCCGGCTCCATCGAATTATAAGACGTTGTCACGTCAAAAGTTTGTTGCTTTGTTAAACTTGCTAATCTGGGTAGGTAGCTTCTCAGGCTCATAGCACACTGCTCCCTCACGACACAAACACAGTGACGCATAACCCGTGACACACTGACCGTCTCATTTCTTCACATCGTGCATAACATTACTAGAGTTGTAAAAACCAAGTTTATATTATAAAATTAAGAGATACAACATGTAGCTGTTTAAACGAATCTGGATATCCGGACCATTCAATTCAATTCAATTCAATTCTTTATTAATAAAATATAAGCATCACAGTATACACCAAATCGCTTATATCTATGCTAATTTTAACAAAAATAAACTAAATACTATGTATTACAATTGTAAAACTCAGACCATCAAAAAGAAACAACATAAAATTTGTAAACAAAAACAACCTTACATCAACTTAAGAACTATAAAATTACTCTTTAAAATTTAGATATGTATAAATATGTTTTAAAATTATGTTCTGGGAGTCGAAAAATATATCTGCATCTGGACTATACTGAAGGAACTCATTGATAAGCCTAATTGCTATAGCAGTGGGGCTATGGTCAGCCTGGGGAGAGCGCCACGTAGGCGGACAGCACAGGAGTCTATGTTGTCGTCTTCCAACGGCACGCATATATTGGTCGGGAACATAAAAATGTATTGTTTCCCGTACAACAGGGCTATCTACCTTATTCGCCAGTATCAAACAATAATGCATTATATGTGTAGATTCCCGTCTGAGTTGAAGTGTATCTAAACCCACCATTCCTGACACAAACAGTGAAGGATAGAGAAAGGGGTAGTATCCATACTGACGCTTATATAGGTATCTACAGAATTTACGTTGAATTTTTTCTATCATAATATTATACAACGACTCCCGTGGACCCCAGACTATTGCATTATATATACCATGCAGACGCTGGATAACCGGCAACTGAATAACTGGATATTCGGTGAAAATAAGGCCTAAGATGATTTATATACACACATTGCTGCCCAGAAACATTAGATTGAGACCAATTTTAGAAAGGATATAAAAGCAGAATTGCAAACTCATTTCAACCCTTTTACCTAGTTTAATTACTTGACCCAACATGTAAAAGAAACACCTGGAAACACCACAAAGAACTGAAAAGACTTCAGACGACAACAGACGATTCTATTGGTATTTATTAAAATCTCTTTCTATGTGATCTCCAGTAACAAACAAACATTAGTTGAAAAATATGTACCAGAAAGGGTAGGCAGACTCATATTAAGCCCCCATTTTGATACCTGTAATTTCTACCCACTCACGTTATAGGGGCAATGGTTGGGCAATAGGGTAAATGGGGTCCTGTAGACTTTATTTTTTAGTGGTTTGGTGGTTACATGTTACGTATGTGACTTAAACAAAGTCCCTAAATTTGGTGTGAGGTATCCAACCGAATGCTGATAAATTAGGTAAGGATCCATCTGTCTAGATGCCGGATAGATTTCCATGCTTTATTTCAGTCCTTTATTAAGTCCGGTATCTGGAAAGTACGAATGTAAGTTTATATTATTGTGTCTAATACTTTCCGACCTTAACCAATCAGTATATCACTCCTCTAACAGGAATTCCTATAATATAAAAAGCGTTGTTCCCAAAGGAACCTGAATTGATTAACACAACTTACATTCGTATAAACGGAACCATGGATAAAAAAGTGCCACTGTTTTAGTGATGGATAACATATCTAATAATACTATTTTTAGCTCATTATATTGCACAATAACAAAAAATATGCAAATAGCCGACATAGCTGCGTTCATTGTTAAAAATATTATGCTTACTTGAAAAATCGGAAAATCGCCGTAAAAAAAAACACTAGAAAAAAGTAAATAGTAATAAATGAAATCTTGAGTGTTAGGTCCCTAAATACAGATTTAATATACTTACCGAAATTGTAAAAAAAATATTATAAATAGAATATTTATACGAAATAATCTCCTTTAGACACTTCAAAACGATGATTTGAGCCTATCCACTTACAAACCACGTTATTGTACGCTGTGTGCGGCGTGTCTGCAAGCCGACTCGCGTGCCTTAAAAACAAGGCTAGCACCTTTGTACCGTGACAGTCGATACAAACCTTCGTAGACGGAGAACGCGGCCAGGCTTACCTGTAGCGAGCATGGCGGTTTGACGCGCGCGTATTTATTTCGAACACCAATATTATATTTTTGTTTTTTATAAGTACACAAGTACAAATTATCATAGAAAACAAATTTAATATATTTTTTATATTCTCTGTGCAACAAGTGAGCGGGAAAAAGAAATTCAATTTTAATTTTATTTCGATTTTAATTTTTAATTTTGCAACAGTGAAAATGGGTTTGAAATCCGAAGATGACAAAAGACCGAGCAAGTTGGCGATCATGGAGGATGATTCTTCGGATAAGCCAAGTGAGTAGTTGTTTATTTTATTGATTATATTTTTAATGACAAATTAAGCGTTTAAGTAAGCGTTTATGAAGTATTTAGTTTGCTTTCGTCGAACTAATGAACTAGTTAGTTAAGTAGTTTTATCACAAAAAGAAAACGGTAAAAACAAGAAAATGTGTGCCTTTAGCATATTATTATTTATATACCTACCGTAAAATGTAATCTATTGTTTTTTTCTTTTAAATACTCCTCCATTTTATGTTTGTTGTCGGTACCCACAGTATATTTTATTTTATTAGGTTAGTACTTTACCAAATAAACTTGGAAGGTAGATAAATTGACTTGAAAAAGGTACTAATTTGTTTCCAAGATCGAGCAAGACTTTTTTTCATTTTTTATGTTGAAACTACGTTTTAGGGTATCTTTTTCAATTATTGTTATACATCAGATGTTTGCTTTTTAATTGTCAATATTTTATGACATCTAAATAAGTTCCTAGATAAACATACATATAATAATAATCATTATAATATGCTAATTGCACAAGAGCATAGTTTTGGTCTGTTAATAATGGTAAATATGTTAGAAATTAGAATATTTAATTAATTTTGTTTATATGGCAATTTAGTTCAGAACATAAATCGTTTCCCTGAAGCCATCCACCATCATCATCAACAGCCTTTAACAGTCCACTGCTGGATCCTTAGAAATAAGGCTTTGGCCTACTATACCACGATGGCCATAGGCCATGGTAGAGGTTCTGTTTTCAGTTTTCCTTCTCTTTCCAGCGCTGTTGTGTTGTGTAGCATGAATGGGGGTGGTGACATCCGTCACCACAATTCGAACGCAGATAATTCTACTTGCCGAGCCAAAGCCATCCATAGTTTCGTTTTATTGGTTTACTTAGTTTTTAATAGTTATTATAGTGTAAAATAGAACTTTGTGTTTATTACAGGGTTTGTCGATATCTATCTTTTTGTTTTCAAGTGATTATTCGATATTATATTGTGAGTTATGTCCCGATGTATGTAGAGAGAGAGCTTACTATTTTATTACTGAGCTTAATAGTTTTGTTATAGCTCTGCGGAGAAATTACGTTATCGGTTCATAAAACAGCCCATAAACATTAACTATTTAATTATTGATTTTCATACGGTTTAAGATATTAAGATGTTTTTCGATCAACCAGAATTTACACCGCACACAGAATATTGTTTTTCTTCCATTTGGCCGAAGTTATGTTGACCCATATTGTCTATGTGGTTTTAGTAGTTACCATACACCAAAAGTTCCCCAAATCAACATTTCCAGAACTGACGAGGGTACCTAATAATAGGGTTTTTGTAATATTATTTATCTACACATATTTATGAATGGGTGCTAGAGTAATGATCCAGTCACAAGCAATACTCGGTAACGTCATTTTTACTCTTTTAAAATTGGTTATATTTCAATGTGCCATCATTGATATAATACTTACTGTTTTAACTCAATGTGTGCCATTATTTAAGTTATTCAATTTTACCAACCATCATTATTATCTCTTTATTACATTTTTCAATAATTACCAACGTAAATCCTCTAAAGGAAACAAACACACACAAATACACAAAATATTATTTTTATTATTTCATAACTATAAGTACAGACATAGTAAAACCGAACGTTTATAGAACTATACTAAATTCCCGCGCAAAACAGGTACATCTGTCACTTCACATCACAAACATCACATCAACAGCCTTTAATAGTCCCCTGCTGTACATAGGCAGTACATTCACAGTGAAGGAGAGCCTTCACTGTGAATTATTCATTATCTGGGGAATCACAAAAGAAAATATCTGTACAAATAGTTCGCATTAGGTATTGTATGTAACGGGTAATTGTTGCGTCCTTCGAATAATAATTTATTATTTCGTAAGTTGTATTGCTGGATATATAGCGAATGAAAAACATTAAAAGATATTAATCATTCAAATCAGGCCGAGAAATAGTTTGATTTGCTTCGTTTCAGTCTGTTGTCGATGTCATTGTACTTGTACACAAGTACTTAATAAATTGACAAAAAAGTCTTAGTCTCAATAAAAAACATTAGATATTATATGACATATTCTCTCCAAAATCATAAATTAATGTTTTGGAGATAATAATATATTTCCTCCAAAAGTATTCTCGTATAACATTGATTGTAGCTGTTCTATCATTATCTAAGTAGTAAGAGGCGCAAAATAAATATTGCTTTCTTACAATTCTCACAATCAAGTCAAGATAGTTTACCCATGTGAATTTCAATATACTTTGACTGATACTGATTTGAAATAATAAAGAAAAAGAAAAAAAAAACGACCAGCTGCCTTTAATATAGTTTTTTTTTAAAAACTGAAATTTTCAATAAATAAGTCATCCTCATCTCAAAGTTACTTTTATTCTTCTGCATTCGAAAATGAGGAAAAAGGGGGTTAAAACATTTGACACGTGACATTACTCTCGTAAACTATGACTATTGTTGTAAAACCCGCTGTGATTTGGTACACATTAGATAATAGGCAGCAAACGTTTGGACGATTCAACTGATGGTAAGTAACTACTACGTCCATGAATAATCTGCAACTCTAGAGTCACAATGAGTGCCTCTCCCCCTAGAATTAGGAAAAGGGCCTGGTCGATCCGGCCCATATGAGCTGAAACACGACCATCCCATGGTAAATTGATATGAACGTTTTTTTATGTAAGTCACCTACTACGAGTATATTCACACGCATAATGGTTGTGTTTAACAACAAAATTTTAAAAGAAAAATATTATTTTCTTCGAAATTTTTCAGACACTCAATACATCTTATTTTGTTGTGTGTGTACCTAATTAAATCGACAGAACATTTTTACACTAAGTGTTCTAAATTAATTATCGAACATTTGCAATCAAAGTCAAAGAATAGTCAAAGTTTATTATTCACAAAAACGTGATTTAAATTCATCACATCACACGTCACAATCTTAGATGAATCACGAAATGTTCCATCTTGTTAAGCCATGTTCGGCCAAACTGAAATCTACGAATGTGAATGTCTTGACTCATAACTTAATCTAAGTATATTATGTAATCTAAGTTTATTTAAATAAATAAATTATATTATAATCGTTTTGGAACAGATTGATTATAACTTAATTGGATACATTTTATGGAGAGTTGGTTTGATGACGAGAAGATTACCAGTACTATTAAAAAATAATCTCTTTTTGCGTAATATAGTAGTTGTATTAAATTACGGATATTTAATATAATGCTAGACAATGTAGGAAATTGAGTGAGGGGTGACGTTGTAAAATTATTTTAGACAGAGTAAGGGATTTCGATAAGGGTTTGAATATCTTGGTGCAAATGTAATCATGTTTTTTTTTAAATTGCTAGTAATAACATGCTTAGCAGCGTGTATGCCTTATCTACTAAACTAGATGAAATTTATGTAAGTTCGTCGACCTCTTTAAGGAGTAGTAGTTACCTGATCAATAACACGGAAACTTATATGTGTGCGTACCAGTAGTTGAAACATGCATGACCTAGAATCATGTGACCAAAATTTACCATGTTGGAAGCTACCTAATTATTATTAGCTTTTTTTATTTAAAATAAAATTAACTATAGCGTAAACAAAGGTCTCATTAATACAAGACAAATGAAAAGCGACTCTCCCACTGCACTTTTAGGTTCAAAATAGATCAAAAGTTATAAAATCGACAACGTTTTTCTACGTATCATTGCTTGCCTAAGCTAATATATGTCAAATATCTACATAAGAGAGTTTAATTTTGGTTGGATCCTGACTGTACTTAAAATTTGACACTGTACAATGCGACACAATAAAGTGACCACACTACTGACCAAAATTTACGACACCCTGAATGGTCATCGGTGGAAATACGATACGTAGTCTATGGTTTAGTCAAAGACAATAGTATATGAATCTAAGACCTATAAAGTCGGCAATAAATAGGTACTTTGTGTGCATCTTACAATCAAACAATGAATACGTAAAATTAATGATGCATCGATAATGTTGTCTGTTTGACATTAAGTAATTGTTTTGAATACTTTCTAAAACTGTTGAATGTTAAATTAAAAAAGGAACCTTATTGAAAGTGTAAGAGAATTTGCTTAAGACCATCATCTGCTTACCCTTATCCCAATTTTATTTGCTGTCGGCGCAGTAAGTATGATTCTTCCATTCTACTCTATCATTTGTCTTCTCACTGTTCACTCCCTACCTAGCCATATCCTCACTTACACAGTCCATACACCTTTTCTTTGGCCATCCTCTTCTCTTGTACCCTTCAATTCCGATACTTAGGTATGGGAATTCACCCACTTTCTTCGCCACATTTGCCTCATTCCTCCGCATGACATGCCCTGCAATATGAATTTGCTTCAGAATATGATTAAAATCATGGGCGGCGCCAACCGTACCCAAGTCATATTTACCTATAGAACTGAATTTAATATCTATTATTAAAAATTAATTATCTTTCACGTGCTACTAGCCCATATTAAGATTACTAAAGTTGAAGACATTTGTTAACCGTCTTCAAAAAGAAGGAGGTTATCAATTCGGATGTTTATATTTTTTATATGTATGTTCGGGCGTAACTCCGTCAGATATTGGCGGCTTTTCCAAATTCTTTTTTTGTTCGATAGGGGTTAATCCGAAATGGTCCCATTTTTTCATATAGATCTGATGATAAGTTTCGGAGACAGCAACGGCACTCCTCAAAGAATGACAGCAAATCAACCGCGATTGCTGATAGGTTTTTAGTGCTCTTCTTTAGTATTGTTAGAAGACGGTTCAACTTTTTTTAAAAGGTATTTTCTTGTTATTTCATTGTTTGTTACCTAAACGCGCTAACTTCTGGTACTTCTTAGTTTTGTAGCGGGTGGAATATACTTTGAGGTAGGTAACATGACGTTCCGGATGTCTTAATAACATCAGTTCTCGGATCCCTTCTATTTCAGGCGCAGAGTGGCACACCTTGTGGTTTTAGTCGGTCCGATTCCGACACACCCCGGTATCGGGTAGTACAACATAAGTATAAAAGATTGTTTATCATCGTTCTTGAAGTAGGATTTACCGCTTCTAAAAGTAAATAATTTTTCCGTGCTTATCAAAATTATAAACGTGTTTTAGTACCTAATAAATACTAATTTGAAAAGCGCTGCCTTAGTGGGTTCGATTCCCGGACCGGGCAAAATTTTATAGGGGTTTTCTGAGAGGAAAAATAGCCTATCTTGCTCCTTAAATAGACAAGTACCTGGTATTAAAATATTATCAAAATCGGTCCAGCCGTTTAGAAGATTACCCGGACTAGACAGAAAGACAGACAGACAAAAAAAAACAGCAGGTGGTTTTTAGGCATAGGTATTGTGCTAATAACCATGTGAGCATGAAAAAACCTATTATTTTGACATTACAAACAGACACTTCAATTTTATTTATTTGTATGGATATGGATTATAGTATGGTTACCAGCTAGGAATTATCATAAAAATTACGTGATAACGTTACTTTGTTCAACGTTAGTAAATTATGCTTCGTGAAACAGGCATACGTGTATCAGCATCACGACTTTTCTTTGAAAGAATAAGCGTGTAACATATTTTGATTTGAAGTGGATGCTATGTTAAAGAAAGTAGGCTTGCAACCACTTGAAACCAAATGAGCTGTTCAAGTGGAGACGCCTGAACGCGCTCGGCCCGAGCAAATCTGAGCGTGCTCAGGGCGAGCTCGTTTCTTGTCGGTTTTGTCCGAGCTGAAAGGTGCTGATCGCGTGGCGCTTTGTGTGGATTTATCAAGAAATTGAAATCTAGAGCTAAGTACTCAGCATTACCAAGGTAATTACCGTTTGTCAGTTTTATTGTTTAAGTGTATGAGTAGTTGTGTAAATACCTACTACATATATTTACACAAACATTTCTGTTAGTCACCAGCTCGGCACTATTAGTTTTGAATCACACATTCCTAAATGAACACACACTTTTAGTTCCTTAGAAATGTCCATCTTTAAATGCCCTTGTATTTTTGTCTCTGGTTAGTTATTGTAATTACCAACAGAAAGGGGATGGGGGGGGGGGGAGGGCTGCAATAGACAGTTCATTAATAATAGTCCTGATTTTGACATGATAATTACTTATCCAAAGTAAGGACAACAATTTTTAAGAGAAAAAACAGTTGATCACACACCATTTAGGACATAACAAAAAAAAAATTGTTTGTGATAAAACGAATGTTAATGATATATACGAGTATATTACAACGATTTTCATGTCATTCATCACTAGTTGTTTCTCTTGCAAAACGAATCCATGATTCCGTCTTATCAGATAAAATGTAATAGTTGAAATAAATATCAATGAAGTGAAGAAACGATTAAAATAATATAATTATTATTTCCTAATGTTGTATGTTTCATATATGAGTACATAATATATCGCTTTGTTACAATAGCTGTTATGAAACGAAAACTTCTTTATCGGTTTTTCTCTATTTGCGTCTCCCCGAGCGCCACGTGCGTTCCAATTGCGAAATTTCGATTACTTAAAAAAACATATCTTATATATCGATGTTTATTATAGAATCGATAATAGCTTTCGAAACTGTTATTATATTTTGATTAGTAACAATACATGAATGCATGTCAAGGATTTGCCTGTGACGTGCTTGATTACATTTTCTCATGATGAATGCGGTGAAAAATAAATATTCATTAAATTATAACGTAGTTAGCTGTTGAGTTGACTGTTGGTTGTGAAGTATTTAACTTTTTTATGTTTAAATAAAGTTGAGGAAAGCATACCAGAAAGTGTGAACAGTTGTTTTTTTTAGCAGTTATGTCGAGCGCGTCAATTTTCATGGCCACATACCTACATGTCAAACCTTTTTTATCTAAACTTAACTAAAAATCACCACCAATGTTTTAAATATGATTTATATACTTCAGAATAATATTTAATACTATATTTTCGGTTTGCAGAACTTTAAATTCTATTTTATATAATATATATGTATGTTAACATTTTGTTTTAACAATAAGGTAGGTATAGTGATAGGGAAAATTGATACAAGTGAATAAGATGGTTTACCCACAAATCCGAGGATTTGTTGACTAATAAACTTTTCCAACATTAAATTAATAATTTGCTAGTCAACACTTAATGTAAAATCTGATGTATTTCTGGGCTTTACCTGTCGTTAAATTCATTTAGGAGCTAGGATGGACCTAAGGATCGTCCCCACGTCGGAAATTTTGTCAATGGACAATGACATTGCTCAATCTATACTCAAATATACTTTAATTGAATATAAAAATATCTGAGGGAATGCAATTGAGGTAAATTTACAGATGCATTCAAATATATATGTTATCATGTTAAGAGTTAACTAGGATGCGCTGAAAGAGCTGTTTCGCTCTGGCCTGATCAAGGACTAGGCCGGCACTGCTAGTCTGAATACTTAAAAGGTTTCTATACTTAACTAATATGAGGAGAATGGTATTGAATTGTCTCGAGTTACCAGTTCGTTGTTTTGTTGTATTTTTTTAAAATTTACAGACAGGATATGTAAAATGTGAGATATTGATGCATAACAGGATGTTCAAAATCAAATACTAAACAAAAAATTATATTTCCGTGTTAGCTTATACAATGAATTGACTTTTAAAATAATTATTACATTAATTGTCACTTTCAGCAGGAATTCCGTTATGCTTTCGCTTGCGGTTTCAATACCTTTTTTAAATATACTATCGTATTCATGTTATTTTTATTCATTAGCTAACATATCATAAAAAACTGGTTGTTTTTTTTCTTGAATACACTTTAGCCTTATATCGCATTTTACTATTCTCTTTATATGATCAAGGTGACTCAAGGACTACTTCGAAATGTCATCATTTATGTTACATCTACAGGCATTTCATCGTAGGGTCATGTAAATTTTGACACTCTGACAGGTACAAGGCTGGCATACTTTTTATTTACGGCCCTTGTCGAAGTTCGGGGACTTATAAATCGATCATTGATGATGATTTTTAAGTCAGTCTGGCCTGTATAATCGTAAAAAACGTCTACGAACCGGTTTTGGACCAAATTTCAATAAATTTCTGAAAGGAAGAAAAGACATTTTTTTTTATATGACATCAGCTACTACTAAACAAAACAAAGAAGTGTTTTATATCATTTTATTTAATTTAGTTCACACATTTTCAGAACTATGACACTATAATCTCCATGCCATGTCTAAAATCCAAGAGCCAAAGCAAATATTTGGGCATTTGTCTCACGTTTAAATTATCATAATATTTGAGCAAGTGTTTGCAAATCACGAATTAGCAAAGTGAAATAAAAGATACATAGATATTAATACTTGCCACTGAATTCAAAAACGCAGAACATTATATTATATCCTAGTCAAATCGGAGTCATGTAGACGATATGTTAAAGATATAAATTTACATAAAACCAATATTAAATCGATTTGAGAATTACTCAACCAAGACTATTATTTGTCTGTATCTACTCGCACTCCTGTAATCTAAATGTATTTTGCAATGCGTCTGTCAATTGAAAGAACGCAGAAGACAGCCATTGCTTCGAAACTTTACAGTGACATCTTCCCAAAATTACACATTTCCTCAACGGACCTGAAGGGTTAATTTCTTAACTTTTCTTAACTTCTACTTTAGTAAATAATTGGTCAGTCGTTGCGACGGAAACGAAACTGTTTATTTATCTTTTGTTTCACATTGTTGCCTATGCGATTGAGTGATTACACATTTAGACATCGAATGGAAGACGATAATGAATGCTTGTCCTAGTATTGCAAAAGAGTCCTACGAGTCCGTTTAATAAATCTAAAGCTAAGTTTTGACATCTAAATACTACAATCAAAGTTTGTTTCATTGTGAACAGCCTTTAACAGTCCACTGCTGGACATATGCCTCTCCTTAAAAAGGAGGTTTTGACCTACTATACCACGCTGGCCAGACGGGTTGTTATAGGGTTTGTGTCAAGTTTTCCTTCTCTTTGCAGTAAAGATGTTTATAGATGTTCCTCTTAAAGTTTGTTTATAGACCAAGAATTAATGTACAATAGTTTTTCATGTAATCAAGCGAATTTTATCTAAAACTTTAAATGATGAATGTATTATTGATGTAAATAAATGGTGTACATTTGTGTACATAAATATCATAATCATCTTTTGACTGATATTTCAATAATAATATTATAATCAATAGATCTCTCGCAAATTTCACTATTTTACTTACTTTTTTCACACACACGCATAAATGTATCTAGGTGTTAATCGTTCACAAAAATCTAGAGAACAGTCGCGATTGCCAAGACTTTTCGACTTACATAGCGGTATGCAGGATATCTTATCTATGTTTAATATTTTAACAATTTGGTAGGTATTACACAACAGTTCCGCGTTAATTTCTTCTCTTAAAACTCGAACTCGAAACATAATATACTAGCAGTACCTACCCAACAAGTTTTTAGTCACTGCGTACATTGTCTGCATTTTTATTGTTTCTGGCTACTTCTATGCGTCAATTTTGTTATATCAGATTTACTCGGACGCTTCCTGCTAGAAATATTTTATAAATAATTTATTTAAGTTACTGCAAGTGTACAAGGTTACAGATTAAAAGTGAAGGTGATTAAGAAGGCATCCATAGACAATAGATTAATTATTATAGTGACTATTCTTTCTCTATTTAACCTTTATACCTTAATACTTTACAGAGCTTAACTATATTTTCATGTACTTTTCATTATCTGTCATCAAAGTGTTTCTTTCTCTTGTTAAAAAGTTTAAATATTTCATACCAGCTGACCAGCGTTACTTGGTCTGCACCTCAAAAGGAATAAGTTTACACCGTTATTGCAACATTTTTTATCGATGCCCGTCTCTTATTGGACGTAGCTTGATATTATAAATAGACCTTCCTCGATAAACGAACTATCTAACACTAAAACATTTTTTTCAATTCGAACCAGTAGTTCCTGTGATTAGCGCGTTCGACCAAACAAATCAACTCTTCAGCTTTCTACCTAATAATAGTAAAGATTTCCTCCAAAAAATTCGATATCGTATTGGATATACCCATGTCAGTGATGTGTATGTCAAACATATATTTCAAATAACTTCTTATAACTTAACCTGTGTTTGTACATTTGTTAATTGTTTTATCCACACGTCTATCAGAAGTAGGTATATCTTACACAAATTGCGGCGAGTAAGTTGTTTATTCTTTTTTAATCTGTTTACTTTGTTGTACTGTATTATTATGTTAATTTCATTTGTTATTTAATGAAGTGACTATTCTTTGAACGTGGTATTCATACAAAATTTACAAAGGCATTTAAAATAGTTATAATGATCGTGGCTATCTATCGTCTCTGCCTACCCTGGATGGAGATAATATTAGAAAAATAATTACATTCATAAAGAATTGTATTTTTACATATTAGAAAGTTAATCGCTATAATCAATCTATTTACTGGAGAACCCCCCTCTTAACTCTGAGTGGGGGAGACTCAAAAGGGCTTCTGTCTCTTGAGCTGCATTTATCAATTGGCGGTGATAGTAACCCATCCTCCGCTCGTGTCCTATGCCATCGAAAATATCAGAACGGCTTTTTTACTAATTAATATGGAAATTGTTTCTTTTTTATTGCCGTGCCAGTGGAAGAATTGCGATATTTAATCTTCAAATATTTCCTGTACTAACATAGATTATAATATGTTTACCAGTTTCATCGATACCTGTTACCTGGTCGTCCGACGGGTTATGACAATAATTATACAAAAAATGATTGTGTCAAAATTGACTAATAAAACTTTGGCGATTGGATTTCTGGTTGATTTATTGGTTTAAAAGTATTCTATACGAACCCTCGAGTATATATATTTATATCTGTAATATATTTTCAATTTTGTTTTTAAGTAGGTACCTTTTTAATTAACAACTTGATTGGTCCGTGTGGTGATGGATCAAGAATACTTAGTGTCTCCACCCCTCCCCTACACCACCACGACAGCCGACTAAGGGAGCAAACTACGTAGGATAACCTTCAAGGAAAGAGCTTACTCCTTCCTAAAAGGCCGGTAACGCGTTTGTGACTACTGAGTTGCAGACGTTCATGGGCAGCGATGGTCACTTCCCATCAGGTGACCCGCTTGCTCGTCTGGCCCCTCTAACATAAAAAAACAAGTGTCGTCTCATGTGGGATCGAACCCACAACACTCAGCGGCGTGGCGACCGCTTAAACCACTACGCCATCAGTACAGTCATTAGTAGAATATCCTTTATTGTAATTGGCAATTACCTACAGTTACAGTGCCAATTACAGTGAGGTGGTCAAATATTACAGAAGGTTATGTACAATGGGCGGCCTTATTACTAATAACAATTTACTACAGGCAACCTTTGGATGGACAAATCGACTTTTATAAATATATATGTATCTACGTATTTTCTCTTACGACACCCACGGGATGAATAGGGGTGGTGACACTCTGTATTCTCAATTCGTCATAGTTTAGTTAATTATGTTACTGTACTTATAAGTAAGAACTAAGATGGCAAAGGCCCGTGTGGTGACGAATAAGGAATCCGAAGTGTCACCACCCCTATTCATCCCGTGGGTGTCGTAAGAGCCGACTAAGGGAAAAAACTACGCAGGACAACAGCACTGCAGAGAGAAGGAAAACTTGACACAAACCCTATACCAACCCGTCTGGCCAGCGTGGTATAGTAGGCCAAAACCTCCTTTCTAAGGAGAGGCTTATGTCCAGCAGTGGACTATTAAAGGCTGTTGATGATGATTGATGATGATGACGTATTTTCTATTAAGAGGTACAAAATGCATATATACTCAAAAAGCGGCAAAAGAACTTGACTCTTGAGTTCCACATGTCCAGAGGAGGCGGTAATCACTTACCATTATGTGATCTGTATGCTCGTTTGCCCCATATACCATAAAAATACCATACTAAGGTAGAAGGACTGGTAGAAAATGCTAATGGCATTCAGTCAACCGTAGTACTTTTATGTTTGTGCATTAAGTGTGAAAAAATTATATGTAATTATGGTTACGGAAAGTACACTGTTGCACTGTGCAACCACACTGTGCTACTATACTGGACCTGGTTCCAGTCTGAGTCAGTCTGTGACCACAGCCAGTGCAATCTGGTCGAAACGTCAAGCAATTCTAAGTACACTCCGTACTTAATATTACTGTCGGTTAATTACTTTTATTGCACTGTAATTTCAAACACTTACTACTACAAAGAAGGAATCACTAATAACTCGTACGGCTAACACGCTCCGCTTTTATAGTGCTATCGAATTTACTAGAATGATCCCTGGTATTCGATAGTTTGTTCCAGACAAATAAGAATATTCCAGTATCAGTTACGCGTTACTTGCAGTGCCTTCTAGCGCTCTAAGTATCAGAATTATTAATGTCAATCTCAATAGTTGTACTTTACGTGATCGTAGATGGCGCTGTCGTCCACATTCCATACAATTCTGGAACATTCGAAACTACTTAAATCCTATGGCGCAACATTACGTATCGTAAGCGCGTTAATTCGTAAACACAATTATCCATACTTTATTATAAATATGAAAGTTTGTTTATTTGTTTGTTACGCTTTCGCGTCTAAACCACTAAACGGATGTTAAAAATTCTTTCACCGATATAAAGCTACATTTTATCATAGGCTACTTTTTAATGCGATAATCAACATACACACGGTCGGAGCTGCGAGCAAAAGTTAGTATAGAATAAGACTCAACTAGACACGGTAATGTTTAATTTGCCTAAAATATTGCAGTACCAATTCCCACTGCAATTACATAACAGTTTGCGTAAAAATACATACTGCAATACACGCATCCATGTTTGCAGCAACTGAGGGACTCTTTCAAACCTCCTTGCTACATTATGAAATCGGAACACGAACGACACGATATGAAAGCTCAAGCCCAGATATAATAAGTATATCTGACAATTGAAGGTTAACCATTTGTGTCACTTCGTAGAGATATCAGATTAAGATAAGAAGATGGGTGATAATTAGATAAGTATCTATTATAATGGAAGTGTCAATCTTAATCAACGTTCCACAATACATTGAGTTAATCCTTTGCCATCTTAGTTCTTACTTATAAGTACAGTAACATAATTAACTTAACTATGACGAATTGTAATTACTGTTTTCCTCATTCGTTAATTTTCATCCTTCGGGAGGGTAGATAAGTATACCAGTTCAAATAAAAAAGGATTTTCCATATCGCTTCTTAAATGGCGAAAAATGAATCTGACCATTTTTTTATTTGTTCGTTTATGTTTCAAATCATTTATTCGATTCATAATTAAGGTCATTTACAATACGCTGTTAATTAGTCACGTTTACGAATCCATTCTAATATTATAAATGCGAAAATGTCTCTCTGTCTGTTAAGATAGAAATAGACGAAATTTGATATAAAAATAGTTTTAATTCCGGGAAAGGATATTGAAACTATTTTTATATCTTATACTTTATACTTTATACTTTTTACCCATGAAATTTAAGGAGGTGAAAGGCGGGGGGTACTTTGTATGGGGAATCACTAATTGCTGAACCGATTTAAATGAAATTTAGTATGGAGATAGTTGATTCTTGAGGCACGACATAGGATATTTTTCAACGCGGTAACCGACATACCAGATCCTAGTAAATTACTCGTATATAGTGGATATGCAAGAGCTTAGCTTCTGTTAAGAGATATATTCCATGTGGATAAAAGAAACAAAAATAAATAATAAATAGAAGTCCTTGACAAATGACAAGCCTTGTGTTGACATAAGTGTGACACATTCAACTATCTAAACACATAAACATAGGAAACGAAGATGACACGACGCGACGCACCCGAATCTTCCTAACAACGACAGTTTGATACCATACCATACTACGTTAAAGATAAAATACTACAAAAAATATTTGACTACCCACCAAAGTAAAATACCTTACCAAGTGAAAAATATTGAACTACCCTCCTAATACAGAAAATCACAAACTGTGTCGACGAAATATGAATATATTCTGGGACATATTTAAACATCCTCATCTAGATCCAAATAGGACAGAGCCAGTACTATAGGTTCTAAAACATGAGTACGCAGACTTGATTAACAATTTTTTAAAATACTCACCTGCACGATTGAAGAACGGATTAAAATGGACGGGCATAACTTATGTTTTCTTTACGTACCTATTAATTGGAATAAACCTATTCTATGGCCATTAGATATTGTTGTAAAGACCTTTTAGGACTGGTGCGAGGGTTGTCCTTTTAACGGAAATTTCGGCCCTAAATGGAAGGTGGGGCATGACAAGTGTTTTTTTTTTTAATTTAATAATTAAACTAAAGATTTTAATACTTGTTGATTATGTAGTACTGATTTTCAAAGATAATTTTTAAAATAAAAGGCCTATAAAAGTGTTATACTGTTAGTTTCATTTGGTTTGAATATATAAGTGATACAAGTATGTATTTATTATAGTCAGCCTTAGAAACACGTTTGATCTTGGCACGGCCTAGTACCTAGATATCATTGGTGTAGTAATTAAACAGTGGTATTAATAGCTGTCTAGATCTTAATCTAGTCGTTTAATTATTATAAAATAATTGTTGATAACGCATATCTTACTAACAGTTCTATTCTCGTGATAATCATTACGAAAACTTTATTGTTTATTAGTATAAGTACCTATATTAAAAATACCCCTAAATTAAAAGTGAGTCTACTATGACAAATGAGCTGAGGCATTGGAAGGCTTGAATTATATCACTTTTCAAACAAAAAAAATTTAGACAGAACGATCCGTTTAAGAGCTGCTGTGATGCCACAGACAGATATACATACATATTATGCCACGTAGGGGTAATTAATACTTTAGTGTGCATTTGTCGAAGTACATCCCAGTTGTTTCTGTTGCGAGACGCTAAAAGTTTTGCTACTAGAAATAACTTTAGTGCTAAACATGCAAATATAATGATAGTCTTGACACGGACAGAAAAACAATTTAACGAAGTTAGGAAGGTGCAATATAATTAGCAGTACACCGTCGGTTGGTCAACTACCACTGAGGTTATAAAATTAGATTCTGTTGCGACATTTACGTACAACAAAACAGAACCATCCAGCGATTACAAACCAAAGTACGTAGTAACTTTGTATCCTCGATCGCGCAATGAAAGTTAGGTATATTATCATCTTTAACTGTGTATCTGTCCTTAGCGGTATAGTTTTTAACCATTTGAGTTAGAAAATATACGGTTACAGACCTATTTTGATAAAAAAAAATTGTTTGAATGGTGACATGATCAAGATAGTTCTTACAAAAATCCATACTTATATTATAAATATAAAAGTGAGTTTGTTTGTTTGTATGTTTGTTACGCTTTCACGCCTAAACCACATTTTGAGGGAGTAACATAGGCTACTTTGTACCCCTATAACCCACATACACGCGGGTGTAGCCGCTGGTAAAAGTTAGTATAATTATACATTTATAAATATTTAAAAAGTTCTGTGCAGCCATTCGAAGATAACCATTCTTTTCTAATCGTTGCACAAACACGAAGGGGTCACTGGGTCCCCAAAGGCTAGTTTTTGACAACCAGCCAAGCATTACCGAAATAAAAAAGTTTCCAGTTATTTTTTTTTCCATTCTTTTTAAACTCTAAACATGCGGCCTCAAATGACAACTTGTCAAGAGTAGTATTTATAATCTGTCAAATTGGAAGTCATCATTTATATGACTTTAACCCTACATACAACTTGCTTTTGTTTCACAGACGAAGGAATAGTGTTGTCAACACAATAATAACGATACTGGTGTTGCTAGATTATATATTAGCATACTTAACTGTACACTAGACGAACTCTCTGTACGGCTTTTGTGAATGTTCTAGAAAACAATTTATCAAATTAACGACCCGGATTTGAACCTTGCACCGCAAGTAACAATTATATCATAAGAGTAACAATTCTATTGAACAAAAAGCGTTCGTATACACTTTATAATATAGAATAAACTTGATCCTCACAACCTGACCGCATTCGCCGTTAGTGTACCAACATTATCCTCATATTTCTTCGACCACTTGCAGAACACGTCAGCTTTGAGGCCACCAAGGAAAATTCCTTGGACGCTACCGTACGACGATGTCCTAAACACTCTTTGTATGCTCACCGCACTGATAATGAACGTTTGTTACCATATTTCCGCGTTGATTACTAGTGGATGGGAAATTTATGATAAATTATACCAGTGCTTCCTTTAATAAATTGTTTATTTTATAATACGGTCATGTTGGTATTCGCTGTCAAGTTTGTCATTATCTTTTTTTTATTTAATTAGTAAATAAATCGAAAATTAATTGTAATAATTGTAAAATACCTAAAAAAAATAAACTAACCTTACCTCTTTTTTAAACACAGACCCGCGACCACTAGTTAGTGGATTCATAAACAGGTCGCAATAACATTGTCGCAATTTTAAAATGGTGCTTAGTTCTATTATTGAATGCTAGTGAAATAATAGCAACGTTCAGACAACGTGATTAACTAGGTTCGTTGCAATAGAAAATCATTACAATGGAGGTATGATATACGTCGGTCACGTATTTAGTTTTGTACCAGAATGTCCACAATGTGGATAGTCGGTGGACATTGGGCAATTGATACGTGATCACGGTCAGCTGTTTGTTTCGTTTGAAAATAGAAAACTATGGTTTTAAATAGTTTTAATTTTGGAGGGAAAAGGGACCAACCTTCTTACTTCATTTCGGAATTGTTATTTGAATACTGGCCGTTTGTTTTACGGTAGATACGAAACAGAATAATCTATTCAAAGCATTGTCTTGTACGCATGTATTTGTCAAATAATTTAATAGCATTCAGAATAAAATTCCAAGCTTCATAGTTAACGAACAAAACAATAACATGTATTTATTATTGACATATTTCAAATACTGACAAAGAGCACTAAAAATTAAAAAACAATTACAAAAACGAATGAGCAACAAACTACAATAAGTGCGACCCTCAATATAATAGGCAATATTTTAAATAGCAATAGCCCATTCTAGTCTGTTTGAAGTCGGTGCCAAGCCCGATGCACAATAAGTAATACTGGTGTATGTCAGCTTTATATCAGTACAATAAACAATTAAGAAGTTAATATAATTCTACTGAAACATCGCAGATTTTTAAATTAATAAAGACCAACTAGATCCATTACGTACGCATACTTATCAACTACTTAATATATAAAATCATGTGAGATGTGCATAACACCCTTTGGCTCGTTCAGCATGTTTAAACATTTCACATTCTACCAAACCTATCAAGCACCCATTTGGCTGACTGTAATTATTTTTTAATTTTTAGTGCTCTTTGTCAGTATTGTTTGAAGTCGGTTCAACTTTTTTTAAAGGAATTTATTTTTTTACCATTCACAATAAAAGGGATATTTAACACAAAGAAAATGGAGTTAAAATTTTACTTGAAAATAAGTTAGTAAATGTAGATCTACAGTTTTTTTTATCGAAACCTAAAGAATTGGGGTTTTTTTTCAGACTTCCGTCAGTTATGAACGAATTTGAAAAATATTTAATTTAATTTAGGAGGGTATATGTATATGTTTGTTTCCCCTAGAAGAGGAAAATTTAGGAATAAAGAACACAGTTTGTTACAATGAATCATGATTTAGGCACGTTTAAGTATGTAGTTGATACTTTTTAAAAACTGATTATTATTAAAATTTATTGGCAATTTTAATAATAATCAGTTTTTAAAAAGTCAGCGTAAAAATGCAGTTACGTGAATTATTTTGCTAAACCTTAACAAGACAGTCATTTTTTGGGAAGTCCATAAAAACGGATCATCAATTGTGAATTCAAAACATGACTATAACCGGTATAAACTTTATCCTTAAACTTTGTGAGCGTTCATGTTATGAGCTCAACACTGTGGCATAATCATTCCTACATTATGTTTTACCTCAATGTTTTTTTGACATAACATTCATTTAAATTGAGGGTAGGTGTCATTACAACAGTGTTTAGAGTGATCACGGATTAAGTGTCACTAAATAAATGTCGCATCCCATGTCCATGTCCATGCAATGTCCATGGCGCTCGTCCTTTTCTTTGCCTACTTGGCAATGCATTTCGGCCATTTAAAAAAAGACAAAAATATTATCGAATTATACCATTTACTAGTAATGTGTTACAAGATTATGTAACATCGTACTAAATATTTTTAATTTGTTGCTTTACAGCTTTTGATAATATTTTATTGTTTTTTAAATGTGTACATATGCATTTCATTTTAGTATTACTTGTCATTATTCCAGCTTTTACTGTTTTAAGTTTAAGCATAGATTGTAACCTATTCAATAGTTATTTGTATTAGGTTAAAGACAAAAGAGAAAGGGTTACAAGCAAACTTGCTTTTTAACCGTCCCTAATAACAAGATATGAAAGTTTTAGTACTTTTCTATCTATCCCGTCGCGCGTCGGGGATATAATCGTGAGAATAAAATAATAATAATAATATTCAACCACATTCACACAACGCCATCTAGTCCCAAACTAAGCAGAGATTGTACTATGGGTACTAGACAACTGATATAAATACGTATATACTTTTCTTTTTGTAAATACATACTTATTATATATAGAAACACCCAGTCCAAATCAAACATTAAATGTTCAAGCACACAAATGTTTAACTTGAGCGGGAATCGAACCCGTGACCTTTGGAATAGCAGCCCGTTACACTAACCACTACGCCACCCGGTCGTTTATGCTGTAACATATACAAAGAAGATAATACCCAGTGTCGTGTCAACTAAGTCGACACTCCTTAGCCGAGGATCCAAGTACATAAAGAATATACTTTCGAATTACATTCTCATCCGCAACAAGGACACATGTCACGGTGGCACGATTGGACTGAAATCGAACAAAAGCAACCGTTATAGGGCCTCGAATTGGAAGTTTCTCGGCTGACTAATCGGCCAACAGGCTCAATAGACACTGGATATAAGAATTTGTTAGGAGCGTTCTGGATTTAATTTGGGATGGAATTAGTTTATACTTGGTCTGCAATAGCACATAGGCAGGCACATACTTTGTATCCTGGCAAAATGGATTATCGACAATGAATGGAGCAATAAAATGTATTGATTTACGCTTGTATCTTCGAAAGGGTAGTCAGGGGCCTGTTAAATATACTCGCTTGAGAAACAGATGGATGGATGGATAGGATGGTATACCTGAATCCGAACTTCTTATAACATATTAAAAACCATATTGATGTATCTAATTAAATATCCCGTAGCATCTTGTTTTGTCACGTTTCGCCTGATAGTAAACGTCATTATTGCATAATGTCGCTTTCGTGTTCTTTAAAATAAATTTAATTCGCTATTTTTTGGTAAACAGAATTTTATAAACGTTTTCCTCCTCAAAACTATATTAGCCCATTGCTTTTAATTAATTTAATAAAATACGTAACTATTTGCACGTGTTTATGATATACTAGCTGAACCGCGCAACTTCGTCTGCGTCTCTCAATAGTAATAAATTTTCTCCGTTTTTGAAACATTCTTCATTGGTGCTCCGCTCCTATTGGTCTTAGCGTGATGATATATAGCCTATAGCCTTCCTCGATAAATGGGCTATCTAACACTGAAATTTTTCAAATCGGACCAGTAGTTCCTGAGATTAGCGCGTTCAAACAAACAAACAAACAAACTCTTCAGCTTTATAATATTAGTATAGTTTCATTTAAAGATATTCATAACATGCATAAATTCAAATTGAATTATGCGCATGCAAGCATACAGTCTAGATTAAAACAGCTTTTACATATCACAACACGTTTGAAAATTGAGGTCATTCAACTTTATTATTTTACTCGACTTCGAAGTTTTACCGAAGTCTTGTTGTTTGGAAAACCAGTTTTTTTTTTCCTTTAATGACAAATGTGAGGGCCAAATTAACGTATGTCAGGATAAAAAGATTTAGTTTGTTTTTTTTTTGTTTTTATATGAGCTATTACGCCGCAGAATGGAGTTTATACTCCGTGTAATTTCAAGTAAAAAACCCGGATAAATGCAAGTTGGTGCTCGCGCATGGAGGTGAGGGTTCTGTTTATGTATGTGTGTCAGAAGATCTTAGAACATTTTATGATGATGGGTAGAATCCCAACTACAAAAAATATTTAACTTATCGGTCTAAAAATAGCTGTTGTTTTTGTTGTTAAAACTTCAAAGGACCACAAACATAAGTATTTGATATTAATTTCATCTTAATACCTCAGAAGAATGGTCTTGACAAACAGACTGATAGACAAATAACGAAGATATCTTATATGTTGTATTTTCCTTTTAGAATACAGAACCCTAAAAATAATAATATAAAACCACATTTTATTTTAACGTTGGGGAAAAACACATCCACCGCATAATTTTTAGATAAGTATTTGCATAGTTATGATAACACTTAGAATTTGCAAAGCTACTTACGATTTTACTTAACAATGACAACCATAGACAACGACTATATGCAAACATCGTGAGATGCCTATAAAAACGTGATGTAACTGCCAGCCTCTTATCACAACCAAAACTATCTGGTCAAGTTGTCAGCGACTTTACAGTACATACTTAAGCCATGATCACTTTAATATGGTACGAATTTATTTTTTTAGTGTTCCGTGGGCTTGAATTGAAACACGGGGTCCTTAATGGCTCACTTGTGGGTCTATCTATCCATTTGCTGTACCTTATGACCTTTCAAAATGTAAGAGGTTGTGTGTCTTAAAAAATTTTTTTTTTTTTAAGTTTTAAATTTAATAATTAAAATGACTAATAAAGTTGTGTCAGAAAATATACGAATATTGAACTTCCCTCGCCTCCGTTATCTCCGCTCCGCTCCGTTAAATTGCTGAGTTTTATATTAGTAGTTTATTTACAAATAACACCAAAATGTGCCTGAATAACATAGTTAATCTCTGAATATTGTATCACAAACCTCAGTCCATGTGAGTCCGACTCGCATTTGAATGTTTTATACTTTTTAAATAGGTTCCTATTATTCATTGGTGTATGCTTATTCTGACCATAAAAGGAGAATATTTTATTTTCAACTATAATTTATATTCTCAGTCTGTATAGTTGATACAGCATTCTTATTGATAATTTTGCATGTAGGTTTTGGACGTAAGTGTGATTTAGAGAGCGAATAATTTAGAATAATTAAAAAACAAATTAAACCGTCATTGCCACGATTAACATTTAACGATTTGTAATCGTTAATTGTAAAAACAATTTGAATTTGTCCAACACAGCCAACCGCTACATTATCAAAACAATTCTGGCAAAAATGTCGTTTGAGATTCATTTGAAGCAGTCAATAGGATTTATGTTATTTGTAATTATTGCGCATAATTCACAATACACCTAAATCCCGCCAACGACAGTGTATTTAAAACTATACATTAATTATCTATCAAGTGTCTCAAGTTTTCTATCAGTATTAATTGCATTTCGAAAGTGGTTCATTCTTTTTACGTCAACAATTTCCTTTTAAATGAGCAAAAAAATAAGTGTATACTACGCCAAACGTCAAGTCAATGAAAACTACTGTGCTGATTAAGGATGTCAGGTTAGACCTTGTGGATACTACGACATTTTTAGGTATAAGGCTAGATTCCAAGCTACGTTGGGGCCCACATATTAATAAATTATCGAGTAGACTCAGCTCAGCTGCATACGCAGTAAGAAAAATTCGGGAGTTGACTGATATTGATACAACACGACTTGATTACTTCAGTGATTTTCATAGCATAACATCGTACAGTATTCTACTGGGTTTTGTGATGCAGAAGAGAAAGATTCGAGCAATTTATAATTGAAGAAATTGTAGTTAATTGAGGCACAAATTTAAATAAATAAACATAATGACAGTGGCATGTCAACATAGATAACTCTTCGAAAAGAAGTGATGTTCATTCTATAAATACCAAAAATAAACTTATTGTGCCTGCCTCTAGGTCAAAAGATAAATATAATTATTCTAAATATTAAGATTTTATAATAAAATCCTAATTAATAATAATAAGACTTAGATATAAACAAATTTAATTCCCAATAAAACGTAAATTATGTCAAAAATCATTACTCAATTGTGGATTTCATAGAAGACAAGAATGCTTGGGATTAATTTCGTACCGGCTATTTCTTGAGCGGAAATGTGGTGTGGGCTAGTGTGTTTTGTATTTTTTTTTCCATTGTTTTTGAATTTTATTTCACTTTCATTTCTATTCCGTCTTTTTTCTTTATCTTTTTTTTTCTATTCATTAACTTTTAGTCCTTAATAACTGACATATAGGCCCACATAAAAACAATGTTGTTTTATAATTAATGATGCCGTTCTGTCTATCTGTTAATTAAAAAGGAGTATCCGTGAGTTTCTTTGCACTGTCTTTTCATAAGGCTCCAGCCTTTGGAAACAGGCGGTTTTGGAACGGCACAGGCATATAATGTAATAGATTTTCGATAAGTATAATTTGATAATATTTATTTTGCTAAATATTTATATTTCATTATAAGGAGTAACTGAGGTAATTTTTCCTCTCAGAAAAATCATATCAAATTTTGCCCGGTCCGGACATCGAACCCGAGGCCCTGGACTGCAATCTCCTACCATACTATACCACTAAGTCAGCGCTTTTCAAATTCCACGCGAACGAAAAATTACACTCAGACAGAACAAGTTATCGTGATCGAGACAATATTTGTCGGGGGGTGGGAATCAAACTCACAAGCTCTGTCCCAGCAGTCAGGATCGCTAACCATCTGACCAACAGGCTCGTACTTAAGTATATATTCACTTGTTGGTAGAATTATCAACGTTATAAAACAAGTTTTCCATTTTCACTTTCAAGGTATAAGGCTGTTTATACCGCCAATGTTGTTGAATCTTTCGATACAATGTTCTACTAAATACAATTACACCATACACACATGCAGTAAATATGTATTAAGATAATACTTGTACACCATTCTGGTAGTACAGTAGCACTCCGGGAGTGCCGTCAGATGTGAAAACTTTTTTTTGTGATTATAACAGGAAAAATTGTTGTTTTTTTTCGGTTCGAAAAGTTCCGACATGAATCAATGTTGTACGTACACACACAATATATGTTTATATGATATATACTTATATTATCAATGTTTTTGAACCAAAACTCAACTCTCGTGTAAATGGGGCCAATATATCTAGATGCAGACATACAGAGGTGTCGGTAACGGTACGGTGTGGCTCATTGTGATTGCATTGATGAGAAATGGGGAACATAACTGAAGCGAAAGTCGATCAAACTTTTATAAAAGTTAATTATTGCTTTAAAAAGTTGAATCGACTTCAGAATAAAAAGAATAAGAGCAAAAATATTTAAATAAATATAATTGTAACGACTCAAATAATAATAATATTCTACCACATTCACACAACGCCATCTAGTCCCAAACTAAGCAAAGCTTGTACCATGGTACTACACAACTGATATAAATACATATATACTTTTTTTTTTGTAAATACATACATATTATACATAGAAACACCCAGACCAAATCAAACATTAAAAGGTGCACACAAATGTTTGACTTGAGCGGGAATCGAACCCGCGACCTTTAGGATAGCAGTCCGTTACACAAACCACTACGCCATCCGGTCGTCTAATGTTACAAATAAATGTTACAATCAACTCCTCCAATTTTCTTCTGATTAATTTCGTTGCGGGCTCCAAGACAGTTTAATTTCTTCCTGGGACTTCCCGAGTGTCATAACTCGGTGTGTTCGTGGGTCACTGCTGTGGATCCTGGTGTACAGGAGTTACAGTGGTGGGCGTGTGGGTGGGATTAGTCCCAATTTAAAAAAAAAATCAAATATTACCACTAACGTACAGGAGTTAATAAGGCAATGGACCGGGCAGGCTGCGAAGGACTAAGCAAAACAAACTAAACGAACCGACGAACGTCTCAAAAGATATTGACTTCTTGAAGATTATTGACCGTTCTTTTTTAAAAGACAAACTTAACTTTACCATTCTATAAATACTCCCCGTAAAACAATGTAGGTACGTCACAGTAAATTTTCCATGTGCTAAATATGTGTTTAAAGCAGCAAAACAACTTTTTATAATATCAACATATTAACTGCTTTTGGTTATTTTCCTTAACTTGCATCTAGTCATTTTTTAGGGTTCCGTACCCAAAGGGTAAAACGGGACACTATTACTAAGACTCCGCTGTCCGTTCGTCCTGTATCTCATGAACGGTGATAGTCAAACAGTTGAAATTTTCACAGATGATGTATTTCTGTTGCCACTATAACAACAAACACTAAAAACGTACTAAAAATATATTTAAGCGGGGCTCCCAAACAATAGACTGCCGTTTGCCGTTTTTATAGATAATGGTACGGAACCCTTCGTGCGAGAGTCCGACTCACACTTGGCCGGTTTATTTAATTTGTCTGTTGTTTAATTTTGTTGATTTAGAAAGTTGGTGTTTTACAGCGTTAAGTAACCGCAGATATAATTGCTTGAAATTTATGTTAATTTGATACCTCCATACGTTCCTGGGAAAAAGAGCCTTGACAGACAGACGAACTTAGGCAGATAGACGGATATTGAAGTGGTCCTATAAAAATCTTGTTTCTTTTTAAGGAACGGCTCCCTAAAAAGATACAGGTAGACGTATAACCTGCTCTTTTCTAGTTTTACACGTTAAAGGTTCGTAATCTAAATTAATATTACAAAGCTGAAGAGTTTGTTTGTTTGGTTGAACGCGCTGATCTTAGGAACTCTACTGGCTCGAATTTAAAAACTGTTTTAGGATTAGATAGCTCATTTATAGCTATATAACATCACGCCACAACCAATAACACCCGAGCATCAATAAAAAATATTGCACAACAGCTAATTTTTTTTAAAGGTTGACTAGCAACCGAACTTACTAGTTTTTCTGTTAACCCCGCTAAGCTAAATTGCATGTGTGAGGAGTGGGTTCACGTCGGTACTGGTCTGGATTCGAACCCACGAGCTCTTGATCGCAAGTCCAATGCCTTAACCACTAGGCTACCGCCGCTTTTATTCCTTTTGAGAGATGCATACGAAGTTGCGCGAAGTACGAGTATTATTCAATTCGAACGCGTAGTTCCTGAGATAAGGGCGTTCTACCAAGCTGTTGGCTTACTCTTTAGGTTAATGGTATTAGTGTAGATGTCATTATCATTGTCATTATTATTAGTTCAAATAAAAGTTATCGTGTTATTAAATTATTTATTTCTTAAAGATACTTATGAATTTATAGTTACTTGACAACATAACCATATAAGAAAAATCTATTATTTGCAGATGCGATTTCCAGGTCATAATATTCATTATGTAATAAATAAAATAAGGACAATTTCAAGACGTTTATTGTTAATTGGTTTTATATAACTAATTACGTAACAACTACATCACATCACAACTTTTTGTGGTAAAAGAACTACGCTACGATTTATGAGATTCTGCGTTTTTTATGTTATTTTTTATAGGATTAGGTAGTAAAGAGGCGCGGAGCTAAAATATAACTTGTGAGTCTAGTTCATTTAAATAAAATATATGTATAATATCTACGTATGTTCTAGTTTGTCGTCTACAATTTTTCTTACCGTAATTGTTTTTAGTCCATCCTAAGGTTGCCTGAAACTGATTGCTCTAGTACCCTTTATACATTATTTTTGTTTTATAATCTCAGTAAAACCCTGGTGTATAAATAAAGTATTATCCAACTCTGTCTACCGTCGACAAGGTGGAAAGAAGAGAACCACCTCCTCAATAATACTGGTTTCGTTAGACCAATCAATATACAGATATGCACTATGTTTCAGTCATAGACAAGTTGCCTTGTCTATGATATGTCATAAACGAGGCAAAAAAATACATATCAAAGATGTATTTCTTTACTATTTAAAAATAAAAAACGAGTGCGAGTGACAAGTGTTTTTCAAGATAACCAAGAAACGTGTTCAACAGTTTCTGACTTTATCTGTGACTTAACATTGCGTTTCGAAATATAATAGGAAAAAAACACGAGAAGCTATGGTATAATATTATTTTATCTGTTCTTAGTATTTTGTTTATAATCACGATGCTTTCAAATCATCTTATATTACTTTGATCGCATTTGATCAAGGGATACATAGGCATTAATAGGTATGTGTATAAATTGAATTTATAAATTTTAAATAAAACATGAATAAATACAAATTTATGGAGACCTTGTATTTATCTTTGCAATGTTGAAATGCCTGTTTAAACAAAATGTTTTACAACGTGCACCTCATTCTATTGAGTTATAATGTACCTATTAGTAATATTTTAATGCCTCATTCGACATATCTGAAGATACGGCTTACATAAATATTATTTTAAAATTCCTCTTTTCGCAATGTGACACGACATCGATTTTTTATTTTGAAATATTATGTATTGGATTTACATTGTTACAAGTGTCTCCCATCTCTAATATGTGCCTACATATGCATCCATTTCCGTGTGGTGACGGAATAAGAATACGGTTCATCCATTGTGTGTCGGTATAGCCGACAGGGAGCAAACTCTGTAGGACAATAGTAATGCAAAGAGGAGGAAAACTTAAAACAAAACCTATACCAATAGTGGTGTGCGTGGTATAGTAGGCCAAAACCTCCTTGTGGACTATGAAATGTGTTGTGATGATGACATATGCATTTAGATACATAGTATCTACAAATTGTGACACTTAAAATACCAATCGAATTGAGAACCTCCTCCTTTTTGAAGTCGGTTAAAAAATTACATATACATATCTGTTTATATTTCAAGTTCTTTTCCTATGATTAAATTTTTAATTCGTGTTTAGGAATGTCATTGTTTGCACATTTAAAGATTTTCACAATTATATATTTCTTAATAAAAATTATTAATTACAGACGATTATGTCATAATTAAACTCACTCACTTTGTACGTAACAATACCTTATAATACGTATAAAATTTAATTATCTTTACCGTTTACTTACATATTTACTAGCTACATATTTTACTTATAAGAAAACGCAATAGATAAACTGCTTAAAGGTGGTTTAATCACAATTAGTAACATAACAGTACATTTAATTAGTTTTGTACTTGTGTACATCGGCGGACTTAATGCCCGGCATTCTCTACCAGCCAACCTTTGGCTGGTGTAGAAATCTGGTGAAGTAGGTGCACTGAGCTTACAAAATGTTTATGTCGAATTCTTTACTCAGGTATATATTTTGACAGCTGTGATCTTTGTTCACGTGAGACAAGCTGAAACTAGTCTCAAGCGGTGATTTCTAGGGCATTTTAGTTGTGCACCAGGGACTTCCTTTCTAGGGTATACCTGGTTCCCCGGCTATTAGTACCCGGCAACGGCGTGCGGTGGTTTTAGTCGGTTCGAGTCCGACATGCCACCGACAGGTGGTATCCGAGGGAACTTCCGCACGGAAAAAAAAAAAAAAGGGCATTTTAGTTGAAATGAATGTGTTTCACGATGATTTGTTTCTGAATAATTACGAAAGATTTACTTTTTTTACGAAAGAATCACTTGTCATACTAAATTCAATTCACTTTATTAATCTTAATTGATATTAAATTTACTGAAATTTACATTTACACACACAATACTTGTTTAAAATTAAATCACCAAAACCTTTCGGTTTATGGTCAAAGTATAATATTATTCTAGTAATATAAATTTTAGAAATATAAAAATAAAAACATTGTTTAACATTTCAACATGACAAGACAAGTGTTGATAAATAACTTGAGCATTACGTTACAGTCTATATCTAGATATTTTTATTTTAATATTTATTATATTTAATATTGAATTACAAGCTTGTCAATATGTTAACATTGCTACACTAGCCAATAGTTTACTAAATAAAAGTTTACAGAAATTATGTTTGTAAAAGAAAATTATTTTTTAAATAATTAGCTGCGTAATACGGAATAATAATGTCATTCATGCGGAAACGTAATTAAGAACAGACTGTAAGTTCATATCAATACTTAAAACTAGTTTCAACTGAGTGAAACTTAAAACGCGTTCTATAATAAGATCGATTCTTAAGTTTTGATCTGCACTTAAAACTAGTTTTATTCAATCAGCGTTCAACCGATGCTTGAGATTTCTTTTGAAATGAGGGCCTAGGACTTCAGGATATACACACCCGTATGGTTTAGTTAGTCAATGTAATAATAATGCGTTTGTATATTTGGGTGCGTGATGTGAGTATGACTGCGTATTGTGATTGTGTGAGTGTTTGTGTGTGGGGATGTGCGTCATTTTCTTTTTTAATATTTTGTCCTTAAAATACGCTCTGTTTCACGTTTTTACATATCTTAATAAGAGATATATTATATAGTTTTTATTGAAATGAAATGATGAAATGATATTTATTTCTGCAAGTAAATCTTTACAGATATTTTTGCAAGTCGGACTACGGACGGACGCTATTATAAGACATTAAACTTCCATGGACCCTATTGTTGAATTATTAATGGTTCTTTTATCGTGTGCAATTGTATAGAAGACAATACATATAAATCTATTCAACTTCATAAACGATTTCATGAGTGTCAAACCAAAGAGCATGGTTAATAAAGTCTGTCGATTTTTACAAAGAATATATAAAATTAAATGTAGGTATTTCAACTAAAGAAAAGCCAACAATAATAAATTGAATCGACATATGTTATATGTGTAATTAACTGATTATCCGTGTGGTGACGGATTAAGAATACGGAGAGTCACTCTGCTCATCTCGTGGGTGTCGTAAGAGCAAACTACGCAGGACAACAGCACTGCAAAGAGAAGGAAAACTTGAAACAAACCCTTTTTTTTTTTTTTTTTTTAACGTGTGGAAATCCCCTCGGACCGTCACCCCTCCGGGGTTTGCGGCGGGGTGGTGTGTCGGACTCGGACCGACTAAAACCACACGGTGTGCCACTCTGCGCCTGTAACAGGAGGGATCCGGGAACAGCTGTTGTTAAGACATCCGGACCCCTCCTAGCGCCAGCCCGCTCCTGGTGCGGGCTCCGTCTCAGTGTTGTTCCTCTCTATAGGCGACGTCCGGCACACGCGGACGCCGCCCCCTCGCGGCTGGCCAACTAATGCGGGTGGAGGGGAAACCCACCCCGTCCACCCGCGGCCACACTCAGGGCGGCATGAGGCTGTGGTAGGCGGGCCTCCGCCGCCCGGTTCGCCGGCGGCGGATCGGGTCCGAGTGGAGGTCGTCCTCCCGGGCCCTCTCCGCCGCCTCCTTCCGCGAGATTACTACCTCGCAGAAGGTTGCGACCGCGGTAAAACAACTGTTGCTACCGGCCATGGAGCGTACTACGGCCGGTAGCGAGAGATCCACTCCGATGACTGCAGTGAGGGCCCGGCGCTGCGCCGCCCATTCGGGGCAGACCGCCAGCGTGTGCTGCCCCGAGTCCTCACTGCAGTCGCAGTGGTGGCAGGCGGGACTCAGTTCCCTCCTAGCGACCGTGTGCAGGTACTTTCCGAAGCAACCATGCCCGGAAAGCACCTGCGTCAGCCGGAAGGAAAGGGTCCCGTGCTGCCGCCCTGCCCACTCGGCGATGACCAGCTGGAGAGCCTCCACGGCGGCAAAGCCAGCGCGTGGAGTCTCCAGCCGGAACGACCAACGAGCCATCGTGGCTCGGCGAGCGGCTTCGCGCCACTCGCGCACATCCTCGGGCGGAGGGCGAAATCCGCTCTCCGCCCGGAAGTCAGCCACTCGCCGATAAACTTCGGCGAGCACTTCCGCCTCCAAATCCCACGGGGGAGTTCCGGCCAATGCGCATGCCACCTCCGTCGAAACGGTGCGGTAACCGCGTATGGCTCTGACCGCCATTACCCTCTGAGGGCGCCAGAGGCGTACCCTATTCTGGGCGGTCAGAGCCGCCGCCCACACCGGTGCACCGTACAGTGCCATTGACCGGACAACCCCCGTGTACAGCCGTCTTGTCGCGACGCTGGGTCCACCCATATTGGGCAAGAGCCGCCCTAGGGCAGACGCAGCGCCGACCAGCTTTGGAGCAAGCTGTCGGAAGTGCTCGTCGAAGAGCCACCTCCCGTCGAGGATCAGGCCCAGATATTTCATCTGGGCCCGAACCGGTACGAGGACCGAGTTGACCACGATGGAGGCGCCAGGGGGTGGACCACGACGGGGCCCATGGAATAGCAGGGCCTCCGTCTTATCTAGGGCCACCCGTAAGCCCAGCGCCTCAATGCGCCCGACCACCAGGGAGACTCCCCCTGTGGCCAGGCGCGCCGCCTCTTGGAAGTTTGCCCCCCGGGCTGTCACGAGGGTATCGTCTGCGTAACAGATTACACCCAGCCCGGGGGGGAAATCGGCGCGAAGGGCCCAGTCGTACCCTATGTTCCACAAGAGGGGTCCAAGAACAGACCCCTGTGGAACACCGCACGACATGGGCCGACACCTCAGATTACCTTCTCGGTCCTCGTACACGACGGTACGCTCCTCTAAATAGTCTGCCACCAGCCGCCTCAGGTACTTTGGCACCCCATGATAGTGGAGTGCTTCCCTGATGCAGCTGAATGGCAGACTATTGAATGCGTTGGCGATGTCCAATGACACCGCCAACAGCACGCCGCCACAGCTCACAGCCTCTTCGGTCACTGCCCTCAGGCGCAACACAGCGTCGACTGTCGAACGCCCCGCCCGAAAACCAAATTGGGCGTCCGACAGATCGGGGCCCACCTCGCAAAGGTGCCGGACGATGCGGGCAGAAAGAACCCTCTCAAACAATTTGCCCGCCTCGTCCAGCAGCACGATGGGCCTATAGGCCGCGACCGAATCGGCAGGCCGTCCCGGCTTCCTCAATAGGACCAGCTTCCCGCTCTTCCAGCACTCAGGGAAGCGTCCCGACGCCAAGCTAGCGTCGAACACCTCCCCGAGGCGGTCTGCCAAGTGGTTGAGGGCCAGGGCCAGCACTCGGGCCGGTACCCCGTCTGGCCCAGGGGCGGTGTTCTTGGAACGGATCCGTAGAACAGCCGCCCCTACCTCCGAATCCCGGACGGGCGGAACATTTTCCTCCCCGTGCTCCCCGTCGTCTCCGGCCAAGGAGGCCATCGCCGGGGGAGTGTGTTCCGCTCGTTGCGGGAAAAGGCCCTCAACCACTTCTCGCAGGAAGCTGGGCTGGAGAGTCTCCGTAAGGGGGGGGCCCGACGCGCGGAGCTTTTGTCGCACCGCGCGGTAAGGGTGACCCCAGGGGTCACGATTAAGACCCTCCAGCATCTCCTGTCTTTTTTCTTCTTTGGCGCGGCTAATGGCCAGCTTCAGAGTTTTCCGCGCCCGTCGGTACTCCTCATGAAGCCGGTCCTCCTCACCGTCTCCACGGTGACGCCGCCGACTGCGCGTGTAGGACCTCCGGGCACGTGTACAGGCCGCACGGAGGTCCGCCAGCTCCTGGGACCACCAGTAGACCTCCTTCCTTGGAGGCCGACGACCTCGAACGCGGGGCATGGCCGCATCGCATACATGCGTAATCGCATCGCGAAAGCGGCCAGCCCCCACGTCGACCTCCTCGGTCGGAGCCTGAGGAGACAGCCACGAGTGAATTATGGCTGCCTCCTCTAGTAGGTCCCGGTTCAGCCTGGCAACAGCCCACCGCGGAAAGCGGGATAAACGCCGCGCCACGTGACCCCTACTGGAGTCCTGGGTCCGGGAGAGCTCAAATCGGATATACAGGTGATCCGAGAGCGTCTCAACCTCTTCCAGGACACGCCAGTTCCTTACTCGTGCGGCGAGGGCAGGGGTAGCGAACGAGAGGTCCACTATCGACCCCCCCTGCTGTCGCACGCACGTGTTGGTGGAGCCTCTGTTTAGAAGACAGAGGCCCACCGAGGCCGCCCACTCCTCTACGGCCTCGCCCCTGGCGTCCGTCCTGGGGGAACCCCACGCAATGGACTTTGCGTTGAAGTCCCCCAGCACAAGGACGTGCCCAGACGCTAGTCGCCGTATCGAGGTCTCCAAGCTGGTCAGGAAAACCTCGAAGTCGTTCAAACTCCGGTTGGGGGAGAAATAGACACCATATATGGTGATCCCCCCCCACTCGACGGCAACATATCCAGTGCCCTTGTCTCTTAGCGACAAGGGCGGGGAATGAGCCGTCGTGGAACCGACGACTGCCACGGAGCCGTCCCAGTCACCCATCCAGTTTGGACGGGGAGGGACAGAATAGGGCTCCGCGACTACGGCAACACCTATCGACCACTGTGCCATGGTTTGCAGGAAGAGATCCTGCGCCGCGGCACAGTGGTTCAGGTTCGTCTGGACCAGGAGGTTGGAGACTTGATCCATTACTGGATCGTCTCTACAACCTCCTCCATGGGCGACGACGTCGACGCACGAACTATATCGGAGGCAGCCTGGGTCGACTGGCTAACCCCCGACGTCTGCCGAGAACTGCGGGGAGGCTTGCAGCCTCTCTGCCCCATCTGGTGATTGGCGGGCTTATTGCCCGCCGCACACACTGGGCAGTGAGGGGCGGCAGAGCATTCTGCCGCCTTATGCCCCGGTTGACCGCAGCGGAAACACAGTCCGCCGCAGTCAAAACAACTGTCGCACTTGACGCGCGTGTGTCCCGATGCTAGGCATTTGTAGCATCTCATCGGTCTCGCCGCCAGGACTGTGATCCTGGCGCTCACGAAACCGATGAGCAGCCTGCCGGCGTCGGCCAATACTTTGGCCGACGCTACGGGACAGCTGACCCACACGGCGCCAAGCCCTCCTGGACCGGGGCGGATGGTGCCGACCCTGACGTTGTCCGCGCTGCACCCCGTCTTCTCCCGGATTACAGCGCGGACATCTTCGGCCGTCACAGAGTCGTCCAGGCCCGAGATGCGCAGCTCTGCGCACTTAGTAGGCCTGGCGATCTTTACACCATCCGTGGCTGTAAAGAGTCCCCGCAGCTTCTCGGCAAATGTGTCCGCCGTCTTAGCGCCTTCAGCCCCAGGGAACTCGAGGACTCGAGCTCCCGTCTGGGCGAGGCGCATTCTGACCCCCACCGTTCCAAAATCGTTGGCGAGGCTGTCCCGGGCCTTTTTGAAGACGGCCGCGTAGGACAGCCCGCCGTCCGCCGCCTCCGGGGACACGGTCACCACTACAGCCGCGGTTTTGGGCGGCTGCAGCTTCCGCGGCCTCTTTGTGGAGGCCGTTGCCACCGGTGGCGAAGGCTGGGCTTGGGCTGCTTTTTTGGCAGCCTTTTTGGCCCGCCTTCGGGACTTCTTGGAGCCCCTCGCCTCCTGCCAACCCTCGTTGGAGGGGGCAGGTGCGGAGGGGCCCGGCAGGGGTGTCGGAGTGGGGAGCGGAGGGAATGCCACTCCGCTCCTCGGCGCCGTTTTAGGCCCCGTCTTGGCCGGCGCCTGGGGATGTGCCTTGGCCGGCGCCTTAGCCGGTGCCTTGGCCGGCGCCTGGGCCGGTGCCTTGGCCCCCTCCTCGGCTTTTGGGGAGCCGATGGAGTCGGGGCAGACGCCGCCGCCGCGTAGGAGACGCGGCCTTCCACTACGGGGAGCGCGGTCGGAGCGGCGGCCTTAGGCCGCTGTGTCGACGCGAGCGGGGGGCGCACAACCGGCGCAGGGGGCAGTCTCGCCTCCAGGCCAGCCAGGCGTCCGTCCAGCATATTCCCAACTGCGATGAGGATTTCTCGCAGTTGGGAGTCAAATGCCCCTGAGTTGGTAGTAGGGGCAGGCTGGGACGCGGACGGGGCTTCCCGCTCGGGGAGGTTCGCCTGGAAGCGGGCGAACTGAGCGCTCAGCTCGTTCACCCGCTCCGTCAGCCTCTCGTTGGCCACCTGCAGGCGAGACACATCGCCCACTAGGCTCTCCACGACCTCCGACAAGGCGGAGGAGGAGTCCTTAAGGGCCCTCACAAACGAGCCCTTAAGGTTCACGGACTTGGTGGCCACCTTGTCGATGACGGCCACCGCCGCTTTCGCCCTCTCCTGCAAAAGATTGAGACAATACTTAAGAATCCTTGAACAGATATCCAAATGCACCGGCTCCCGAACCTTGAGCAGGAGATCCGCGATCTCCTCCTCCGCTACGGCCTCGCCGTCCACTCGTACGCTCCTGTAGGACTCCGCGTTTGAGAACGCGGAGCCTGACGGGGTCGAGACCGGGGCCGTTTTGCGTGCCCTCCCTCGGCGGCTGCTTGCCACCTTTGGTGGCATCATTTCGCCGGACGTGTCGGTTTCCACGTCCCCTGAGCGTCCGCGTTTTCGGCTGTCGCTTCGCTCCGCCTCCATGGCCTCCGCGCCATCCGACGAAGCGGCGGATCCAGAACGCAGCCGATCTGATGCTCTTCGGCTCCCAGAGACCAGCGTCAGACTGACTTCTGGGAGCCCCATCGAGATAGGCGTTCCCGACACCATCTCACCCTCAGTGGACGACCCATCCGCTCCACTATTCCTCTTCACCTTTGCACCCTTCGTTTCAGAGTCCGTTTTGCTTGCCTGTTTTCGTTGTATATTTGTTTCCGTTCGTTTTTTGTTTTGGTTAGACTTTATGTGTTCCATGATAAATCCCACGAGTGGGGGAGAACTAAAGGTCCACCCGGGCAGAGATCCCCCATTACCCGGGCAAGCGTAAGTTTTTAACCCAACCGAGGGGTCCGCAGGTACCTCGGCTTGGAGTGCGCTCGCGACTGAACTTCCCATCAGCCATGCATCCCCTGGCCACGCACCAGAACACGGGATTCGGGGAATTTTTTAGAGAGGTTATCTTCCTCGCGGTCCGGGCGGTTAAGCCAAGACCCTCGCCCCCGATCAGAGCCGCGAGACTTAACCACAGCGCTCTTCTCGGGATTACGATATGCCGACGGTTGACAGGGAGACTACGTCCCCCTGCCTGCTCGGTGGTAGTGTGAGTACACGCCGAGCCCGTCCTCCTTTCTCCACCGCTATCAGCGGAGAAACTGTGGCCCCTACAGGGCCCCGCCATCAGGTTTTTTACCGAGGTTTCCTCCTCCATGCTCCGAAGAGCGAAGAGCCAGCAGGGCAACCGGCAGACACGCCCACCCTGCTGGACCAGGCCTTGCCCGAGAGCCGATGAACGGCTGCCTCTTCTGCTAGAATATTGGCCGCTGGCGATAATCCTCTCCTCCAAGAGGACAAGGAGGAAACAGTACCATCTCCAGCGTTTCCAGGGTGCACCACGAGGAGGTTTTCTAGCCCAGCACCCCAAACAAACCCTATACCAACCCGTCTGGTCAGCGTTGTATATTAGGCTAAAATCGCCTTTCTAAGGAGAGGCCTATGTCCAGCAGTGGACAATTAAAGGCTGTTGATGATGATGATGATTTATTGATGACATAAGGATTTTCTCTTATTTTCTTATTTTAGAAAAAAAGACGAAAGTTCTTATAGTTTTTATGTCTTTCCTCTCGTTTTCCTGCAATCTGTGGGAGGGATTCTGTGACAGAGGACGGCAGTGTGTAACAGACCACGCTTATATTTTTACAAATTAGAAAAGGTTATGCTGCAAAGCACTTTATTTATTTTTAAATCATACTTAAAGTGGAAAAATGAGGGTTGATTGATTGTGAACCCATTAATTTTTATCCATGCACCTACCGATTCTATTGAAACTTGGCAAAGAGTATGTACATCTGATGACGGAGACGGAAGACGATAAAACATTGTTGAAATTTTTATTTAACAAAACAGTTAATTAATTTAAATAAGTTACTTATCTCACTTAATTTGAAATTTTCAAAAATATATTATTTATTTTATTTTAGATAAAAAAAAGAAATAAAAATCTTTTATTACATTGAACAAATAAATGACCGACGAAAAACAAAAAAATATAAAAAGAAACTTGGTGGCCTTATTAAACTTTACATTTCTGAAAAATGAAATATGTAAAAACGGGAAAAAATTAAAATTCGTAAAATACACATTTAAATACGCGATAAAATAAGAACGTGTCTTTTTGTCCGTCATTTTATAAGTATTTAATGTGACCAGAATAATTAATTTTCTTTCGTGTATATTTGGCACCGACAGAACATTGCTTAGGTATTTTTTATTGTACGATATTTACATAACATCAGTTGTGGGACACTTAATTTCACAGATTAAACGCGGTTATTAAAATACAGAAAAATAAAAATGTAATTTAAAGCGCGCTGTGACCGGGTGGCCGCTGTAAGACGCGCATCCGCCGGGGTCGGTGGGGAATTGGGTTCAAGTGGAAATCTTTGTTATTTTATGTGTTAGATAAAAGGGTTCAACAAAAATATTAGCAACATTTACTTCATGATGCTATTTGCCATTTTTATACAATCGATATGACTAACCTTAACACAAAAATAAATCAGATAATCTATCACAATTTTTTTCATTACCGAAAGTTATTGTATGTGTCATTAGAATCCTAGCTGTTCCTAAAATAAATTGGCCTAAAATAAAACAAGCTTTTACCAAACAAATACTTTTTATTGCATGTACGTATTATAGCAAATCTAATTATATGGCTCACTGGTTTACCACCAAATTATTTAATCTAAGGGAAAAAAAAGACGATTTTATTAATGTTTTTATTTTTATATCCCTTTTTAAATGTGTTCTTAATCCTATATATACCTAAAGATGTTGACAGAGGTGTATTTCACATCCACTTTTCGCGGTCTTAAAATACATTACCCCGACTTAACAGGTCTGAGCCAAAATTTTATTACAGACGACTAGCTAACGAAAGATTCCGGTTTGCCGTTTTATTGGCAATTATAAGATCTTTTATTTTACTTATACTAATTTGAAAACGATTTTCAAATACTTTTCTCTCGCGAAAATTTAATAAATGTCTAAAAAAAACTATTTTTGCTACGTGTAATTAGTGCAATTAGTAGTATTACTAATTGCACTAATTTATTTTATTTTATTTGGCAAAAACAAATAATAACTGTAAGGAAAACACGAACAATAAAAAACGTGTAGAAAATTGTCAATTGAGTTAGTTTTAGTCCTAAATATGGTCTATATTTGCTCATTATTAGCCTCTATTTGTTAATACTAATCTCCTACGGTAGCAACACTAGAACGAATTGTAAAACTGTTTATTTAAACATTGTTTATACACGTGTATTTGTTTGTTTAAACAACATTCAGGACACGACTAGTACTGACTGACATTCACGGCCTATACATATTCATGTCTTGGAAATGTTGTGCATTGTTTTTGTCTGCTCGTAGAATCCTGTCAATATTAGTGTAGTGCGTATCACGTCACGGTATATGAAGATAAAGGGCCTTTCCTACATGGAGGGGACGCCAGAGCAAAATGGTAAGATTAGGCATTGAAAATTCTGTCGCTAAGAAAGATTTTCAATGATGATAATAATTGGCGTCGTAAGCGGTTTGTGTTCTAGCCAACAACTCTGATTTTGCAAGGTTTCTTTGTTGTAAACAGCGTAGAAGCGTTAAACTTCTCAGTAAGGATCCTTGAAGAACGGGTGTTTTCTCCTATTATCACAAAGAATCCTCCGACCAGAAGAGGTCATTATGGCTGGCACGTCCCGTTTAAGTGGTAAATATTGGGAAATTGTATATATTTGTATACAATTCAGCGCCATAACTTTCACATCGCGATGCAGGATTAGTAGGTATTCCGTAGTTCGGTGTGTCATCGTTAAATGGAATCCAAGTAGGTATTTATCATTGTATATAGATGTCGGTACTGTTTTCACTGAAAATAATAACAGACATTATAGATAGACTGTCTGACATTGATTGATCTGTCTATTGGGGATTTAAGAAACAAATCCGTAGCGATTGGTAATCCTACCTCTCTCTCATAATGTCCAAAGTCTAATGGCTAGGAGCTGGCCACTTTTATAAACACGGTCAACAATATTGTTATTCTAATTTCAAACTATTTTTGCATTCTCAAAAAATATTAATAGTTACTGGTCAAACTGCATATATATGCATGGGAATAACGAAGTTATGTACGAGTACCAGGTACTACACGACTGATAAGCCTGGCATTAAGGATGTGATCACAGCCAATGGAACCTGGTCGAAACATCAGGTCTTTATAAATTGATATAGCGTTAAGCTGTTTTAGAGTTATTATCCTAACAAAGTGATGTCATTGCTCGCCATAAAACTAATAAAATCATATTATGTAACTACGGGAAAGTTTTTTACAGCAAATTTTTTGTTACCGGCGTGCGATATTTCGTCAGCGATAGCTCATATTATATTACCTATATGTTTCGAAATATATATGTGAACATGATCAATTACTAGTTATTTAGAGGCCTATGTCCAGTAGTAGACAATTTAGGGCTGTTGATGATGATGATACTAGTTATTAAGAAGAAATGACCGTGCTCATCACACAATTACTTGTCTTGTTAGGAATCGAACCTCTGGCGTAGCAGTAAGGTTTACTAACCACTAGACCAACAGGCCAGTCAATACACATTTTAAATCACTTATCTATACTAAATATTTATAGAAAAGAGCTGTATATTTTTTGTTTGCTTTTTAAACTCTGTAATCTCTGGAACTATAAATCAACTTTGAATAAAACTTTTGAATACATATCATGCTCTTCATGCTAACCTGCAAACTATCAATCAATAATGAAGATGATTTTGTGAAAAAAGACGGAAGTTTGTAACAGGAAACGAGGAAAGCGCGCCTTTTTGATTCGACCAATGAGCGCTTGAGTAAGATGTCAGCTGTAATACATTATATGTGACTACTTTAAGGCACGCTTGTTTTCTTTTTGTATTGAATAGATTGATTGAAGGTCACATTAAGCAACAACCTTTACAACACAGGTGAAAGAACGGCGAGTTGGTTTACTGCATGATAAAATGAAAGGGCAAAACCTGACGCCAATAACATAACGTAAATCTGTTGGTTCGAGTTGTACGCCTTTCCAGTTATCAATGTTATCAAAAAAAAATCATAATAATAACACTATCTCTGTGACAATAACAAAACAACGATTTAAAAAACTACGTTTCTCTTTTAAAATAGTGACTAGTAGTTAAAATACGCGCAATTCAAATAATACAATATCCTTCAAGTAATAAACTACACTTACCATTAAATCTGTCCTAGAGGGAATTTTCTCAAATCTATACAAATAAATAAAATTGGAGTGTCTGTTTGTAATATTAAAATAACCGCTCTTTACTAAATGCATAAGTATGTTTACATGGTACATATGCCAAAATATTTTTTTTTTACAATTTTTGTCTGTCTGTCTGTCAGTCTGTTTGTTCCGGGTAATCTCTGGAACGGCTGGACCGATTTCGACGGGACTTTCACTGGCAGATAGCTGATGACATAAGGAGGAACTTAGGCTACTTTTTTTAGACTAGCTTCGCCCCGCGGCGTTGCCCGCGGTTATAACAACAAACGCGGGTAACACCACGGGTCTCGGCTAGTACCTATATATTATCAGTGTCTCCATAAATCAATATGAAAAAGACGTGATCAGGTTGTGGTTAACTTGAATATATCATTTAAAAATTACAATGGTAATGATTTCTTTATGTTCGCGTTAGTAAAGGCTGTAAATAGAAAGAAACGTGTCTAATCATGGTCATACTATGGATAGTAAACCTCAATTGATTGGCGCTCTTGAAATAATTACCATACAAATATAAGAATACAAGGACAGAAAGTTCACTTTGCAAAGAGGTTTGAATAAATAATCACTCTCGGTAAAAGGAATAAAGTTCAACTTCGTGGTAACTAATTAACTACCACCACCTACTTACCAGTACATATTTTTCATCAGCAATCTTACCTGATTGCGATTAAGCACCTTGTGATTAATCAAAATATTTATTTATATTTCTTACCTCAAATGAAAAAATTAAAGCCTTATATGATCCCTTCCTTGTTCGTTTGTCTGTATGTAATAAATAACTGAAAAAAGAAAACTCTGTTACTCATTGGTTTGTACCAAAGAGGTTTCCTTTCTAAACTATAAATGTATATTGGCAGTTAATTCTCTGCAAACTGTATCTAATATTACAAAAGAACGACAGTAGACTATAAAAAGACATAAATGTCCCATTAGTATTTAGAATTAATGGGATATTCTAACCAATGTTTATTTCTTAGGTATTATTGTCTTGTGAGTGAAAAAAATTGTTCTCATTTTAAAACACGTATTCTAAACAATAGCACTTCGGATGTGTGTATTATAAATCAAAACTCTTTTGTACATCGTTTGAACAGTTGTTAGGTTTGTTTCATTTTATCATAACGTTTTCATGGGAAAGGATATGACGTAAATGTTATACCGATGCAAATGTTATTAAGTATTTTCGAGAATTAAATTTCAATAAATTTGAAAATCTGTTTCAATATTTAACTAAGCTATATTCGTATATTGTGTAAAAGAGTATTTTGCAGTATTTGTAAATAGTTAAAAAAAATGTCTATGGTATACTGGTTTCATGACCTAAAATAAGCACAGCTTGTGGTACGGATAACAGATCAAGACTCAAACTCACATCCTCTGACGTTGTAATTGTATATACTATAGCCATAGCAAAACTTTCTAAAAATCTTGTTTTAATCAAATATTGCTAAATTTAATGTAAATTAAGTTACCTAGGAAGTGGATCGTGGTCGATGTAATACTGTGGCAACTGTTCATACAACGAAAGAAAAACACAATTCAGAATACCATTTAACGAAGATACACCGAACTAAGAAGTAACTGCCAATCCTTAATTTCGCAAATAAAGTTTTCGCCCCCATTAATAAATACCCAACAACGTTCCGACATCAACTGCTGCGGTTCGCCAGGCATGAACAATTCTCCTAGTCCGAGGATCCTACCTTTGTGATGTCCGGACATATAACCCGTTCCTCCACAGTATTGGGTCCGTTTCGAAACGAGACCAATCCCCAGTCCCACAACTAGATTTTACACTAGAGACATCTAAATAATATTATTATGAACACAAAAAGTATCAATCTGTTTGCAGACGTTTTTTCTCTTTTTCAATGTTATTTCCTCACGACCTTCCAACATGTAAATTACTATGTCAAAGTGTGTCACTAATACAAAAGTAGTGTTAATTCTGCTGTGTACGAATGGATTTCTCCGAATCAAAACAGCGGATTACTGTATTTTTCCACACCAGCTTTGAAATCGTTTATTTGATGAGAAAAAAAAGTAGGAAAAAGATATAGAGATTTTTTAATCATCATCTGCAACTCGAAGATACACATGTGTGTTGCTGTCCTTTGAGTGGCTCTCTCTAAATTAGAGAGGTGGGGAGGGGGGAAGCACCGGCCGTTTTATCACCTCGTTTAATACCCTACCAATACCGAAGCATGGATCTCAGAAAAACTCGAATTTATTTAAATAAAAAAGTAAAAAATCTAAAGTGATCTTTTTTAAGGAGAGTTTTTAAAATATCAATATTGGCCTACATTCAGTAAGTCAGTGGTGACTTTTTATGAATACGGAATGTCACCACCTTTATTCATCCGGTGGGTGTAGTAAGTGCCGACTAGGAACAAACTACGCAGGACACCAGCACTGCAAAAAGACGGAAAACTTGACACAAACCCTATACCAACCCGCCTGGCCAGCGCGGTACAGTAGACCTAAACCAAAGGAGGTTTGGCCTACTATACCGCGCTGGTCATACCTAATAAATTACATCAGGATTTCTTTGTTGCGCTTGGTCTTTTAAAGAAGAACGTATAAAGAGTAACAGTTTCAAGCAAAGCATAGTAGGCCAAAACCTCCTTACTAAGGAGAGGCCTATGTCCAGCAGTGAACTATTAGAGGCTGTTGATGTGATGCGAGTCAATTGTTACATTGCTAATAAAACACAGAATTGGTTACTCATTTTAACAAAAAAACACTAAATTTTCAAAACCAATGTAAGTGCTTTTCTAGTTTACGTCACTCGCATTAATCATAGAATACCAGTAAACCAGCCTTAACAACTATTTTCATGTATGTTGGAGGCCGCAATTATCTTTGCGACCATTATCTCAATATTCAATACTTATGATATTGTTGTTTGGAAAATTGTTCCCTGCATTAAACCTTGTTGTTATAGAAACCACGTAATTTTAAAAATGAATTGCTGTTTGTTGTGGTGACGAATTAAGAATACGGATTATCACCACTCACCACCCCTATTCATTCCGTGGGTGTCGTAAGAGACGACTAAGGGAGCAAACTACGCAGGACAACAGCACTGCAAACAGAAGGAAAACTTGACCCAAACCCTATACCAACCCGTCTGGCCAGCGTGGTATAGTAGGCCAAAATCTCCTTTCTAAGAAGAGGCCTATGTCCAGCAGTGGACTATTAAAGGCTGTTGATGTGATGTGATGTTCGTTAGTTTTTCATTGAGTGTAATATGTATAATAGATCAATGGTGTTACTAAAACTCGATAATAGCTTTACCGATTTGGTTAAATTTGGCCTTGAAAGAGTGGTGGAAGTCCAGGAAAAGTATAAACGGCGAGAAAATATAGAAAAAAAGGTGAGGAAAATAGTATAATATAAACAACAATTTTATTTTCCCAAACAAAATATTTGATGCCATCGTCGGTACAATAAACTCGGATCTCTTCAAATTAAAGAACATTATTAAATAAGGGTTTCGAATCGACAACATATATAGTATTCGAATTATCAGGTATTTGGATTTAAAAAGGCAAATAAATATTGTCACTATGTCAAAGGATCGACACCTTTGTAACCAACAATCGATCCTTTCCTTTTTTCTTTCCTTTCCTTCCATCAAATGTTAATGGGTGCGTTCAGAATTTTATTTTGTAACTAATATTAGAAAAGTATGCCGATCGATTTCCATAATCTAGCTAACCCGCGCACTGAATCTGCATCTCTTGGGTGGGGGTAGGAGGTTGAATATTCTTTACAACCTATTCTTACCTCGACCTACCAAAGATACAAAAAAAAAACATTAAAACTGTCGAGCCGTTTCGGAGGAGTGCGACCACAAACACCGTGACCGGAGATATTTATATAAAAGATAATGAGGTTATGAGTTTATTTATTTGTTTAGTTAAACGCGCTAATATGAGGAACTGGTTTGAATTGAAGGATTATTTTAGGGTTAGCTAATTTATTATGGAAAGCTGTATCACATCACACTACGACCAAGCATACGTGCATCAATGATAAATCTTGCAAAAACTTGAATAATGTATTCCTTTTAAGACGCAAAGGAGGTTGCGCGTGTCAGCTAGCGCCTAATATTTATTGTTTTCAAGTATCTAAACAGATATACAAAATGTATAACTTCATCGAAAATTTTAGCAGTTTCTACAGTTTTATTTAAATTTAAACGTGAAGCCATTTATTGATTTATACCAGAGACTATTATTGTTTTTTGACAAACAAATGCTTACAAAATGGGAGTCTAATAAAGTATAAATGTCGGTCCTGTGGGTTATTTAAAAAATATGCGATGCTTTAATTAAATATCTTCTAATTAGTATTTTCGTTGACTCTTCGGTGTAAGCTAAATAGAATTGTAAAGGCAATTGCCTACTGACTCGTGCAAGTGACAAATAAAATGGCTTCTTTTTCTTTGAATGCTATTTGATAATGATCCAACGGCTTATCAAACGTTGCAATATTGTAATCTACAGGCATAATTAAGAGAGTTTTACACTGTATATCAGTTGTAGGAAATTCAAAGATTATATTTAAACGCATAACTAATTGTTAACCTTGTCGGACACGGCTCCACAGCTGTGACAAAAAAAAAACAATCAAAGAAATGAACCTTCACTACTGAGTGATTACGGTGTTTTAAGTAGTTTTAGTATCAATAAATGCAAATGATGAATTCCATACAATAGCTAGCAAATTCTATTGTATGATTATATAATATTATAAACTAATAAGAAAGAGTTACTTAACATACATACTGAAATTAGAAAAGGTATAAATGGTAGTGTAACCATTTAATTATAAGCTGTTTTCCTTGTATTATTTATTTAGATAATATAAATACCAAACTTGGTGTAAAAGAACAAGTAAAGACTGTATAGAGATCTATGGATTGTTAATATAGACGAAATTTAAATTCTAAAATTCGAAATCTCACCAAAGATATTAATGTTGTCAACTTTTTGTTTGATTAATTACAGTTTTTATGTATTGTATTTATTCATATTAAACTTTTAAATCACGAAGATATGTTTAAAGAAAAAAATAATCTTCTTTTTTTTTAAAGTACTGAATAACAAACTGTCGTAATAATGTGCCTTTCTTAATTTTGTCAGTATAGTCATGTTAGAAGACCGTTTTAGCAATTTATTATTTTTAAGAAGCTTTGTATATTGACTTCAAACAACTGGTGACTATTGACAATAACAGTACCTGGTGACCTGTAACACAGGTTTCTTTTTTAACCTACATCAGGCACCAGTCTTTCACAAATGTGGATTTAAGAAGCTAACTCAAATCTGTATTATTTTGTTAAGGCATCCATTTGTGAAAAGAGAATAAACATTATTTAATTTTTAATTCTTAATAAATTATGTTCCATAGTCTATGGTAAGCACTTCAGCAATTCAGGAGCATATATGTACAGTATGTAGTAGTGTTATAGTATTTTAAGTGTTAATATGAGTTTATTTTCTTTTACGCCTATACGCCATAACTACTCACCCGATAATCATGCAAATACGATACTCGTTGTCAAGGATAGATACATTAGACGTGAGGTAACAGGTAGGATTAATTTGGTATAGTAAGTTCATAGATGTGGGTATCGTCCAGAAAAAATACTATCGTGGAATACGGTACTCTTGAATTCCTCCTAGATTTTGCGCTAATTTTATAATAATAATAATCTTTTTATTGCAGACCATGGTGTCCAATTTGTTAGTAACAATATTCTTAGAGACTAGTGTTAGTACAGTACATAAAAAAACATAAAACAAAACAAAAAAAAGAAAATAGACACACACACACACACACACAACGGAATTGCGCAGCAACGATTGATGTAACCACAGTCCAGCCGACCAGAGATCATGTTCAGGATACTTTTGTCTTGAGCCTTGAGGTATCCGGGGGAAAAGGTGTGGAAAACTGCCATGGAGCTGTTACAATCTGCTTTTGTCCAGGTTATGATTTTGATTCTTCTATAATAAATATAAAGCTGTTTTGCTATCTATCAAAGCTAGCAAAGTATTGATTTTAGATACACTATAAATCCAAACTAAGCCAGTGTATGATTAATTTTGAGAAGCGTTACCTTATCTGGCTGGTTTTATCTATTCTACAATCGGTCCATCAGCGGTATATAAAAATTTGATATAGAATACTTCTGATTCCTGTCAGATTACGCATCCGATAGACTAATCAACTAGATCAAAACTATGTACATAATAGAAAAAAGTAGCTTGTAAGATGTTTTCATATCGCACAAGTTAGATGCGTATGCTTGACATATATTCAATGAAAAAACAACAATGACACATAGAGGTAACGGAAAATATTTTTGTGCTAAGTATCATAAATGTTAAAATTATTTATTTAAAATATCAGTAATAATAAATATTAACCACTATTTTTAGTTTCCATATAATTTACTAGCCCTGCCCATGGCTCCGCCCGCGAGTCTGTCGGTTTAGCGGTAAAACTAGCCCATATGTCCTTCCTCAAGAATCACAGTATCTACATGCCAAATTTGAAAGCGTAACAGACAGACAGACAAAGTTACTTTAAATTTATAATATTATACAGTAAGAATTAAAAGGCACGTTAGATCGTCGTCCATCAAGGTGTATACTAAACAATTACTCAACAGCTGATAAAATGATCAGTGACATATGTTTGCATAAACATTCATAGTAAAAAAAAACAAAAAATGTAGTTAAACTACTGACTCATATGTGTCATCAATCATCATAGCATCATGCAAAAACATGCACAAGCCAAATACAAAATCGTGTGACCGTTTCAAGTCATTGTTAAATTAATATAAAAACAAGAAAATCCCTTTAAAAAGAGTTGAACTAACTTCAATCAATACTAACTAGAGCACTAAAAACTGATTTGCTATCATTTTTTAGGAGTTCTGTTGTCTGTCTCTTGAAAATCCCTCTCGCTCTCTCTCTCTCTTTCTTTTGAAAATCTAATATATAAAATTCTCGTGTCACGGTGTGCGTGGTTGAACTGCTCCGAAACGGCTCCACCGATTTTCGTGAAATTTTGTGTGCATATCGGGTAGGTCTGAGAATCGGCCAACATCTATTTTTCATACACCTATTTATTTCTTTATTTTTTGACTATTTTTGTTGAAATAATGTATATGGCAAAACAACGTTTGCCGGGTCACCTAGTTATTATATATATAGTATATAGAGTTATACCCGAACATACATAAAAAAATACAAACATCCGGTCGTCGGTTAAAAAACAATTCTTAAGCGTATTTGTGTAACAGCAAAAACTCCTCATCGGTCAAAAGTCGTTTGAACTAAAAAAAAATGCGGTCCGAAGTGTTTTTGACTGAAATCTTATTAATTTTCTTTTGTTAATACCGGCCCCCTCAGGCGGTCACCCCACCGAGGTTTTAAATAAAACTCCACCGTGTACTACACTGCGCCTAAAATAGGACTAAAATCTGATAAGGTAAACCTAGCGGTCATAATTACTTTTACTGTTTAGTAATTTTGCACGCAACAAATACCAGTATTATATTTACTGCATGGATGGCATAGTGGTTTAAGCGGTCGCCTCGCCGCTTACTACTGCGCTAAGTATTGTAGATTCGATCCCCACATGGAACAACACTGTGAGCCACTAATTGTTGTACTGAGTCTGGGTGTTCTTTGTGTCCGTTTCTTGTATGTTTGTAAAGTCTCCCGCGACATATATGACGCGAGGATATATTCCTAGTGCGGGAGATGTCTTTAAAAAAAAGACAAAAAAGATTTGCTCCCGGAAAATCTCATTACGGTGTGAAAACTCATACTTAAACTGCTAAACTGTATTACTTTATACTACACTAACTAATCCTGATGAGGATAATCTGACAAATTTATGAAATTATTGCATTGTATTGTGTGTCACTTCAATTGGTTGATTTTGGTGGGGACACTAGAGTGTGACTCAATAGTGCCAGCACGTGTCCTCGAATATTTATACAATGATTACATTCTTTTTTGCTATTATCGCAAGACATTTTTACTTGATTTATACATTTTACTCATACCGCGACTAATTTGACATAATTTGGAATGTTGTATGAAATAACATTGAAAATACTTACGAGCTACGCACATACGGTTTTGTTACGGTCTAAGGGATATTTAAATTATATACACATAGCGTAGCAATAAAACATTGTTAATACTATATTTATAGCCACTATTCTGTTACAAATATTTCCATCTATACAAATAAATAAAATTGAAGTGTCTGTTTGTAATATCAAAATAGTAGGTTTTTTCATGCTTACACGGTTATTTGCAACGATACCTATGCCTAAAAACCAGTTTAAATATTTTTGGTCTGTCTGTCTTTCTGTCTGTCTGTCAAAACGGCTGAACCGATTTTGATAATATTTTACTACCAAGTAGCTGTCTATATAAAGAGTAACTTAGGATATTTTTTTCTCTCAGAAACCCCTATGAAATTTTGCCTGTTCCGGGAATCGAACTCATTAAGGCACCGCTTTACAAAGTCGCGGGCACCAGCTAGTACTAAAATATGTCTAATTAATTTATCTAGTTTTTAATAACTGAGTCCTCACTGATGCCTTCTCGAGCAAAAGATTTCGAGATACTTAGGATGACCTTCCTTCCCATCCGCTGGGTCAAGTAACGAATAAATACCTAGTCGTTTGGTTTTTTTTATTAGATATTTATGGCAGACTATTGGGAATGTATGTTTTTTTTTTCAAATACAACACTGTAGAATATATTTTGTCTATGTATCAATGGACACAATAAACGAAATAAACACCTGTATATACAAATATTGAAACTAGGTATAAGTTGTAGATATGGACGGATCGTATAAACTGGCTGTTTTGAGTGAAAAATTGTGGACACTTTTATATAGTTTTAAAATCACTAATTTAAGTAAAGTTTTCATTATCAGCTTAATTCTTAATTCGTGTACGATGTATCTTGCGCAGATAGTGTACGAAGAGAACAGATACCTTCGTTTAAATCATCATCATCAAGAACTTTTAATAGTCCACTGGTCATAGGACTCTCCTTAGAAAGGAGGTTTTGGCCTACTATACCACGCTAGCCAGACGGGTTCTTATAAGGTTTGTGTCAAGTTTTCCTTCTCTTTGCAGTGCTATTGTTATGCGTAGTCTGCTCCCTTAGTCGGCTTTTACGACACTCATGACATGAATAGGGGTGGTGACACTTCGTATACTTAATCCGTTACCACACGGAACTTCGCATAAATTGTTCCAAGTAAATAAATATCTTTAAAACAGGCACGTTTTGACAGACCATGAACCTACTGTCGCGTTCACGCCGTACATATGTGTTATCAAGATCTAGATAGTGTCAAAGATGATAAAAATGATAGTTTCAAGTGTCTGGATTACTTCAGAACTACGTATGTATAGTCATCCAGCATCCTCGGGATGCGCCCACTTTAAACCTGTCATGTTATATTGTACACTAAAGTGTCACGTATCAGGGTCCGAACTCTAACCATTTTGAATCGTACAACATCTTGGGAAGGTTGAAAATTGGGTATCGTTTATAGAATTAAATAATTTAACCCGTTCCTCCTTTATTGTTTTTGTAGCAACCTAAATGTACGATATAGTGGACAGCAGTTTTGACTATTATCTAAAATAGAGTGACCTGGTTCTGTGAACTCACTTTATTTACTATATATATATTTTTACTATATTTTATTTACTGTTTAGATTTGGACCTAGTGTTTAGTGATCCTGACTGCTAAGCCACTTGTCGTGGGTTCTTTTGCCACCAAGGACAAACAATTTTGTAATGAGCACGATTATTTGTTTTGTGTCTGGGTGTAATTTTTCCATAATATGTGTGTATTTGGTAATATATAAGTGTGTTTATCAGCAGTCTTGTTGGCTCTGTTTAGTCAATCTGGGATCAGACGGTCGTGAATGGTGTGTGTCAAGTTATTATTTTATATTTATTAAATTTCTGTTATGGGTCAAAATTTATTTATAAACTAGTATTCTCATAGTTTCCTATAAGTAAAGTTCTTTAAGAGTCATTATAATTTTCACGTTTTTTCTAATGTATTCTTTTATAAAACTAAAATTGTTGACAACAGTAAAATGTGACGTCACAAAACTCGTTTTGACTTTTAAAAATACTGGTTTGGTTGGTTGTGGTGTTAACGGTAACTAAGAATAGCCAATTCATAGTCTAAGAATAGCTTTTCTAGAACATAAAAAAGATAAAAAAAAATATGGCAAAGGACACAAATTCCAAGTCCGACTGCACGGATGGCGTAGTGGTTTAAGCGGTCGCCACGCCGATTCCTACTACGCTCATTGTTGTGGGTCCGATTCCCACATGGGACAACACTTTGTGTAATCCACAAATAGTTGTTCTGAGTCTGGGTGTTCTTTGTGTCCGTTTCGTGTATGTTTGTAAAGTCTCCCTCGACCCAGGATACATTCCTAATGCGGGAGTTGTCTTTTATAAAACCAAACCAAACCAAACCAACATATTCTGTGGACACACACGAACTGTGGTGACGGATTAAGAATACGGAGTTTCACCCCGTGGGTGTCGTAAGAGCCGACTAAGGAACCAGACTACGCAGCACTGCAACGAAAAGGAAATCTTGAACTACTTAGAGTATACTGAAAGATTCTAGATTCTGATAAATAACACTAGATATAAGACTTACGATACATTTATTGTTTTTCAAAGTATATTCGCTCGCAATTAATGCATTTTTGCATTAAACCACTGTACACAGTAGTTGGACCAGTCTTGCTTCGGGGCCTCCTTAGATGGCTTCATGGAACGCATTCACCGCCGATTCAGGGCTCGTAAAACGTGTGCCTCTAAGTTTGTCTTTAATTTTTGGAAACGAAACAAAGTCGCAGAGTGCGAGGTCGGGGCTGTAAGGCGGATGCGTCATCAGTTCCACATTTGAAGCCTTCAAATAGGCTTCTGTTATCTTAGCGGAATGTGAGGATGCGTTATCGTAGTAAAGGAGGACATTGCTTCGAGGACTTTTAACACTACAGCTCTTTTATATCTGTTGTTCTGAAGTAGACTTCTGTCGGTGAAATTTGGAAAACTGTGGTTTCATATCACAAGCAAGCAATTGTCTGCTGTCTTCTGAATAACTAGAACTAATTTTGCTTTGACCAAAATTTACTCAGTGAGTTTGCTGTGGTTGAAAATACATACCTACATGTATGTTATTTTAGTCCAATACAATTGTAGTTCAAAAATATTTATACCCATTAGTATTCTTCTAACATACAGATTTGTGACATGCATTCCGTAATACCTACACGATAAGAAATTAAACAAACTATTCTTCTGTTACCTAATCCCAATTTAAGTAGGTATTTAATTAGGACACATATTACGGGGTAATCTGTGTACTAAGAGTATTTAATATTTATATGTATATAAAATTATTACTAAAAAACCGGTTAATATAGGTATAGGTTAAACAGGACAAAAATTTCAACCATGACGTTGAAATTTGACGTTTTTAGTTTAAATTATAAAGTGTGATAAAAGTGAAATTTATTGTTAATTGTTCTGGAATACAAGTTCTTTGACCTTCATTTTATAATTAGAAACATGGAAACACGTGATAAATATACCCGAATAGTTGCAAATCAAAACATGACAAATAGTTTACCAACACGAAGGCAATTCTGACGAGAGGGCGAGGTCAACAAATACCCATAAATATGTTTCAGAAGCATTAATTCTACTTCGGATACCCATGATTATAAAAAAATAACAAGTTGTAAATTAACTACGTATGTATTAGAACGTAGAACTTGTATTGTAACGTAGAACTTATGTCATAAACGATTCAGGTAAAAAACTTTTTTTTTTAATATTTTGAATATAAAACAGAGATCAAATAAAGGTTAGCATGACAGATCCCTTGAAATCTAGATCGAGAAAATCGCACCTAATATAGGCTCTAGTTTGTCAGTTGAAATTCCAAGACACAAGCCTTTTTATTATTTATGGTCATTACCTCAAAAGGCAGGCAAAAGGCACTTAGCAGGACAACAGCACTGCAAAGAGAAGAAAAACTTGAAACAAACCCTATACCAACCCGTCTGGCCAGCGTGGTATAGTAGGCCAAAACCTCCTTTCTAAGGAGAGGCCTATGTCCAGCAGTGGACTAGTATAGGCTGTTGATGTGATGTGATGACCTCAAAAGGTAAAAAACCCTTTTAGGAACAAAATCAATTTAAGTCAGCGCATTCAAACGATGGGGCTAGTTAGGTAAATTTTAAAACGCAGGTAAATCAAATATTTTTAAACTGGTTACCTTAATAGATATCTGCTATAGGTATAAACGATCGTTGGTTATGTGGAAAACTGATAGTAATGAAACAAGACCGATACATACCAGAAGGGGTCAAATTGCCATTAATAACGGTTGGCACTTGCAAGGGAACGTTTAAAAATCTGAAAATATTTAGTTCTTAGCCTATGCGACTTAGACATTCCGTGTCTCTCACAGTTAGATATCATCGTCAGTGAGTGATAGATATCGGGCTGTCGAGTCTTACATTCACTAGTATATGTTGCCATGATCAATATATTTGCCCTTTTGTGTTTTTGAGGTTCACATTGCTTTTTTGTGTTACTACATTATTACCATAAAATAAGTGATACAAGACAGATAATATTCCGTGTTGATGTAATTATTTTGTTAACTTAAAAACATATTATGTTCCCTTTATAAATATGTATGATTATAAATATGGATGATGTGATTATTACATAACCATAAATTATGATGTTACGTCAAAAATATTTAGCTCAGTAATTCGTTTTTTGCCTCAGTCAGCGAGTCTATTATTTAACTATCTATTAACTGTGATTACCAAACAGACATCTAATACGCCCTTGAATGTTATTTGTGTACATTTTTTTAGTTTTGTATTCTGTGGGTTGCTAAAATATACAAGAAATAAGCATTCTTCTAAGTATGGTACTTCATTGTTATATTTTTAAATCATAGAATCATTAACACAGTACGGAAACAGCAAGAAAGCGGGTGGGCGGGTTTTTGTTTCGATTTACAGGATTACTCGTAAATATGGTCTGTAAAGACCAATGTAGGGCAGGCAGCCTTTAAAGCAGGCAGATGGTACTCGAATCTTCATTTTTTTTTATAATTGAGAACACCACCCAAGGCCGGGTCACTCTTCCGACGAAGTTCGACTTATCCGTTACCTGTCATAAGATAGCTCGCTTATATCTATATTTATACCTAGGTCACATATACTTGAGTGTCCAAACTCTTTCTTATGACCTAATATCGGAGAGACTTTTTCAATTCGTAAAAGAGTATTTCCAAACGAAAAAAAAAATAGAAAATTATAAAAAATATCTTTTGCTGTCAGATTAGTTTCTACTACTTGAATAATGTCGATTTGTATGCATGATTTCCTCTTGATTTATAATGATACGATGTTATTAATATAAATGTGTTTATGTAAGAGCTTAGCAAATATATGACATAAGTACCCATGCAGTTTGGGTTTATCAGCCAAGCCCGTGCTTTTGCTCGCCTCAAAAACTTTTTTTTTTATCATTAGAGCATTAAACTAACCTAAATTTTCATTTCAAATTTACTAGCTTTGCCCGCGATAATTCAGTTCGGGCGTTGTCATAAATTATTATTTATCGAGATAAACATAGCCTTTGTGTTATTTCAAAGAATAATCTGTCTCTCCGCCAAATTACATCCAGATTCGTTGATCGTTCGGGCTTAATGGAGTAACAAACCATTCAAACTTTCTCATTTACAGTGGTGGTAATATTAGTAAGAACTTAATTATGTGTTTTCTCTAAAAATATTATTTATATTGTATAATCGTATCAAGTATTAGTTACATCGTTAATGATAATTATCAGTTATACATTTAGTTGCACGTGTTTGAATGTCATAAGTGTGTAATTAACCAAATTATAAAACTTGCTTTAGCTATTTTGTCTCTTCCTGTTTTAGAACATGTTAAATATACTGCTGCTACAGATATCTTAATGTTGTTAAAAAACTTTGATACTTTAATAATCTCTAATTAATTAACCGTAATTTTGGTTTTCGAAAGCGATTTATATTTATGTATAATTATTGAAAGTTGTGACGAAATAATATTAGTCACCGTCACTGTGTGTGCTAATTATATTTTAATCTACCCACGTGCGTTTGTTCTAATTTGTGTTTTATTTTGTTTCAGGTAAGCTACTTTTCATGAGTTATTATGTAGAAGAAAAATACAGTCAGCTAACAACATATACACCATTAATAAGGATCGATCGCTGAACCGCTGTAGCTTTAATAAAAGGTTTGTTAGTTTACTTATAAATTCAAATGTACTTGCAGTGCTTCGTACTATACACCTAGTACATAAGGCTGAACTAATTAGGATGTCATCTCTTACACAATCAGATTGTGTCCTAGATTCAAACAATAAGCACACGGACACAAGAATCGAGATCTCCTTTGAAAATTAATGTGAAATTCAATCACCATTTGATGAAGTAACTGATTTTATTGCTTTACAAAGTCTGGATTCCAAAGTTTAGTTGTATAGTTTACGAATTTTATTAGAGATATTGCTTTGGGTCTGATCTACACAATGTTGCTTAAGTGAAATTACAGTTAACACAATAAAAGGATAATGTAAAGAAGTACCTTTGTATGCTTAGAACCCGGAAGATATAAATGCACTCTGAGTATATTTATTTACTCGTATGAACTCAGTTAGCAGACAGGCAAGATGCCAACGCGAGTGTCTGTTGTTTTAAGTTAGAAAGGAACTGTAGGTACAAAAGGCTATGATTATAATGATTTTGTTTTCTGAGGGTGATTGATCACATCGAGAACGATTGAGAAATACTGAATTAAAAAAAAAAACATATCAAGTGTCAGACATGTATGTATATGACTACCGACACAGATAAGAAAGATTTCAAAGGCGTGTAAAAGCTAATGGTTTGTAAAAAAACAAACTTCAACAGATTATGTAAAGCATATTGACACATGCCATTAGGTATATTTTTGAATTTGTAATTCGATTACTAAAGCACTGGCTACAAAAAAATAAAAATCACTTAGAAAATCGATTATTCACAACTTGCAATCCGCTTGAAATGTGACAATTTAATTATTTTTTATTTTAATGCAAAATGAATATCGAAATATTTTATGTTTATTAGAAATGAACCTCGTTCCGCATGACACAGATAAAAGGAGAGTAAATATTTGAAAATATTTTGCAATTTGTTTAAGATTAAATAAAACAAAACTTCCTGTGATATCATGATAAGATTATGCGGTAACGTTAATTTTTTTATTTGCTTAAAGAGCTGGTACGTCAAAACTTATCAAGATAGCTAACCTCATTCCCGCAACGAGTTAAGACTTGGAAGCATTTTTTTATATTTACCTAATGGTAAACAGTTACCATAGACTATAAAAAACTTACATTGGTGTTACATATACGTACCTCCAGTTGAACTCTTGACCTCACTTAGAACGTAACTGCGGGCCGAAATATGCTAAGCCACATCGTCTTAAATTAAAAAAATACGTACAATTAGCACGCACAGTCTAGTAACTTAACAGTGCGCGCGAGAGCTCATTTAGCTCGGACCTCAGCCTAAATTTATGATCTAAGGTTGCTGTACTTGTTTAAGTCATACTCGTATTAGACGAGTCTCGCGGTAGCATATTCTGTAATCGTTTTTTTACCTTCGAGCTTTCAAATGTTTTTTTTTTAATCGATTTAATAATGAGTAGTATTTGAGAATTTTAATAGTTGAGGTTAGTAAACAAAAATCTAACATCGGTATAATATTATTATAAGTATAAATTTTACGAAACCTACGTTCGATTCACTGAGATATTAGTGTTAGTAAAGTCCTTACATTAAGCATAAATTCATTATTTATTGGACACATGCTCGCAATATTTTTGTTATATAACGTAAATATCCGAGATATTTACGTTTACTTCAAACAATGTTACTAGTGGTTCAGTGCAATTTAAAATCTTCTAAACTAACGCCATTCAACCATATCTCAGGATGTGAGCACCGAATTTCGTGTGTATTACCACAAAATATTATTTTGGGTCATTTTTTTTTAAATATATAGCGTTCTCCTAAGATTTTACTGTAATATATATGTGAAGTTTTATTTACTGTATTTTTGGTCAATTTGCATAATTTTCACATATTTTCTTGAATAACTTTTAAGTTACCTATATTTATTCCTAAGCTATATCGCTGTTAAACAATTATTTTGTTGTTTATCACCGAGTCAGAGATGTTACTGAAGGACGAACCCCTCCCTCTCCCTAATCATATAGGCAGTATTCAAAGGACGGCAACTAGTATCTCTTGAGTTGCTGCATGCATACTGCAATATGCACCAACTGTGGTTGGAAACAGTTCCATCCATAGAGTTTTAACCATGGAGAGAACACGGGGTACAGGTGCCTGTAAGTGGAAGCGATAAAAGGCAACGAGATCGATGGATTAGCGATTAGCTGCGATTAGCTACTTATAAACCGTCATATTCCCCAGCCAACCACAGTGCTTGGCTAGAAAGAGATAGAGGGGACTATCTATTATCCATCTCTCTTGTTGAATATATTGCAAGATTGGGGCTCACGTTCCCTCTAGGTTACTTACATCTCTATGGTTCCATCGTCAAAAAACTAATCCTAAATGTCAACTAGGTAGGCATAGACAATAGACAATCATTTTTCGGTTGTCATTTAACCCGCGCTACCTCGAAGTTAAACAATGATTCAATGTTTGTGCGAGAGTGTTTGTGTCGCGCATGTTTTGAATCGCAAGAACAGTTGATTCACCGCAAATCAAATCTATTGTCGTTTATTATTTTGTTTGGATAATAATCGTGTGTGTCTACATCGGCACATAACGTTGAATTCGTCGGTAGCTACGTTATTTGTGTCGTTCGACTCGCTTCGAATAACGGTCATAGATTTTACATCTCTTTTAAACTAACTTCGTAAAAGGTTCGGAGGAATACGGCTAAAACTCGTATAAAAAACACCTAAACACGAAACAGATACAAACCTATGTAACGATGATTTTTCTTTTTCATTCTGTAAAATTTTTAATCGGAAAGCTTAAGGTAACTTCCCGAACTTTTAATCTTAAAATTAAGCTTTTAGCAGTTTTGACATAAGCATAATTTAAAAAATACTTAATTTGCAGTTTATAGTTCCAAAACATTACATGTAGTTAAGCTAACAGACAATCAAATATTTACTAGCAATTATGTGTACAATTTAATTATGCTTTGTAATCTTGGAAACAATGGTAAGCTTACAATACAGTTTATAGGTTTATATTTAATCGAACGAAGAAATTATAAACTAGCGAGATTATTACATTGTTACAATTGCGAAAGTCTGAAAAGAGATTTGCCTTTAACGCTGTAAAGAGAGTAAAGAGCACAGCAACTCAGACAAAAAGAGATGCAGAGAGGGAAGTAAAAAACTACGCTTTATATTTCTCATATTAAAGTCATGGTAGAAGTGTTTCCTCCATTTTCTAATTCTTATTATAGAGTAAGTGTTAGAGTATTTATAACATTTTTTTTTACAAGTAAAAGAATGCTAAGTGTATGAAAATACACTAGCCATTTCACTATCGTTCTTCAAAAGTCTTTTTGACTGCCATCATGTAAATTGACTCGACAAAGAGAAAGATCAATAAGAATTATTCCCTTTCGAAGTTTGTCAAAGAAAGTTAACTATTAACATAACAATATCCGTCTTCAATGCGTATGCGCATCATCACGAGGGATTATACTAAATTGTATTCTTCATTCCTTAATGTTCAGCACTTAAGAGTGTTATTTGTTTTAAAAAAAATTACAAACCTATTTCTTTATTTGAAGTCGGCTAAAAATATAAACTGTATTGGGTTCAGTGTTCTACTGTACTATAAGTGTATCTACATAGTCAAATAGTGAAGGTCAACTCACAAGATGAAGCAAGTGAAAATCATGGGCAAATTACGAACAACTTTTAGGTTAATTATAATATGATTTTTTTATTTTAATACTGTATGTTGTTTGTAGCACGGAACCTAGTCTTTTAGCAAATTAAGACGCTACATACAATAATTATAATATAGTTCTACACTAAAATTGAGAGAAACGATCTTAGATTTGGAAAAAGTTTTACTTAACATTTAGTTAGTACAGATTCCGTTAACCGGAATCAGTCTGGAAAATTTATATTAATCTCAAGAATCCTTTCTAGGCGAGAGTTTATCATACGCCACGCCATCTATCCGCTTAAAACATTCTACGAATAATAACATCTTATAGAGCCTAGCAACAATTTGAAAAACACATTTGTAAGCAGTTCATAAACCTAACAGGTACTCGCGTGACTAAATATCAATGGCCTATGATTTTATCGCGCGTAGGACAATGTCAAGGTACAGCGTACGTACGATACATACGGCGAAGACATTGGCATTCAAAACAATGCTTGTTTCGCGCCATAATATGCGTGAGCAGACAACAGATGTCGCTCTACTATTGAGTACCGTAAACTTTAAACATATGTTACGAGCGGGGTATATAATAAATAAAAGTTGTAGGTTAATTACTTTTATTGCACTGTATTTCCAAAAAATCGCTATAACAAACAAGAAATCACTATATAAATCGCTAGTCGCACTAGAAATTCACTTCGATGTGAATTCGCTGTGTCCTAAAACGATACTGTCTCGTACGGCCAACACGCTACGCTTTTATAGTGCTATCGAATTTACTAGAATGATCTCTAGTATTCGATAGTCCGTTCCAGACAAATAAGAATATTCCAGTATCAGTAATGCGTTACTTAAGCGTTACCTAAGACATGCTCGTCCCGAGCATTATCGGTCCCATAATATCGCGCCAATCGATCCACATGAACTAACTTTGGGTCGCCTCTTGGACACATCAGTATCCGATAGGTGACATCATTGATTTTCGCCACCACTCGGTCTCATAGCTTGGGCCTTAGTCCAGCCATTCGCTGTCATTGTTATGATACTACAAGATCCTGCGGCTGCAGCAAGAGCTGCTGGAGTGCAAGAGGCTGTTGCCTTAAACTGGATCTTGTAGTATCAATCCTACATTTGAGGCTATCCATCTTATAGCCTCAATCTTGTAGGCTGACCACGAAGCTGTTCCATCAAACGGCGGCACTTTGAACCCTCGTACCGAAGGAGCAGCAGTTATCGTAGTCGCCGTGCCGTTTCCAAGATCCCCTAAGGCCTTCCCGTCTGCAATATAGGTTTCGTCTTTAGTGAGACTGGTCCTTCACTCCATTAAGTTCTTTGCCGAAGGTCTCATGAATGCCTTTTAACAAGAGCATCTATTCCTCCTGGCGGCGAGCCTGGTCCTCCTTGTCACGCTGCAGCTGTTCTTCTAAGCGGCCTTCTCCTCCAATGTAGGCAGTTGTGCACCTCCAAATCGCCTCTGGTCACCCTCTTGCTGGTTTCTTGTACGGATGCCTTCCGTGTCTTCTTTGGTTAAACCGGCATACTTTTATCTCCGTCAACAGCCATAGGAATAAACTTAATAATATAAAAACCTTTATAGTCGGAGAAGGAAAGCTGGCAGATAATTTTAAGCAGGTATTTGAGCCAGCATGTGAAATACCTACTCAAAAGCCAGCTCTTGGACTATTAGTTTTAAAATCTTACTAAATCACCATTCTACATTTTACTGTGAATTAAAGTTCATAAGCAGAATTCGACACTACTACCTCGACATTCGTGATTAAAATCGCAAGGCCCAATTATACAACGTATTCTTTGAACTAGAGCCGTTAAATTTAGACAATAATTTGCTATTTGCTGCATGCATACACGCCAACTGTGGGCGTGGACTGATTCATAATGGCGACATCCGGTCCAACAATGAGAGGTGACCTATACCACCTCGTTATTCAATCATGTTGCAATATAATAGTCCTTTATATGCTACAATAAGATAGATCATCCCTGGAAGTGTTAAGCAAATAGCCTAGTACTGTGAGGTCATTTCTGTGTCTAAGTTTGACACAGATAAATAATTAAGGATAAAAGTAGCAAAAGTCGTAGGTATTTTTCGTATTCGTTTTTTTTCCAGCAACTATTCCATCCAACGTCGCGTATTTGCATTTAATTCATCTGCAATCTGATTCGGAGATCCACCGACACTGACCGACAGTCTATCTCCACTCTCCTATTCTCAAAATGTTTTTTTTTAAAATTAGCGGGAAGCGAACAACATTATTTAACGTACCTAGTAAAACCCTAATGCTATAAGAATAGATAATAGTAAGTTGGCCGTACCTAAGTCAGGGAAATCATGTTTGCAATCTTTATTTCTATGAATATTTTGTTTCTTTGACTAATGCTTTATATGATAAATTTATAATAAATCGTGATAAAACGAATTTATTAAAGAGTAAGTATAAAGTTCGTTGAATGAAACTATCAAAAGAAAGAAAAATATATATAAAATTATTATAATAATAATTATACAATATTAATTTGATAATCTTTGAAGTAAAAGAACATAACATTATGAATATCTGTTTTACAGATAAAATTACTTTTAGTGCCCTCTGTTAGAATTTTAATAAAGTTTTTAACCGTCTTAGATATGGTTTATTTGTCTTCTAACAGGTGGCGCATTGCTTACTATAAGAATAAAAGTTATCACTGTTAGTCGATAGATGTCACTATAAAGTACGTTCTGAATTGTTCACTTGTATCACACAGCCTCCACGTGACAGACAAGGCAGGACCGTTCATAGCAGTAATTTTAATATAAGAAATCGCTTTGGGGGTTAAAGTTATTGACCGAACGTTTTTGCGTGATTTTTTTGTTGTCAAATATTTTATACACAGAGAGCGATGTAAGCCCACATAAATTAACTATTGTTTGCAAATCGCAATTAGCAACATGTTTAACTTGATTTAAATACCTAAATCTTTTTGTGTAGAAGTGTCGTAATTATATTTCAGGCTTAATATTCATATTCTAATTTATTAAATATAATCAGTTGCGCGATGATGAATATTGAATCTAACTGAAATGTACCTATAGTTCGCTTTCACATCTTAAATAGTCAACTGATACACGTTGTGAGAGTTGTCAGGGCTATACACAAGATAAAAAATAATTTAAAAAATATTAATTAGTGTAAGTAACCGACTTTGATGCTCAAGTACCTATAACCGACTTAAACATCGTGATGAATTGTAATAAACTGGCCAAACGGGAAGTATATCCTTTCGAATGAAAAAAGAATTTTACAAATCTGTTCATACATGAAGTAAATGTAAGGACGTCTAAGGTAGATAAAAAACATATAAAAAAATAAGGATCTCGTTCTTGTTTGAGGTCGGATAAAGTAGTCTACTATCTTCATTTATTTAGGGTTACATCCTAAAAGATGTATAAAGGCACTCCGTGTGTTTTTAGTCGGATCTATTCCAAAGAAAAGAAAAATGTGGAGTAAAATAACGAAAACAGTTTGGCTTTGGAGTGATCATTACCATACATTTACAAACGTCAACTAGCTATAGTCAACTATATTATAGTCAATATTTATAATATGGTATGGGCGCGGGGGCGCCGTTGAGTTGCTTGCCTAGGGCGGTCTTGCTCCTTAATCCGCCTCTGTACTCTGCAAAGCACGTCTATAAGGTACCGTAAAGTGGGGTTATTTGGAATTTGCAAAATAAAAGATTTCGTCATGTGTATTTTTTTATCTAGGAATAGTAGAAAATATATTTTGCCACCTGACGATACAACGACTATATACTATATATACTATATAATGTCAATGTCGAACTGGAATTTTGGCGATAATTGGCCGTAAACGTTTAGCAGTGCGTCATTTAAAAAAGCCTAAAATTTTAGTGTATTTAGTGGTTTTATAACTTTCGCTTGGTACACTACATCAAGGAAGATATGTAAAAAATGAAAAGCACTGCGAAATAGTGTGTTTCATCTGCATTTTAGTGATTCTATTTGCTGTTGTCTAAGTCTTACAGGCTGCCGTATTTTACCATTTTGCTAAATGGGGCTTTTTGATTTATGTTTTGGGGTTAATTGGGACTTAATTTTAACAGGCCCCCTCAAAGCTTACAAACATTGCTGTGTGTTTTATTCATCGAATGAAATATCCCCAACTGCTAATTGTAACTCAGTTAAGGGTAAGATGTTTCTCGGCATTTAACAAAGTATTTTTTGTCGAATATTGCAGAATTTTTCAAATTTTAAAATTAATGTATCAAACTAAATTAGGTAGGTACTAAAAAGAAACTGCGAGAAAGCTGTAGGATTTTAATCAACTCATTTATGATCACAATTTTATCTTTTCCTCAGGCGGGTAATAGATAAACAAATTCGCCATCTACTCGTATAACAAGTTTTACGCATTGTCGTCATCAAAAGACACCATATTAAAATGTAAATAAAGTAAACGCATAATGCGTCACCGCCATATTGAAATTAGTTTGACGTAGAAAAGCGCGGGCTTACGCGCTCACCAACCAACTAAAGGTTTTCCTGGTGAGTCATACTGTGCTACGTTTCACGACCTCCGTGAGTGTAAATAGAGTTTGTTAACGCCAACTTTGTTAGATTTTTATTAATATACATACATATAGACGAATAAACGAGGCACGCTTTATGTTTTTTATAACTTGAAAACGTTCCACTAATGAATTTTAGTCTAAATAAGAAAAAACTCTATCATTTGTGAATGGCTTTTTTTACGATTAACGTCATCTTGTTTTTAATTTTAAGTTATACAAATAAGATCTTTGTGAAAAATAAAAGGTTTAAAATGAAAATTGGAAATCCCAAAAAAGCAATTAATTACAAAAGTATGGTATACAATGCAATTACAAAAGTATGGTAGGTAGGTATATAAGACTTAATAATATATTAAACTATAATACCATATATTATAACACGTCATTGAGTTGATTTGGTTTTACCATTTATTTACTTTTCATATTTTTCAAATTATTACGCTTGAACCAGTGACCCGATTTAGATGAAATTTGGTATAAAGATAGTCCGAGTCCCGGAAAAGGACATAGGCTAGTTTTTATCCTAGAAATCATACTTAAGGGGGGCGAAAAGGGGGGTTGACGTTTGTATGAGGAATCAAGAATGGCTAAACTGATTTAGGTGAAATTTGGTATGAAGATATTTTGTTTCTTGAGGAAAGATGCTACTTTTTACCGTGATCACCGAAATTTACGCGGGCGAAGCCCCTGGCAAAAGCTAGTTAGGTATACCACTATTTAAAAAAAAATCTAATTTACAATACGAAATGGGAGACTGGCTTGTCTATTTACTCTGCACTTATTTCACAATTTTGTCTTTCTATTCTTTACTTGAACTTTCAACAACACGAAACGGAAACACTCGAACTTGACGGATTTTTAATTTCTGATTGCGAATTAGAAATTAAAAAGGTAACTGTACATTCTGACAAATCTAGTATCAAGGCAGTGACCCACATTCTAAATTTACATGTGATAAGCGTCTCGTTTAACGCATTCAAATTTAGAATCGCTCCAGCAAGGAAAGGAATTAAGAAAAATAAATCGTTTCCAATTAGTTTCGTATACGTCCTACGATGAATTGTGTTTATTCTATTTTAGTTTAATTGATTAATGAATATTTATATATACCACATCGAGTCTATGGTCAAGTTTGTTCGTAGTAAGTTTATATATATATATATATATATATATATATATATTACTAAGTAATATCACATTCGGCCACTAGTTAGACTGTCGGCTGGAAACTGAATATAAAACAATTTAGATTTAAGATATTGTTTAAAATAGATGTCGAGATTTACCTTTATTTCGAACATCATGAAGTCACATGAAAAAGGCGTTAGTCGCCTTACACGTTCATTTTTTTTTTAAATTTTCAAATATCAGTTTAGACAATTAATTTATTATATAGTTGATCATTATTTGGTCCGTGAATTGACTAGGTAAGTCAAATAAAAATGTAACCGTTTAAGCATTTGGCTTTTAACACATAGGTTTATTTATTGCGATACAAAAAAAATGATGTTGGCAGAATTCTTCCAAGTTATTTCGCATCCACGTCTCAGCATATCATTCTCAATTGCAGATTGGTTTCAGAATTCAGTCGTTCAGTAAAAAAGTTAAGCCAGCTCACGTCATCGCATGCTCGGAGCGCGTGCGCCGCGTGCCCCGCCCCTTCTCCCTGCGTCGCCGTCGCACCGCACTGCCCGTCCCCGCTTACCTCTACTATATTTACCGGCGCGACGCGTCCGAATAGAACCGCCAGTCGGTCACCAATCGGCTTCAGCAGAGCCTTAGTATACCATCAATTACCACTTACAACCCTCGCTATGTCTCTCCCTTACCACACACCACTTAACGTCGGCTCGCTCACCAACGTTACGTAGGTGATATTTAGGCGGACTTTTTTAGATTTAATTCTTTTTTCTTAAATAATTTAGTTTTCTTCCGGTCTCTTTTTTTTCTAATTCGTTAAAATGGTTTCTCGTACTCGTGGCGCGCACGTTCTGGTTTGGGAGCAGCCTGGTTTGGAAGATCAGCACCCTAGGAGTTACACCGGTGAGTAGCCGGCGGCTGTTTATTTATTACATCAACAGCGTCCTGATGTTTTCTGACGATGACGTCACAGACATGGACATCTGCTAGGGTGGGTGTGATTGTTATCGCGGGATACGGTTTTAGTATGATAACAATATGTTCTCAAGTGGTAAAGAACGTGTGTTCGGTTTCCGCGAAACACCTGTCGTCATTTTCAGTTTTCTGCGAACGTAATCGGAATCATCTGTCGTTTCGCTTTGTTTTCAAACGTGTAAATCTTTTTATATATTTGATATTTGATAAATTAGCTTGACTTTTATTTATCTATCTAATAATATATCTATGTATATGATCTATCTAACGGAATATTTCAACGTAGCTTTCACTTTAGGACTTTTGCGATTAAATTGGTTTTTCTTTATTCTCATTTTAAAATATTAGATTTTTTTATTATGATGAACTTAATTAACTCTTTACAATATTTTTTTTATGGTATAAGGGGGCAAACGAGCAGACGGGTCACCTATGGACACCTCAACTCACATAAAATATATGTTTCACCGTTTAGTTTAGTCTGCTCCTTAAGCTCGATTTTTAGTTGTTATAACTAAGTATGGTTAGTTTTTACATTTGAAACTTCATTTGAACGTTACCTTACAGTTATGTTTAAACGACACGCTTCAGATAATTGGTTGTATTTTTTCCACCTTTCTTTTTTAGCAATTAGCTTACAGCACATCAAACTTTACAGAAACCTACATTAAAGTCTTTTTAATATCTTTCTAAACATTCCCGTTACAATTTGATCGATGTTTGACATTTATTAATCCACTTAAATCTGTTAAGGTTTGCTAAAGATAAGCTAAGATTTTCGGTATATTGAAGGGAATATAGATAGCTATCGTTACATTATACATTCATATATACCTAAAGATATATTGGTGAATGATAATGTCCATCTCATAATCTATAGATACGTGAAGAAACAAAACAGTAATAAATTTTAAAACCGCTTTATTTGCGCGCTTTTCTCTGGAACTACCATAATTAACAATACGAGTACATTGTCTATTTAGATTTCACAGAATAATATTTTTTATTAAGAAGACTTTTAAGCTAATGAACCCTAGAGACGAAGATGTCATCATAAACGCGGATGAAACGGTAGTAAATAATATGGTACATACTTTCTTACATATGTACAAAGCGGTCATTTCGTGATGACATATAAATAATTAATGACTTTCAAAGCTGCACAGTAAAGTTCAATTTAGTTTGATTAGATTTTACCTATAACATTAAAAATAACTCGACCTAAACTTGCAGAATAAGTTAAGAAAACTACAATAGTTCGTCTTGGATTTAATTGCTTGCAACCACCTACTAAGAAAGCCTAATAGATATCATCGTAACTGGTTGCAACCTCTTATTTATTTTTAAGGAGATTTTAAATGACCTTTTCAATGAAAACATTCAAAAATTGCAAGAAAGTTGGATGGGTTTCACGACAACCGGTTGCAAGAATTTCTCTCTTCTCTAATTTTAAGCGAAGCGTTTCAGTATGTGTGAAAATTTCAGGTTTTCTTCACCTCAAAGCTTTAAAAACTGCATTGTATCTGCGGAAGTGAGTTACCAGAGCCCTAATAGGGTAGATGACTGTCAAGTCAAATCAGTGTCTTTTTTTAAACGTCAAAACGCTAGACGCGGTACATTTTTGTATGAGATACTAATTCGTGACGTCATACCTAGTTATTGCCAAAACCTTTATATTTAACGTTGATTTCAAGATATCAAATCAATAAAAAGATTAAATTGACAATTGAGGACAATTCAGCCTCTACTTTGAGATGTTACATTTAATGATGGAGGGTAAATAATTTATTTTAAACCTAGGAATCTACCCTATTATGCAGACACCGGGCTCTATTCGATTTTAACATACCTATTTAAATCAGCCTCACTTCAAACCACATAAAGTGACTAGCGTCAGTGTATTCGAAAGAGTGTTAAACTTTTTAGAACTCAATTTTTAAATTTAAATCGGACTGTGTTAGCTACGAAGTTATTGTAAATTTTACTGAATATCTCTCGTATGTTTTAAAGTCAAGCGATAGGATACTACAATATCAGCCATACATCTCTGCAGAACTGCTTATCCTAGTGTTTTACTCATCATCATCATCAACAGCCTTTACTAGTCCACTGCTGGACATGGGCCTCTCCTTAGGAAGGAGGTTTTGGCCTACTATTAGATTAGACGCAATATACGACGCAATACTATATTAGACGCAACAAGAGCCCTCAACCCTCAAATTTTAAAGGTAACACAATAAAAGTATCCGATTTCATATTGATGATGATGCTTCTATTTAATTACCTGTCTCTTTTACTTTAATGAATAACTAACTGCTGTGTTCACCCTATGCGCCTGAATGCAAAGGCAGACGTCTTTATATTTCTATGTGACCTACTTTTATCAATAAGTCCATTTCTTCTTAAATATTAATCAAAATACTTATTTAATGTCTAGTCAAATAGTCGATAGGTATTCTAGAACATTTTTATGAAATAAATGAAATGAAATTCCGTAAACATGACAAACTCGTTTTTACAATTAAATGATCATTGCTAACATGAAGCGTATTGTTTTAAGGCAACATTACTTCTAAAAGCTTATTTGATGTCCAGTATGTGTTTTGTTACCTTTTGGCGGGAAAATAGTCATCCATATTTAAAAAAAAACTTTTTTTTTTTTTTAATTTGCAATGCTTTAATCGCTTGGTCGGTATTAGTACCCTAGCCTACCTAAATAATGTAAATAATTATTGTCGTCATACTAGCAGTCAATTCATGTACACAGTAAAACAGATGAATTGTTGCTGATTAATCCGTTTTACAAAGCAATAAGTTAATTCAATAACTTGGGTTTATCCCGGCTATAGTTCATGTGAAGCCACTGCAAGTTGTCACGTTTCCCTAAAGCCATTTTCCTTGGTTAATGTAAACGTTAGGTAACTTATATTTTTATATAATTAATTAAGTAAAAGATAATTGCTTAAGTTGCGTTTGACCGCATTGTAAGAAATTTAATAATTATTATTTAAAAAAAACGAAATACCTTTATTTTCCTTAGTCTTTGAAGTCGATAGGTATCTTAAAGTTTTTTTTTATGATATTTTAATTCTTTTATAATAAATTAAAAAGATAAAAGTAAGTGGGTTTAACCACAATGAATTGGTGCGGATAATAGGGTAAAAAAGTGATACTTAATTACTTACTATGAAAAAAATGATAGATTCTAATATTTTTCTGTGTAGTCTGACTTTATACAACTACTCTACCAAAGCACATCCGCACATAAAAAAAACAAATCTTCAACAAGGATTTGTTCATAATATTATGCAGAATTTTGCCAATTTTTTCAAGTTGCCATAAACTTAGCAAAGGTAATAGGGTACATATCACTTAGGAAAAAAGGTCCCGAGGAATAAAAATCATTTTCACAGTTACCTAATAACGTAGCATATGTTTACAAAAGTAGATAATTGCATGCACATTACTATCGTCTAATCGAAACGTGATTATCGAAGAAAAACTTTACGCTCGGTGTCAGGAAGTACTCGATAGGTGTTTGTATACTGCTGACACAAAAAGTCTCTTTACTCACCGATGTTTCTCTGAAAAAATGTAACAATCAACAATTTCTATCAACACACCGTGACCTTGACTTAGTTTCTTTGAATGCCGACTTTACATTTGTTTTACATATTTACTACCTGGATGACCGAGTTTTGCGTTTTATTATTTTTGCTAAATTTTCTTTCTTCTAAAGCTTGGTAGATCGATTAATCGCCCCCGAAACCCCCTGCATACTGAATTTCATGAAAACTTTGGAGCCGTTTCCGAGATTCAGATTATATATTTACAATAATTGCGGCGGCGTGGCGACCGCTTATACCACTACGCCATCCGTGCAGTTACGGGTGTCCATGAGCCGTTACTCTTGAGTTGCAGGTGTTCATGAGCGGCGATAGTCACTTACCATTAGGTAAACCGCCACCTCGTTTGCCCACTGACTTAGTAAAAAGAGGGTAGACAAAGATTATTTTTTTGTCGATGATTTCAGTATATTGTTGGTGACACGTGAGACGCACCCGCCTCGTAGACGGCAACAGGTTGGCCAACCTGTTGCCGTCTACGAGGCGGGTGCAGGCATATTATTAGACCGCGCCGGTATTAATGAGAATTGCTGATCATAACCTAAATAAGAAGTTTCCAAAACGGGGATTAAAATCCAGGCACATACAGCATAACATGGGATTAACGAAACAATGTGTAATATAAATATGTATGTAGGTATATTTTTGGTTAACTGTAAATAGACTCATTAAAATATATGTTAAATAATTATTTGTTTATTTAAATAATATGTTAACTTATGCTATTACATACGTATATATTTTAATTTAATTTTCTTCGCGGCTTCACTATTCGCTCATTGAATGTGATGAGACTAAAAATGTTGAAATACCTATTACCGCTGTCAGTAGTGAAGAGACAAAAAAGTTTTTTTTTAATCGTAGCTATAAAGAGAATCCTCTTTTCATTATGTGGTGTCGGAAAAAATCTGAGAGTGCTATTCTGCATTTACGTATTTACGAATAGACATAGCATTATATTTAGGAAACCTTTATGACGATAGACTGGTTTTACTTATGTCATTAGTATTTTAACATACTATAAATAAAGAAATTCTTTTGAATATCTTCCGCTTTGTCTAGCGGCTAGCCTCGTGGATCAACACGTGTTCGTTTGTGCGGGTGGCTAAATGACAAGTGTACTATTTTCAAATATTCCTCTGGTTGTAAAAATCATGTGATTAAGAATAAAAACTTTTTGTACGATATTTAAAAAAAAATGTGTTTAAGAATAAAAACTTTTTGTACGATATTTAAAAAGTGTGTGTGTGTTTAGCCTACTACCTATACAATTTTTACTCTACTCGTATTGGTCTCGGTTTAAGAAAAAAATCTATAAGTTTCTAAAATTCATACCAAATCTGTACATTAAAATTTCATTGAATTCAAATTGTATATTTGGTATTAGTACATATTTCACGTACAAAATATGTAATATACTTCTTATTCTCCTTTTGGCAATACCTTATAATATCATTTCCTAAAACTTTTCTTACCGAATCAGACCTCCATGACGTATACCTCTTCCACTTTTCAAAATAATACATTTAAAATTAAAGTGTATTGCCATATTTAGCTGCTTCTTATTTCATCTACGTTATCCACCTCACGGTCAATCACGATAAGATAAGTAATTTCCGTGCTCTGTATTGCCTAGTTGCCGCTGACATCAACCAGTAATTTTATCAGATTCAATTGTCTGTTGAGCATATATACTATGTAATTATAGTTTCGGTAGCCAATATTTTCAATTCTTTCAGTAAATTTTGAAACCAAAACCGAAATCGTCGCAACCAGAGAACGACCGTCACTTTGGTTGTGACGATTTATGAGTTTATGCTAGCGTCACCAGGGAGAGCTTAAAAAAGTGAATCAAATGCTTCCTCTCAAGTCTATGATTGAGAATTTCCTTTCCAGGCACTGGCCCATTCTCCTTTCTATTTAATATTTTTATTTGAAGGAAAATCAACTCAACATCGAAATAGTTACAATAATATACAAAATTTAGCCAATTAAGGGTAGCCAATGTAGGTAATGTATCTCATTATTTACACATTTGTTATAATTTGTTTACATAAAAGGATAATAGAAAAAGTGTAACAACTTCTTTACGCATAAAATCGTTTTTGTCAAATTAATTAATCGAATTAAAATCATTGTCACCAATCAAAATCTTTTGAACGCATACAGGAGCGTAAAATGACAGTTTGGTTATCATTTTTTATATGTATTAGGCACAACATATTTAAATATTTTAGATATTACTTTAACATAACTATCTTTTAGATATTTTATGTTATAGTCTGTTTTTTAAACTCGTAGACTAAATTGACACATGCAAATGTCAAATTTACAAATAATGTTGCCAGCTCTTTTGTGCAGTGTTGTACCTACGATACCGGTTTGTTGAATCGTAACTTTTTATTTATAATAGAGGAATTTAATTTTCATTCAAAGTTTTATATTTAAAATTCACGTACGTACACACGGCTGCACGACGTGCTACAAACTGCCAGGGAAATCTGACCACTCAACGCCATGCGTAATCCGACCATGTTTCGATGCCTTTAAATTAAACAAAAAAAAAAAAAATTATAGACGCCATCAGTGTTGTTCCCGTACGCATTAAAACGGAAATCTTAACCCTTTTCTCTTACGAAACGGCAGAACAGACACCATACGATCAACTGCAAATTTTATAAAATAATTATGATAATATTGTGTTTTTAAAAATGTTAGATTTTGAATACGGCAACCCTAAATTTCAAAGGAACAACACTGGGCGCCATTTTGTTTACCTTATTCGTCCTTCAACCTCTGAAGTGTTCAAATGCGTCTGTTGTGTCTTGATACAATTTTAAGTGCTATTTGTTATATTTTCGTTGAGTTTGTTTCTGTTTGTTTGTTTTTTGTTAAGTTTTGTGGTTTTGTTACGTTACCAAACGTTTATTACGTTACGTTTGTTTTCGCTGAATCATTTATGATGCACGCTCAGCCTTCAACTTCGTCGCGTAGGCGTAATGAAGAAACTCTATCGCCAAGAAAAAAACGAAAGCTCAAATCATTTAGCCAAACCGAAAAAGAAATGATCATGAACGCTTACAAATATGTATATCTTGTAGACTTGCAACGAATAGTATATTCGGCAGTATACCGAATACCGAATATTCGGCGAGGCCCCTGACCGAATAGCCGAATATTAGGCAAAAGTATTCGGCTGGATTTTAGCGCCAAAAACTTGTACAGACGTGAATTAAATTATGTACCGGTTTTATGTACCAATGACTAATTAATAAATGATTATAAAAGAAATAGGAACCTTACCCTTCTAAATTTTGATTACCACAATTATTCAAATACATAAAATCCTCCATTTTTCCAATTCAGAAGATGATTATGTACCTGTGTTATGCACCAATGACTACTTAAATGATTATCACAGAAATGAAAATATGAATATATACGTAATCAATCGATTTTAATTTTTCATTTTACCAATTATTTCTCAATGACAAAATATATTATTTAAGTATTCGGTATTCGGCCGAATAATATGTAGATATTCGGTATTCGGCCGAATATAATAAAAGCAGCCGAATAGGCCGAATTCCGAATAGTAACCGAATATTCGTTGCAAGTCTAATATCTTGAAAAGAAAACCGAATCTCCAACCGAGACGCCGAAAAAAAAACGAATGTGTTTTAAAAACTGCCGAAATATTAAACATATCCAGAGCTTCAATCTACAACGTGCTGAAGGAGCACAAAGAAAATGAAAATTTTAACTCTCCGAAAATACCTGGCCCTAAAATAGATTTCAAAAACAAATTGGACGATTTCACTCTTTCGGCTATACGTCGAAAAGTCCACCAATTATTTTTAAGAAATTAAAAGGAAACGCAGTACTTGTAATAGATAATGCTCCATATCACACCAGGAAACTGGAATCGTTACCTACTTCTAGTTGGCGAAAAGGGCAAATCCAAGATTGGCTAAAATCAAAAAATATTTCATATGACGAGACAATGTTAAAGCCCGAATTAAATGAAATTGCCCGAAAGCACAAAACAGCCCATGAAAGGTATGTCGTCGACGAGATGGCTGCTGAACGGGGTGTCACTATTTTGCGACTGCCCCCTTACCACTGCGAGCTAAACCCAATTGAGTTGGTCTGGGCTCAAGTGAAGGGGCATGTCGCTAAAAATAATAAAACATTCAAAATGAATGAAGTACGAAGCGTTTTTGAAGAAGGGCTGCGTCAAGTGACCCCGCAGCGGTGGAAAGACTGAGTAGTCCATGTAATTAAAATTGAAGATCAAATGTGTCATCTGGGCCATATAACCGACGACATTACTAATAGGTTTATCATAGAAGTAGGTGGCGATTCTGAGGATTCAGAATATTCCTCAGACATGGAGTCATTATCTGAATCAGACTAACGCGAATACCTGTAATTAAGTTATGTAATTCAAATATACGTTTTACATTATTAATTTTGAATTATTACGTTTTGAATAAGTACCTACACATTATTTCAGGATAAACACATTATTTCAGGATAACTTATGGTAAAAAAACGATATTCGATATTTTATTAACGCTCAGTTTCGGTTGTGCCTCATCACTATTTAAGAATTGCAATAAACTGACAACACTCGTAATGTCAGTTTAGTCTACGAGATTAAAAAACAGACTTTAGATGGTTGTTACAGTAGTCTGTCAAATTTTTTGAGAGCATTATCTGTTACTGACAAATGAGTAAAAGATTTGGATTTTGAATTGTTTTTAATGCATAAATATTTTTTGATATCAACAGCCCACGGCAGCCCTGGTTTCCTTTATGTGCTTCATATCTGTACTTCAATATACCCCATATTTGAATTTCTATTTGTCAACTAAAATAAGTTATCTGTAAAACCACTCATTTTTTCTAAAACTGTTAGTGGTTTACGTTATATACAGGCTGTTACGATCACACTTTTTTGTGAAATTATGTATATGAAAATAGCAATTGGCGTCAGCGTCAAGCTCATTATCTATGTTTAACATAAATAACGTTTAACATCGGTCTCTTGTTATAAACATGGCTTAACCACAAACTAAATGTGACAGTAATTTTATGATCACATACAAAATTACTTTAATCAGTAATAACCTGATGTTCAAGGCTATGTGACAATAGTATTATTGTGACACAATGCCATATAATGATTATATAACCTCTTTGCTAGTTAGGTTTCAAATTAACTCGATACCTATAGGTATATTAATAAGATGTAAGAGTACATGTTACACTTTAATATTTTTTTAATACACTTGGTTACCCAGACCATGCTAATCTAATGTACTAAATATATATATGGATGTATGTGTGTATGTTTATGTTTTTCTATATTTATACATCTATATTATTATGTATACCCAGTATATCTATGTAGTGCAACATCTTGCAACTGACTACAATTTAAATAATTTATCTCATTATACACCTGCCACACACAAATCTCTGCATCACCCCAAGGTTGGTTGGAAGAAAATGCCTATGTCATTAAGCCTTATGCAATGTATTTGCAGGGAGTATAAATAAATAGATAAAGCGTGATCAGTATATCGAAATATAGATTCGTTAATAAAAATAATTTCCATCAACATTTTCAGAGTAAACTATATTTAACTAAAATATAGTTTAGTTTCTTTAAATATAGTTTTCATATAGTCTTCTCCTCTTATTTCTATCCTGATAGCAGATTAGCATGGTCAAGTTAACCACGTGTATGAAAAAATTGAAGTCAATAAAATGAAATTAAATATTCAAAGTACCCATTCTACAAGTGAATTTACATGTATTTGTTTTGCACATCATAGTTTTTTTTCCTGCCAGCACTTCGACGTAAATCGCCTGCTGAGAAGTGCCGCAAGAAACTCAACAGCTCTACAAGAAACATAATTCACATAAATAACTTAAGCAAATTTGAAGGCGAGAAACATAAATGTGGTTTTTTTCTTGAAAATGGTCTAATAGAATCCGAAGTTACTAGTATTCCCGTTAACCCCTCCCGCTAATCTAAATTGCTCGTTTTAGGGTTGGGTGCACGTCGGTAGTATACTGGTCAGGATTTGAACCCACGACCTTTTGATCGCAAGTCCAATGCCTTAACCACTAAGCTACCGCCGCTTACATCTTATTTCCGCTTATTTCTTTTGATTCAAATAACCGTATACTTAGAAGGCTTTTTAAGCACACAGAATTTACCTAATGTGTGTTTTGAATTAACATAGAAATCTAAACAGCACAAATAAATAATTTTTTCATGCTTCTGAAGTTAAAGGAACTTTATGATAGTGTGAGAGAGAAAGAAATCGGAAGGTAGAACTTTAAATATATTTTTAAAATAAATGACTAAACAAATGTTACATTATACATTGTAAGTTTACTCCAAGTGCGTTCTGATTGTATTCGTTTTTATTAACACAATGTATTGATAACAAGCTGCTCTCGAATTTAACCTTGGTCTTCAATACGACCTGTTTTTCTGGTGAGTCGAATTGACTCGTATTGGTCCCGATAGGAGTGACGTCATACTCTAGCAGTCTTAGATGACGCTCTTTTTTATTACTTACTTTTCGCACGAATGACTAGCGAATATTGTCGCGGTTATGTCTTGCTTGGATTTTATTTTGACACTCATGCGTTATACAAATGTCAAGAAAGAGGAGACCAGGGTCCTAGTAATTTTCGCTGTTGAACTTCAGTTTCTGTGTATTCGTTCAGGATGTTTTAGAAATTTTGTGTATCTTAGAGCGATGGGTGCACCAAAACTATCTAACGCAGATCTTATTTCATCTCTTTGAAGTTCTTGAAAATGCCTTAAAACTCGGAGAATTTTATAAGAATATTTACTTACTTTCTCAGTCTTTTTTGCAACGCATTGACTTTTCCATTTTTTATGTAGTTTTTTACTACTAATACTAAATAAAAATATTCGCATGATCTCTGAGCAGTTACAGCAGCAGTTTTGGTTTTGAGTGAGCCAAAAATAACCGATAGATACACGCCATCACATAAATCACACGTTACTCTTATCAATGGTGTCTGATCTCTTTGGTCGTACACGTCCTTCTTTGAATACTAAGAAGACTTTACTTTTAGATTTTGATAAAATTTCTAATTTTGTCACACGTTGGTTATTAATGTCGAAACAGCCTTGTGTTCTTAACACAACAAATTGCTGTTTCTGAGATTTTTGCATTATGATTTTAGTTGCAGTGATTTTATAGGAAGCTATTAATGGCTGGTAATTCTCGTCACTCAAAATTCAAAAGTTCAGAATTTTTACTTATTCTATATGTTTCATACAAGCACACAGTCTGCTTGATATTTCGGTTACCGAGAAATTAAAAAGCTGCACTCTGCCTACAATTTCTTATCGTATCTCCTGATTAACTAGCACAGACGCTGCACTATGTCTCTGGCTTAGTTTTTGGCGCGAACTGTGCTATCTTTCATTTCTACGCAAAATAGTTTTTTTTTTTCTTTGTTTAATTTTTTAAGTATTGATTCTATATCTTGAGTACGTAAGCTAAGTAATTAGATAAATCTATAGGGTCTATATCCAAACTATGACTTACATTATTAAGGACTATGATTTACCATGGTAAAATATTTATTTTAGCTTTTTATGTGACATTTTATGTCACGTTAAAAGTTACAACCACAATGTCATAGTAAAGGTAAAATAATATCGCGGTTAGTTAGACTCACGTTATGTGGTTAGAGGCTCAAATAATAATAATAACTTTACACATTTCACACATGGCAGTCTGATTCCAAACTAGGCAAATACTCATGAATAATGGAAGGAATAGAAAGAATAGTAAACATTAACGTAGGTACTATACCCAGTACGTTACCGTTTATGTGACTGATTTAAAGTTCCACATGACATTGGCAACATTGTTCAGGTTGGATTCGGTAAATTAAATGTCGTCATAGAAAGGGAATTTTCTACCTGTCTGAGAAACAGTGCTCCAGACTGTTCTACTACGATTAATAAAAAGTTTGAAAAATTAATCAACCCAAGCCTATAATAAGAAGCCCTTCTTATGTGCAGGGTTTTCCTTGTACGATTAATGACAAGAATCATGCAAATGGAATCATCTACATAGAGTTACACAATAGTCAATATTAAAGTCATTATTAGAGTGAAGCGCTACAACTGAGTGTTGGCTTGGGTAAAGTCAAATTGACATCATGTGTAGGTAAAGTATCATCTTAAAGAACGATAAAAATGCATACAACCGGAAAGAACAATGGCAGAAACATATTTACCTAAAACTTAAGCGTTTAAAAAATCGAGTCACAGTAAACTTAATCAAAAAATTTTCTATGATTTATCATTACACCACCATGTGTTGTATAAGTCTTATAAGAGATAAGATATTTTTGAAGATTTTATTTGACCTAAGACTAGGGATGCGTGGTGGCAATATTATATTATGGAACAATTTATCGATAATCGATTCTTATAGCTTTGGCTGAAATATTTACCGAAGGTTCATTATTATGATTATGAATTTGCTTCTGCCCACGTCTTCACTCGCACGGTAGAGTGACTGAATCAACATAATTAGAAATGATTTAAATTATTTTTGACTCTCTTTAAACGATTTTAAACACACTAAAGAAATAGAATATAGTTACGTTATTTTCCACTACACAGTGTGATGAGAAAAATACATTGATAACGGCACATAAATAGACATACATCGATATTTTCAAAATGTCGATACGTCGTCGTTTAGTACACATCTCTTAATCTGTGGTTTAGATCCTGACAAGTTCCGGACTCACCACGTTTGTTATTTTATTTTTGTTTAATTTAGTGTTAAACTCGAATAGATGTTATTCTTTTATTTTTTTTATTTCATATACTGTAATAATAATGAAAATAATATTTTCGGCTATCTGACACACAACGCCATCTAGTTTCAAACAAAACATTAACAATATGTTAGTACTTAACCTCGAAACATTCAAAATCCAATATCTTTTTTCCTAGACTTCTTTCGCAAGTAATTTTGATATGAGAATGGTCAAGAATAAATTCTCAAGTGTTAAGGATTTTTTGATATTTAAACGCTAACATTTCAGTTCAAATAAAATTATGTATGGGGACCTGCCATTGTCCTTTGCTTACGTAAACTGAACTGGCTCGACTACTTGTGTACACGCCTTCTGAAACAGCTTGACGTTGCAAGTTCACGATCAAATGATAATATCGACCTTGACATTGATAATAAGTTCTGTTTGGTTCACAGTAGGTATTACTTTTATTTTTGTTTTGTTTTTCTTGAGGCACGGTACGGGGCGGTGGAGATTAGGCCTTGTTAATTATATATTGCAGGTAGAATTGCTATTTCCAACCTTATTTTTAAGATTACCAATATATTTTACTTTGATTCTAGTAGTCTCAACATTTGGAATTTAGAATAATCAGTTTGAATGCTGAATTGATAACATTATAGAACAAAAAAATATATCGTAGTATTCTATTCTATATTACATCGTAAGAAAATGTGCGGAGAACTTTTTTTTCACACATACATCGGAATGCGTTCATAAATTTTAGATCGTCGTTAGCGGTTTGTTTGTTGTTAATTTATGTGTTGATTAAAAAACTTTGATATATCTAACACAAATATTTTACTTTTGCGGATTTTATGTTGAACAGTATCCATAGAGAATATAGCATTTTTAAAGTTTGAGTTAATGTGCGGTTTGGCGAAGTCAATGCCACTCATTACAGATTAAAGACCTATATGTATGAAAAAGTATTCCGTTCCATGATGTATTTAATAGTTAAGAATTGTAGTAGTGCCTTTACCTTTCCTCACGAAAACGAATAGAAGCGTCTTATTAAAACTTCAAAATTATAATTTCGTGTGGACTCAAATGTGTGTATATATCGTGAAATAATAAGGAATGTAATTTTTATGTCTTACATAATATCTGATTTAATAAGAAGTGGTAATTAATTTTATAATATAATAAATTAATGTATTTTTTTTCACACAATCCTACTCATTACATTTACAATGTGTAAAGACAATAATTTTATTGCAAGTTTTTGCCGTCTCTCGTTTCGCGGCAAAATTACCGATTACCGAGTAGCGTTATACTTTTGCCACCAAATTTATAATATTTATACCAAACCGAATTTAGATTTCAATCGACATTTCCGAGTTGTTCCAAAATAACTCTGTATAATATTCTGTATGTAATAATTCTGTGTAATAGACAGTAGGTACATCCGTCAGTACGATATCGGTGTCTTGTTAAAAAAGAAATATACCAAGAAAGAAATGAGACAGACAACCTATAGAAGAGAAAAACACAATATAAGCTTTATCTCAACGTAAATAAATGAAAACGTAATGTTTGGCGCTCACCTCTAATTTCTACAAGATGTGGAATTGGACCATTTCTTTTCGGTTTCCAAATATAACTTGGATGAACGATGCAACTATTTTAGTAGACTACATGTCTACTTCAAAGAGTATTAACATTTTTTTCATTTGCGAGTTGTATAAGACTCTTAAAACATAGGTACAATTATAATATCTATAAATTTATTGCGTTGATGCGGTACTTTATCAAACAGATTTTTACGACCGCGAATAAAATTTTATTTCATGGCTCGTCACGGATCTTGAAACTTTTGTAATTTTAATTTCTTATTATTATTTTTCTCTCAAGTAATTGCATATTTGTTTTAATGTAATCTTAGTGTAACGAATAAATATCAGGAATACAATAAACAAACTTGAGCAATTTCTTTTATAAATTAAAACGTCTTTGATACCTATTGACGTACTAATGACATCAAGTGTAGTGACGTTTTATTAGTAGCTAGTGATGTATAACTCACTTTATAAGTCTTCTTTTCTTTCCGTCAAAAAAGGAACTATTTAATACACAATGTTTTTTGACACAATAGTGAAACATACATACCATTGAGTTTTATATAATTATTTAATGTATGATAAAAATATTTGAGAGGTTTTTGTACAATTAACTTACGTTATTTTTTATACAGAAACGTTAAGACCCGTCCATTTTCTATTATTACATTATCATACGTCATAACTTGAAAAGTGCTTTGTGCACGTATCCCTTAAAATAAACTAGAACCATTTAACCATTTCCAGCGGCTTTTCAATCTTGTCCTTCGGGATATCTCAAGTTTCAAATACTGTGCAAAACCGGTTTGTATCGTAACGCTAGGAAACACCAATGACATTGTTGTAGAATTATCCAATCTTGCTATTTATGATTTATCTATGCCATTTTGTCTATGCTTCCTATAGATATTACTTAGGGTCGGGCTAGTGATTATAATTACGGCAACACTTAGTTTCTCTCGCTGATCTGTTGTTTACCAAAGAGCAAATTACCCTTCCTGACATGAAATAATTTTATCCACCCACGCAATACACTTCCGTCAACAATATGAAATTATATTACTCTAGGTAGAAATGTTACTGAAATAACATGGCTTCAGTGAATATTATTAAAACTATCCAAATAGCAATTGACATTTTGGCTCTGGCAGTTGAATATGATTGCCAAGTTTTAGGGTAATGCCGTCTACAGTTTTACATCACTTATGGATTTTCATACTGTTTTAATGAGTTGAATGACAAGAATTATAATTTTACTGTGTGGATGCCGAAAAGTTTGGAGATTAATTTTAGCTTATCTTTTTCGCCCAGTTTTACCAACGTTCCTGGACAATGCTCTGCTGACGTTCAGTCGACGCGTGATATCAAATGGCTTCTAGAGTTTTATAAAAATTTGTCTACAATTGTAATTTTAATGTCCAACTAATAGTTCCTGAGATTGGTGTTTCACCAAAAAAAAGGATTCTTTACACGACTTCACTTGCATGAATCTCAATTACTTTTTCAAAATAAGTAGCATAAGTTACTTCTTGTATCTGCCAGAACAAGTCCTTTAGAAATGGAGTTATTTCTAAAGGACCATTCTGGAGATTCTTTTTTTGTTTTGGTTTGTTTTTTTTATTTTTTTTTAATATCTTGTAAGAGTTTAGATTAATTTAATAAAATAGTTTTTAGTTTAATATTCCAGACTAATTTTATTTATTTGTGTTGATTAATACATACATTTTACTTGCGTGGAGCACCCGTGCATATTATCATAACTTATTTGACAGACACTGTTGACTGTGCGCACTCTCATGAGCACAAATAACATTATTTCGGTGTCAAGTGGTCCATCATAATAATATAAATACAGCATGTGACTGTATCGATTTACGTCAATGGCTCAAATTAAAAATTTAAACGGAGTGCAAAACTTCTCTGTAATTAGTTTTATTTTAAGTCATTTGTTTATAGCGCAGCGCAGTTATTTTTTTAAACAAAAATCTCAATTTCAGCTACCATTTTATTTCTCTTTACACTATTACCGAACGAAGACATATTGCACTATACATATTATTAGCACATTAATTAAAAAAGTAATCTTTATCTTTCTCTGTACCTTACAAATAAAAAAAATATTACAACTATTAACTGGCGGTGTTTATCACACACGGCGATTTCATTCAAACCACTTTTTTCAATAATAGACTTGAGACAGAAATTCTTCCCGTCAATTTTCTTTTCCAAGAAAAAATCCCTCAATATAAAGATTTTCGTTAGAAGTAAATTTATTTCCAAACGCCGCGGCGTGGCGGCGCAGTTGTAGCTAATTCTAAGTAACCTTTAAGCTTTATCATGTGTGGCACTTATCGTTTTAGCCATTTACGATTATCATGGACTCGTTGTAGTTACTATTATAAAGATTGCACTAGTAATTACTGTTTCATGCTCCGATATCGATTAAATGTTTCCTATTTATTTTAATTTTCTAATTTATTTTATAAAAAGAAACTCAAAAACACGTGACTAGGCTATTACTATTAAAATGACACGTTAACTTTAGGTCCCAATAATTTTATTGGCGTATAGCAGCCTACTTCTGGGCATGATCCTCCGCCTTCTGAATCCAGTACCTACCTATCGTCAGGTAGTTGGTCCTTGTGAATAGAGGGCATCCAACCTCCGCACCGGACTCCATGGCTCTTTTACGTCTGTTACCGTTGAATACCAACATCGATTTTATTTTGCAAACATCATCATAGTCATCAAAAGTTCTCTGTTAAAACTAGACCTGTCTAGGTCTTCCAGAATGAGTAGTGATGTGTCATTTTTGCACATACATTTAAATAGTTTTATGTTTTCGACCTAGTTGTAAATACATACTTAGTAATATATATTTATTAAACCCAGACACCAAGGACAACCAGCACGGCAAAGAGAAGGAAAACTTGACACAAATCCTATACCAACCCGTCTGGCCAGCGTGGTATAGTAGGCCAAAACCTCCTTTCTAAGGAGAGGCCTATGTCCAGCAGTGGACTATTAAAGGCTGTTGATGTGATGAAACCCAGACACAGAACAAATGATCGCTCTCATCACACAACATTTGTCCTGGGTGGGAATCGAAGCCACGACTCTGGCTTAGCAGTCAGGGTCATTAACCACTAGCCGTCAGGCCCGTCACACCGTTCACTGGAGACTGGGGTAACAGGACTGAGGCATCAGTGGCTCGAAATTGTCACCGTACCCATACCCAAATTCACCATACCACTGAGAATACTAAGAAAACACACGTTATTCTGTGTTATGTGCAATTTACCCATAATTTCGTCCTGTGATTGGAAACGCTATTAGGACAATACACTTATACCATGATGATTCGCGACTAATTTCTAAGTAGATCACGTGAACATCAAGCCTACAAACATACATATATAATAAGTTAGTAAATGCCATTCGTAGTAATTTGCGATCGATCCAATTTCAGACGTTATCTACAATCTAATTGAGCAGTCAAGCCTATCGAATTGAAGGTCGTCGTTGTTGTGGCTTTGTATCTAGTTTTGTCTACCATAGATCTATGATGAATATATAGTACATACATTTAATAACTCAGATTACACGGATGGCGTAGTGGTTTAAGCGGTTGCCAAGCTACTTTCTACTATGCTGAATGCTGTGGGTTCGACCCCCATATGGGCAACATTTTGTGTGATCTTTAAATTATTATTCTGAGATTGATCTGAGTAAGCAAAATCTGGCAAAGGCTGGTATTATGCAGCATTAGAACGTATGTGAAACCCAAAGCTGATCTGTTCTATTTCTTGTTCGCAGGTGGCCTGGGCACTCGCCATTGGGTGACTTTCATGTTGTTCCTGGGTATGGCAAACGCGTACATCATGAGAACCAACATGTCGGTTGCCATTGTCGCCATGGTGAACCACACAGCGCTACCAGTGGTCGCCGAGGCGACAGACAACGAGTGTGGGGACACAGAGACTAACACGACCAATGTAAGTACGACATATTTTTGTATATTAAGAAACTGGCACATATGATCTTGTAAAAAATATATATTCTGTTTAAATAAGAAAATCAGCTCAGCCGTATAAAAAAACCGGAGATAATTCTTTTTATTTCGTTTAGACCCAAATAGGTACATATGTATATACATAAAGCTTTTTTACCACATTCTTCGGTAGGGAAGAGGATGCCAAACTGTTCTGCGCTCATTACAATTTTAATAAAATGTCCTACACTGCATTATAGACAGTGGCAACTGCCGAAGTCAGACTTGTCCTGAATTCAACAATAGCCACAATGTCTTGCAGTACAGTAAAAAAAATGCCTATATAATAATTTTCTACCACATTCACACAACGCCATCTAGTCCCAAACTAAGCAAAGCTTATAAGCAAAGCTAGTCCCAAACTAAACTAAGCAAAGCACTAGACAACTGATATAAATACATACCGTTTTTTTTTTTGTAAACACATACTTGTTATAAATAGAAACACCCAGACCAAATCAAACATTAAATGTACAAAATTTTTTTTTTAAATGCCTCTTGCCCTTTGTACATAATATCTCTATATCTCTATATTTTTTTATTTATTGTAGCATGCTTCGCAAGACGGAAAATTCGTTTGGTCAACGCCGATGCAAGGATATATCTTGTCTTCATTTTTCTACGGATACGTCATCACCCAAATACCTTTTGGTATTTTATCAAAAAGGTGAGTACCTACAATTTTTCACTAATGTCATCCAAAAAGTTCTTTGTATATGTACTGCAATATTTTGTCGGACTTTCTACCGAAACCCAACAAAATAAAGTAGACTCGGGATCGCCTGACGGTTGAATTTCAACTATTTCTTGTCTTTATGTCTTGTTTTATTGCATTGGCCAGTATAACTGGATCTCTCATTGTTTGTACCATGTAAAAATATACATTGGACCCCTAGCTTTACATATTTTTTAACTTTAAATTCTAACTTTCTGCATTTCTTCTACATTTAAACATTAAGGATAAGTATTCTGAATATGATTTGTTTCCATACGCCATGTTTCTTTACGAATAAATACACATAAATATCTACCAATATATTAAAAGTAAATACATAAATATGTACAATATAATGTGTATATGTTTGATTTAATTAGTTGCGCTTAAAAATGACTGGGCATAGTTACGCGTTTCTTAAATCCCTTTCCTCCTCCTCAGGTACGGTGCCCGGCTGTTCCTGGGTGTCGGTATGTTGATCAACTCTGTCTTCGGTCTGTTAGTGCCTGTTGCTGCTGAGGCTGGATACGGTTACCTGATTCTCGTTCGGTTCATCCAAGGTTTGGGCGAGGTAAGAATAAAAGAGTTGTCGCTGTACTGTCACAATGTAGTCATTATGCAGTATCCAAATGTTATTTGTGCAGAGCGTTTTTTTAATTAGTATTACTCTTTCAGGGGCCTATTGTACCATGCACACACGCTATGTTGGCGAAATGGATTCCACCAAATGAAAGAAGTAGAATGGGTGCTGCCGTATATGCTGGTAAGAATTAATAAACAATAGTCCCCGATCATAATAATAACTTCAGACATCTCACACAAGCAGTCCGATCGCAAACTAAACAGAAGTAACCAAACTGCTGATAAAAATACTTATATATTTCTAAATACATACATATCATAGATTAATTACACCCAGACACAGAACAAATGTCCATGCTCATCACACAATTATTTGTCCTGGGTGGGAACCCAGGACAAATAACCTCCGGCTTAGCAGCCAGGGTCACTCACCAGTAGACCCACAGGCCCGTTAGATTAGTTTCCTTCCTACAGTTTAGGATAAACAGTTAAGAATATTGGTACAATCCACAACAAACATTCTATTCGTGTGGTGACGGAGTACTTAATACAGAGTGTCACCACCCCTATTCATCCCGTGGGTGTCGTAAGAGCCGACTAACGGAGAAACCTGTGCAGGAAAACAGTACTGCATAGAGAAGGAAAACTTGAAACAAACCCTATACCGCCCGCGTGGTATAGTAGGCCAAAACCTCATTGCTAAGGAGAGGCCTTATGTCCAGCAGTGGACTATTAAATGCCTGTTGATGATGACATAAAATACTGTTTTTACTTAATCATCGAAATCGCTATGAATATTTGTATGATGACATTTACAAGAAGCCTCTTTAGAGCTATTATTACAATTTATTAACGCTTTTATCCTGTATGCTTGCTAAAATGAATATATTTTACCGTTATATGTACTTAGATAGCGGTGGCGATAAGTACCTAATAAATAGACCGGACTATACTATATTATAGGCAAATAATAATAATAAACTTTTTATTGGACAACATGGTCTACAATAAAAAGTTTATTATTATTCTCTTTATTAAATTATATATACAAATTAATTACATTTTTAAATATATTACAAAAGAAATACAAATACATTTAAAAATATAAAAAATAGTACGAGTAGAATACCGACATCGGGTACAGGGACCAGGACACCGGTTGTTAGGACTCCAAGGATAGGAACCTCCTCACTACCTATACGATTATTTTTATTATTAAATGACCTGCAACCATTAGAAGCCTTGATCGAATAAGAGAAATGAATAAGAATGTAGAAAAATATACAGTATTTAATGTCTTAAATGACTAATTAACGATCAATTAGATTTAATCTAAACTCGTTCCATTTAATTTAAAAAGAAAAATTACTCTAACAGAATGTCATCCGTACCAATTACCGTTATTAAAAAGAGTTTAAAATATCTAAAATTTACTGTTTCTGAATATTATGCAAGTTTTTAATTAAAATTTCGAATAATTATAATAATTTAAAATTCGAATAAATAATTTTATAGGACGTTTGTCTTTTGTAAGACAGTTCAACCTCCCATGGACTTCTATTTTATCTCACTGCATTTGATCCTCCTTTCTAAGGAGAGGCTTATGTCCAGCAGTGGACTATTAAAGGCTGTTGATGATGATGATGATGATGATGATTTGATCCTGGCCTACAGGAGTCACAGCTGTGGTTATGATTGTGAGATTAGTCTCACATAAAAACTCACGAAAAACTAAAATATTCGACTTTTCGTTACACGTCTCAATAGAAAAAACAAAATGTTAATTATATTTTTTCCTCTTTCTAAGGTGCACAATTCGGCACGGTGATATCTATGCCCCTGTCGGGTCTCTTGTCGGCATACGGCTTCGCCGACGGTTGGCCTTCAATCTTCTACGTATTTGGTTTAGTTGGTACCGTGTGGTGCCTAGGCTTCCTGTTCTTCGTGTCAGAGGACCCTGAACAGTGCCCGCGCATCAAGGAGGCGGAGAAGAAGTACATATTAAGTTCTTTGTGGGGAACTGCTGGTTCCAGCGTAAGTTTTTTTACTTGTTCATTTTTTTATTTCAATTTTTTAAATCTATATCTGCGCACTGGACGCCTTATATGTCCTTTACGGTATTATTCTTTGTACGATTAAAATTTGTTCACAAATTATATACAGAAAAGACTAGAATTCAAAAATGTATTCATGAACTTTTTTAATTACAGTCACCTCCGATTCCGTGGAGCAAAATCCTGATGTCCATGCCATTTTGGGCCATCATGTTGGCTCACATGGGTCAGAACTACGGTTACGAGACACTGATGACAGAACTGCCCACGTTCATGAGACAAGTTCTGCATTTCTCTATCAAAGATGTAAGTTATAGTTTCCTTAGTTGCAGAAACTCTATTAGAATGATAATCAAGAAAGTTTAATAATGGCAATGGTAGGTTTTATTAAGGAAATTGTCTTATTGGCTCGTATGAATATTCTTTTAATTTAATTTTAATTTTGGCATTTTCCCTTTTAAAGAATTTATGGCGGGAAATGTAGTTCGAAGTTTGTCAGAGGTTTTTCTCGCTACACGAGATAATGTACCTAAATACTTGTATATAAATGAAACCTTACGAGAAGAACCAAACCACGGTGTAGACTGAAAAATGATTGGAAGTGAAAGATGGCGATAATCTTCTGTTATGTTCTATCACTTATCCCAATTATTGTGGCGTTACAATATAATTATCGCATAAATCTGAAATTTCTATACACTAATATCCAATCTGCCCGCAGTTATTTATAGCCAATAACGTTGGATGCGTAACACAAATTTGATCGTTAAGAACCATTAATCATTTGTCGCGTGGTCGGGTCAAGGGTTCAGATGCGGTCAATTGCTATTTTAATAGGGTTGGCACTTTTCGTAAGCGGTTACTCGCGTAGAGAAGCTACTCTGAAGTAAAATTTAAAATGACTTACGCTGTTTTTGTACGGTCTTATAAATACGTTTGTGTGTATGTACATTCCAAGTATTCCTATGAAAATTCTAAACAATACTCAGTAGATTTTTGAGCGTATTATTGGTAAACGGACAAACATACATATGTTTTGGAATTCATACAGTTCTATGTAAAAGCAAGAAGAATTCATCTAAAAAAATAGATGGAGTCCAACGGAAAATACTCAATCCTTTGCGATTTTAATAATTTCTTTCATAGTGACATCTTCATTAAATGAGTCCTCTACTCTGATTGTGTGGCCAGCGAGACTTTAAATGATAGTCCGTATGCCAACGACCTTTGATCAGATTGTAGTGACAACCCTTAACCAAAGCCATGTTAAATCACTGTGCCCCTCTGAGTGTAGATTGACTGTCGGCAATATACACAGACTCCTTGTCACTCCATGATATTATTTGAAGAGAAGCATGCTTCACTCTTGTTTTATTCATTTTTGTTGTAGTAGCAACGAAAAAAAATCACTTGTAGTTTATTTTTGATGTTGAAATGAAAAACGGGTTACAATTTTTTGAAGATTGTATTTCACGGAAACAGGTGGACCCATTTGAAAGAGTTTCTGCAGAAAAAGGTCATCAGCTTGTTTAAAAATTTAAGCTTCCTGCTCTTGTTAATAAATATTGAAATAAACTTTAGGTATTCTGAATTGCAGATTTTTGCATTCTATTTTCATTAAAATGCTTAAGATTACTCTTGTAAAAGGACACATGATGGTCTTATCCCCGATGACATCGCCGTGTAGACAGCTGTACCGAAAAGGTGGCCTTCTATAGCCTCAGGCTCATCGGTCGCAATCGATGTAATAAGAGACAGATGTTCATCAGATGGATAAATGAAAATTTGTTTAGGATAATAATATATATCTATCTAGGTTAGGTATATAGTAAATCGAAAGAAAGCCAAGTTCACAGACCGCAGTTTCAGATCCAGTAGTACTGCTATAAAATTTAACTATTTAAGGAGCCCAATTTTGAGAGTGGTTATTATAGACTATTCAACATCCCGCTGACCTGACCGCTGACCCATAGGAGCGTTCCAGACATCATGCTTGAATATGATATATAAAGAGGCTGAAACTGCAGAGAATCTCTAGTATACACCATTAGGTCTTTCCATCCGACTTATAATATTTGCGTAAATTCTTTCCTACTTTAACATGCTAATTCTGCCGTTATTAGACTCACCGGTTTCGAATGCTTCTAACCTGTATATATTGTAAAAATAAAAATGTGTCTTTTTGTTGAACAGAATGGCTTCTTGTCTGCCCTCCCGTACCTCTGCATGTGGCTGTTCTCAATGTTCATCTCCGTGGTAGCCGACTGGATGTTGTCCAGCGGTCGCTTCAATCACACACAAGTCAGGAAGATCATCAACAGCATGGGTAAGCTGTTATTATATTTTAAACCACATTTCTTTTTCTTGATATTGGCATCGCTGAGGTTTGATTGTCCAATTATTCCTAAGTAATTTATGTCTGGTGATGTAAGTTAGTGAAGCCCCTGCAACATAGAGAAAGTAATTAGCTCAATAGCGCGAAACGTGTATTAAAAAAACTTGTTACGTACATATTAATTCAAATCTTGTACTTACGAGTTGCAGTGTTCTTTGCCCGAAGAAATAAGATTTTCTTTGGCACAGTACAGCCTAGCGATGATCTATATAATCCTTTACTGTGTTACCATCGTGTGTGTTTTCTGTTTATAGTTTCTTACAGAAATAACCAAAATCAACCTATGAATATGACTCTATTATTGTCCTTAACATACGATTGTCCTATCCGCGTGGTGACGGATTAAGAAGACGGAATGTCACCATCCCTATTCATCCCATCCCATTCAGTGGGTGTCGTAAGAACCGACTAAGGGAGCAAACTGCGCAGGACTGACAACAACACTGCAAAGAGAAGGAAAACTTGACACAAACCTTGTACCAGCGTCTGCGTGGTGTAGTAGGCCAAAACCTCCTTTCTAAGGAGAGGCCTATGTCCAGCAGTGGACTATTAAAAGCTGTTGATAATGTGATGTAATATAATTGTCTGTAGTTGGGGGCGTACCTTTTTATTATTTGTCAAGTTACAAAGTATTAAAGGTTCTTTTACCTTGGTCGCGTTGTATGGTAAAAAAACGAACGACCAATATATTTAACCTGTAATGTGTGTTGTTCCAGGTCAATACGGCCCAGCTATCGGTCTGTTCATCGCGGCTAATACTGGATGCAATCCCGCTGCTACCGTCGCCATACTATCTGTTGGCGTGGGTCTCAATGGTGGTATCTACTCCGGTTTCAAGGTAATTGGAGGTCATTTATGCTATATAAATTCGTCAATTATAATATGTAAAACACAATTATTAATAGTTACTAAACAAAAAAACACCAAAATGTCCCCGATAATCCGTCCAATTCGGTCCAAAAAAAAAAATTGAAATTCCCAACTCAAAATGTAATGATACTTTTTGTCACTAAGAGTTTATTACTTAAACTTCTTGGTGATTTCTATTCTTAAAAATACTTACTTTACTCTTTACGCTTTAGGTAAACCACTTGGACATCTCACCACGTTTCGCCGGCATCCTGATGGCGTTTACCAATTGTCTTGCAAACTTGACCGGTCTACTTGCTCCAATCGTAGCTGGTTACATCATTGAAGGCAGGGTATGTATTATTTCACTACTAGTATCGTGCATAGTTTTTTTTAACATATGAAAACATTTTTAGTCTGATTATTAAAAAATAACTTTTCACCAAAAACAAAATCATAGTGTATTGATTGTAAACTAATAGATAAAATTTCTTTCGCAACAGCCCACACAAGTGCAATGGAGAAAAGTGTTTTATATCGCCGCTGGTGTGTACATATTCTGCGCCACATTCTACAACGTCTTCGCTTCCGGCCGGAGATTAGAGTGGGACAACCCTGCCGATGATGAGGCTAATGCAAAGAAAGCCGCAGCAAAGAAATCTGAAAAACTAGAGAAAAAAGCCGCCAAGAATCAAAGTTTACAGGAAACCGCGCAGTAATTTTAAAATAAATAAAATAATTACATTTTAACATTGTTGCTTCGTGTTTTGTAATATTGCCGTCATTGTATTTTTTTTATAGAGTGCTCTTATAAGTGACATGTGACAAAACGCAATGTCTCAAAACTGATATTAAAAAGTATTCTGCCAAATCGAATTCTCGCGTCGATTAAAAAAAACACTTCATTATTCAAGTGGCTGTTGTCTGTGGTTGACTTTGATCAAATGCGAGTTCGATGTAACGTAGGTGAGAATGTGTATTTTGCAAATTAATTTTTAGATTGATTAATTTTTGTTTTAATATTTTTTTAGAAATGCCTGTTAACCTTTCCATTTGGTAGATAAATTTTGTGCATGCTAACTTCTCAGTTTTACAGTCATTTCATCTGTCCACGTATTTTTATAAAGAATGAGACGCACATCAATAGGGCTGTGATAATATCTATGTATAAATACACAAGAACTCGCATGTGATTAATGTTTAACTACGTTATTTAACATTATAGCTATTAATTATATTTACATTTAATTACCATACAAGTATTGTTATTAATTATTTTATAACTTGTGTTAGTGATGTGTGAAAGATAGACTAGCGATAAAAGGGTCCAAATGAAATCCATCCATCTTAGCCAGTGACTTTTACAATTTTATATCCTCGCATTAATTTTAAATGAACAACTTTTTAAAAAAGCAGTGCCATTCATGCATTTTTATACCAAGTCACAGGGCCTCGAATATTTAAAAAGAAAACCTTTCACTAATCCTTGTCATAGACTAAGGAACTATTATTTTTATAAATTATTTTAGTCTTGGTTGGAAGAAAATAATATCTTAGCTAAATATGATCCAGGTTCCCCTATCTATAAATACTTTGTGTTTAAGAATATTTTTTTCTTGTCGTCTTAAAACCTTAAACCTATAAAAAGTAGTGATTTCGGTTTGACATGGTCGAGTCGATATGCGTCTTAAGGTCAATGTTAGTCAATTTTCATTTATGAGCTTCCTTTTAGTCTATGCCTGTGTTAGTGCCAAAATGTAAACGTGTGTTGTGAGTTTCGATTTTTTGATAATCATTCATTGTTCGCTTAAAGCGAATGTTGTTGCGCTAGTAAAGCAGTTATAAATGTTTTTCTCTTGTGAAAATTTATGTAATATTTAGCTATTAGACTATTTCATGTAACGTTGTTAGACGCTGCACGCCTCGGAGCTGATGTGATCATTCTGTATCTATATTATTAATATTAAGCTACACTATAAGCCACCTACAGGTTATTTATGAATAAAATGTGTATAACATGTAGTGGTTATTCATAAACTTAGTACGTAATTGCTGCCTTTGCATTGGGTGCTAAAAAAACTAATTTTACCGAACGTAAAAAAAAACATTTCTTGTCTGTGACAATTTGATTTTGATGTCCCTTTATTGTAAGAGTACAACTTCCTGGACTTACAAGGCATGTTAAACACGCCGAATAATGTCCATCAACGCTGTAATTAATTGTCTTTAATATCATTTAAGTACCATTGTAATACGACAAATACAGAAATTATTTATACAAAAGTTCGAAGTTTTATTTAGCAGAAGTTTTTCAGGGGCACAGCCGGGTGAAGAAACTTTATTCCCTGCGAAGGTGGTTGAATAACTGAATCAAATATAAATAGTATAAAACAAGTAAAACTAAATCTCTATGACAGCGAATGTAACGATCCCCCGTATGCTCAACTTTGAACGGCAAGCGAACTAGCGCGCAATGCTATTTTCATTTTCAGATATTTCGACCTACAATACGACACGCGCGTAATAAGTTCAAAATCTTAAACGGAAAAGATAACAACACTTTTCTAAACCAATTAAATTGATAACTGATACATATTGGTCATTCAGAAACAAATAATAGAACCCTTTATTTATTAGTCGTGAAACTTATTTTTAACAAACAGACTAAACAGATGACGGGTGGTGCAAGGATCCGTGACAGACCACATGAGTGGACTCACATCTTTTGACAGAGGCGTGTTTTGCAGACTTTAATTCTTTGTTCCACTTGTAATAGGAGACATGCATATTGCTTTTTCCGTGAACCGGGCACATATATTTCGAAATAAACATACTTATATAACTAACAATTCTTTGACTGCACGGATGGCGTAGTGGTCGGCACGGTCACCTCGCCGCTTCCTACTGCGCTGTGTTGTGGGTTCGATCACCACATGGGACAACATTTTGTGATACATAAATAGTTGTTCTGAGTCTGAGTGAAAAAAAATCATGTTTTGTCCTCGGTTAGAATCGAATTCTCAGGTTTAGCGGTCAGGATCGCTAACCATTAGACCAACAGTCTTGTCCGGTGTGTAACGTGTTAAGTACGATGGCCGGAGGAACGAGACGAAATATTTTTATGTTTTCTCTAATCTTTTTATTAAATAAGTATTTCGACTTGTTAATTAACATCCGTTTATATATTCTTATATCAAATAAAAGCATCAAAGGAATACTTAATTAGAACATTTGTAAACTATAATAAATATTAAGTATCTATTTGTGGTCTGTTGATAAACATCATTCTGTTGCATAACTAGAGGGTAGGTTTCCCTTGTCCCTATACAGTTTATCTGAAACTGAAAAACAAGTAATAATTTAAAAAACAAAAACCCGACTGCAAAAGGACAATTTAAAAGTAATTAGCTAAAACTGTGGTCATAATATACCATATATGATACCTACCTACCTCTGTTCAAAAGAGAGGCCTATGCAGATAAAGAAATAAAGAGAGGTCCAGCAGTGGACTATTAGAGACTTGTGATGTGACTTTTTTTTTGTTGACGTGGTGGAAAATCCCTTCGGATTCCTTCCTGAGTCCCCGAGGAGCAGGAGTCCTCGGGGACTCAGGAGCCAGGAGTATGTGGTGATAAAAACTACTACCACCAAAAACCACCCGACGGCCGGCCTCAGGTATCCTACTCTGGGGAGGACCCGGACCATGTTATTATCCAAAGGGAGAGGGACAACACTTCCCCCTCGATGTGATGATACCTACCATTTTAAAATACTCATGATGAGGCCTTTAATTTGATAGGTACCCATATTGCAGTATCCAAAGAGTTTTTTTTCTTTAACTTATAGCGTCTTACAGTCGTGATCTTGTTTTTTTTTAGTCACGTATTTAAGAACACTTGGGTTACCAAGCCGAATCTAACGATATGTTAATTAAATAAATCCGTGTAGCGGTTTCGAAAATACGAGTAATAAAGAATATTACATGCATACAGACACACATACATACAAGATACGAGCGAAAAACATAACCCTTCCTTGGCAGTGGGGTAATGAAAGAACCTTTTTATGGAATAAGGAGTTAAAAAGAAGAAGGGTTACCTGATGGTAAGTGACTACCTTCACCTATGGGCACCTGCAAGTAAAGAGCCACAAACACGTTGTCACCTTTTGAATTCTAGACAGAAGGGGCGTTTGGGCTCTGGTAACCTCACTCACTCGGTGAAAGAACTGCTTAATACCAGATACCTGTGAGTACTAAGGCCGACTTGTGCCAAACATACTCTCCCACAGCCTGCGATAACATCGTCATTCCACGCACCCGCACGGTACGTGGAACGTCTGTGGCGATTTCCACATACGGCAAAACGAAAAAACATACTGCAGCGCCATCTAACAAAGACAAACCGAACTACGGAGTAACTGTTAACCCTATTTCGCAGTAGAGTAATTCGCACGCCGATTAGCATATATACAACTTCCCAACATCAACCGTTGAGTCGCGGCCCGCCTGGCATGATCACCACGCTTGGTCGGAGGTGAAGGTCGAACACAAAGGTGTTGGAGGGGCATGACACCCGTTCCTTCACATATCAAATAAAACATATTTACATATCATAATGTTTATTATGAAAAAAAACTATTTCTTGATTAATCAGTGATTCCAGCACATTTTCAACTTAACTAATAAATTTGTTATAGTGTTGCAAACTAAATGACCCTGTTCCACTCCTACAAGGTTGCCCCAACATCAAGCAACTTGACGCCGAACGTATGTTATCCTTCTTGGAGTTCAGTACAGCCTCTCTCAAGAATATCAATGAGGATTCAAAAGACATTTGTTGAAGCGGCGATGACGACGCCTCCATTCCTTTTCTGCTCATCGGTTCAAACACTCCATTGTATGTCATGTAATCTGCTATTAGGGTCAAATGCCTCGGGTCCACCTGAATACCGTAAACATTAAATACATTCTGTATTTCTTTTATTATCACTTTGTTAGCTGCTTCGATGCCGTAGGTTCTGGCCATCGCATGTATATCATTGCTGTATAATTTGTTCAAGTCCAAGAGGTGATCGTGTTTAAACATTTGCAGGATATTGATACCCTCTGTCTTTAGGAACAAAACATCTTTCTCTTTGTTCGTGATTGCGCGTTTTATGTTCTTTATTTCGTGAATAACTGACTTCATAGCTGTTTCGCGAAGTGCCTGCGAAAGATCAACTCTTAAGAATGCTATTGGAAATAGTACTGTCAGTTCACACCACTTATGGTGTTTCGTATCGAAGCTATAGTTAGTGGCATTTTTTATGCTGTCGACTACGTCTGACATGATCTTGCTAGTTTCCGCTGAGAAAGTTTTCTCTGCGGTAGTCGCGTCTAAATCGTCTTTCTCTTTGCCTTGTTCATCAGTTAATTCAATTTCATCGTCAGATTTCTCTTCCTCACCCGATTCAGGATCTTCATATTCCTGTTCTTCTGATCTCTTTTGCCGGATTTTGGCCTGAAATTACAAATTACATTGTTACACATATTTCAAATATTTTTAAAATCAGAATTGATTTAAAAATTATGAAGCACATTAAATTTTTTTTTTAGGTTAAAATACTTATATCTTTCAATTTAATGCAGATGAATTCTAAAACAGACAAGGCAACAGAAGGATCTTAAGCAGTTGAAATGCACATTTGTCAATAGCTTTAGGTCAACATAGATCAACAATACTGTTATAGCGTGTGACACAACTTATTTTTTTTTTATAATTTTAAATGAGAACCGAATAAAACCTATTTTATAGCATAGCGATAAAGTTTAAAATCTTACGTCAGTGTTATCATCGTCTTCGTTTGGCGCTTCGTCGTCGGAACTCTCTACGTCAATATTGTTTTCTGTTTCTGCGACCGGAGCATCGTTTCCTTCATCTTCATCGTCGTCATTCAGTTTGGCCCTTTTCTTAGGCTTCTCAGCCGACCAAACCACACCACAGGTCGCCTTAGCCTGTTTCCTCACTATCGAAAACATCTCATCAAAGAACTTTTGCTGCATGTGCTTTATAATTTGCGGCGGTTTCACAGCGTACTGTGTCTTGTATTGCGAATGTGGCAAAAATTGGAAACGCATTGTCGTTTTTAACTGTCTCTCCGGCCTGATGACTATTTCACATTGAACGTTTATCTTCTCCAAAACGTCAGATACAGTGACTCTATTAAGTTTCTGCCTTAATTTCTCAGCTTTTTTAGTCAAATTGGGAATTTCGTTTCTAAACGGTATGTCCATGTTCGGAGTTTTTAGTTTGGCTGAAGCTGTCATAAGAATTTCTCTAAGACGAGGAATACCCAGAGTAACGTTCATATCTCCACGTCCAGCAAAGTGGAAGGTGTTCAGTGTCATTTGAGTTGAAGGTTCTCCAATAGACTGAGCTGCTAGTAACCCTACAGGTTCACCAGGAGCTGCCATCGATTCAAGATATTTTGCGCTCATGACCTCTACAAATTTATCCTTCTCAGTATATTCGCTATATACATGCTCACGGCGGTTTTTTAAATAACTCTGTACTAAGTCATCCAACTGCTCATTAATGACACCAAATTTGAACTCTGGCGACGTTTTGCTAGCAATAGGATCCGGACACTTCTTTCTAACATACTGCTGTTTTTCATCTTCATTTAATGCACGCCATCTTTCCTGTAACTCCCAATAAAATGGATCTCTAGTTCTATCTGTTGGTAACTCATCCAAGGTGATTTCTTTTTTAGTGAGGTAAGAAAATTGAGTAAAACCACTTGTTCTAACTTTTTCAAAAGGACTTCCACACTTTTTCTTCCACTTCTTTAAGGATTTCAGTGCTTTCGTTACAACTTTCGTATCAGTATCTTCTTTGAGTCTTTTAAGGACAGATTTACTGACAACTGCATCGGAATTAGTATCAAGGAATGGAAATTGTTCTTTTCGTAGGAACTGACATTTTAGAACATCCAAGCCATCTTCTCCATAAGCGAATTGGATAACACTATGATCGGAATCTCTAACTGTGTGATCGTAAGCTATAGCGAGACTCTCAAGGTGTTTAATAAGACATCTTTGTAAGTAACCTGATCGACTGGTTTTGACAGCAGTATCAATAAGACCTTCACGACCAGCCATGCAATGAAAGAAAAACTCTTGGGGCTGTATTCCCGTCATAAATCGACCATCAATAAAGCCGCCAGCTCTGGGTGACACGTCATATGGTGGAAAACTAGGCAGAGACCGACCAGATATCATCAAAGGGGGTCTTTTACCTTCCAACTCAATTTGGCCAAGTAAACATGAAATCTGCATAGTATTTACAGTTGATCCCTTAGCACCAGATTGTACCATCAATTGTAAATTGTTGTAAGGGAATTTTTCAAGTAACCCTTCATTTAAGCAGACTGTATTAATGTTATTTGTATAGGAATCAAGCATATTCTTGTACTGTCTATCCAAATTTGTTCGGAATTTCGGGTCCTTCGTATACATAATTTCAATAGTTTCTTTTAATTTTTCATCCTCAATATCCGCAGCTAGATCCGTTGCTTTTACAGCTGCGACTTTTCCAGCGTTACGTACTAAGCAAATGAAATCATCTCTCTTTTTATTTGATTCTTGGAGTACTAGTATATCCTTGACACCAAGTGTAAATCCAATCCATTGCAAGTAAAATGTAAATACTTTTGAAAATGAACTGAGTAAAGAACTTGAGCTGTCACCTCCATACAATTCATACATGCAATGGACTAAACCATAAGGTGTAGCTCCGTAGTGGGTTTTGTCTAATACTCCTGATAAAAGTTCCCCATTTCTAATAATAACTTCAGCCTCTGTCATTGTGTTTCCATTAAGAAAAGGTGTACCACCCGCTTTCCAAGGCCTTGGTTCGAATTTTTGCCAAGCTTTCGAACTAATCTTCGCTTTGCCTATTAGCGTCAGACATGGTTTATCTTTAGGAATAGTGTTGATGATGATTGTTGATAGAACTTGTTTTCCAGACCAAAGAACCATTGGTTTTAGAATTGTTGGTGGCAGAAGTTTGATAGGACCTTTTTGATAAGGTAAAGCTTGAAACACAAGTTGTTGATAATCTGATTTAGTGAAAAATGTACCTCTTAGGGACATTTTTACACCAGAGATTACATGATCTTGGATCAAACCACTCAATGGTGTACCATCTTTTGGAACTAAATATTGCTTGCGAACAGACATTATATTATAAGCTTCACTTCTTGCAATTTCATTTTGTGGAAAATGGGCATTCATTTCATCACCATCAAAGTCAGCATTGTATGATTTACAGTTAGCATAATGTAATCTCAGAGTTTTTTCTCCTTTTAATATTCTGGCTCTATGAGCCATCATACTAGGTTTATGAAGAGATGGTTGACGATTTAAAATCAAAACATCACCATTTAATAAGTGCCTATGAACAATTTTCAATCCAGTTTTTTCAAAGTCTTCAGGAGTGAGCAATCTCTTAGCAAGGCTCTTTCGCTTCTGAATTGATTCAGTTGGTATTCTTATTGTCCTTCCATTCTTTATTTCTATTTTTTCGGCACCAGGATGTTTGTTAGGTCCGTTAATTACCATCTTTCTAAGTTCATCAACATTCCATTCAGTCACTGGAACAGGATAAGTAAGCTTCATAGCAAAGGCATCTGGAATACCAATTTCATCAATATCCACATTAGGATCAGGTGTGATGACAGACCGAGCAGCAAAATTTACACGTTTTCCCATCATGTGCATTCGGATTAAACCAGTTTTCTTTTCCAAGATTTGTTTCAAGCCTTGACTACCCGCTCCCTGCCCTTCACAATTTAGAAGATTGTTGACACTTTTTTGAAGTTCCTGCCAACATGCATGCAATTTTTCTGGTGGTGATTTGCCTTGTACACCTTCATAAGCTTGCCTGGGAAGTTGATCCAAACAATCCACAGTTTTTTGTTGCTCTGATGATGACAACACATGTAGCACAACTCTGGCAGCGAATGCATTCTGCAAGATACTTTTATATACATTAGTTTGAGGATGTTCAATGAGTTCTCCATGTAGTATATTACATGGTCGTACACAAGGCGGTAAGACTGGAATGGCTTCCATAAAAAATATGTTAGTAATAGGATGAATATTAGAAAATCTCAGAACAGGAAAACAATGTTTCAAGATATCTTCATCATTTTCAGCAATAGCTGAACAATATCGTTTGATTTCATCTGGCATTAATATTTTGATGCCTTTCATCCCTTTCTCACCAGTTTCCGCACTCAAATTGTACATTATTTTATTTTCAGATGTAGTTACTTTTATGAGTTTACTGGAACAGAAGGCACACTTCTTGGCAACATTTATAACTCGGAAATAAGTATTTATAAACTTTGCTCTTAATTTATCTATATTCTTACTTTGAAAAGTTTCTGTGACAGCATCTCTCTTTTTCAAGAGTTTTTGGTACTTTCTTATCACTTTACTTGGCTTCTCAGGGGAACTCTCGCTTTTACTAGTTATATCTCCTACAAAGTTATCCAAGTCTAATGCTGCTGTTATGTGGCCAGCATCAACTAAGTCCAACTGTAGTTTTAATATAAACTTCATTTGATCATTCATTTGGATTTTGTAACATTTTAAACAGCTCACACGGAAGAGTGTATAGATATTCTTGATAAATAGTGGGTTGACTACGACGAGAGGTAATTCTATATGTCCAAAATGTCCCGGACAGTGTAACAATACATTGTTACAAGTGCCACAGGTTTCACTTCTATCCCGAAGTGGTCCAAGAGCGGAGTCATACAGACCACCCTTCGTAGGATTTCCTATAGCATCAAAGCATTGTACATTGGTGATTTTAGATACACTTAGTTTTTTAACGTCTTCGTCATTGAACATCAAGAATTGGATATAATCTGGGTCTACAGACGTCAAGTGCGATGTCGACGTTGTCATTGCTGATTTAAAAGCCATTTTTAGTGCCTGTAAAAGAAATACACGATGATAAAAATAAACACGGCATGACAATTTAACCTAAACAACTAATAAAACAATGATTATTGCATACAACAAATTAACTAGCGTTGTAGCAATTTCTTAAATAACTATAAATGTAAACTTACTTTTTATATCATACTCTTTAGAGTAAATCAAAATTTTATTTAAACAAAACACAACATTTCACATTCCGTGGGCTCTAGAGCACACTGTTATGACGTTTGCTCTGTTCTGTGTTGCCAGGTTTTGAACAAACACGTTGGTAAGAAATAGGAAAAGGGTATAAAAATATTATTGTAGTACTGTCATTCGGTTGCAAAGTTGGTTTGCTGCGTGTTTCTTAGTCAGTTGTGCAGTGAATTGAGACCGAAAAATACGAGAGCTGCAAAGTGAATGTACGGCTATAATATAGTAGTTCTCGCTTTCTAGTATTCTGATAGGTTCACGCCACTGTCACACGTCAAGTTTATATATTTTATGTATCTAAATCATTGTATATTATGTTTGTTAAGTTCAAAAAAGTAGCTAAACTTGTTCAGTTAATTAAAAGAAATTAATTTCAATTACTACCGTAGTAGTATAATATTAAAATAGAAAAATATTTGTAAAAAAAAAAAAAAAATAATGTATATTGTAATAAAAAATTGATATAAAATTAAAGCTTGCAGAAGAGAGACAGTTATTGGCGGCACAGTTGCTTCGTCTCTTTCTAGAAAAGGGGTCACTTTTGTGAGCAGTCAGTCCATTTTCTGTCTTTGGTTTTACGTCACAACTAATGACGTAATATATATTTTTACAACCAAACAACAACTTACTACTAACTAACCGTTTTGAAGTTACTAAAAAGAAACTGATATCACCTGATTGTGAACTACTGGAATGAAATTGACTGGAGAATGACTGCATAACATTGAGCTCAAGCTGCAAAATGCTTTGCTGTAAAATTTCAACAAGCGACTAAAATTCAATCAAATCACCTTATTCTATTAATTTAGTCACTTACTTTTACTTACTCATTCACCAAAGTCACCCTAATTAAAACTGTAATTATACAGCGTTAAGACTATGAATAAAAAAAAACTGAAACACACTGCAATTTCAGTCCGGTTTTTGATTTGTAATTATACTATTCTATATGATTGACATTAAATTATAAAGAGTCAAGATTCCTTCTAGAGTTTATATAATTGTCCGTGAAATGAACCAAGTTTTTATACTATTGTTTTAGCTATAAATAAAATAGTTTTACCTTTACCTCAAATTAATTAAATTTGTAAATATCTACTTTTTTTGAAGTAATAGTAAATCAATTTGCATAAAATAAAACGAAAAACTTATCTAACATCTTTGAGAATAAATGGGTCGATGCAATCAGCTGGTCATTTTGTTTTATTATCTTTTATCTAATATTATTTATTGTTGCAGAAAGTTTTGTTACTATCACTATTTATTCTGTTTGGGTACCAATCTAGTTCTACCGATAAAATCTCTAGATCCTGCGCTAGAATTCCCTGTGTCGTGGGATCTTGCCTCCTTCAGTCCACTTGCTTTACGAGAGGTTAATAAAAACATATAAAAAAGTAAAAATAATAATTGAGTAAAAAGAAAAAAAATATACAAAAAAAATTACCTATAAATAATGAAGTGCCATCCATGTACTGTGTGTGTTTGCTTGAGTTATATGTGTGTGTGTGCGTGTGTGTGTAAGCTGTGGTGTATGCGTGTTATTATTTGCTTTTCAGGATGTCCTCCGTGCTATTGTAGTCAAGCTCGACTGGTCCTTTATTGACCCTTTTTTTACAGAAGTATTTTGATAGTCTAGTTGTTTTGATAGTAGTTTGGAGTTAATTTTCCTGTATATCTAGGGTCCCAGGAAATTTGACACTCTCCTTCCAATCGATCTGCGACACCTTACAGTATTCCATAACAACCTACGTTCTGAATGACTAAGTGTGGCATTGCTCAAAGTAGTTTTGTGGAAACGCAGAGTGAAGGATATTATATGTATAATTGTCAAACTCTGAGCAATCCCAGCTCTAAATAAAGTGAGTCAGTATGGTATCTGTACGTTCGGCCGTATGAGGAAAGAGTGCACGTTGTGCGCTTTCTACTTTCATCATTTGGGTGTTACCGGCATCCAGTAATGCAATAGCTTAGAATCGATTGGCAGAGAGAGAAATAAACCATTTAAAGGTCTTGTCATTTGCGATTTTACCTAGATACTTCAAGACTCAATTATCTTATCTAAATTATCAATTTTTCTATTGAACTTGTTATTTAGAGAAGACACTGATGTAGCTACTTTTAATTTAAAATTATAGTAACGACAACATCTAATCACAAATTATTATATCACATTTGTATTTAAGAATAGTGATTTTATTTCATTGATAATTTCCTTAATATCTGTGTAGATGTTGTAGTAAATAATACCTACTTTTAAAAACAGAAAATTTAAACCACGTAACAACAGTTACTTTTTGTAAAACGTTCAAGATTGCCTTTTTTGCGGTGGCAACGTCACTCCAGTCAGTCAACATGGCGGCCCAAGATGAAGTTGACGTATGTGAAAGTTGGGAGGATATGGACGAAATTGGCGTAAGTGTAACTGTGGGAATTAAACCTGGATGTTTTCCGTATCGGTGAACGCCGTGGTACAGTTATTCACAAGTGGGTTTCTGTATTTCAGTTGGACCAGAAGATCAGGCTGATGTCAAGTGACTGCGCGCCAGTGCAAACTTCACTCAAGGGCTGCAAGGTTACTGTTGAAGACAACGCGTGTATTGGATCTCAGTGTGTGATGCCGGTGCCAGCTATTCGTATCTTAAAAAGGCCGTCGTCGTCGGCGAGCGGGCAACTTAACGGTGAGAGCCGCGCTCGGCCGGTCAAAACACTTGAACAAAGGCAGAAAGAGTACGCGGAAGCTCGTCTGCGGATCCTGGGGGAAGCTCGTAGCCCTGAAGACGTCATCGATGATAAGTAAGACCGGTTTCATTTACCAATTGTTGTCATGCCACTTTACATAACACCCTCCAGTGACATTGGCCCAGAGCATTCATTTTTAGTGTGATGTTAGCAATAGTCATAATATTATTTATAAACATTGTTAAATTTGTGTTAAAAACTTTTAACATCTATTCACATTAGCTTTTAACAGTGATTTCTAAACATTGTATGATTGATATTTAATTTTGATTCAATTTGAATGTTCCAACAATTCAAAAGTAACTCGGTAACACATACATTGAATAATCTGTTGGCCCTTATCAAATGGACTTTCATTGAGAATTACAGGATTATGTCATACTACCAAACTGAAGTGTGTCAGAGCATGGTAGATTTTCTCAAATTCACATCTTTTACTGTCAAAAATATGCTCAATAATTATAATTTATAATTCTTTAACATATTGACTGCCATGTCAGTCATAATTGACTGCTAGCAATTCAATTTTTATCATGTCTACCAAATGGCATTCAACACCTTAGCTCTTGGCTCTCAAACAAAGTTTGTTAGCTTCCATGAGATGCCTTGTAAGTCAAGGTATTCATAACTCCATAAATTTTATGAATTTCAACTATAATGCCTATTAAATACCAGTTTAAAAGTGTAACAAAATTAAGTTGTAATGTTTCTAATAACAAAAATCTTGTTTTGGAAAAAGCCACATTGATTGTCGTGACAAACAAGAACTCATTAATATTCACATAAATTATAATTGCTTGACTGCTTCAGATTCTATACCCAAAGTGACCATGATGTTGAGGAGTATAATTGTAACATCATCATCATCCTGTCGCAGTCTACTGATGGACATAGACCTTTCCCATTGCACTCCACTTCCATCGATTTGTAACTGCTCGCAGCAGCGCACCATCTTGTGCAAATGGTCAGTCCACCTGGCCTGTGGGAATTGTAATATGGATATATAAAAATTAAAGAGTGCCATATAGTGATTACTTATCAACCAATTTCAAACAATGAAGAGGATACAAGACAACTGTAGTTTTTTCACGTTTGTGACCTCAGAACACTGTAATTTGTAATGAACCATTTATCATTATGGAGGTGCATTGAAATCAGTTCTATTATCTTTAAAAAATAATTATGTATTGTAATCTATGGCATAATGTCAAATGTTGGAGATGGATGCATAATAGTTAAGCTCCATACTTAACTTGAATTTGAGGACTTATTTTAGGGTTTAAGATATTTTGAACAATAACATTTGGTAGATCAGCAAATCATAAGTCTTTAGTATTTGTTTAATATCAAACACCGTGAACATAAAAAGCAATACATCATTTGAGATGTGACTTGATTGCTTTATACAATACATGTTAATTAATCTATTAAAGTTAATTTAAGTATATGAAAAAAAGAGAAAAATATAATTTAAAGTATGTATGGATAGGTAATTTAGTTTTAACATCATTACCTTGCATGCACCTAAATCACACACACCCTGTGTATAACCAATTGATTTAAAAAGATAATTATTTCTTGTCCTTTTTGAAGTTGGATAATACACTGCTGCTTTTTCTATTTGTTTAATTTACCATGAACTGAAAAATAGTTTTAATTATTACAATAAAATTGTGTGCATGTTTAAATTGTATCCAACCTGAATGTATTACACATGTTACAGAAATAATTTATTATAAATTTTGGCATTATATTAGTGTTAAGATTATTATTTTATTTTAGTTAATTACTTGACTAGACACTTGTCAGTTAATAAATATTGTTATTTATTGATTACAGTCTCAGCCGGCTTCAGGATAAACTCCAAGCAAACAATATCAATGACAGTCAAAATAGTGGTAAGACAAAGAACTCACAGAGTGACACTAATGCCAAAGGAAAGGAACGAAAAGTTCTCACACGGCTCCCCAGTGGTGCTACTGCAGCTGGGGTCTTTCCTTCCCCACCGCCACGAGGGGTCCTGGTGATTAGGACTCCTAGGGGGCCAGACGGCACAAAGGGGTTCCAGAACAGGTAGCACAAGCGATATATAAAAATCAATTTAATTACTTCACCAAGACGTAATTCATGTCCATCCATTTGACTTTTCCCTTTAATGCTATTTATTCATACGAGCTACTCTGTTTGTGACATCAGCATGCTGTTATTTTACAGTTTTTAGTTAAAAATAAAATGATTGTTCGATTCTTTTTGTTTCTGCTAACTTCTTGCTGTCTCAAATTGTGAAACACGTATATTATGTTGAATGTGTACTGTAAACATGTAGAATTGCCACACTTTTGCAATGTTGCCATAATTGGGAATGATTGAATTTAGCATATATTATTATCATTAGCAGACATTGTCAGTATGTGAGGCTGTGATATATGTATATGAACAGTTCAGTTAAACCCACAGGTGTGGTCTGCAGAAAACATTGTGTCAATCATTAATCAAACCAAATTTATTTTAAGTAGGGAATAAATAAATTGTGAAGTATAATTAAAAATCTAAGAGTGCTCAGTTTGGGGAACAATCAATGTTGTTATGTAACATTTCCATATGGAAATGTTTTGTTTTAAATTAATGAGGATATTTAATGAAACGGACACTTTGTGTGTGCATACATATATTTGTACATATAAAAGCATAATTTACAGTTACATTTCAAACATAAATTGAAGAAATTATATGAATTTAGGAAATTGTTTAATTAACAATTGCGATTGTGTGAATACAATTTATATATTAATAAAAAAATTAAAAGTTTTAGCTAGTAAACTTTTTATATACAGTTTTTCTACATGTATAGACTATTTTTAGGGTAAGATATTGCTAAATGTATATTTATAGTATATTATTGTACTGTTAAGTTTTTTGATGCATTTTATTTGTTTGTGCCAACTTCGCTATAAATGTTACCAGTTCACCTTTATTATTTATTTTACTACCACTTATTTCGCAACTTTCCCACCTTGCTAAAATTATACCTTTAGCATAATGTTGTAGTTTGCCATTTTTAGCTCAGATGAGTTGGTAACTCAGGACCAGTGGAGTTTACACAGATAATATAAATTGCATTATAAGTGTGACTGATGTGTGTGTGAGATTTGACCAGACATTATTTTGGATATAATTATTTAAAAATAATGTTTTATGTAAAAAATACAGCTCTAAGAGCTATTAGACATCTTTATAGTGGCGTATTAGCGTAATCCACGCAATAAATTCGCGATATTTATAAAATATAAACGGTTATACTGTTAATCATTTAGAAATCTCTTCTGAATTTATAAATATAAATTTTATAAATCTATATATCGTTTAGTCAAGATAATTACAAAACATTTCAAAATTAACGCAGTTGTCAAAAAGTACTTTACATAAAAATAAAACTAGAACACACCGACTTTCATATTACTTATTCAATTTCTGAATTGATATGAATGAAATTATTAAATAAATATAACCAAAGTAATGTCGGTCGCATTAAACCAACGCTAGTGTAAGTCTACCTATTATAATGAGGATTGTGATATAGAATAATTGTCTTATTTGCAACCTTGTCCGACCGCTAACGTGATCTATCATCTTACGTCATTGGCAAACTTAAGAGCTTCACTCAAAACCTTAGGATTAAAGTACAGGGATAGTGTATGTCAATGTTTGGGAAGAAAATGATTCTAAATAAATATATAATGGAATAGAAAATGTTCAAAAACAGATTGTTACTGTGACCTTTATTATCTTTGTTTCTTAAGTAATTTTGATCTCAGATATGAAATTAAGACAAGGGCATCGATTTAAAAAAAAAGTTCGACTTGCTTTTTTAATTTATTGACACCAATATTCGTTCGTTGGTAATTTTAATGTAAAAGATGTTTAATGATATACAAGCGTAATAGTATAATATCTGTGGCTTGGATTTAGCATTAGAGAAACTAATAATTGACTCTAAGTATCACCAACTTCAATGTGCCTATATCACGATTAATTGTGATAAACTGTAGTCTTTACTCCTTAATTTTCGCCCTCAGCGGTGGATTTTTTAAGTCAAATTTGAGTGGGACCAAAGGGGAAGTTATACCCTTTCAGTAGTTTGTTGAAGTCTCTTAATAAATTTATTTATTTTAATAGAATGCATACTGTATTCAACGACCCAGTGTCTAAGTTTACTTAATTACATTTAATTCATAACCTTTCAAATTAATATTCGATGTAATCTCTAGACTCGAGATTCTCTTTTTAGCTTGCATTGATTATTAATGATGATTAAAAGTTCTTTCGTAAATTACTTAAAGTTACAAAAGTTGTCATCTGCTGTATATTTTCAATTCCAATGTATATATTTTTGATCCATGTATCGAATATAGTGTGAGCTGTATATTATTATAAAAAAAATTGATTATTTTTAAGATTTATCTGTAGTCTAGTGTTTTGTACAGGAGATGTTCCATTAAATTTATTGTTTATATGAACACATGGAATTCTGTACAAATACTCTTAGTCAGAAAAATGTAAAGTATGAGGAGTCTTCTGAACAAAAAGTTGGAACTAAATGTATATATACAAATAAAGTGTTTTTTACAGATCAGTTCTCCTCATTACTTACAACTTATTTCACGATTACTATTCAAAATTTAAATATTTTATTAAATTTCTAAACGTTCTTAACTGATTTTAAACACTTTTTATTTATCCCAGATTTTGAGACATTCCAATTATTTGGTGACTTTTTGTGTGACAAAATGTTACCATGTTATCGCAAATAGGCCTACACGCAAACTGTAAATGTCTTAAAATATTGGTATAAAAAAAAGTATGGCGGCAAAGACGTTTCTTTATACGTAAACATTAACGAAAATCGCTATGGATACACATGTCTTGATATCAGTGTCAACTTTTTCAAAACATTACTAAAAAACGGCCCTGTTGTCTTATTATTTTTCCCATAAAGTTGGTTTGCTTAGTGCATATTTTATTTGACAACCCTCAAACAGAACATAATAAAATTAAGTGAGATTCGTGACTTGGAGAAGACACTAGAATCGGGATTTTGATATTTTTGAAGAGATACAATGGTGCTAATTCTGTTGTTCGAAAACTAAAATTTGTTTTATCCTGTCAAATAACGTTTCCTGTTCTGAAAACGTAGAATTTGGCAGAACTAAAAGTTATTTTAGGGATTTTTAGTTTAGTTTAGAGAATTTTCGAACTACAGAATTAGCACCAAATTTATGTTATCCCAGAGCATGTTGGTGTAGGTTTATACTCTAACCCATTTGAGGTTTTTTTTTTTTAATGACAAATGTTCTGAAAAAAAAAAACAGATGATTTGATGTGAAAATTACTGTGAGAAACATCTTTTTTCAGTTGTAAATATTTAATAAACCATACAACATCAGAACTTTTTTTATATTTCTTTTTATTTCAACTAATAAGTGGTACTGAAGTTGCGTGATTGTAATATACCTTGGCAGTCATCATATAACACATGGGCTGAAAAGTCGCGGGCCTAACAAAGAAAACACAGTTTTTTTGGTTCAAAATTAGCTTTAATCATCAACGTAATCTCCATCAAGAGCAACGCAATCATACCAGCGCCGCTCTAATAACATTTCAATACCACTTTTGTAGAACGATTTATCGTTTGCCTCAAAATAGGCCTCAGTTTCAGCGATAACCTCTTCATTCGTGCGAAATTTCTTACCGGCGAGCATTTTTTTCAGGTCTGCGAACAGCCAATAGTCGCTGGGAGCCAAATCTGTAGAAAACGGTGGATGTGGGAGCAATTCGAAGTTCAATTCATGTAGTTTTGCCATTGTTTTGATTGACTTGTGACACGGTGCGTTCTCTTGATGAAACAAAAACTTTTTCTTTGCCATATGCGGTCGTTTCTTTGCAATTTCGGCCTTCAAACGCTCCAATAACGCTATATAATATTCATTGTTAATGGTATTTCCTTTCTCAAGATAGTCGATGAATATTACACCACGCACATCCCAAAATACCGAGGCTATAACCTTTCCAGTCGATTGTTGTGCTTTCAGGCGCTTTGGACGAGGTTCACCAGTTGCTGTTCACTCAGATGACGATCGTTTTGATTCCGGAGTGAAGTGATGGATCCATGTTTCATCCATTATCACATGTCGACGCAAAAATTCCGGTTTGTTATTTTTAAACATGGCCAAACACTGCTCAGAATCATCAACACGTTCTCGTTTTTGGTCAACAGTGAGTAAACGCGGCACCCACTTTGAACAGAGCTGTCTCATAGTCAAATGCTCAAGCAATATAAAGCCAACCATTGATATAATACTTACATAGATGAGTAATTACCGCCTAAAATCGTTGCTACTACACATATGTCCACAGGCATATGCGTAGCAAACGTCAATTCATTATTCAATGTGGCGTCAACCGAGTTGAACATAGCGACACATGACAGTAACAATCGCCAAAATGGCTAAATGCGTAGTGAAAGAATGCGATTCAAGGTCACAAAACATTAATAAATCATGCGGAATTACTTTTCACGTGTAAGTTTATGGTTTTTGTATTGATAATATCGTAAATAAGGCTATAATTGAAATAAAACACTGATAATTGTAATTTAGAATCAGTGTTACCATTAAAAAATCATTTTGGTTTTCCCACATTAGTGGGAGAATTTATAATTTATGAAATAATATGCTTTGTACTGTTTTTAAACATTTTGCCAATAATAATAAAATATAGGAAGAACGGTAGTGGTTAGGGCTGGACCGATCCCTTTTTTTAGGGACCCGTTGAACGTTTTAGGGACCCGTTGAACGCACTGCAAGCTTGGCACTTCTGCCAAGCTCGCAGTGCTGGAGACTTTTGTACAAAAAAATTAATTCATTGTTTTTCTTAATTTATTATCAATTTTAAATAATAATTGTACAAAATAATAATAATAATAATAATAAATGTTTATCATAAAAATAAAAATATAAAATAAAAAAGTAAATAAACATAAATAATTTTTTTTATAAAATATTTTTTTTTTTATTATTTGTTTTTTAAATTATAATATAATTTGCAATACACCCTGGGGATTATTTATTATCAGTCAGTTAAGTTGATCATTCACTTTTATTATTAAATGCTATTATTTTTACATACGTAAAAATAAGATTGTATCATGAAAGTAAAATATCCACACAAACTTATAAAAAAGAGTCTAAAAGACAATTGTATACAAAACTGAGGCTTCACAGCGCAGTTTGATTTTACACTGAATATAAACCCTTTTAACAAAATATTGCCAGTTATTTTATTATTTATACCTATTCTAGTCAATTCGAAATATATTATTTAGAATATTTAAATTAATTTATTTTATTACAAAATTGTTTAAAAAAAAATTGTTTCTTAGTTGTTATGGGTAAAATTTCATACGGTAGTCAACACTGGCCCACCATCGTAAAGTTATATCTTTGTCTAATCCGAGCGATGGTATTGTTCTTGTCTCGCGTGTAAATGAGACATAAATATGTTTACTTTCAAATGTTTAGTGGTATCAAAGCTACGTCGTCAAAGTTCAAAAGTGGTTACACTTTTTTCGACGTGTGATAATGAGGTTTGCTTCTCTAGTGTTGTTTTAACTCAATGAAGCCAACACGTTCTTTTGATATCTTTACGATGTCAGCTAACTCACGCAACTTCACTTTTCGATCATTCAAAACGATTTTGTGGATTTTTTTATGTTTTCTGGTGTTACCGCCTCATTTGGACGTCCACTGCGTTCTGCATCATCGGTGTCTCTACGACCACGTTTGAAGTCAGCAAACCAACGTTTTATTGTTGTTTCTGATGGAGCGGAGTCCCCATAACACTTTTCAAGCCATTGCTTCGCTTGAACGGTATTTTTTCCCATCAAGAAGCAGTGTAAAATTAAAACACGAAATTGTTTTTGATCCATTGTTTTGAAAATAACAAAAGTAGCGTCACTCTTAGCACAATAACTCACAAACTAATGAATAGAATATCATGAAATTCTAACAACTGTCTTTTGAAGGTTAGTAGTAACTGAAAAAAGGTTACTGCAATAAAACTAGCGCCATCTATGTGTTAGGCCCGGGACTTTTCAGCCCATGTAATACGTACCTGTATAAATCACGTGGCATGTCTATTATAAAAAAAACCGAGCGGGTTTTACAGCCGTTGCATATAATGTCTAACATTTCGCCTACCATTTGAAGACTAACTCTAGCCCTGCGCACGCTCATTTGTCAAATCAAAACGCGCCTTTCCCCGACTTCCTGTTACATACTTCCGTCCATGTTTACGAAAACACTTTACAGGCTGCAAGAGAGCGAGGGGAAAGAAGTTACACATCAAATATTCTTTATATTATGTGGTAATTGTATATTTTGTAACAGGGCGAGTATAAGCTCCTTGATCGTGACGGTTCTTGCTACGGTTGATAGCTAATTCTAAGTTTTTAGCAATTTTCATGTTATCAAATGAAAGTACGTTACGCCGATGAGCCCCAAAGGGACTTAGACAAAGGGATCGGGACAGAACCAGATACATTCAAATACATTTATTTTCTCAAAAAATAACAATACAGTTCACTTACATAATGAGAAAATGTAATAACACAACAAATTAAGTATGTCTGTGATCACAGTACACTATACACACAGCGACATAAAAATAAAGACAATTTTATCGGTGGTAGTACCTTTTGCTAATGTTATCTACACTTTTTAAATTTAAACAAGCTATCATTAGGTTTACGACTAATCTTTGTAAGGAAATTTTTAGCGGCGTAAATTTATTTGCTTGTTTAAGTAGGTAGGTATATTACTTTAAAACAAGTTATTGGTTGTGCCAAGATTTCAACATAAGTACAAATGTATGTTAGGTACATAACTGTATTAAGTTTGTATATGGTTATGAGGCTTTGAATGTCCCACATATTAAGCCATCATAGTTTTGCTCTGATTCCAATTTTTGGCGGGTTTATTTTATTGCCAGCCACATGCTAACCCTGTTTAGGAATGTAATCGTTTTCAGACGGGACAAAGGGTAAATCAGGGGATACGCGAAGAAAAAATATCAGAACGAGATAGAGTGAGAGAAAGAAAGGAAAAGATTAGGTAAAAGATACCGCAGTCTCTGATAGAACTGAGACTGTGGGTAGTTCGAACGGGTAACTAAAAATTTGATAAGGGCACTGAAATTTTTATACAAGGACTCCGCGGCCTGTGTTTGTATACCTACATACATTTAAAATCAGTAAATTAAAATCATTAGATTGCCCGTTTGTCCACGGTTGTTTAATATTTTCATAGATAATTTGCATGAGTAAATTAAAAGAAAATGAAAGTTCTTAAGTAAATAAACAGTTACTAACAAATTTCTTGAAAATTGAGGCAGCTGCAACAGTGTAACTAACGGTATAAAGTACATTAAATAAATAATTACTTTTAGATGTTATCGTTTGTCGGTCCATTTATATTATTGAGCGGAAAAGCTACAAGAACAAGTATATTGTGTCATTTATTAAATATGCATGAGAAACCAGTCAGACATAGATATTTACAAATAATCATATTTATAAATACTTAGTTATGTGGTTACGATGTTTATTTAGGTTCAGTTCTAGTATCAAGTCATTGATTCTTAGGTTTACGAGTTAAGTATTTTGATTATGTCGATGTCGTAGGTAGGGTACGGAAGGTCACGCGGGGGGGGGGGGGGGGGGGGGGTCGTCTACTCGTCTGTAGATGACCCGAGGTATGTCGGGGCACCAGGGACTTCCTTTCTAGGGTATACCTGGTTCCCCGGCTATTAGTACCCGAGACGGCGTGCGGTTTTAGTCGGTTCGAGTCCGACATGCCACCGATAGGCGGTATCCGAGGCGATTTCCGCACGGAAAAAAAAGGTACCGTTACATAAACACAACACAATATTTGGTGGAATTGAAAACCTCCTTTTTTAAGGCCGCGTAATGTATTAGTATAATTTATCCATATTCGAGAACTCATACCAACTAAGTTGACAGTCTAGATTCATTTTGTCCGGAAGTCATGTATGATTTTTTATAAAAATTCTTAGCTTTACAAAAAATGCTTTATTGCCGTTTATCATTCTTAAAACTTTAATTTTAAATTTCAAGGGTTTAATATCTGACGGTGTGTTTATTTTATGCGGTTGTTCGCCAGTTTAGTTTGAAAAAAATGAAGATAATAAATAGATATCAAATACGCTCCATATATATTTTTAAATCAGTACATTATTTAATAGCCCTAAGTCACAGCACAACCCGTATCTATTGTCGATATTATTCAACATACAAAACAAGTTTCCTCGACATTCTTACTACCTGTTATTTTACAACAAGGTCTGATACAGAGCGGTAGTGTTAACATGGCTGCTTTAGAACATTTAAGTGAGAGGGACAAAGCTGTTTTGAGAAGCATCTTCGATCCTACTGCTACTATTGGAGATATTGTTGAGGATGCTGATACTGATAAATTTGATGAAGAGGATGATGGTATGTCTATCCTATATATATGTAAGATTATCGTCAAGGTTAACGTAATTATTATGTTATTACATATTATGTTTTAAATGAAGGCTAGATTAGAATACTAACCATAATTCTTTGCTTATATCGACGATTAAAGTTCTTAGTTAAGTTATTTTGAGATTTTGACTTATTAATTTGTTCCTTTCAAAAAAAGAACGTTTATTGTTTTTAAATTTAAATAAAAATAAAGCTGTATTTTAATATAAAAATAAAATATATATAATAATATAAAATACTAGTTAAAATCAGTCACAAATGACGGAAATATCGATGTACTTTAGATAGTATAGGATAGAAATACATACAGCCGAATATAGTGCCGCCTTCTTTTTTTGATGTCGGTTTAATCTTTTCTTTATTTTTAATGTATTGCTAAGGATTTCGAATAGGTACTACTACTACCACTACTCATTAGTAGTGGTAGTAGTAGTAGTACCTAGTACCTACAGTAATACCTAGTAGTAGTAGTAAAATACCTGTTTTTATCACTTTATGCCATTGCATAAAGTGATAAAAGCAGGTATTGTTTTATTTAGACTGTCGCTGTATGTCTGGTAACAATTCAACAATTTATTTAAAAAAAAACAACATCAGCCTTTAATAGTTCACTTCTGGACATAGACCTCTCCTTAGGAAGGAGGTTTTTGGCTAATGATTGTTGTATTGTTATCGGCTCTTGACACGTGTACAAGTTTTGAAATTAAAGAAAGATTCTATTACATAGACACATTACCCGTAGACGTGCATTCATTACATCATCAACAGCCTTTAATAGTCCACTGCTTTACATAGGCCTCACCTTAGAAAGGAGGTTTTGGCCTACTATTGCACGTGCAGTGCTTTCAATAATTAAGTACCTATATGTTATTTATCAACGATTAGCAATAATCACTTTGCTTACTTTACGAATGTATCTCATTTGTTAGCATATTATTATAGGAATCGGTTTAAAAAAGGGGCGGCGTTCTTTCGTGTGAGTTTATCGCTCATAATATTTATAAAAACCAGATTACGGGTTTCTCCAATACTAATATTAGGAACTAGGACTAATAAAATATAATTTAAAAAAAGATGTCTAAAATATTTGGAAAATGTTACATTTTCGACTTCAATGTCTAAAAGTACACAACAAATATTTGGAATCGTCACAAATGTTACCGCGATAATCATTATAAAATTGCGTTTGCAATTGATTAGTAAAATTATGACTCAAAAATTAATAAGACATATAGACATATTATTTCCACACTATAGTTAGCTCCATCGACATGTGTTATGAATAAAATTATTGAAAAGTAATGCGCAGCTATGTGTAAGTAAGAATGTGTCTATGGAATAGAATATTTTTACGTTAATTTTATTAATTTCAAGGAATATTTCTTTGACTTTAAAATTTGTACACGTGTCAAGGGCCGATAACAATACAATAATCAATTAAAAAAAATACTTATTTTTGTTTAATGTCTTGTCATGTTTTTTTTTTTAATTTATTATGATAATAATATTATGGTCTTTATTTTAGAACCTGCCACAGATAGCTACAAGGAGGCCTCCTCGTTGTGTGCTCAAGGAGTCTTACTAGCTGAAGCAGGCAAACTGCAAGAAGCATTAGAAGTCCTGTCTAAAGGCGTTCAAGCTGCGCCTGAGCGAGCAGCGTCGTACAATGACAGGGCGCAATTGTTACGTCTAATGCAGAAAGATGATGGTATGCTTCTAGTAATCTTGTTAATAGATACGTACATATTTACTGGTGATTAGCTGGTACCCGCGACTTGGTTCGGGTGCAATTTAAAAAGCGTTGCCTTAGTGCAGTAGTACGTAACGCGACTGCAGTCTATGAGGCCTCGGGTTATATTCCCGGACCGGGCGAAATTTTACACGGTTTTTCTTGAGGAAAAATAGCCTTAGTTAATCCTTATATAGACAGCTACCTGGTAGTAAAATATTATCAAAGTGGTCCAGCCGTTTTGAAGATTACCCGAACAAACAGACAGACAGACCAATAAAAAAACATTTAATCACTTTTTAGGCACAGGCATCGTGCAAATAACCGTGTGAGCCTAGTATTTTGACATTACAAGCAGACACTTCAATGTTATTTATTTGTATAGATGGGCGAATGTAGTTAAAACCGAATACGAACTTAGGCCGAACATTCAGTAAAAATACAAAATTGGGCCGAAGTTCGTTTATTTCTGCCGCGCCTTTTTGTTGCGCTAATGATGATGTTCCAAACAGCCTTTTCATATTCATTCTTTTCAGCGTAATTGTATTTTCTTAAAAAAAGTTATCTCTTAAAGATACAAATTATTATGATGTTTGTTAGAAGTGAACAAAGTTTATTTTGTTTTCAGGTATTTATTTATTTGTGTTTATTTTCTTTGTTCAAAAGAAATTTAATTTTTATGTCTCCTTAAGTAAAAAGAACTAGTATAGATTTTTTTTAAATTACTTACTTACTTAAATAAATATATCGATGTTACAATGTTCCAAAACTATAATGATTCCTACTTAATCCAAATAAATGACTGATTAAGGAGTATATAAAAGAATTGTTTCATTTTATATGTACCTACGACAGATTTGATTTATATAAAATTTAGCCGAAATAGTGCAGATACTTTACTTTTTTCTAATACCGAATGTTTGGCATTTGGACTGAATTTTGGCCGAATATGGTTCAAGCTGTTTTAATTCAGTTAAACCGCATTTAAAACGGATTTCGGCCTATTACTTTATTTGTTGATAACTTTTAGCCAAGTCTTTAGTGGCGTTTCAACTCACTGTACGGCTGAATAACATCGGTTCACGTTAATCTTTGCTCCCTTTGTCTTAATGTAACCAAGCACTGTTTGTTTCAGATGCTATGTTAGATTTAGACGTGGCGCTAAAACTAACAGTTGGTAAGAAGAATCGCGCTCGTGCACTGGCGCTTTGTCAGCGCGGCGTGCTCCTGCGCAAGAGAGGCGCGGACGACGATGCTCGTGAAGCTTTTACGGAAGCAGCTAAATTAGGCAGTAGTTTTGCTAAAAAGCAGGTGGGTATATAACCTAAAGCATTATGATCTTTCTGATATAACTATTTATAAGGCGTCGTATCTCAAACGGAAGAAACCCTTCAGCTATTTCTGAATACGATATGATAAATTTAAAATTGGACGCCGTTATGACCCCGCTGGTGTAGCCATACATGTGTTGCTCTACAGCAGTGGTCTCCAACATTTTATTGACCAGGGACCACTTTGTATTCTTATTGTTAGCAAGGACCCACCATAGACAAGAAAAAATTGAATCAATCCAAATATAAACCTTAATCGAAAACTCAATAGTATCATGCATTAACAACATTTTTTTAACAGAAAACATAACATTTGCGAAAGCTAATTATGTAAAGGGGAATGCCCACTACCCATAGACACTTTGGCCCTAGGTGCACACATATAAAAGCATATGGAAATGATAATATACAATTTAAAGAATGAAATGTTTAAGGAATTGGTATTAAAAAAAGTCGGGATTTTTAAGATATTAAATAATTTTAATTTTCAGAAATAACTACAGTTTTTTTTCCTTATTCATCATTTTATTGTTATTCTCACATACAATATCAAGTTATATGTAGTTCTTAGGTATTTTATGATCATACATCATTTGTGTCATACACAATTAGTACATCATCCAGGAATTGAGCTGGAGGAAAAATATTTGTTTGATGTTGTGCCCAACCCAAATACCATATTACTGTCATTATATGGGCACAACATCCTAGCGTTCGACGGCCAACAATACAGTTACAACAATACTTTTTGATTGCACTTCTGCCAGAATCATTCATCATTCTCCTGTTCTTAAAGACGTACTCGCAATATCGATGGAACAGTGAGTCGATGGGAATCATTACAACCAGGAAAAAAACATTGATTTTGTGTAATTGGTGCTCTTACATAATTAGGCAGCAGTATACTGTCTGATGTATCTAAGCTTTGTTGTTCCGGATGCAATACATCGCTAGCTACTTCAGATTGCAACGAGGACAGACTAGATGGTTCGGAGGTTTCACTGTCTACAGTTGAATGTGATGCTGCTCTATCAGTCCTTCGCCAGCAATTATGACACACACAAGATGATGATGGCAACTGAAACAATAATTAAACCATAAATGAAGTAAACAAAATCAAATTAAACTAGATAAATGGTTAGAACAATACAGCCCACTGGGCTAAACAAATATGTTAACATGAAAAAACTTTTACATCATATACTTTTATTCCAGTGCAATGATGTGAACACACCAGCTAGTTTGCGGCTAATCCATAACCAATACTTTATATTAAATGTGAAAGTGAGATTGTTTGTTTGTTACGCTATCACACAATTCTTTCACCAATGGAAGTTATATTATCAGCGAATAACATTTTATACACATAAATTAAAAACTGTTATACACTTACCTCACGTGGTGCAATCTGTTGCACAATCACATTCCTTATGAGTTCCTCACGTGGAGAATCAGAACAGAGTGAGTGTGATCTTATTCTCAAAAGTGACCTGCCACAGCTGATGCACACAAGTCCATGGCCAACAATCGGTGCATTCTGCTGTTCACTAGTTGGATTTCGTATTTCATTCCAGGCTGCAATCCAACCTAATAATAAAGATGCCATTATTATTAGATATTGATATTATTTTAAGTCATCTCAGCTAAAAAGCATTTACTATTTACATTAACTATTTACCTGCTGTGGTCGAACCCATTGTTGTATTAGATTTCGAACTTCTTCTATTTCGTTTATACCACAATTGACACAGCGTGAATGTCCTCTTGAAAGAGTTACTGTGGGCTGTGAAGAACTCTGGCCGGTGTGAGAGCTGGGGTCATCATTTTCAATGGATATTGAGTCCAAGTTCGTGCGGGAGTTATCGTGAGAAGCGGGAGCGGGATCCATGTTCAGGCCGTGGTCAGTAGGGTAAGAAAAATTGTCGGAGTCCATTTAGAAAGCTTATTAGTTGTATTGTAAGAAAACAAACAAATAATAGAAATGCAAATGAAGTTGTGATTTCACGTAATGGTGACAGATTGTGTCCTTGCTGTTTCAATGCATTCGATGTTGCCACTTAACAGCCATAAAATCGGAAATGGTTATCGATTATTTGTAAAATATAATTTCATATGAAATAATAATCTACAAGGTGCCTTTAAATTCTGTACGCCTTTTAGTGTTTTTTTTAATTATATCTATCTATCTATCTATATTAATGTATTTTATTATATCTTAAAAGTATTTTTAAGAACAGATAAGAATGACAATTAAATTGTACAGTAGCGTCTTTGCTATGATTTAAAGAGTTTATGGTAATTCAACTAGCAATTCGCTTATATTATTATCGTAACATCATAATCATTAACGAAATAAGGAATATTTATATATTATTAATTTATTTTACGGGCTCTTGAGAAGACTCAAGGCATCTTTCCTGACTTGATTATGGTAATCAGTTAGTGTCTGTTGTATTCCGCCGTGTTTATCTGCTGAAAAATTAATTTAAGGGTTTTGCGTATGAAGTTTTTGTGTATTAGTTTAAATTAATGTAATTTAATTTAACTTTTGTTACATCCTTATGGGCGATTATGCCTAAAATAAACAATAAATAAATAAGTAATATTAGCACTAACACAATGAAATCATAATAATTACCGAAAATCGAATAATATAGCTATAAAATAATGGCTGTGTTTGGCAGAAAATAGCGCTAGGAAGCGCTTACTAGCGCTGACACAGTTTTCGGCCAGGACACGTTTTCTAACTTCAGTAGCGCTGACCAATCCGCCATTTTGCTTATTTATTTTGTTTGTTTTAAAAGTAGAATTTATAAGATGTTTTGTGCAGAAATATTAAAATAAATAATAATGTCAGTCCAAAAAATAGTAAAATATATGTGTCATTTGACAGCGCTTTCCGCTTAGCGATCGCCATTTTGCTTCCTAGCGCTATTTTCTGCCAAACACAGCCGACATCATAAATAATAATAATCGCTTCATAAATAATCGATTTTTTGAACGAAATTAGTAATTGGGAACACTTAATATTTTGCCAGAAACTAATGAAATACGGATTAACGTAATTTCACTTTTATCTTTTCGGTACTTTTATTTTCTGTTTAAATGTTGCAGACCTGTCAGGATAAATGAATACCCCAATTAATAAACAGAAAATAAGATGTTTTTTTCTAAAAAAAGCAAATTGTTGTGCATTTCATGGCCGAAAATGGGCATTCCCCTTTTGAATCATTGTGCTTTTTGTGCTTGCATCTTCTGCAATGCTAAGACTAATATTATTGCACAAAGCTACACGCAAATCATCACTTATTTTCAATCGGTTTCTGGTCTTGTTTATAATTACCAACAAAGCAGAAAACCTTGAAAGTTATTGAGAAAATCATAAATCATTTTGGTGTATGAAATTGCCTTTTTACTTGGTGTAAAAAGGCAATTCTCAAGTCAAGCAACTTCTCAAGTGTTTCAGATTCAAAAGCGTCCTTGCAGTTTCGATCATTTTGAAATTTAATCAGTTCTTTCCGGATTTCTTCTGTAACTTCACTAGCATCCGTGTTAAAAGAGTTAGGAATCAGTTTATGATCAACTTTGGCTTCTGTTTCCACATATTCTGGGAAGTTACGACCGAATTCATTCATCAACATTTGGAGACGACTTTGAAGATTTTCTTTTATGTTTTCCCCGTTAGCGTTATACTTTCTGCACAAGTGCTTTTAATGTAGCGAACACAGAATAATTATTTTCTCTAATTTTGTCTAACCAAAACTGAAGTTTGAAAATGAAGGCGCGAAGTTCAAAGATAAATACATTTGCAACGTCTTCTAACTGTTGCCGGAACCTTACAATATTTTAAGTTAAATGTATTTAAATGTGTGAAAATATCAACAAGATAAGTTTCATCTGAGATGTTGGATTAGAAAACTGCTCCTGCAACTCATTTATTTTTTTGTCACCTAGAAAAATCTCAACCTCTGACCTGAGTTAGTACAATCTGCCCAACATATTACCTTTCGACAGCCCACGAACTTCTGTGTGAAAGAGAAGTGCCTCATGGTTTGAGTCCATTTCAGTGGATAGTTTTTTACATAGGCGTATATTTAAGGCGCTGCTTTTGATAATATTTATCAATTTTATGGCTGGTTCTATTGTTCTATTATATTCTATTGTTTTCTTAAGACGGAGGAAGTTTTTGAAGCTAACGCTTGACGGTGTATGGTACAGTGCATTGTTATAGCCTTATAATTATTCTGTTTTACTACCGTCGCCAGACCGGAGCGTGAATCCAATATCGCTGGAGCACCATCTGTACAGAAACCAACGAGTTTCTCCCAGTTAATATTATGTTTTCGGAAATATTCCGATATTATGTTGATGACTTCGATACCTTTGAATGTTATTTCCAGTTCTCGGGTAATCAATAATTCTTCTTTGATTATGTTGTCGTCGTCTAAAAATCGGACAAATACAAGCAACTGAGAACAATTGGAAATGTCAGCTGATTCATTACACTGCAAAGCAAAGCATGGGGAGTTTCTGATCGTTGAAACAAGTTGCTCCTCGATAGCAATTGACATTAGTTCCAGTCGGGTTTTACGCCGTGTAGTTACTCCCACACCCAAACTACATCGACCACGTAATTTTAAATCGGAAACCAATGCTCTAAAGAGTATACAAACACTACGTTTAACATTGCTCTGAGATTATAAGGTAAACAAAGCTTCAAAATTGTAATCGGCTTTCATTTTAGAAATTTAGTACAGTCTTATTCAAATCATTTTATGATTATTGATATTTGTGTCAAAACTATTCCAAAGGTACTTTATAATACTAAAAGAGAAACGCTTAACTTTTATTAAAACGGCGCGGCGTATAGCAATACGTATACCAATTGTTTTAATTGTAGACACAACACAGTTTTATATTTACCTCGTAGGATTTGAAGCACAGGAATCGGCAAAACCGCACTCTTAAATCGAGGCGTAGGTAATAAAGTAGTAGGTTACAATCGCCCATAGTCCCTTCCCAGCGGAATTAGGTTCATTAATCTAGTATGCTATATATATAATCATAATTATTTCCTTCATTCTTCCATCATTCTCTTCTATCCATCCCTTTGATCGCTCTCATAGTTATATGGTATCTTTATTTCAGGTTGTGGAATTAAATCCCTACGCAGCTCTCTGCAACCAGATGCTGAGCCAAGTCATGAGGGGAGAAAAGGAGATCAAATTGTAGTTTTAACCCAATACTGAAACGCCTTTTAATTTTAAAAAGATAACTTTCACCAAACTTAATTCAGAGATAATTAACTTGAATGACTTGAGTGTAACTTTGTTTATTATTATCTACTTGAAGGGCTTAAATTCAAATATGACAATTACTATAGTTTCTTGGGGTTAGAATACAAAATTGAATACTATACAAACAATATTTATTTATTCAGGTCTGCCAATGTCATCAAATTCAATAAATGATTTTACTAAATGCACCTATATTTAAAAAAAAATCTGTCTCCATCTTCATATATTCATTTTATGAGGAATATTCAAATAAAACACAGATAAAATCTAATGGATTAGAAATTTATATTGTTGAGTACAATCGACATTCACTTTCGAGAGAATCCATACAAACAGAGATCCCATGTACAGATCTATCGAGTAAAATACTCGCTAGCACATGCTTACATTGCCTACACGCCCCAAAAATCCTTGAAAATGACAAATTTAATACTACAAATCGAAATACTGTTACTACGCTATCGATATTAATAATAGAATATGCAATAAAATCTTATTAACCACGATCGCATACTGACGAACACAAGTGATATCGGTGAAGGCGTCGACATGCGATCATACAAATTGGTTCAGATTCAAAATTTTAATAATTATTAATTATTTCTAGTGAGACGCGACGAGAACGGAAAATTGGAAGTGTATATTGAATAGGTCGTTTTAAACATGTTGTTTTTTAATTTAATTCGAGCGCTTTTGATATAATCATAGCCAATAGCTATTTGGCGCCATTTTGAATAGACCGATAAAAGTTTGAAGAGTTGCTTAGCTATTCTTTTTAATTGGTTGTAAAGAACAAGATATTGGAAAATAATATTTTTGGCACATTGGTTCCTCGATAAATGAATAAAAGATTTGATGACAGTTCTAATTATTATAATTCTTATTCAATAATCACTTAATGTAGTTATTAAGCCTAAGCAACTCTTCATTACCGTTTGTGAAAGGATGATACACATCACAGAAGTAGACGCGGTGTTGTCAACGACAAAAATGGTTTAGTAATTAGGTAAATTAAATATGATATCGACAAACTTGAGTTCAACAGCGTTGTTCAAAGCTTGCCATCAGAAAATATTAGTAAGGTGGTATGTTACCAAATGTGTGTCAGAAGGCTTACGAGTGCCGCCCAAATAATACACGATTTCTTAAATCCCCGTTCATGAAGCATTTTATATATGTATTATAAATAGTCCCTGTTATAATTGCGATATTTGATTATTAACATTTTGGGCAGACTATTATTACCGCACTCTTTTAGCAAGATACAGCTTTAAACAACGCCTTTTCATAAGTTTAATACTAATGGAATCAGAAAAAAGCAAGATTTCATATAAGTTAAGAGAACGTGCATAATTTATACAATATATATGCATTAATAATTTGAAGTGACAATTTTCTTTAGTTAATTAGTGACTTACAGTATTTTTTTTTAATCCATGTCAGAATTATAAATGACTCGAGGTTTATTTAATGCACTTTCTTCTTAGTTCTTTTTATAGATACTGGATACCCACTAATTAATTAAGGACTAACAAAATATAGGTTATAAGATAAGATAAGGTGATAAAATATAATGTTCGGTAACAATATTCAATAGAATACTAAATATTATGGAAAAATATTTACATATTTTTGGCACAGGTGATGGTGCAATTAGCGACATCGTCATTGTAAAACTTTAATCATTCGAATATTCATTAGTAAAATATTTCAAAAGACCTGTATCCACTACGGGCTTATACTAAAGAAAGGTGATGTTAGGCCTATTTATGACATTAAAACAAACACTAAAACATTAATATCTTCATTAAAATGCATAATTTTATGAAGTCAACTTTTAACATAACCTCCGACCACAAGCGACTGCTTATCATAGTTTTTAAATAAAAAATGATCCAAGCTGGACCAGAGCTTTTTTTTCTAAATTAATGCACAGCCAAGACGCTTGCGACGAAACCCATATCTACATATAATGTCTATGCATTTTCTCAATACCCCCGTTGCAACTTGCAAACATTTAAAATTACTTAAAAAGGGTAGAAAATTGTCAGGAAGAACAACCTAACTCTTAACGATATCATAGTCTATGCTAAATAATATCAAGATATTTATAACTAATTCTCACTGAACACATACAATAACTATTTAATACTAAACATACTTTCATGATAGACTCGGTGAGTCGATTCTTAAACCCAATTTAGTAGTTTCTTAACTATCAATGGAACAGCAAATCATTTAAATTAACGGTTTTAAAAATAATACTTTGTGTTGCCACTGCACAAAATTAAGTAATAAAGCATACAAAGCAAGCTTGTTAGAAAATTTGCGTTTTTTTTTAATATAAGTCAATATTAATTTGCAATCGGGATTTGTGGAAAGAACTTATAGAGTATGACCAGAAGGTAAATCCACTCACGCAATGCCATAATCTCACTTTGAAATGTCGTGTCTAAGCAAATAACGTTCGTGGAAGCTTAAAACATAGCGACTATGCCTTATTTACAAGTGAGATCTTATATTAACGGTTACATATAAATAAATAGCTAAAAGTTTTTTAAACTTTTCAATACATTACTAAATCTATTATTGACCAAGTCAGAGTTAAATAGGGTGTGAAGGCATAAGCTAGCAGACACTAATTAGAAGTTAATAAATAATTACGAGTATATGTTATAATAACCATAATAATATACATATTTGCTTTGGTGTTAGCGATCTTCTAAACAACATAATTTATCGTCAATTTGTGTGATACTATACTTTAATATTTTTAGAAACTAATATACCTTCTTTCTTTGACGTGTAAAATTTGCAAACAAATTCGGTAATTAATAAAAAAGTGATTGGCGTATAGGCGCTTTTAACTTGTAAATATTATCATTTTAACTTTTGAAAAAGGGGCTCATGCACAGTTATTTTGGCAAATTGTATGCCACACAGAGTGTTATAGGTCATCTGTTTGTGGAATGTGAAGACAAGACAGATGTCTTGAGTTTAAGGTGTACATTGTGACCGTTACTTGTTTGCAATTCCTAGTGCAGCAATTTAAAAAAAAAGTATATTAAATTCTACTTCTCTTTGGTAGTAAGAACACGCATCAATTTGACAGATAAACGTTGCAAGGTACTGTGATCAAAGACAACGTCTTTTTTTCAATTATCTGAATCAATGTTAAATTCTCCTTTTCCTACGTTATTGGAAATCCGTAAAACGTTTATTTAAAAGCTAGTGCAACACATACAACACTTATTATAATTACTTTGCCAAAGGTGCTTTTATAAAGTAATTTTTGTTTATCTTAGGTATATATTTTTTAGATTCTTAAATATTTCAAATTTAAAGGAAATAGTTGGGGCAGTTTAATTCTGACTTTAAAGAACCTGTAGGTAGGCAGGATTACTTTTGTATAATATTATAAACACTTGTAGATATATATATATATATATATATATATATATATATATATATATATATATATATATTAGACAAATTTTGTTGTAAATATTTGCTATATATAATAATAAAATTATTACTACATAATTATATGTCATCTTCGCGTTACTTTTGTATTATAAACCTAATTTTAAAATGGTAAACAAAGTGTTTATAACAGATACAAACGAATGGCGAGCATTCCACTTTATAAGAGTGTGAGTAATGCAGAGATGGGGATGTGTTCGCACAGAGATGAATGAGTATTTCTGATTGTCTCTGAGTATTGAGAGAATAGATAGGGTTGGGTACTTCGGTGGACACATCTCTGTGCGTCTCTGGAACTTGGGTTGGGTATCTCTACACGTGTGTAGAGAGGGAGGGGGTGGGATGCGCGTGTGCGCCCGCTACGTTGACTCCCGCTCCAGCTGATGTTAACCTACGATGCTGGCTTGTTTTCACATACAAGAGAATAATAGTTTTAAGAAAACAAAAATAATATTCAAATATAAAAAAGTGAGTATTGCACACTTAAAAATAAGTTTGAAAATATCATATAGTTCATAATTTCTCGATTATTATATAAAACAAATACATCGTATACTATTTTAAAATATTTCTAAAAAAGAAAACAACAGAGCAAAAATAAGCCAACATCCTTAAATTATACTTACAACTATAAAAATACTTAAAAAAACTATAATGTCTAAATACACGGTTTAGCAACGCCACCTTGGAAATTGGCGGCAATAAGAAATCTATTGAAAGATAATAATTAATATTAAGCTAAAAATAACATAAAAACATCTAAATGTCATTTTATTACATTTCAATTTAGAATCAAATGCTTTCCTTTTATATTTTAAATCCACATTTATTAATCTAGCAAGATATATATACGATTTTTAAATGTATTTTATTAGCGATTATATTAATTAAGTTAGTAAGGCTATTTAGTAGACGATTAATTAACAGCTGACAGCTGTTGTCATTTGTATCGGTATTACAAGTTCGATATACAGAAAAAAAGGTTTTACCTGAGTTGGGACAAAGTAAGACGACTTTACGCCATATTTTTGAACCACAGAGTAATTAATTCTGTTTGGTGTCAACACTGCACTATACACGGAGGGCAAAGATAACTAATTTGAGTGATTTTAAAATTTCAGCAAGTACCAATAAGGACGATTATCGAAATGTGTGTGTATTATAATTCACGAACTTTTCAGAAATGACAACGAATAATATCGATACAAAATGACATTGAAAGGAAATCACGCATACACACATGCATACAAGTGAGCAGTCATAAACACAGTCACACATACAAGCTAACAGTTAAGCTCATACAACACAATTAGATCATCCATCACAAAATGCACATTACTGTGAAAACCTCTAAAACATATAACGTGTTACCATAAACAATAAAAATATCTAATGATAGTCTCGGGCAAAAACAGTTTTGATATCTTAAAAATATCAAGTCAACAATAAACCAGTATTGACTAACCTAGTAGAGATTTAAATAATAATGAGCTATATATATATATAATATTGTAGATATAATTCTGTTACATATTTAGCTTACGTCATAACTAACCTTCTTAATGACGACATAAACTTTAAGTATTCATTACCACTTTTATACCAATAATTACATGGTGTAATAATAATAATTACATTGTAAAGTAACCTACTTTTGTAGGCTATGAGTAAAATAATATAGATGTATCGTGGAAAGATTCACTCCGATTATGACATAAGCTAAATATAAAATTTTCAAATTCCCGCAGGACATTTTAAAACACTTAAACATATTGCCACCCACACGACACGACACGACAGTATTTACAATATAAACAACACTGATATGTAATAAAAACGTGAAAATCAACGAGAACATCCACCACGCAGTTTGACACAATCTGTCAAAATTGGCAAGCGAATACAGGCTTCAACTATTCTCACATACAATAGAAAATATTTCGACAGAAAGTTTTTAAAACTGCATGGTCGAATAACATTTATTTAATATTATCGAGTGGCCCCAAGATCATGATATAGAGATTGCCGATGTGTTGAGATTCTGAAACTGATTCTCATGTCATTGTTTAAAAAAAAGTTAACGTAATATTGCCAATGTTAATAATATACATACGTAGAGAGCAATTTCAACAATAAGTATTATTCGAATTAATATTGCTTAGCGAAATTCGTTGAATCACATTCCCATTTTAATATTATTGCAGTTAAATAAATTATTGCCAAAAATATAAGTCAAACCACGTCAACGTTTTGTTTAGTTAGCCAAGTGAAGTAATGTTGTCCCTTGCTATTGAAAGTAGTTAGAGAAAGTGGGCAATAATATCTCTAGCTAACTATTACATAGGTATGATTCACTAAAACTACTCTATGTAAAAAAAATGCGATATCTGCATCTTAAACCAAATTATAAAGAGTCGTAGGATGAAATTAATCTCTTGGCATCTTTAAGTGAAGGGTCCTATGGATTTTTTATAAAAAGTGATTGCTTTAATGCTCGAACTGCTCGAACACGCTCGCTCATTTTATGTTATATTAAGCTCAGAATAGGAAGCTCAAGGCTAAAGATAGTAGAAAGATAAAAAATCTTTTTTTTTCATACCTTATAACATTTAAAAATAGATAGACTATTATTTATTGCAGTTGTAAAACTGTCAAGATTTAATTTTAGAACTAAATATGTAGCAAACACACAACTAAATGTAAAGCAAAATAAAGCAGACTACTTAAAGAAACGAATTTTGTTTACTTAAAAACTGTTTGAAGCTAAGAGATCAATTTCATCCCACCAAAGAGTTTAAAGTCATGTAAATCCCACTAACCGTACGATAAATAATTTTTGTTTTTTTTTTATTTACCACCAACCAGTTACTACCTCGAAATAATGTTTTTTATTTTATTACTACGTAAAGGTCCAAATTATAATTAGCTTATCGTTTTTTTTTTAAGGACTAAATTTTAATATATTAAATTTTAGGCATAATAGTAGGTACATCTATATTATTTAGGTAGGTAATTATCTTATCGAGTTTATTCAATTTCGAGTAACTAACCAAATTTTATTCCCGAGCTTAATGACATATGAGATTGACACGGCTTTAAAATGAATAATGTCTAATGAGTAAAACGTTCAAACGTTAATATAGAATATAAAACTTAACGAACCAAGTCATGTCGTACTGGATGGTGAAGTATACTTAAATTAAGAGTAGTAAAAACAACGGGAATGAGCAATTTATTAAACCTCCAAAACGTTCCTCTGAAGAGCCTAGGACAGCATTCCCTCAAGAATCAACAATCAATGAACAGTTGAGAGTGAGATAGCGAACGACCGATGTCGTATGAGTGACAGAGACAGTCGATAGATGGAGTGAAATGGCTGAGCCCGTACCGAGGCCTCACGGGCCACACCACTGAGACAGCTTCGATAATGACGAGATATTCAACCCTGGAACAAAATAAACATTTATTAGAAGGAATTAAGGTATATTTTACAAGTATCTATGTCGGGTCCTGTTAAATAGGTATATATTATAGTGCGCCGTTCCTTTCCTTCTAGAATAAACCAGCGAACCAGCGATCGTATTACTTGATCTTGTGTCGATATCTAACAGGTCCGGTTGCTGATTATAAGTAGGTAGGTAGGTAGGCAGTTCACAAAATTTGTTCCATATACATTTCATGTCTATTATCACCATGTCTGGGATAGGATCTGGGAGAGTTATCGCCTTTTTTTTTTGGTGACGGGGTGGAAAATCCCTTCGGATCTCCGGCTCCTTAGGGATACAGGAGCCAGGAATATGTGGTGTTTCCACTAAAAACCAGGTCAGCCTTAGGCGCCCTGTTCTAGGGATGACCCGGGCCATGTGATTTCAGGTTCTCCCCAGATCGACACCGCACCAAACTAGGGACTATCCCAGTGGAAGCCTCTTGCCTATCAGCATATGACTAAATGTTGCGGCCCGATCACATGTTTGGTGCGATCAGGCCGCCATTCTATCCCCTACCGCAGCAGTTAATCTGGGGGGGGGGGGGAAGACTTATGGCCTAACCGTAATGATACCACGGCCTTACAGAAAACTGGTGCTAAGCAGTTCTTTTCCACCGCGTGAGTGAGGTTACCAGAGACCCAAACCTCCTCGTTTTAACTCGCTATGAATCGCACTGAAAGGGCGGTAACACACAATTGTTTTTTGCATTGGAGGTGGTCATGAGCGGTGGTATTGATAAGTCAATACAAGTATGGAAGGGATGGAAGTATGGAAGTCGCCACATACAAAGAAACAAAAATATAGTACAGCGCCGTCTAACGAAGACACACCGAACTACGGAGTAACTCCTGAATAAGCATTGCTAATCCTGTATCGCGATATGAAGATTTCTCTCGCCGATTACACTTATATACAATTTCCCAAAATCAACCATTTTTTTTATTGCAGTCACCCGCCATCGCAGGCTGCCTCCTAGCACCTCCAATGTTCTTTGGAGCCTATTATCAACTCTATCCATTTCATTTCCTTTAGGGTTATTGAGTTACATAACAAAAGTTTTTCATTTATAATACATTATAGTCATTCTACAGATTACTTATTCTACTTAAGCTACATATTTCTACAACTAAGATACACATTTATAACTAATTCTGAATATTTTGAACTACTATGCTATACATCTTACTATCTATTTTACTGATATCAACCGTTGGGCCGCGCCCCGCCAGGCATGATCACCTCGCCTGGTCGGAGGATCCCTCCCTTTGTGTTGGAGGGACAAGGAAAAAGAAGGGAAATTTACTCAGTACTTTTACCGAGGTGGTTACGTAACATACGTAACATAAGTACCTTCCGTAACCTTCAATCCCTCACTAAAATGAACTGTAAATTTCGTACCAATAAGGTCGCATTTCGAATGCAGAGTAACCTAGTCTATGTCTCTAAGTCAAAGCTAAACTATTTCTAAATTGTGGTACCTTGTCGGCTCAAACGTGCTGCACGAACTCAGGGTTAAGGAAAGAGAAGCCCATGAACTCAGTTTGGTCAAGGTTCATCATGAACAGCTTGTCGGTAGGCGTCAGCTCCGTCTTCTCCTGCGTGAACTGCTTGTCGAAGTTCGACACGTCCTTGCGATGTTTCTGCAACAACAAAATGACAATGAAATAAATTCTTCTACCACAAAACAAGAATCGTTCTGAAAAGTTTTACCACCGTTAATATATAAAACGCAATAATAACGCATGTATAGACCAAGTTGATTATAATTATTTGACAAAACAAAAACCAATACATTGTAAACTTAAATTCACAAACTTAATTTTGTTTTATATTTTTTAGAATTGCTCGTTCCAAATTATATTTAAATATATTAATTGTATATATATTAGAAAACCAGGCATGAAACTGTTCATATCGCACCCGATAGATTTCGCAGAAAATATTTTTTCCGGCATTCTACTTATTTATAATCTATATAAGAAAACAGTGTCACTCTCACAATTAAGACGAATTTAACGACACCTCAGACGCTAAAATTAAAGGTTTACTAATTAAGGGAAGTTACTAATGTCTTACGCAGAATGGCGACGGCCAGATGGTTTGTGTAACGGACTGCTACGCCAAAGGTCGCGGGTTCGATTCCCGCTCAAATCACTATTGTGTGCATGAATACTTAATGTTTGAATTGGTCTGGGTGTTTCTGGGTGTAATATGTATGTATTTGCAAAAAAAAAGTTTATCTGTATTTATTTCAGTTGTCTAGTACCCAAAGTATAAGCTCTGCTTAGTTTGGGACCAGATGGCTATGATATGAGGGCGTTGTGTGACTGTGGTAGATTATTAAAAAAAAAAAGAGTTGACTGTACAAGTTATGGTCAAAGTTTACAATCAAGGGCTATATAATGTGCCTAAAAGGTGCTATAAACAAGTTACTCACGATTTTAGGCTTGAATGGCGGTTGCACGTCCCTAGCTTCAATCCTGGCCCAGTCGATGCGCCGGAAGAACGGATGGGTGCGCACGTCCTCTTCTCCTCGTGGACCACAGCCAAGACGCTTCGCCGGGTTCTTAGTCAAGAACGACTTGCATGAGTCCTTCGCCTCCTGCAACGGACGTTTTTATTAGTTCCCTAGCTTCGACTGATTTAGCAAATTTGATTAAATACACACTCCACAGGCGACAATCTGTCACCTTGGATTACATTACAAGTCCAAGATTTACCATTATAAGTCTACTAAAACAATATAAAGAATTGAAATATATTTGAGCCAAAACAGAGTAGTTTTGAGTTGTCATGTGTGTGTATGTGATCGAACTGTAACCCAATAACACACTAACATTAATTTGTATATATCAAAGCTATAACAATCAAAGATTCAATCTGAATCTAACCTTACTCAATGTCTTCGGATAAGACACGCTATTATCAGTGATAGCAGCAAACAATTCTTCTTCATCTTCCCCATCAAATGGCGGTTGGCCTACCAACATCTCATACAACAATACTCCATACGCCCACCAGTCAACAGATTTTCCGTACGGCTGGTATAAGATGATCTCTGGAGCAATATAATCTGGCGTACCGCAGAAGGTCTTGGTAGTTTTGTCACCGGTTATACCCTCTTTGCACATGCCGAAGTCAGCTATCTTGATATGACCGTCCTGGTCCAGGAGTACGTTGTCCAACTTCAAGTCACGGTATACGATGCCGCGAGCATGTAGAAAGAATAATCCAATGGCTATTTCTGCTGAGTAGAATCTGTAATTTTTTTCAGTATATTGTTTAATCTTCATTTATTTTAAATCGTTTAGCACAAATACGTATATAATCCTTGAAAAAAGTGCAGGACATCTGAGGAATATTTTCTATATTGTCTTATCAACTGAGCTTTGCCTTAAATTTCTAATGATTTCGGAATTGATTTCGGAAAATCTTACAATAGTTTGTGCGATGAGGAATGGAAGAATGGAACAGATAACGACGCAGTTTTAACTGTCTCTGGAATTCCAATGATTTTGATTTATAAGGAAGGGTGGAAGTTCCATATTTCATAAGTAACCAAATTAATAAGGAGGAATAAATAACTTACACTGCGACAGGTTCCTTGAATTTACCACACTGTTGGATCTGGAACATCAGATCTCCGCCGTTCACGTACTCCATTACAAAGTACAGACGATCCTATGAAGTGAGACAAATAAATTTTACCATTTTATACCTAAATTTGTAAGATCAAAAGCTGTCTCGTATTTGCCTTATATTAATCAATTTTAAATATTGACAAACTAAGAAAGAGGTCAGATATAGATTTTCATTTTATTCCTCAAGGAAATTCATGAAAATTTCAAAAGTGACTTTAATATCATCACACATCACATCAACAGCCTTTAATAGTCCACTGCTGTTATAGGCCTCTCCTTAGAAAGAAGGTTGGCCTACTATACCACGCTGGCCAGACAGGTTGGTATAGGGTTTGTTTCAAGTATTCCTTCTTTTTGCAGTGCTGGTATCCTGCGTTGTTTAGCGCCCTTAGTCGGCTCTTACGACACCCACGGGATGAATGGGGGTAGTGACATTCCGTATTCTTAATACACATCCGTGTATTATTAGTAAGCAGTTCAATATAACGAAAGATAAAATAGGAGTATTAAACAGTAAAGAGTAAAAGGAAAGAAGAATAGAATATAGCTGCATTCAGCTTCCTTCAAAAACAACCTTACAATCTTTGGTTTAGGGTACTTAAAAATTCAATTTAAATCTCTCACCATAGTCTGAAAGCAAGAGTGCAGCTGTACCAAAAACGGTGGTTTGTTGCTAAGAGCGAGAACGCGCTTTTCAACCATAGTACATTCAACGTCATCGTCCTGAATAATGATGTCTTTCTTTAAGATCTTGATGGCATACAACTCGTCGGTACCGCGGCGTTCCGCTAGCATTACCTGATCATAGACAGGTACTTTATTATTATGTCTGTTTAGGTTTTATTACACAAAAGTATAAAGAAAACCTTTAATTTAAGGCTTTAAACTAAGGTGGTTGAGAAATTATGCATAAGTATTACGTATAGTATCACTAATTTACTTAAACTGTTCTGCCAAAACCGCAATAGCCACAAAAAGATTGCTGTGTTTCTATATCCCTTTTTATTTAATTTGGAATTCCTTAGAATTTTGCATTTTAATAACATTGAGGGCTTCAGAAAAAATTTGACGTACCTTGCCAAAGGAACCTTTGCCAAGGACCATCACAAAGTTGAAGTCAGACGCTCTAATGACGTCAGCAGCGGCCATGTTATGGGGCACCTCTCTATCAGGCGGAGGCGGTGGACGCCGAGCCGCAACGCTAGTGGCTCTCATTTGGTTCTTTAGCTGAGCAAGATCTGTGCCTTCCTCAGGCACTGGCACGTTGTAAAACTCCCCTTCTTCTTGGGTCAGGAGTTTAAACCAGCCTTCAGCGGGGGCTTTCAAGAGCTCGGAGATGCCGAAAGAAAGAGAGCCCATGAAATCGTTGCGAGAGGTGCGATCCCAATCCCATATCTGTAAGGGTAGAAAGGTAAATATGTTGATTGGTTAAATTACACCAACAGTTTCTGTAAATCAATAGCATGAATACACTGATATTAAAGTCATCAAGCCTTGGATTGTAATAAACCGAGCTTCTTTGCTGGAATTGAAAACAACTCTACTGCTTAGGCAACTAAGTATAAATTTGTAAAATCGTCCATTCGAAAAAATCGTCTGGAACGGAATTATAGTTAAAAGTAAGTGTTTCAATATCTTCTTATACTTTAACTTTTGTAACCTCAATTCCTTACAAGGTTAATTTTTTGATAAGTATAAATTTATTATTTTCTATTTCAAGTCGCGATATTAAAGATTATTCTAAGCTACAGGTGGGCGACTTGGGACAGTCATTAGGACTAAACGTAGTTTGTAAATCTCAAACAAAATCCTAATTATATATCCCGGGATTTAGGACATGTCTATAATATTCTTTAGCCATCCGTAACCATGACAACCATTTCATAATGAGGGATAATTTACAAACCTCTTTGTGAATTCTTAAACAAAAATCTTCAAAAATATATATTGTCTATGTATTACATATAGATATGCTTTTTACAGCTTTTAAATTTGTTTGCGAAATACATGGACAACTGAATACAAAAATAACGACGACGAGAAATAAATAAACATACATATGCAAATGAAAAGGGATATTTCAATTCGTGAGAGAGAGTCGCCCGGGGACAATACGTTATTATACGACCGTTGTTTCATTTGCATTGAAGATTTGGTTCGAAACTGAAATAAACAAGAAGTTATTTGTATGGTGGACTCACAAATAGCATATGGAACACTATCTACTACTATGAACATGAATACAGCTAATGAGGAATTGAATACGAGTAATTAGCACAAATATCCGTGAGTCCATGACCAGACTTAATTTGGATTAAAATCATGTGGGCTAACTATATTTTTGTGTTTACAAAACCTTGTTTTTGGTTTCTAGAAAGGATTTTTGAATAACTATTTGCATTTGACCGTGGGATAGTCATGCTTCCGAACCGACTCGACTCGACCGGAGAAAACAAATATTAAATAATTCTCTTGTTAAATTTGAGATTGGTAGAGAACTACTCACAGGACGCCAAAGTCCACGTCTCTTGAATTTCAGGTTTTCTTAGGTGACCCGTCTGCTCATTTTTTTTTTAATGTTAGAGTGGGCAGACGAGCACATAGTCAGGGGACCTGGGCCTGACGGAAAGTGACCATCGCCGCCCATGAACGTTTTGCAACTCAGGAGTCACAAACGCGTTGCCGTTTGCCACCTCTTTTATAAATAATACCTTAAAACGTTTGTAAATATTACCTCGATCAAGAGTCTCCGGTCTTTATCCTCGGGTTTCAGGTCGAAGGTCAAAGTCTCGTTCCATACGGGGTTGAGCGTGCTTCGGATCGTCTTGGTTTTTTTCTTAACGTTATCCGAGTCCGGGATCAGCTTCATCTTCACGTAGGGATCGGACAGACCGTTGGGGTCCATCGGTATCAAATTGCGACCCTGCTTTACTGCAGATCGAGCGAACACATTCAGTAAATCATTTAAGTGATTTCTTCAGATAGAATTTAGGTGTGGTGGGTCGTGGGTTCGATTCCCAACCGGGACAAGTAATTTTGTGATGAGCAAAATAATTTATACTGTCTAGGTTTAGGTAGTTTGTGTTTGGTATGTGTGTTTGGAAGTATGTGGGTGTGTTTGTCGGTGGTCTGGCTGCGCCTGGTTAGAGATCGAACGGTTGTGTGTGGGATGTGTGAGGTTGATATTATAGTTAATGTAATAGGTACTAACCGGTTAACTTTCCGGCTATAGCCATCCGGCACAAGTTGAGTAGCAGGTACGCAAGCCTGATAAGCTTCAGCTAATGCCCCCATTTACCAATCGACCCGTAAATAACATAAATAATCCCTTTCTTATAATTTTCGCCCCTTCTTATCTACCTTTCCTTACATTTATTCCCAATTGTTTCCATCTAATTCCAAGTGCCCGGTTGACCCCCTACGTTTACCCCTACACGGTTACACCCTAGGTATTTGGTTTAATTCCCAGATATGTCATATCAACGTAAGCCCTTTTAAGGCTTTATTAACACATAATAATAATAAATATTAATAAAGTATATAAATATAAAATAATAATAAAGGGTTTTCATTACCTTCAACAGTGAGCTTATTCCCCTTATTAGAAACGACGAGCTGAATGCGTCCGCGCCGCTCGGTGTGGTCGCAGCCGCACAGGTTCGGTACCGACTCCTCGCACCGCTTGTGCACGTTCATGTCGCATGCTGTATTTATATGAACATATTAATAAAACATTTATACATTATGAGTAATGTATTATGAACAATAGTATTTTAGTCTTCACCTATTGCTGATACAGCAGGTTTTTATATTAAAATGAGTTACAGAAAGGTGTTATATTTTAGGGGTTATATAGTTATATAGGCTACTACGTGACTAACGTGAATCGCTAACAGCCTTGGGAAAATCGTTTTCTTTTTAATACAGAAAACTTATATTGAAAATGAAAAACTAAACTTTTTTTTTACATTTTAATAAATACTAAGGTTGTTGATAGAATATTCGAAATTAAATAAATATATCTACACAATCATTTAAAATAACTTAAAAAATAAGAAAATATATTGCTTAGACATAAAAATGAAGTAAAATGAGTTCTTATTTAAATTTTCATCATGGGGTTTATATTTATAGTTCCGAGGAATTGTAAGCGTCCATAACTACGGTAAGCGCTTATCCTTACCATCAGGCGAGTCGCACACTTATTTGCGGCTATTCAAACTATTTATCCACTGTAGTCTGCATACAACACAATTTTAAAATACATAAACACCTTTCTGTAACACGTTGCGTATGTCAACTACTTACACTAATGTACATAATAAATAGAAATTACTGACATTTTATAAAGCAGTTAAAACATCTGGAAAACCGTAGAAAAGAAAAAGAATGATCCTTTGAAACAATTAAATTATGACACATAAAAACATATATAGCAGGAAAATTCATATGTGTTGAGGAATTAATTATATTGTGAATGTGAGCATCATGCCTTAAAATTTAGAAGATTAGTGTCAACTCAAATCATTATCTTTTAAAACAAGTCAAAACGATAGTGACGGTATATTTTTGTATGAAATACTGAAGCGTGGCGTCATCCCTATTTATTGTAAAATCATTTACTTTTTCGTTGATTTGAAGATACAAAACATAAAATCATTAAATTGAAAATGAAGGACAACTACCCTTTTGTCTTATATTTAGACCAGGTTGTTATCCGAGATTTTAATAAACCTGTGAATACAGCTAATGCCAATTCATCATAATATATTAAAAGTTTCAATATTGAAGCGTTAATTCTAATTCTAAACCAAACAGTTGTGTTTAGTGAAAAGAATTAATAGCTATTTTATTGTTAATAAATACTTACTTACTTACCTTTTATTGTTAGTATATACTTTTGAAGGTGAGTTTGGAAACAAGAACAAGAACTTTGAGATGTGAGATAAACGAATACAAGAATTATAAATTTATAATTCATAAAAAATATTGGGTTTAATTAAACAATATTACTTGCTGACCATATAAATTTCATGCTTTAGTAAAAAAAAACTATTAGTTGACTTATTTAGTTTATAGACCGTCTGCTTATTTTATATCGATAGTTACAAATTAAAGAAAAAAATGTCTCATTAAGTAATACAATGGTACTAATTCTGTTGTTCAAAAAATCTCTAAACTAAACTAAAAATCACTAAAAATTAGTTTAGTCCTATCAAGTATTACATTTTCAGAATACCAAACGTTATTTGACAGGACTAAACAATTTTTTAGTGATTTTTAGTTTAGTTTAGAGAGTTTTCGAACAACAGAATTAGCACCAATGTCCAAAAATTTTCATCTTATTCATGGTAACACGCTATCGGTAAGTCTATAGTTTAACAAGGAGTATTGGTTTCATACTCATTATTCTAAACACAAAATTATCGGCGGTGTCTATTGCTATATTGGGTCTTAGCTAACTAATTGTTTTTGTTTAACACCCGAGAAAAAGTTGGTAAGACGCACGTGACAAAGAACTGTGATGATTCCTCTCTCGTCACGTGCCATAGCTAATGGAACTATGAAACTAATCTAGCGTATCTTTAATCTAAATTATATCATACCATTAAAGGCGTATTTTATTATATATTTTAATGTGATAAACAGCTTTCGAATTTGATGTTTCGCGATGGTAACACATGTTGTAATTTCCTCAGATGGATAGAGTTGTTAATAAAATAACTTTTCTTTTTCTATAATTACAAACTAACAAAAATATATATATATATAGTTGACTGTACTTTACACATTAATTTAATTACTACAAATCTATGTTCGGCATCTTTGAAAAAAATATATTATAAAAGCTTTTTATCTATTTATTATTTTTCGGAAAAATACTGTATGAGTAAGACAAATTTTAGTCCAATTTGTAACCTCAAAATCGAAAAAAAACATACTGAATACATGCAAAACAAGGTAACACAAGGTCATGCAATATTTAAAAAATATAAAAGGGTTATAAATCTAAACATAGAGAACAAGCTGAAACAGCGATGTAACCGAAAACAGAGTTAGCTGGAAACACATTAATATCTTAGAATAATGATTATATTATGAAGGTAATACAACCGTCAGCAATTAATAAAATAAGGCCACGGAAGGGAAACGCGTGAAGCGTGTAACTTCTTATGTTTGATCATAATTTTTGTGTACATCTTAATATTTACTTCACACACAAATTTACAGAGTTAATTGGCACAGAAACTCAGTCTAGTTGAATGACAAACATGAGTAAAAATAATGTTATTCGTTTAAGCTTGTCTCCCGCGCTAGATAAAACCCTTTAACTTTCATACATGTTGTCTCTTGTAACAATGGAGACAGTATATAACTGTTTATAGGTTACTACTCTAATAATCTCTGGATTTGGTAGTATCGACTATTACATTGACGCAAATAAAGCCTCCATGGTTTAATACTGTACCTTAAAACATGCATTGTTAATATTCGGTTCGCATTAACACTATAAGACGTGCAATTTTAAAGACGTGCTCTCACATTTAGCAAACAAACTTAGCAACAGAGAACACACACAAAGAACAGACAGACAAATAAACAAGTTAAATGAACAGAAGCGAGTTTAATATCGTCAGGCGCACCTATGGGGACTCGTCTTCAACTTGAGACTGTTTTTAATTACACATTTACTCACGAACCAGACACGTGCATAGGAAATATCTTTGTCTCTTCGTCTAAAGAGGTGTTTATACCGTGGACGTGGAACCTTCTGTGCTGACAACACATATTCTTTTAGTTGCAATTGCATACATATCGTCTGGTGTTAAAGCATTCGCTATCCAGGAACTAATTTCCTCTTGTTAGTTTCATACTTAAGACAGTTCTATATTATACCTCCACATTTAAATCCCTGGTGCGCAAGACCATGGAGTAAAGTACCGCAGTGGTCACAAAAAGTTGGAGCAAGGAACGTCCATGTGTTCCATTTGTGGGGAGCGTAGGCCGCCTTTGCAAGGACAAAGAGTATATTAATAAAGCACAGTAAAAAGATTAATACGACCCTGGAGAACCTACAGAGAGATCTACGATAAGTAAAAAAGCATTAGCAGAAAGCACCATCACGGATCTGTAAGAGAGTTCTAGAACACAAAGCATATCCAAGCGTTAGTGGTTCCGTGGCCGCAGGTACCTTGACACTTGAGGCCTTGGTGTAACAGGCCGTACAGCAGCGAGCCGCAATGGTCGCAGAACGTCGGGGACGCGTAAGTCGCGACGCGGAAGTTGTGTCTCGTGCGAGTATCCTGTTGGCCATACATCCTGTTAGGGTCTACATAGAGCTTATATATACAGTACCTAAATACCTAAATTGTTTAAACTGTAGGTAAATCTTGATGAGGAGTTGACTTACCTGTTTACCTAAAAGTAGTTTTGTATTAACTTACAAGGTAAACTATCTAGTTTCATCTAAATTACCTAGGTAATTTTGTAAAACTTTATAATATGTTGAATATACCTGTTGCTGTTTAAGCAAAGAAACATTGGCTCGGTCTGCACGGTGAATTGCCTCGCTTTGCCATATGCTCGCTCATCAATCAGTATCCATTTCTTTCCTTGAATTATTTTCTCAGTAGTCTACTGTCTACACTCATGCATGCGTATATACATTTAAAATTGTGAGTGTATGTATATAAGTACACTCAGAGAAAGTAGGATAAGAGTTGGCAATGCATTAGTGACACCGAGATCAACATTATCAGGTCCCGGTAATGCGTTGCCATGTGCCTTTTAGAAACTTAGATACGTTTATGTAAAATAAGTACTATAAAAGAAAATATTTATAATCTTATTCATGTTAATATTGTACACAAAAGAAATAAAACTACTTTCAACAAAAAGTAACATACTATTTGTTTAAATGTTTTCCTTTTCAATTTGTTTTATATACATTGTTTTTAATTAGTCTTGGAGTTTGAACTTCAAACCAAACATTCCTTCATACATATTCATAGCTTCTCTTTCTTCAACTTTCTTCAAGTTTCGTTCGCTTAAAAGTTTTCTATATCGTTCATCAAGTGTGTGAATTAAAAAAACAGAGAAGGTGGAGAGGAACTATTTTTGAGAGTGTAATTTTTGGTATATTCGTAGTTACAAGTTTAGAGGTTGCATGGAGGAGGCATGCGAGCCTAACGTAAGGGTCCCTGCGGCGTGTCAGCGATGTCGCACGACTTCGGTCGCGCCGACTCGCAACGATTTCCAACTACGCTTCGTGCAGCGTGATAACGAGTACTTGCGATCGATCCATGGCAATTTATAATCTAGTTATCTATTTGGGGTCAGTTACTTCAAATATAATAAGTATTATTGTTTAGTTTCGTGAAGAACAGTACTTAGAGCGGAAATGGATATATGTAGTATCAGAACTTTTATTGTTGAAAAAAACTGTTTTACAGCTTCATGCCATCAAAAGATTTAGAAGAAGGAGGAGATTTACAGGCGGTTACGATAACAAAAAAGTTGCGCTCCGACGTCGCAATCCACCTCTGGCGACTGGCCGCTGCAAGTCTCGCGACCACTTGTCATCAGTCGCGGGCACGCTGCACTGAGCCGTTTAGTTCTATACGATTTACTCGTGTCAAGTCGCCGCGAGTCGGCGCGACCGAAGCTGAAGAGTTTGTTTGTTTGAATGAACGTGCTAATCTCAGCAACTACAGGTTCGAAATGAATTCATCATTTGTTCTGTGTCTGGGTGTGATTTATTTATATATATATAAGAGATTTCCACGTATATAGTCACTCATCACGATATATCTAGGACCATTAGTGAAAAGACTTGAAATTTGGTAGGAATATTCTTTTCACCGAGTAGAGGTCAGCTAAGAACGGAATTTAAGAAATTCAACAAAATAATTCAATTTTTTTTTTTAAATAATGTAAATAGCAAAACAACGTTTGCAGGGTCAGCTAGTCTATAATATGTATGTATTTAAAAAATATATAAAAATATAAGTGTGTATCAGCAGTCTGGTTACCATAGCACAGGCTCTGCCTAGTTTGGAATCAGACTGTCGTATGTGAGATGTGTGAGATATATTATATTATTTAATATTATTTTATTCTTTTTTAGTCTTGGATAGCCCATTTATCTGGGAAGGAAGAGGAGCATCACTGTAAAATGTTGTAAAAAACACGGAAAATATATTCCCTTTGAGAGACGCAGAAAAAATTGCAGAAATCCGGTGTTAAGCAATTCTTTCGTTGCTTTTCACTGAGTGAGTGAGGTAACCGGAGCCCAAATCCCCCCTTCTGCTGAGTTCGAACGAGAGCGAGAGGGACTCCAAGGGCGGCAACACACTTGTGACTTTTGAGTTGCAGGTGTCCATGGGCGGCGGACGTTGCTTACCATCAAGTGACCCGTCTGCTCGTTTGCCCCCTTATACCATAAAAAAGTTAATAATATAATTGAATTTTTCAATAAAGTGCTATAAAAGGCGTGGATTATTTAAGGAACCGACATTTTAATAGCCATTACCTCGGAACGTCAACCGCAAAACTGCCACAAAACAGAACCGCTTATTATTTCATATAAAGTGCTCGAAATATTTTATGAGATTAAAAATTGGCCATTTAGTTATTAATTTGTTCAATTTTATGCTTTAATTATATAAATAATCGTTATTGTTTACTTTTCTTTTTATTTATTAAAGGGAATATATGTAACAAGCGATATGAGAGCACTGGATTTTCCTAATAAATTTTCTGTAGTTATGTACTGTAGTCACAAATGATTCATTTATTGACTCTCTAAGATATGGTTATGAAATCTTCTGCAATAAATTGTCCTAAATATCTGCAACTTCTGATTTATTCTTATAAAGACTGTCAAGAAAAAAATAGAAAGGGACAGCCTATACCTGTGGCTCATTCATTGATCTCGCTATTCCCCTCTGTATTCTTTTTTTTTTAAGACTTTATTGCTTATTTCGCATAAATTGTATTTTAAGGTAGGGAACTTGTACTCTGAAAGCTATGTTCATTAAATATCAGATTTATCAAATGAAAACCAAAGATCGATAGTCAATGAGCAAAATCAGTAAATGTAAAATTTATCATTTTTGGACTTTATTTAATTCAAAAACATTTTAGATATTTTGTTTACAATATCCTTGAGAATAAGTAGCTGGCTCCCTTCCGTGTATCCCTATTTAGGGACTTATTTTAATTTAAACAAGGTTGGCATTCTCACTTAAAACATGCCTACCAAATTAATATTTTTAAAGGTCAAAACCGAACATAATTTTTTTAGAGCATCTAAATTATTTCTTTAAAGGCCTTCTAACTATTTTTTTGTTGTTTTAAAAAATAGAGTAAAGATTTTCCAGTAAACGTTTTTAATTATAAAACAAGGGAAAACTATATAGCTTTATGTTCACCTCAGATGTTTTTAAAAGCATAGTATACAATTTTCAATTAGCCTTATTGTATGGTTGGTAATTGGCTTGGGTTGAGCGTGGGGTGCTTGGTAAATTGTATTTGCACTGCTAGAAACTCGGTTATTTCGCGAACAGAGGGCGCTGTATGAGCAAATATTAAATGCAATTGGCGAAAGTGATTAGCCACGGTACTGGAGCTTGTTTACACTGTATTATTTAGTTTGCTTTGTGGGTTAAAGTTAAAGGAACCTTATGAGCTTGGTATGAACAAAATTAGCTTGGTGTGAACAAAATTAAATTAAAATTTGTGAGCTCAATGACGTAAATTGTGCTGTACTTTTTTACTTTCCTACTACATTTGTTAATGTACCATAATTATGGAAAAAAATATATTTCAATTTAAACTTCAAATATTGTGTTTTTCATAAAATTCAAGTTAAATAAAACAATTTAAAGTTATAATCCGCTGTATTTTAAAAATATGAATTTAGTTTATGACTTAATTTAAAGAAAAGAGTGATTAAGAAATTTGTAATGCGACTTGTTTACGAATTTTCTGACCTTTTTGTGTCAAAAGTGTTTTATTTACTAACCAGTATAGCCACCAAGTAGTAGTAACCAGTATATACCACTAAACAATAGTTTGAAATTGGTATAATTTTTTAATTTACGTGATATATAATAGATCTAATACGTCCTTAACCAGGAATTTTGAAAAAAGTTTCAAAAGCCATCTTTTGACAAACATCTAGGGTTCTGCACCGATTGAGTTTAAATTTTGACACGAGGTTGATGTAAGATGGTTTTTAGCTACTTTATGGAACCAAAATGCCCCACAGCGAAGCATAGTACAGCTAGTTTTTTAACCGACTTCAAAAACACAAAAGAGGAGGTTATCTATTCGGCTGTATTTTTTTTGTATGTTTGTTACTCGACATCTCCGTCAATTGTGGACCGATTATCAAAATCCTTAATGAAATCGAAAGGCTACTCCCGAGGTAGTCCCATTATCATCAAATCAGGATCTGATGATGGGATCCTAGAGAAATCGAAGAAAATTCTTATTTTTTTTTACATTGTCTAAAGTCTTGATGGCGTGCCATTATCAAGCTATCCATGTTCAAATTAAATTAACCTTTATTGATATTGACCAGAGTTTTGTTCACAAATTTCAGACGTTACCGTTACTTGTGTTACTTATTTATTTAGGATATTTTAAACAGACTGTCGCTATTACCCTAAGGCTAGCTACTCTCTAAACGTTCATACATTTCCTTCACTCCGTAAGGCAAGGATACAAATCGCACGTATAACTAACAGCGAAGCAACATCCAACTTCCTGTCGGAGGCTGTCCATCCGTCTCTAACTTACAACCAGTGAATGCATTCTATGTCTAACAACAGAATTGTTTCTCATTCTTAGGGTTGTCACGTCCATCTAAACTGCGACATAAAGATAAAGTACTATACTGTTTAATATTTGAAGAATTGCATTGTCAGTGTGTTACGACTATGTATGTTGTGATAAGATATGTATTCATTTTATTTCTGAATGAGTGTTTAAATATATCATTTTAGTTATTTATCTGTTTTATAAACTATTTATTATATATAGTAATATTTAAAAGTTTTTGTTATCCTAGTACACGACCGTTTGAATAGTCTATCTATGGCATCTAAAACAAACAATGGTTTAATATAATTGTATTGAATATTAGTAATATGGATCATACAATACTAGAGCTATTATTAACGCCGCCAAACAAATCACATGCTTGTGTTTGGTGCGAGTTACCAAAAAGTGTACTTAGTGGGGTCTGAACTTGCATCCATTCCATCGTAAGTCCGATCCGATGCCTTAGAAGAAACGGTACCTAAATAAATTTTTGTTAAAAATTCTAAATGCCTGAAAATTACTGGATCACAGCCCTACAAAGTCACATCCAATATTCTGCCGCAATAAATATGGAAGCCGTTGTAATGGTTGTAGTGCAAGGCTAGACGGAACTAGGAAAAGATTTATAAGGCTAAAGTTTAATTTTAAACAGGAGTCCGATTTCGCTTTTAAAGATTAGCTTTAATACAAGAACGACTAAAATATAAGAAGACGGAAAAAGGAAGGTTTCTCCGATCAGACTAAGGTTGCGTTTTCACTGACGCGGAGCTTGTTGACTTTCATAAAAATTTATGGACACGTAGCCAGAGCCAGACAGAATGGAGTCAAGCAGGCAGTGGTGCCAAGCGGAGGGTAGCGGGACGGTGCGGCGCAGTGGGTAGGGTAGACTTCATCTTCTAGTAGATAAAGATGTAAAAGCGCTGCTCGTTTTCTTACCAATAACATGACGTATGATCTCTCCAAGAGATTGAACTTGAGTGTTTGCAACAGGGCTCAATGCAGCTATAGTCTGCTCAGGTCAGCGCAGCTCCACTCCGTTTAGCTCCACGTCAGTGGAAACGTACCCTTGGAGTCATTTATGTTTGCGGCCTATTTATTAGCAAATTTTTTTTAAACCAGTCTGAGGACTTCTTTGTGATAAGTGAAATATGAATCACAAGTTCCAGTAATCAATGATTTAGAATACAACCACAACTTATCATGAAATGAAACACTAAATATTGATATGTTTTAGCCTTACAAATAATTTGGTTGAGGCAGTATAGTGCTTTATTATTGGTTGACGGTTTATAGGCAATGTCCTCAAAGGAAGCCGCAGGACGGGAGAGTACCGGTAGTACCGCTCTCTCTGCCCGCAAAAGGAATGGACGCCAGAGAGTATTCGTCGATCTGCGGCCACCTTCGAAAGAGGCCTGCGGGCGATGATTTTGGGGAATTCATCGTCCGAATAGATACAGGACTGACGGGTGAAGTCCGTCCTAGGGGTGGCAGAAGAATGCAAGCAGGGGAACACCGGAGTGACTTTTAGTCGGTAAAAGTCCGACGTTCCCCTTCGCTCTTCCATCCATGAGGATCTTTTACTCCGTTAACAAAAAAAAAAAAGTTATTTGGTACCTACTTCATCTTGCGAGCCGAACAATGGTTTTATAATTATAGGCCTTCAGATAAAGCATAAAAATGTTTCTTGTTTGGTTTAATTAATTCTTTCTATCATTGGGCGCTATATTTCCCTAAAATAACTTTTAATTAATTCTACTTCAAATAACAGAAACTTTTATATCTGTATACTCTCTGAAAAATTATTAAGGCTAATTTTATGGATCCTATTAACTTTTATTATCGCTGTATAGTTATGACTTACTAAGCCTTTCTACCATGGCTAGTCTCCATGATGATAATTCAATATCTTGAAAGCTATAATATTCTTCTTTAGTACAATGTGTTTAACATATTTTGTATAAAAGTACAAATTTTACGAAGGGAGTGTAAGAAAGAGAACACAAAAATTATAATCACTGTGTATATTAAGTTATAGCTTAGTAAAAAACCGTTACACTGCACGCACCAAACGACTCTTATTTCTGTGAAATAAAATTCAAATTAGCTCGGCAAAAAATATTCAACAGAATAATTTTCTCTCCCTAACGCGTGCAGTCTGTGATGTGTCGAATCAATACGCCTGAGAGCCTCTTTTGTTCTGACAAAGAGCGTCAACAACAAAGTATTTCTTTAATGATTACTCGTAGGTATACTTATAGCGTAGTGAGGTGAGGCAGTGGCACTTGGTTGATTCGAGTGTCGACAACGATGGGAACGTCGGAACGCCGCGTCGCTTCTGATAGTTAAATTTATTTCAAACCCCTTAATCCTGAGAATGAGAACAGATATACTCGTTCCGTGTTCTCCTGGCTACAACCATCATGATTAAATTAGAAGGTCTACTATCAGGCTTGCAAACTTGCAAGAAAGTACTCATGGTACTACTGCACAATAAAAATATATTGCATGATCCCTGACTGTTAGACCTAATGCGGGAGTTGTCTTTAAAAAAAAAGGAAAAAAAAAGAGGAACTCCATCATAATTTGTTTCCTAAATTCTTTTTTTCAACTAGACTTTCTTTTGTCTTATATTTATTCTTACCTGAGATCACCGTGTGGTCGACTTTCGAACATAAATCAGTAAAATTTGAATATTTTGTTTTGGTTTCAGAAAGTTTGGAAAAGTTTTCGTGGGTGTGTGTAGATATAACCGTAACTATTGTTTAACAATTTTAGCTTTCAGCACTTATATAAACTTTGAATATTCCACATTCCTAAGTTACTTTCTTTTGAACATTTGACGGTGTCGCGGCGTACTTTGCAAACATATATGAAACGGACATAAAGAACACCTAGACTCAGAAATCAATTTTATTTGTGGAACACACAAAGTGACGTCCCATGTGGGGTTTGAACCCACAACAGTCAGCGTAATAGGAAGCAACGTGACGACTGCTTAAACCACTACTTTATCAGCGTCAGTCAGTTACAAAAGAAGTATGTTTTTTCGCTCATTTAGATACGTATCTGAGTATTTATATTTTTAAAACAAAAGAGTGGTCAATTAATGTGAAATTATGTTTCAGAATTCTCTCGAAACAAAATTACAATTCGGGCGGTATTAAATTAAAATATAATTACACCATTCATAATAATGATTCTGCTGATTCTACAAATTGCACAAATTGTAACTTATTTAAAGCGTAATAAAATGGCGGTGGGTATCTCGTTCTCTCCAATTATTCCAAAATGGCCGGCATGGTTTAGCTATTAAAATATTTGGTTCGGCCATTTTTTATTATGATAAAATTATTTGTATCTGAGACAGGAAATTTAACCTTTGGTTTTTCAGTTCCTTATATAACTAACATTTTATAATTGTTTGTATATTCGAATAATTTATGGAATTCTTTTTTTTTGGGATCTTTTAATTTCTTTTCTTTTTTGTTTAAATTTTCAGATCACATCTCATTCAAAGTACAATCTTGAACTATTATTATAGATCCGTCCATCCGTTCGCTTTACTTTTTACACATGTTCTCTCACGCCTATATTACTGGAGGGGTGAGCAGAGGCACTCCTCCGCAAACATACCTACATGAAACGGACACAAAGAACAGAAAAAAAATATGGATGATAGCTATGTTCATATTACTGTATTTTTTAGTATTGATTTTGAACGTGTCAATACTTTAATGTACGTTTAAGTTCTTAAATTACATCAAACGTGACCACCACCGATGTTAAAAATATATCTAAAAAAGAATACAATATAGTTCTTTATATAAATTTGTTGACGGTTGACGGTTCGGAAATTGCGTTTTAGGAGTTGGAGATAGTTTAAAAATAAATCGATGGATTTAAAGTTCTCAGGTTTCTAATAGGCACATGTACATTGAAAAAATCAGAGTACTTAAACGTATATATACGCTAAGCTTAAAACTATTTACAAATTTATACGTATTTAAAAAAATTGGCTACTAAAGAGAAATGAATGAAAGGTTTGGGTAAAAAAATAGATAGTTATTTTATTGGCTTACGACATAAGTACATAATGTTAACCTTGGTTAAAATTATGCAATTGTTACCCAAAACGCATGATATCATTATAGCATAATATGTATAAGGATTGAGTGGACTGGATTTCTATAGTTCTTAAAAAGTATGAAGCAAATGTTGACATTCTTCGATCTGTTAGATATCATTTCGTTTCATTTCATTTCATCTGATTTCATATCATTTCGTTTCATAAGAAATCCTATTTGACAATATCATAAATACACTATAATTATATGTTGTTATAGTTTGACACAAAAACTGCAATGTATTACATTTGTAGTTTATCACTTAATACAACCGAGCGGATTAGACTCGTGGTACGAATTAAAGCTCCCTATCTCTTTATTTTATTGTATGTTACAGTACATTTATTACAATTTTAAATAATATACAAATACACTTATTTTATTTTATAAATATTTTCAATAAATAGAAATACCCAGACCAACGCACATAATCATATTGATTTGTACAAATATTAGGAGTGTGCACCTCTAATATTTGTACAAATCAATATGATAGAAGCTCCAGGCCGAGCGTGGGTCTTGGCCCTAAATGACGTGGCTCTCGAGTCCCGACTGAGAGGGCTCTTCAGCGCATGCCTCGAGCGGGCCAGTTTCCAAAATTGCGGAAGACGGGGAAACTAGTCCTCATCCGAAAAGAGAACTCTTAGAACGTTTAGAACTCTCCCGGCCTGCCAACGGGCCAGGTACCGCAGACGACTTAGCAGTACGCTGAACGACCTTCGTCCTCCATAAGCGCAGGCTTAGGGGCGACAGGTGAGGCCATCTGCCACCCTAGCAGAAGCAGGCCGGATTGGCAGCTCAAAGCGCTGTGGAGCTCTAGGGAATAGAATGGGATCAGGATGGTTCACACTAAGAAGTCATCTACAAGCCGTAGATGGCCCGGAGTCCGTCGGGGTACCAGGAATTTGTTTCATAGGGTACACTTGGTTGCCCAGCTACTGGTACCTGAGACGGCGTGCGGTTTTTAGTCAGTTTCAGCCCGACATAACCACCGGTGGGTGGTTTCGGAGGAGATTCCGGCACAAAAACAAGACAAAAAAATGGGGTAAACAGAAGCGGGCCAGAGCACGAACACGGCGTTGCAGACGCTGTCAGCCCAGCGTGTGGGTGGAGCAGAAGTGTGAGCTGCTGAAGTCATAACGGCCAGCGGAGTTGGAATTTCACTTATTATAAATATAGAATACTTACGTCGGAATCCGCTCCCTTGTCTGCACCAGGACAGGTAAACGTCACGTATTCGTGGCATCTCTTGTGCACCACGAAACTGCATACTGTGGAACAAAAATATTTACTATAAACAACTCCATACAATTCTCTCCAAATCATTCTCTGGAACGTCTATTTTTTTGTTCTGCCATCCTACATATGGGAAAGTAGGCTTATCTGGGTTCATCATCATCAACAGACTATAACAGTCCACTGCTGGACATAGGCCTCTCCTTAGAGAGGCGGTATTGGTTTTATCTGGGTTAATAGTTATAAATACCGAATACTTACAGAAGTTTTTATTGATATGATACAAAATAGTAGATATATTTTTTTTAACAAAAAAAATATCATCGTCATTTCCATGTCCAAATATGGTGCATCCACTGCTTGACGTAGAAATTCAGTCTACCCAATCTGCATCCAATCTAATTATTTTTAAAATTATAAAATACTTTACAATAAAATATAATTTGTAACTAAATTGTAATTGTAATTTGTAATGAAATACACAAAGGACATTTTTAAACAGTTACGAGTAGAAGCGAAATATTCCTACAGCTCAAAGGTACAAAGGTTTTCCGCTCCAAGGATGCGCTGCTGATTCCTATTACGTACAGACGTATTTACAGTGCTACGAGTCCGCAGTAGACTTCGTAGCACCTCTACGAATATTCGTAGTGTATAAATTTCGCAATCCTAAATGCAATTTTCTGACCATCTACTGGCAGTAGTATTCTCGTAATACTGGCACTTCGCCTATTTGAACAAATATCTATGTTATTCGATGATAGTAAAGATTCTTTTTATATTATTTAGTTCGATTTCTGCTTTACTTAATCAAGTAAGGTAAATATTGGTCAAAATACATTTCTTTTAGCAATCAATTTAATCTTTTTTTACCATACCATAATTTACCATTTATGTATTTTGAAGTTTTTCAAAATAAGCACAGATTCATAGTTTCTTTTTATATTTAAAAAAAATTAGTAGATTAGAGAATATGTATTGAGCTAACTTTTTTTTAAAATTAGGCGACCACAAAACCAATATAATAAACATACCTTGACACTGGAATCCTTGTTTGCCGAATCCCCTGTAACAAACAAATTTCAATGTTAATAATATGAAACAAACTTGATATTATTAGAGTTTTTAACAAGAGTCCTATTAAATAGACTTCAAATTAAAAATATCATATAAAAAGCAATTGTACAGAGTAAGGCTGTCGGTATCCAGATGTATAACGCTGTTTATTTCGAATTGGATGCACATCGGAATTGAATCGACGCCGTCCAGAACGCTATTGCTCCAATTAGTTGGCTACAGCAGCTGCCTGCATTACATTGATCGCCTAAATGGACCTCCAACGTAATGTCGTTCAGCTAAATTGAGTTAGAGCGATAAAATATATCGACTTTCCATCGATTCACATTAGTGAGATGAAATCGATAAAAGTAAAATCGGTTTTAACATCGATTATGTTTTCTACTACACCCAAGCATATTTTTATTGTAAGTCTGTAGTGGCCAAACTTACTCAAAGAAAATCAACGAAGGAATTCCTATACGCGGTTTTCTGTGAAGGCGTGGTATCACTCCGGTTAAGTTCCATGGTAATTTTTCCAATATATTAATTAATTTGCAAGTCTACTAACAATTACCTAATTAATAATTTGGTTCACCATAAAAGAGTTACATCATTCCCTGTGGTGACTGATTAAGAATACGGAGTGTCACCACCCCTATTGATCCTTCCTTGAAGGGCGCAAACTACGCTGGGCAACAGCACTGCAAAGAGAAGGAAAACTTGAAACGAACCCTATACCAACTCGTCTGGCCAGCGTGGTATAGTAAGCCAAAACCTTCTTTCTAAGGATATGCCTATGTTCAGCAGTGGACTATTAAAGGCTGTTGATGATGATGATATCGGGCTATATTTTATTCGAAATAACAGACAAATAACTGATCATCCACAAGAAGGAAGACCAAACTGTCTATAATAAACCCATCTGTATGCAGTAATAACATTTCTAGTTCAAATTATACAGATCCATAGAATTAATTGAAGCAAGCTTTGAGGTTTGATGTATTCGGTCAAAGGCTGACTCTGGCACGCAGAACCACTCAGACACGTCAACGGAATGAATATTCAGAATTTCGGAACATCTCCACGTGTATTACTGCTGTTGGCCTGATTAATATTTATGATTGAATAAATATGGCGCATTCACGGTTGACTAGAGCCTTAGTTAATGGACGCAACATTAATCTGTTTGAATTTATCTATATACATAAAAATTAAGTTGGTTTGTGTACGCTTCAAAAACTCAAAAAGTTCTGCAACGATTGAGCTCAAATTTTAACACGATATACAAACCGCTTCAGAGATTGTTTGTATCTATTTTTGTTTTTGGGTCAATTTTCATCAATGCAACCGCAATGTGTAGCAGCATGGCAGGGTACAGATATCATCAACAGCCTTTAAAAAAAGCTGCTGTTCATAGGCTTCTCCTTAGAAAGGAGGTTCTGGTCTACCACCCCAGCCAGATGGGTTGGTATAGGGTTTCAAGTTTGCCTTCTCTTCGTTTTAAATAAAAACAGAAATGAATGGTACTGCTTTTGTTAAGATTTATTTTAGGTAACTCGATGAAAAATGATTGCTGTAACATGAATTTTATCAATAGACACAGCAACGAGTTATAATTAAGTGGATAATTAATGTACCACTGTGTAGAAATCCTTCTAATCCTCAATTAATGGCCTATTTAGTATGATAATACATGTATATCTTTGTTTATAATTGAAAATTTAATGAGATGTGTGTACTGTGTGGTAGTGAGGTTGTTTGTAATGTATCACTAATTGTGTGTATGTGGTATTTAGTGTTTGATGAAACAATAATATAGGTTGCTGCGGTATATCTATATTGATAACTTAAGCGTTTATTACATTTTATGCCTGAACACATCAATTAAAGTTACTTTCACATACAACGAAAGAGAAAAATACTTCAGTGTCATCTGACGAAGACACACCGAACTACGGAGTAAATGATAATCGCGCTATAAAAGTTCTCACACCGATCAGCGTTTATACAACTTTTCAAGATCAATCTTTGGGGCCCGCCAGCCATGATCACTTAACCTTATGTTGGAGGGACAACATAAAGGGACTATCCTCCAACCGTTCCCCATCCTCCTAACTCCCGTTCCTCAACAAAAGAAGATAAAAGTTATGTGGTATGTTTGTATGTACGGTCGTGGGTTTCGTGGCTAAGTGGTAACCAAATAGGTTAATTGCAAAGTTAAGGAATCCTCGGAGAGCACGTTAACCCATGAGTCCCGGTTGCCATACGAACATCTGGGGCAATCGTTACGGGTAGTTGCAGACCTAAAAACTCCGACAACAGTCTTTCTAAAGAACTTCGATATCGCCTAGTACCCGGGTGGTGAAAGTCTGATGGCAGTCGCTCCGACGTAGTAGGCTTAAGCCGACTCCAACCTAATTTGGGAAAAAGGCTCGGAGGAAAGTATGTTTGTATTTACGCGATTTTCTTAACTTGTATTTAAATTTGCATTATTTTTTATCGTATTCTATATCATTTTCAGGTAGGTGTCAGTATGTAATGTATTGGGTATTCATTATTACAATCAATTTCGTTTCATTCGGATTACTTTTAGATATATATATATTTTAAAGATTGAGAAGATATAAAGAAAAAGAAAAGGCATACTAGGAACATGTGCTAAGATAATTTCGTTATTTAAATCAATACGTCCGTGTAGTACGGATTAAGAATACAGAGGGTCACCACCCCTATTCATCAAGAGGGTATCGTAAGAGCCGACTAAGGAAGTAAACTACGCAGAACAACAGCACTGCAAAGAGAAGGAAAACTTGAAACGCCCTATACCAACCCGTCTGGCCAGCGTGGTATAGTAGGATAAAACCTCCTTTCTGAGGAGAGGTCTATGTCTAGCAGTAGTAAAGGCTGTTGATGATGATGATGAATCCATAAAATTAAACAAACTGTTTTACACAGGGATTAACGCTTTTGATATTCAATTACAATAAGTAGTTACTTAGCATCTGTACTAAAAAGTATGAAAAATGCATAAGGCACCACTTATTATATCACTCCAATTAAAGATGTTTCACAAAACATAACATCATATAAGAAACATTAATGTGACACATTGTGATTACAGTAATAAACTCCTTGAGTCAATGAACTTAAAAAAATTGATAAAGTATAATAGAACGAACACTTTTAAGATCAAAGTCCATTTTAACTTTTAAAAACTTTTTCAGGTTTCACACAACACTCTTCGTATTTTTCGAGTGAGGCTCAACGAATCAAGTATCTAATTAATATTATTTAACGGGAATTAACGCGATCTCTTATTTAGGGTATTACATACCTCTGGTTTGCCTGACGTTTCGACCAGGTTGACCAGTGAGTCAGCCTGTGACCACGGCCGGTGCAACCTGGTCGAAACGTCAGGCAAACCAGAGGTATGTAATACCCTAAATAAGAGATCGCGTTAATTCCAGTCAGCCTGTGACCACGGCCGGTGCAACCTGGTCGAAACGTCAGGCAAACCAGAGGTATGTAATACCCTAAATAAGAGATCGCGTTAATTCCCGTTAAATAATATTAATTATCATGGAACGCGAAAGTTTAAAAGTTAGCGAATCAAGTATCTATACATCGTGTTCACTGATTTCTGTTATATACACACTTTGGTTCAAAAATTGTTATCGTAACAATTTCAAAAAAGAAAGTTTGACAACCACCTAAAAGAAAACCAATAAACGACATCTATAATTTTGTTTTATTCAATTCAGTACACTTTTGATATCATTACCATCAGTAAATAATACCGTGAAGATCACGAAAATCTATTTACGACTGTTGTAACACGAAACTTATTAAAAACGAAGTCTCCATATCAATTCAACGAGTACATGAAGGTAATAATAAAAATGGAGATGAAATCTCATTCGAATATGATAATGGCATTTGCCGCAATTTTCGCCGAAAAAATCGATCATACGTACGAAAGAAAGAGCGAGAAACGTATTTTGAGCTCATACATAGATAATATTTAGGGCATACTGAAAACTAAATAAGACTAGATAAAAGAGTTATGATACATTTATTGTTTTTCAATTATATTCCAACTGTACTATACCACTGTATTATTAAAGGAAACATACACACTCATACACGTGTTACGTGGGTATGTATTACGAGTACATGCGGTATCCATCGAGTGCAAAGCTTCCGAACCTTCAGATGCACATGTAAAATGGTTTGCACTTGGCTCATTCCAATGCCTAATAAAGCACGAATTTGCTGGCAAAGTAATTTTTGTCAGTATCAATAAGTTGTCGTACGGTGTCAATATTAGAGTCTGTAACCACAGTTGCCGGGCCGACCTTCACGTACCTCATCATGGAGATGATCACGTCCACGTCTAAATTCGCCAAACCACGAATACACAGAACTACGACATGGTGCTTCATGACCAAATGCCAATTGAAATCTCTGGCAACTCTCTTCTTGACTTAAGCCACAACGAAAATCATAAAAATTATTGAACGAGTTAAATTCATTTTGATAGCGACACACAATTTTCGAAAGGACGTCATAATGAATAAACAAATGAAAGTCTCGCAAATTAAAAAATAACATGTTCTCAAAGTTCCCTTTTTTGAATTCCATAATTGTTTTTTGATTATTTTATTATAAGTGGCCAGATCCAGAGACTTTCAGTATGCCCCACGTAATTATAAATATTCTTTACACCGAAGGAAGGAAAACAAATGTACAGAAACATAAATGAACGTAGATATAATGCAAAATGGGTGACTTTATTGTACCTACCGTGGGAGAGATAATATATGTTTTGGCACATATGAGCCGATCGGAGTGTAACCACGTCTTCATAGAAAAACGGTGTTAAGCTATTCTTTCGAGTGAGTCAGGTTAACGTGTGGATGATTAGGAGTGCGGAGTGTCACCACCCCTATTCATAGCGTGGATGTCGTAAGAGCTGACTAAGGGAATAAAGTACGCAGGACAACAGCACTTCACAGAAGGCAAAATTTGAAACAAACTCTATGCCAACCCGCCCGGCCAGCGTGTTATAGTAGGCCACCTTCTAAGAAGACGCCTATATCCAGCAGTGGACTTTTAAAGGCTGTTGATGATGATGATTAATTCTGTAATGTTCTATGGTTGTTCGTGTGGTGACAGATTACGAATAGAGTGTCACTACCCTTATGCATACCGTGGGTATCGTTAAGCAGAACAGCGTAACGTACAAAAGCACTGCAAAGAGAAGGAAAACTTGAAACAAACACTATACCAACCAGTCTGGCCTATGTAAGCAGTGGATTATTAAAGGTTGTTGATGATGATGAGATTACAGGAGCCCAATCCGCCTATCCTGACGACGGAGACGAGGAAGAAACAGAAATTAAGCAAAGTTCTAAATAGCAGTGTATTATTTGTACTTACACAATTTAAGTAAAATTACAATATGTAATTATACATATATCATTCTAAGTTTAGCAAGCTAAGCTTAATTTTTAGAAAAAATATTTTTACTTTTGAGTTTCCTCCAGTAAATTCAAAGAGCCATTTTGTTCTACATAACCCATTCTGTGCATCTCGCATCGTATCGTGGTGGCGAGAACAACCGTCTGTCGTCTTTAGAGCGCAGACGGGACATCTGCCGGAAGGATGCGACAACAGTCGATCCAGATAATATCGGCTGGTTGTGCCGCAACAGTTTTCTAAACAACCTTTTTGTAATTTGATCTTTGTTAAGACTTCTTTTGCAGTATATTTTACAACAGAAGATTAGTAATAATGAACGACTATAAAATGCTCAATAATAATGAATTAGGGCAATTGATTTTTAAATTTAAAAAAAAAATAAATAGACTTTTAAATTATCCCAGTATTATTATGAACGTGAAGTTTGTGGGGATGGATGCACGGATGTTTGATCTTCAATCACGACAGAACTGCTCTAAGTATCTGGATGAAATTTGGCACAGAGATAGGTAATAATCGGAATAGCACGTACTATTTATCAAGGAAAACTTGATAGAGAAAACAGACATTAACGCGAGCGAAGTCGCGAATAAAATATATTCTGTCATATGTACAGGGTTGCTGGTTAAGTCGACCTAGATACTTTAAGGGGCTATACTTGCCATCATTTTTGATAGATTTTACTATGAAATACCATATCCCAAACCAAAAAAAATTAAGATATTGGACTTTTTTTTTATAAAAATTGCCGAATTGGTTTATACATTTTTTTCATTTCATTCTTTTAGTTTTTAATTTTTTACTGTTTTTGTGTAGTTAATATATTGTTTTATTATTTCCATTACCAAAATTGTAGTAGACCTAAGGTCTTAATTGTTTTTGTTTTTCAAATAAGTATTGCAATTTTACGTTACTCCATTCACGAAATTTTCTCAAAAATGCGTAAACAGAATAGTCTTCACGTATTAATATATAGCCTTTTGGCCTGCATTTGGCTTTGTTACATCAAGGTTTCACTGTTCACTTATTTATAGTCAGTAGCGCTACGGTAAATGGGTGCTACGAAACCGTTGTAGCACTTCCGTAGCTATCTACAATATACATACTTCACACATTACCTCTCCTACGAATCTACTGTATACTATTCCATTTATCAAAGCAATATTAACATCAAATTACACCAATTAACACCAAATTTCGTAATTTCGAATTATTATTTCTACATAAATATCATGAATTAAAAGGATACTCCGTGCCTTAGTCCATTACTTAGTCTATTACCAGTATCATAACAAACGATATACATTGTACACAAAACCAATAAATACTCGTGATGAGATGAGAAAACTTTTAACTAAAATATCTACGCATTCTGCGATGGCCTTCTTATACTGGTTAGGGTACTTACCTAAAAAACTAGCGAGATACCTAAATTCATTGTCAAAAACTATATTACGGGCAAAAGTTAAAACCATAAATATTCCATTCTGTATATAAAGAAATACGTAATATGATAATTCTCGATAAAATGAACAATACTCCAATCATAGAAAACTTACCTTTTTTTTAAATTCATAAATAGAACGACGCACACGAAATTAGAACACGGACTCGTGGAATATAATCACTGCACAGTCATCAGCGTTTTCCAATCGGCTCTCTCGCGCTATTGGACCGTAAAATTAGCACCCCTGCGCCACCGCTGTCCCTCATCGGCGATCGGGTTCAATTTGATGTTCGAAATACAAAAGGACAAAAAGGTTTTCTTTGATAGTCTATGAATATAGTTGATAGCGGATTTAATTAACATTGTAGTAAATCAATACTTCTTATGAAAAAAATTTGATAAGATTACAGATTTTTGTGGTTTTTTATCTTCAAGTGTGATAATCTGTTTAGCTTTATCGATATAGGTTTATCTCTATATTTAAAAGACAACTCCCGCACAAGGCATAAATCCTGTGTCGCGGGGGACTTTACAAACATACATGCAACGGACACAAAGGACACCCAGACTCAGAACGACAATTTGTGGATCACACAAAGTGTCGTCCCATGTGAGGATCGGACCCGCAAGACTCAGCTTAGTAGTAAGCGGCGTGGCTACCGCTTTAACCACTACGCCATCCATATAAAAATATAGAATAAATATAGAATGACTGTAGTCATTCTATATTTATTCTATATTTTTGATATTATCCTGGATTCAATGGAAAGATAATTTTCCATCCTCTTTAAATTCGTTAAATATAAAGCAAGTAGGTTGCATTTTGATTGACCATGAGCATAACATATAGTTCTCAAATTATATCCAATTAAAACCAGTAGTTTAAAACTCGTTAATCTTGTCAGTTGTCTTCCCATTGTTGATTCACTGACCAATGATCAAATTTTTAGCTGATCCTTGTGTGACAAGCTTTTAGATTTTTAGACTTGTAACAGGCACGTAAGGTACAAATTATGAACGGAGTATTTATGACACTTTTAAGTTTGATAATTAGGCACATGTTCGTAGTTTCAAAGAATGCAAATAAACCGAATGCAATCATATAAATACCCATCAATCATCATAGTGAGGTCATTCAACAAAAAAAAAAAATCACAAGTATTATATTTTCTTTGTGTGAAGAAACCAACATAGGTCATCACCTTACCGGGGCTTAACGGATAGTTCGGCTATATCGGCCCCGAACCGACTTAAACACATTACCCTATAAAGGAAATTCTTGTGAACCGTGGCTGATTTGGCCACCTGTTGAAGCATTATCTAGCAAACTTAACTTGGTATAAAATAAATTCTACAACCAGAACACAACAAAAGGAATAGTAATAATAATGAATTATTACAGAGGGGGTAAAACCCGGGGTAATGCTCGATTAGAATAATTGAAGATGTCAAATTACAACGCTAAAATATTTCTAAGTGAAGCGGAACTTGAGGTTTTCATGTTTAATTATTATACTGTAGTGAATTTACAAAGTAACCATTCTTAAACAAAGATTAATTAGAATACTAGTAACATGGTTTCTCATAGTTCCAACTGAAATTAAAATTTGTGTTTGGATTAAGAGAACCCACTATCCTACCGAGAATCGAGAAATTCGATCCTTTGAATGTAAACCGTATTGTTTTTTTTCATTGACTAATGTATTTCGACCTGTTATTATATATACTTTTGAACCATAACAGGTTACAATATATACTGGACTAGTTTTATGTTGCGGTTTTTGCATAATTTTTAACAGTGTAGCATATATTGTTGCAACATTTTCTGCACATCTACATATAAATATTCAGTATTCCAAATACGATATGCTTCTGTGAAACCCAATTAGGAGTTAAAAAAATGGATATAAACAATTTTCTCTATGTATTTATTTTCTGACCTTTTAACGGTAGTCCCTTGAGCTTATTTTAATACGGGTATTATCAAGCTTATTGACAATGTATTCAACAGATAAATGCTAAGCTTGTTCTTGACTTTGTCATATGTATTGTAAGAATAAGAGAAAAGCATAATTTATTCTCGGGAGTACATACAATTCAGAGACAAATGAAATAAGCATGAGTGAAATATTCACGTATTGAGTTCATCTATGAAATTCAGCTACAAGTACTACAAGAAAAAAACATATTTTATTTCTTTTGCAATATTCGCCATATTGCAGACTTTTTTATTTTGTTGAAGCATTTCGGGCAATTCCTTTTTTTTCCTGGATCGAGGAAACTTCACAAATAAACAAACAATTATATTAATATTAATTAAATTTTAATATCTATTCATGTATTTGTTCAGGCCGATCAGGTTCCAAGCTTGAATTCTTGGAACTTGATTGGTCGTGGGGCGGCGCTTCATCGATGTTTCACTTTTTCCTTAACGCAAATGGACTATTAGTCATTCTGAATAAAGCAGCAAAATTTATAATAATTAAGTATCAGTAACCTCTTGAATTGTGAAGGCTTACAATTGTTAGCAATCTACACTTAAATGAGGAAATACTCTTTGAATAGTCTTTGTTTTTCCATTTTTAATCACTAAAGAATTAAAGGCTCCTAAAACATTCCCTTAAAGTTTAGAGTAGACACGTTTATTTCCGAAAAAGCAATTTCTTCGTATAATATTTATTATTTATACGCAGGTAACAGCCAATTAATTCCACTTAATTGTTTCTTTCGAATACAAATATTTTTTTTTATTAAAAATGTATGATGCTGACATCAAAGAGATCCAAAATGTCGGATAACATTAATGTAATAAGATGTAATATAAAATGTTACAGTTTGTTTTTTTGGCTTACAATGTAGGTTTAAGCGGTCACCTCGCCGTTTCCTACTGCGATGAGTGTTGTGGGTTCGTTCCCCACATGGAACAACATTTTGTGTGATCCACCAATTGTTGAGTCTGGGTGAGCTTTGTGTCCGTTTTATGTATGTTTGTAAAGTCTCCCGCAGATATATTCCTAGTACGGGAGCTGTAAAATAAAGAAAAAAGAGAAAGAGATTTATAAATGTGTATTCATAGTTATCATCTCAGCCGACAGACATTCACTGCTAGACATAGGCTTCAACCAAGGCTCTCCACAAAAACCGGTTCTGTGCTGCCACATCAAACGGTTTCCCGCGATCTTCATCATCTTCTTCTTCATATCTTCTTGTATAGGGCCTACCCACGCTCCGTCTTCCGGTACGTGATCGCCACTCCAGAACTTTTTGGCCCCATTGGCCGTCTTTTCTGCGAGCAATGTGCCATGTGATGCCAGCTAAGAATAGCTCCACCCTATCTCTGCTCGTGGGTGTCGTAAAAGACGACTAAGAGATGGTATACCAGAGGATGGGCAGCAGCATCCTACTGAGCACAGTACCAACTCACTGTCATCGCCAATCCACATGCCAAGCCTATGTATTAATACTTCGAAATTTAGTTAGTATTCCAGCACTACATTTCACGATAAAAGTTCTTGAATTCAACAATTTGTGTTAACATTTATAGGGTAAATGTTATGGCGTCCCATTTTTATGACACGTGTCCTTCTAACGCCTTTTTTACTTGTATAAATTAAGTTATATTACATAATTTAAGTATTACATGACGAATCGTGACATGAGGCCTTGAGGGTGTGTAGTTCACGAAGACAATTGCCTATAAATCCAAACATTCTATAGTGTCTTTAGCAGGAGATGTTAGCACAACAAGAAGTTTAAGAAGGTCCGGAGACTGAATTCATCGCAAAGAACACATCATCACATCACATAAACAGCCTATGATAGTCCACTGCTGGACATAGGCCTCTCGTCTGAAAGGAGGTTTTGGCCTACTATACCACGCTGGCCAGACGGGTTGGTATAGGGTTTGTTTCAAGTTTTCATTAGAAGACTTTTACGACACGATGAATAGGGGTGGTGACATTACGTATTCTTAATCCGTCACCAGAGAAAAAACACAATAGAAAGGAAATCGAAGTTGCTCATTTTTCAGTGAATGCTGCATTATAACTAGAGTTCTAAATTTATTTCGCCATTGTTTTCTAGACTTTTGTAGCTTTTCACTGATGTACTAACGAAAATTGTAGACAAATTTTGTACTCTGCTGTTCGACCGTCTTTATTTGTTTGACATTTATTATTTCGGTAACTGAAAAGGTAAATTTTATTTAATTACTGCCTCTTGTTCGGCCTTACAATGCCTAGCTAGCACTTGATTCGGCTTTAGGCGCAAGTAATTTCTGTTAATATTTTTAGTCATTGCCGTATGTTATAAGAAATCGTTGTTTTTTTCCTTTTTTAAATACACATAACACACATGATAACCAGTCTGCTGATAAACTTGCTTAAACATTTCAAAATACATAAATATAATAGATAAATTACACCTAGACACAGAACAAATCATCGTGCTCATCACACAATTAATTGTCCTGGTTGGGAATCAAACCTACGATCTCCGGCTTAGAAGTTAGGCTCACTAACCATTTAATCAACATTAAAAATATTTTACTTAGCCACTTATTTGCTTCATAATGTTTTCTGTAGTGGTTAATTTTATTTTACAGTGTTTTAAATATGACTATGTCATCAGATTACAGCAAATTACAAAATAGGCGACTAAGTTTGTACAATTTGACGCAGATTTAATAAGGGGAAAATATTTTTGGGCGGGTTCTCCAGAAGCTCTTCAATTTAATGAAATTCCTGCACATTTTCCCCTTCACTATTACAGACAGTTAATTTTATTTAACTTTGGGTGAAGACTTGTAAATATTCATAACTAAATCCGTCAAATCAGAAGAAACAAAATAATTACATATATCCTACTTCACACATTTAGTGAAAAACGGACAAGTTCGCAGGACGACCTGTAGCAGTTTCGAACTTCTTTTATATGTTGTTTTTTTTTTTTTTAAATTGATGATCGTGTGTACGCATGCTTGCTTAATCGTGTATGTGTAGACCGATGTCTATTAACACGCACTAAGCTAATAGTTGAAGTATTAAATAACCAAAATCATCTTAAGAGTCTTTTCCCAAACTTGGTTAGAGTCGGCTTTGAGTCTACTAAGACACTTCTGAACTTCGATGTTTTAAGTGGAGCTCAGACTTCCACACTACATAGACTGTTTAGGGCTCCTACTGCCCATAACGATTGACACAAATGTTCGTATTGTAACTGGGACAGACGGCTTAACATGTTCTCCGAGGCAGTATTAAATATGACTAATTAACACGTCGAACCACCAATCTAATTGCAAATCTACACCTTAATGTACAGTCAATATTTCAGAGTGGAATTGTTGTTCCGAAATCATCAGTATTATTGCCAAATAATGCTTTCCAAAATACAAACGGTCATTGAACGAATGCCCGCGTAAACCACACACTGAGCGGACATAAATCTGTTGCATTTCAACGATATATTATCTGCACAGTATTAATAGTTGGGCTGGAAACGGGCCAGTAGCTACCAAGTGACAAGGCAGGTTGTCAAATAAATTATTTTAATTGTCACCGCTATAAACGTTAATCATAGTTTGTAAGTGGATTATTGTTTTTTTTTTGTGGTATAGGAGGCGACAGTCATTCTTATGTTATTTTTTTACACCTTGTCACCTGATGGAAAGTGAGTACCGCCACCCATGAACGCCTGCATGTCAGGAGTCACAAGCGCGTTGCCAGCGGAAGGAGTACAGAGCGTACTCCTTCCTCGAACGTTAACTTTTTCCACAGATTGGTTGTGCGAGGTAAAACATGTCTTCAAAAGCGCACGGCGGTAGAGTGCCAATTATGAAAGTGATGGGGATGAACACTTTGCTATGTATTAGATATTAGTCCGAACAATTCCTCGAAGCACTCTCCATGATATATTCGAGTAAATAATTGGGTATTTGAATAAGTAAATACTTATATTAAGTATACTAAGTATAATACTTATAATAAGTAAATACTTATTCAAATAGCCAATTATTTACATCATATTATTAATTGATGATCAATTATTTACGTCATACTAATATTAAAACAACGGCTTAAAAATAATTCAGACCATTCAATGGTCAAACAACAGACAACGCTCAATTATTTGGTGAGATTATTGTGTGTAAAGGCTTTTATTCAAAACTCAATTTCCAAAATCAACTTTGAGAATAATAAGTACTATGTAATTCGTTCTATGATACATTTGCTAATCTAGGCCAAATACATATTATAGTATAAAGTTAATCAGAAATTCTCTTAAATTTTCTCATTTAATCCAGTACGGCACTCAAAAACGATACCCTCATATTTTATTCCAGGGTTAATTTATTCTGTTCATAATTAATTTTAAAATAGCAGAGCAGCAATGTAAAATAACAGAGAATACATTAAGAGTAAGGAAGACGAGTGAATCAAACCTATCTTTTTTCCAGAAAATAATGTTAATAATGTTAATCTTCTGTATCTGGACAAAAAACATATATAAAGAATAATTTATTGCATTAGGGAAAGTGTTTACAATTATTGTTTTTTATTTTTATGGTATATTGGGGGGGCAAACTACGCAGGACCACATAACGGCAAAAAGAAGGAAATTTTGAAACAAACCTATACCAATCCAGCCTGGCCAGCGCGGTATAGTGGGCCAGTAGCCGCTTGTCCAAGGAGAGGCCTATGTCCAGCAGTGGACTACTACTGACTGTTGATGATGATGATGAAATGAACAGAGTTCACCTGATGGTACTTGACCACTACCGCTCATAGACACAACTCAGTCACAAGAGCGGTGTAACCCTTGGAGGCCCCCCAGAATCAGAAGGAGGGGTGGGGGATGGTCTCCGGGAACCTTACTTACTCGGTCAAACGCATTAAAACACAGGTATAATGATTTTTAAAGTTTTACGCTATTTATGAACCTATTTCGATTCCACTTCTAAAAATAGAAAATATAGTGTTTGTTATAGAGTATCTTAATTTATGCGCACATTGGTTGGGTTGGTAAAACCATTTCAAAATTTGTAATTATCTTAAAAGATCAATCGAGGCTTTAACACAGAGCATGTATGTCCAATTCTACCCAATAACCTTCTCTGACTCCTTAGACGGAGATATAGCCACATTTCCAATACTCACAGGACATCTGGATGTACTTAACAGTATTTTGTATATATAATGTGCATCCATAACATGCTGGGGTAGACATTATATGAGAGGGAGGGGGCAGGACGCTAGCGAGAGACGGACAAAATCAATGTTTATGTACATATGGAATTTACGATTCTCCATAGTTTTCTGTTAATAATGTATCAGATAAGTTATGCATTAAACACAGAAGCAAAACCCATCTCAATTTTTTTTCGCCGTTTTCATATCAGTCCCATTCATTCTTTTTAATGTAATGTATATCACGCAAATAATTCTCCTTGGCAACTCATTTAAACATTTCGCAACCGTTGAACCCAATTACGTAACATCAACAGATTCCATAACAAAAATACAAAAAAAAACGCTTTGTATCATTCTATGAGCCACACACGCATCGGAAACAGTCCACAAATAATATGTTCAGCACATACCGAAATTAATTCAGTAACAGCCGTATATCACGTCAGTGCAGTTATTCTGACCGGGTTACGTCATTTGGCATAACATTCGGTTACAATATTCGGTTTTCAATTCACACGCCCGTGTTTTGGTTCACGGGGAATTTATATTAGCCACGTCCTCATGTAATCATAATTTGGAGGATGGCCGTAAACAGGATAAGACATTGGTACTTTTATGTTTTTTACTTTTTTGATAGGCCTCTTTGTCTTGTTGTTACTGACCATGACTGCTAAGCCAGAGGTCGTGGGTTCGATTCCCACCCAAGACAAATAATTGTGTGATGAGCACGATCATTTGTTCTGTGTCTGGGTGTAACGTATGTATTATATGTGTGTATGTATTTATAAATATATAAGTATGTTTATCAGCAGTCTGGTTATAGGGTACAGGATCTGTCTAGTTTGGGTTCAGACGGCCGCGTGTGAGATGTGTAAAGTTTTTATTATTATAGTATTTTTCGTAACCTATGTTATTATTAGGTCATGTAATAGACTTTTGGCTTAATCACAGTTAAGTAAAATAATTTCAATTAATTATTCTAAAAGTTCAGTCAACGAATTTGTAATTGAATATAAACTTTTCTTGATACACGTTCTTTTCTTTCCCTGCGTGAATAAAGTTTGGTCCAAAATTGAGTTTCCATTTCATTAATAATTAGCGTTTGTTTCCTGTTTGAATGTTCACACCTCTTTTAAAACGTTGGAGTGGAAACGATCATCTGACATTTTTTAAATAGGTATTCTTTTGAAGCTGAGTACATACAAGCAACAAAAAAAATATTTTTTTTTGACGTCAGTTTGAAAACATAAAACGTGTTTTCAAGAATTACTTCTGTATGCTTTACAATATCTAATTTAGTATATAAAAACTTACTAAACTGTGTGTGTGAAATTAGTTTCAAAAATAATAGCGTGACATTATTTATTATACGTTCATGATCATTTGTATAAAGAATTTCTTTGTCATTTCAGCTCTGAAATAAATAATTATTAGGACGTCGGTATCGTGTAAATGGTTTTTATTTACCACTTGTGTTGCCACTAGCCCGTGTTGTTGGCGGGTTGCCAAAGTAATTATTCATTTAGCTCTTTTGACGGTTCGCTTTGACCACGCCGCGCTGTTGTTGAAAGTGCTTCATAGTATTGTTACGAACCAACACGCATAATACAGTTTTAAAGCATTTTGTGATGACATCGGACTGCACGGATGGCGTAGTGGTTTAAGCGGTCGCACACCTTGAGTGTTGTGGGTCCGATCCCCGCATGGGACATCACTTTGTGTGATCCACAAAATTGTTGTTCAGAGTCTGGGTGTCCTTTATTTCCGTTTCATTTATGTTTGTAAAGTCCCCGCGACACAGGATATATTCTTCATGCGGGAGTTGTCTTTTTAAAAACAAAACAAAACCTCTTTGATCTTCGATGCCTCTAATTAGTGACAGTGATTTCGAGAAGAGTGACGGCACTGGGGGTCATCATCATAAACAGCTTTTGGCCTAGTTCCGATGCCAGTCTCACACAAAGGTCAGCAATTAATATATAGTTTGTAACATATCATAGATTTTAAGTTAACCTTTGTGAAAGAAAAATAAATTATTATTATTATTTAACAGTCTACTGCTGGTCATAATCCCCTCCTTAGAAAGGAGTTTTTGGCCACGCGGGCCAGTCGAGTTGGTATATGGTTAGAGTCAAGTTTTCTTTCTTTTTGCAGTACTAAAACACATTGTCCTGTTAATATTAAAAAAATGGTTTACATTCCAAATAGATTTTCTTTAATAATATAAGGGGCAAACGAGCAGACGGGGCACCTGATAGTAAGTAACACTCAAGAGTCACAAGTGCTTTACCGCCTTTTGGGTCCTCCCAGAATCAAGGGGATTTGAGCTCCGGTAACCTCACATGTTGAAAAGCAACGAGATAATTGTTCAACACCGATTTCTTGTGAGGCCGAAGCATCAGTCCGGTCGAGCCGGCTCATGCGTTCCGAAGTATGGCTCATCGACTAATCTTATTTTAATACAATCTGGCAAAACAGCAATAAGGAACATGGTCGAAATAGATCATTTTAAAAGAAAATTATGCCACTTGTTGATTGAAAATTTTTATTACTCACTTCAGGATTTTTTAGAGGATAAGGCTCATTTGGATACGATTCTGACTTTAAGCACATAATGTATTGATTGCTTGTAATTATATAGTAACTAATTTGTAATTTCTCTGTTTTTTTTTTCTTTTTTTTTTTTATAGTTTGACATATCTTGTTTTATGCTCATTTTTTTTATTATGCTCGTATTCATTTTTAAATTATTTATCCCCAATTATTAGTACTTTAAATATTTTAATAATCTTAGACATACCCGACCTTAATATTTTGTCACCATCTTATGTACCTATGATCCACAGTTAAATACTTTGACTTTGAGAACTTCGATTTTTTCTTTTCCAAGTACATTTTTATTTCTAACTGAAATGTTAGTATCTCTTTAGCTCGTAAATTGCTTCGTGAACCGTGGAGAGCACTCACTAAGAGCCGTGGCCCAACGGGAAATGGTCAAGTGCGAATAGACCGCCATAAACTTTGAACAGGTCTTTATTGAGATTAGCACTCCGTAAATGTATCGCGACTATACTAGCCCAACTCATTTTCAGGGAAAAATAAGGAATAATACGAAAGTATTGCAGATATTTAAGTTCTAAATATGCTGCTGGTGCTGTTTTTTTCTACTTAATTTTTTTTTACAAAGTGCATTTCAACATAGCATTACGACTGGCAACACATAAATCGGAAAGCGATTCATACCTCAAGCGGAAACGGTACTCGCAATCTTTTAAAAAAGAATAAAAAACGTAAATGTCGTTGAAACTTTGTCGGTTTTCCAGATTCAAAAGTAGAACAAGCGCAGGGAAGGGGACGGAGTGTTGCGTGCTAGTTCCACTCGACAATGACTACCGAGATTACCATCCACGTTGTATAAGAGTACATTTTTCTCTTGTCAATTTGAATTATTGTTAGATTCTCTTCGTTTGATTTAGAAATGAGGGAGTAATAAAATGATGTAACTACAAACAATTCGTATTTAAATTTAGAATTTCTCTTTATTATTAAGAACAAAAAACTTTTAAAAATATCTCGTGTCATGATGTTTGTGGTCGCACTCCTCCTCCGAAACCGTGTGTTCTTTGTGTCCGTTTCATGTATGTTTGTAAATTCCCTTCAAAACAGAATACATTCCTAATACGCTGTTGTCTTTAAAAAAAAACAAATATTACTGATCTCGGAACACTTTATAGTTAGAAGGCTCGGACCTTCCGGCAACAAGCCAAGTTACATGTAAGCAACCTTGACCTGCTCAAAGTATTGTTTACACTCCCCAATACTTTCGTATAAAGCAATATTCCTTTTCTATGATTGTCATCATTCCTTACCTATCTCTCTTTTAATTATACTCCCAACTTTCCCCTCTAAATCCTAAAATGTCCGTTTCACGGCAATAGACTTGCCCGCAGAGGGGTTAGTGGAGCGGTTGTCAGTAAATGTGGACGGTAATAACTAACGCAGATATTTACATCCATACTTTGACACTCATTCACATACACTCATAGGCTCATTATTACGAATCTGTCGGTAGAACACTACAGGAAAAACTGTTAATGTTTGAAACTTGCTGATGGTTTACTAATGAGCTATTTGGCAAAGTATTATTGGACTCATGCTATATGCATGTGTAATATGCTTAACATGCGCTTACATAATTGACCCTTTTTTACTTTAACAGTTATTTGCTAGAGATCTACACAGCTTTTTTTATTTATCAAACACCCGCAAATGTTGGGTGGAAATTTTACGGTGGGAATTCAGGCATTATATTTGTAAAGAAAAGTTTGCGAGGTTGAACTTTCTTAGTGAAAATAAATACAGTTATGATTTTTTATTAAAGGAGAAGAAATAATATCGAGAACGAGAGACTGACGTGAAAAGTACAACGAGAATACAGTAAGGCTTAGTGTATACAGCCCTTTACCAACTTTAAACGAAAGAAACTAATAAAGGAAGAAGAACTAAGCGAAATATAATAAAGAATTGTATAAAGATGTAAATTCCATCCAATGCCAATTACGTATTAGATTTCATTAAAAACAATTTGAAAAATATATAGAATGTTGTAATTTAACCGTGGGAGAGCATTCTTCGGCACATAAGGATTGGCTTGATCGAAGAAGTCCCTTATCGCGCTTTACACGCTCTGAGCGGATGGGAGCGAGACCGAAAAATGTGTAACAAGACTTTTTTCCGACACTTCAGTTGGCGCGTTGACGCGTCTTTCTTTCTCACATCTTTTTCATATTTCATATATAGCAAACGTCGACCAGAAAGCGTATGGAACTCAAACCGGGAATCCATAGGCCCCTCACATCGTTTTTTTCGCTTGCTTTCTCACTGAGTAATTGAGGTTATAACCCAGGGGGCGCTGTGGGGTGGTAGGAGAGGACTGGAAGGGCGACGACGCACTCTTAGTTGGAAGTGCCCATAGCCGGAGGTAGTCATTTACCGCCAGTTGAACATCTGTTTACTGAACCTTATACCATAAAGAAACCAGTCAAAAATCAATCAATAGTATTTAAAGTTAAAAATGAATGAATATTAACGAATATCGACTACTGTACGACTGTATACTGCATCGAATATTCTAGTAAATTACTAGCATGTGGGTGAAATGAAACTCCATACATAAATAACAATAATATGTTCGGGCTTAAATGTGCTGTATGTAGCCATCGGCGTTCCGGAACTGAGGGTATTATAACCTACTCCTCCTTCTTACTACTCCTCAACTTTTTCTCTATATATTTTTCCGTGGGAGAGTCGCGATTAGGCACAAATGGATCTTTTTACTGAGGAGTGGGCGGGAATGTCGGGGGGGGGGGGAAGTAGATTGGGGGAGGGGCTTTAGGGAGACGTCTGGCATCGCACTTGTGACTCTAGAGCTGCTTTTGTCCATGAGCAGTGGTAGAGTCATACCATCGGCTGACCCGTCTGCTCGTCTGTTGCCAAGTGCTTGTCGGACCAATCACAGTTTCGCATTTCGTAGTTTATTAAAAGCTTTAAAAAACATTCCTTTTACATGTAGTGGAGGTAGTTAAAAATATATTTTCATCAGCTTTCTAGCACTTACAGTTTCTAAGGTAAGCCGCGTATGGATGGACAGATAGACGGTAAAGGCTAAATTGGAAGGATTTTAGTATGTTTACAGAACCCTAAAAAGGACTGTTCGGGGGATAAAACAACTTTACGCAAGGGTGACTGCGCACAAAAGCATTTCTTACCTGTGAAGGTTACATTTCTGTCTTTACGTATCTATTTTTTAAGTATTGCCATAATAAAATATAATATCAATGTGTTCTGAGTTTAAAATCTCTACCATCTCTTAAGGAAATATTTCGTTTCTATTAGGGGATAAAATTATAATTTGTTAATTATCTCTGTAATATGCCTGAAAGTAATTAATTATTTGTCAAATACAAAAAGATAAATTAATAATTATTATAATTAAAATAATATTATTAGATATGTAATTAGTTTTATTGAATGAAAATAAAATCAATTTTTTTTAAACGATAAAATTTGTGCAATAAAATGCAAAATAAGTAATAAAGCGATCTGTATTAAAGAGGCATTTTATGTTAAAATCAGTCAATACAACTTTTGATTGGCCTGTCAAAGTTTGATAAGTCTGTCCGACTCTTGGGCTTCACGTCTGGTACTGACAGTTGATTACTTCAATACCATGACGTCACATGCCCTTGATTTATTGTGCTGTCATTATGAACATTCTGATTTCGTGTAATGTGTTATTTTGAATTAAGAACAAAAATACCACACTAGAAATTAATAAAATAAACTATAAGTGAAAATCTATGTAGGTATGTTTAAAAATCGACCGTTTATAGTGACAGCCACAACACAGCTGAGACACACAGCGCCAGTGGAAAGGAAGATAGTGACCAGACGTATGACACAGTGTTTTTTCGAAGATTCCACAGCTTTGTTGGTCTATCTAGACTAGTCAATGATCTAGTCTCCGTATAGAACTACAAAAACTTTTAAATTCTTGTTTGCATTATTTTCCCGTCTTGTATTAGGTAGTTCTTGGTATTTTTTAACGAATTAATTGTGTTTTTTTTTTATGAATTTAATAATAATAAAACCTACATGGGTTTATCGATTTTGTATTTAGATTTTATATGCAGTTTTTTTTAGAAATATGATAATACATCAATATCCATGTAATTAAATACCCATATAGGTACTTTGATTTTACATGTCAGCCCTCTCTCATAAGAAATATTTATCGGTAAAGGACGGACGGACTTGCATGGACGTTGGTTTTTTATTCGTGGTAAAATCCATTATTGCTCAAATTACACTAATATATAGCAGTTTAAATTAGGAATCGTGAATTAGTTGGATAATTTATTGGAGGATGGCAATACTAAATATACTATATAGTTTTGTTTATTGACAAGATAAATCAATACTATGTAACGCTCGCACGAACATGACGTAGTCTATCAATTTCTCTTCAATTTGAAGAAATCTTACAATTCTTCATAGTATACTCAAGATAAATATAATTTCCATCCATATGTTACGCGTGACGCGTCAGAGATATTGTCATTTTTCTCAATTTTTCAAGAATAAAAAACCAGTGCTAGATAACTCCTTTACAAGTCCAATTTGACACTCAAAATGTTTGTCAAAGAAAAACTGTTAAAAATCACGAATTCACTTAAAATCATTATTTACGGAGTCTATTTTATGACCTTAAAATAAATAAAACACCTCTGTAAACTCTGGAAATAACACATTATATGAGACGTTAAAAATTAAAATCAGGTGTCATAAATTTATTGTACTTACAAATTTAGGATTTATTTATAAAATAACAATTCACAATTATTTTAAACTATATTTGTGTCTTTTATAAACAAGTCAAAAATATAGTTTTATATTACGAGTATTCTCATACCAAGACGTTTTACACTAGATGTGTGTTTACTGTGTCGCGGGGGACTTTACAAACATACATGAAACGGACACAAAGAACACCCAGACTCAGAACAACAATTTGTGGATCACACAAAGTGTCGTCCCATGTGGGGTTTGAACCCACAACACTCGGCGTTGTAGGAAGCGGCGTGGCGACCGCTTAAACCACTACGCCATCCGTGCAGTCAACACGGTTGTACAACTATCTTTCTATATTACACACTAGACTATTCCAAGTGATATTATTACTATAAAGTGAAGTCGTGCTATTCCATCAGCCCAATATTGTGTAACTAGATCAATAGTAATATTGTCCACTAGAACCGCATACTCGCTTCAAGTGGCAGCTGGCGCAGTCATTCGTTCAATATATCCGTCTCGTTCGGATCAAAACAAATAAAACGCACATCTCCATCTCAAGTAATTCAGTTGATGGTGAAATTTTACGACGTGTGCTGTAACAGCTGGCACAATCAGACGCGGAATTGTCCACGAGTAAATTGTACCATTATTGATTAGGGACGCTATCGTTCGAGGACGGGTTATTAAATATCACAGAGCCTGGGTGTTCTTTGTGTCCTTTGTTTATAAAATATCAGTGTTGAGTTTTTATTTTTATTTAATGATGCTATGCTACGCTTTTAAATTTAATTATGCTACTGTATCTAGCTGTAATAAAAAAAAAGTGGCCGTGACTTTTTTGCCCTATCTTCTCATACTGCTTAACCCCTTAGAAACGGGCGGTTGTACTCGTAGATTTGAACAGGTATATAATGGATTCCGGTACTCCCCCATGGCCGGTACTCCTCCGTGGGATTTAGTCCCGGCCTGGATTTCTTAATAATAGCAGTTCCCTGATTGCTCCTATTACAGGCGCAGAGTGGCACACCGTGTGGCTTTAACCGGTCCAATTCCGACACACCACCCCGCCGCAAACCCCGGTGGGGTCTTCGGGCGCTGCGGAGATGTTGCTTCGACGACGTACGGGTTTTTGTTGATTTAAGACGATTTCAAATAATTTTTTTTTTTTAAGAAATAAAGATATTTTGAGTTTGAGTTTCTCATAAATATGTAATTCCAAATTAAGAAACACTAGGTCTCGCGAGAGCGTAGATTATTTAGAAAGGATTAGTGTTTTTTAACTGATTCAAATTTTAAAGAAAATAATCAAACCTAATGGTGAAAGAATAAGAATACAGTTTATTACAATTCATGATGACGTATGCGTATCCAGTCACCCCACTCACTATGTAAGAAACCAAAAAATTGCGTGACACCGGTTTTCTGTGAGCTGGTGGTGTAACTTCGTTCGAGCCCAAGCGTACGTGCCGACTGATGGCACTACCACAAAAAAAAGCAAGCATTATAACCACACATAACCTGCCTGCCTCGTATAGGGAACATATTAGATTGGTTTACACGCACACGTAGACGTTACAATTACGAGCGGTCACGTCGTGGCTGAGCCGACATCACTGGCATGCCACAAGCCCTGCGCCTAAAGCCCAATATCCTAACACATGCTATGTTGGATTATGTTGGTTGTTTCATTGTAGTGTTACTATCTGCTTGTCTGTTTCTGTATCGGTTTAGCAGTTGTACATCTCTACTTAATATTTTAAACCTGGAGAGTTTGTTTGTTGTTTGGTTATCTCAGGAACTACTGGTTCAAGTACAAAAATTCTTCAACTGTTGGATAGCCCATATATAATTCCTTTTGAACCGCAGACGAAGTAGCGCAGTTTAGCTAGCATACAATATGGATAAATATACAATATGGTATGTTTTAGATTCTTATGTAAAATATTTGACGGCCTAATGACGTAGTGGTTTGTGTAACGGACTGCTATTCCAACGGGTTCCATTCCCGCTCAAGTCAAACATTTGTGTGTATGAACATTTAATGCTTGATTTGGTCTGGGTGTTTCTATGTATAATATGTATGTATTTACAAAAAAGAAAGTATATATGTATTTAAATCAGTTGTTTAGTACCCATAGTACAAGCTCTGCTACTAATTTGGGACTAGATTGCGTTATACATAGTATATACTTTTTTTTTGTAAATACATACATATTATACGTAGAAAACACACAAACTCCGAAACAAATATTTGCAGAGCATATAAACATTTGGGCCGACCCGGGAATCGAACGCGAGACCTCAGTACAGCAGTCGCACGCCACCGAGGCAGTCAAACAAAAAAAAGTGAAAAAAATAATAGTCAAAAGAACAATACCACTCACTGTGTTAATCTGTATTGTGACCACGAGTCCGCATTCTTACACCTATGTGAGAGTACCCGCATATTATATTAATTAGTATCAAAACGTCAAAGTATTTGTGAAATTGTAAATTGTTTAACGAAAATAATGTAATATTTAAATGTTTGAGTGACGAAGTGTATATCAGTGTATCAAGCGAACAACATATTCTCATGTAAGTGAAATGTAAATTTCTTTTTGAGAAAAATAAATCCTTTACCCACAATAGGAAAAATATACAAAAAGACAGAAAAGAAAGAGAAGAGTGAAAGCAACCTTAAAGAATGGATTATAAGAAAAAAACCTCTCCCATAAATAATTTTACGAGTTAAGGTATATTTACATGAAATGTAACGAGATTTCGTTACGTTCACTTTGTTGACAGTATTATTCAAACAGCTCATTATCACCCAATAAAACTTCAATAAAATGTTATGTTCATATTTTATGACCGGTAATATCGCGACACGAATTGAATTATTGGCAATTTGGCACCTACTCCATTGCCTTGCCTTACTTACGGAGTAGACGGTACAGAATAATCTATTTAAACATAGTAGATTTAAATTTTATCGTACGGAACCATCTCGCGGCAAAGCACACACACGTTTTTTAAGTGTGTCAAAGACACATTTATATGAACAAGCTAGAACCCCGACTAGACTGCGTGAAAATGTAATCTTAAAGGTGAATGCCCACTCATGGTTTCATTTATGGATGTCCGCGTCATTATTTCCAATGTTTTTTTTTATGTGACTTTTCGACCCAGAATCTCTTCTGTAGAACTTAGGGTTTGAATTTAAATCTTACAAGAATTAAAAGTAACCGTAAATAACCGTTTATATTTTAAATAAAATGTTGCCATTAGGTATATGAGATAAATTAGTGGTTGAATGCAAATAAACATCGTTTTAAAATAAAATGGTTAAATAGTAATATACCTATATACGCGAAAATAATTCGTAATGTCACATTAAAATATATTGCAGTTTAGTAATCTTATTATTTCGTGTGTGCAGACGACTGCACACACACTGCAGTATACATTCACTAAATAAACTACGAAGTTTATTTAGTGAATGTATACTGCAGTGTTAGTTTTGCCTTAATTTATACATGGTATCCCTGTCGAAAACATTATTATATAACTCTGACGCCGCCATTTTCTCGTTGTTAATATTTACACATTTAATTTCTCAATAACCACAAGTTCTGCTACAATATACGTTAATATTTCAGATAATACTCAATGCAGGCTTTATGTTGCAGTATAAACATATTTGTCAATTACATAATACAAAAACTTGCATTTTTGGAACGAAGTTCCTTATCGTGCGATACACGCTATGAGCAGATGGGAGCGAGACCGAAAAATCTGTAGAGACTTTTTTCTGGCACTTTTTGGTATAGTACGCTTAGATCTTTTAAGCAACGGATGTGGTTTACCAATAGAGAGAGTGATTCAAGAGGAAGCTTTATATGTATAATACATGCATATTATAGTAGAGAAAATCCGAGAATATCAAAGATTTGTCGTAAAGATCATGTTTTTGTGCGCTTACATTGCAAACGCTGGCTAAACTTTAGGAGATAAATCAAAATAATGAACTATCTGAATTGTATATCTTAAAAATAGCCTACAAAAAATCCGCGATGGGATATATCTATCTTCTAAGGATAAACTACAGTAACCATTTTAATCTTTTAAATATTACAAAAAATAAATGGGTTATTTACGAAGCTATTTTAAACAATACATTATTATTCCTTATCCAATTAAATACGTTAGATACGTTGTGCATTTAATGTAGGTTAAAATTGCTTTTTACAGCATATCATTAAAATGAATATTTTAGTAGATATTAGAGCAACGGCAACGGTTGGCAGGAACGGAGCGGGCCTATTTAATAATATTGGATATAAATATGTCCTGTAGTATGGTCTTATTAACGTCTACCTAAAAGCGAAAGGACCATGGACTCCTTACGCCGTTTTATTTGTATACTTATGTTTACTTATATATACGTATCGATTATGCGTCACTAATGTGTGTATTTATGTAAGATTATGTTTGGAATAATGTAAGTATACATCATCCTATATAAGTAAACCACAGACCACCGTGAATTACATCGAACCCGTTGTAATACCCGTATTATGGTAGTATTGAAGAAATCACACATAAAACCGCACATAAAACTAATATAATACCAATGAATATAATATAAATATCAATGAATAATAAAACGTATTCCGATCTGTGTGACTACTAGAATATTTGAACACGCCCTTTGTTTTAGTAAGAAATAAATAAAGGACTGCAACACTCGTCAAATAAAATGTTCTCGCTCTTCAAACGCTAATGACTCACTTCAAAAGAGAGAAAGACGTTAAAATTAAGAACTATGTTGCGTTACTACCCTCTTTTAACGGTTTTTTTAAGATAAGTTAGTTTTTATTTATGTTTGTAAGTCTTTTGTAGCCAATATCTCAGAACATTTTGCTGTACGTTACAAAGTAAACGTTTTATACACTCGTTTCTATATAAATGGAGAATGTATGAGTATTTTCTCCTCCATATTGTGTAATTATTTGTAAGGGAGACACGTGATCATGGTTCAAATCTACATGCTATACATGTATGTCTGAACCAGGTCCCACAAGCTGTCACAGCCGGATTGTACGATTTCATTCACGTACCTATATTTTGATTTTATCTGTGAGTCTAGTTATTTATTTCTCGGTCATACAGTTTAGTAATAGCAACAACGACTTTTTATAAAAATAGCTTTCTTTTTTTACCGTTGTGTATGACTGTGATGTAAAACTATCCTCAATACGAATAAAATTGCTTTTATAATCTATAATACTTTTAAATTTGGAATAACAATTACAATGAATAAAAAAAAATATGTAAAGAACTAAGTAGGTATTGGTGCTTTCAATCTTTGAATTGAGTGATTTATGTAAATTTTATTGCAATAAAAAAAAAACATGCAAATGTAATACTTAGACATAATCTGTGCACGAGAGACATGGTATTTTCAACTTTAGTTTTACAGATTTACGGTCAAAGATAATTGAATTGAGATTCTTATTCTTTTTAAATAAAAAAACAAATGTAAACCATGAACATAATTATTTCAAAAAGAACTTTGTGTAATTAATTGATCATTAAAATACAATTCATTAATATTAATCTTTGCGAAGCTTCCCCCAAAGATTACTTAATAATTATTTGTTAAAAGAATATAAAAAGAAATCCACGAAATGTAATTATTGTACTTGTTTCCACAATTAAAAGCTCCAACGTAGTTAATTGAAAAGGACTGACAAAAAATGTGAACACATTTAGAAAATTTACATGAAAATAGCCTTTGTTTTAGTATGGTTATAAAGATGAATTTCAAGTGTCAATTGCAGTCTAAGTATACGTACGAGTATGTATTTTGCGATATCAGAGGATAATATTACTTCCCACTGTAGATATTTCTTTTAATAAGAAATATAAATACAAATACTCTCCGATCGGCTCGATCCCTTTGCGTTACGTAGAGATGTGGCTTCACTCTGCATTCTCTATCGCACATATCATGGAGAGTGCTTCGAGGAATTGTTCGGATTAATACCAGCCGCAAATTTCCGCCATCGTTCCACACGGCAAAATTTTCATCCTCATTACCTGGATAGTTGGCGCTCCATTACTGTGCGCTTTTTGAGACACTTTTTGCCCCGCACAACCAATCTATGGAACGGGTTATCGTCTGCGGTATTTCCGGACCGATACGACCTTCAAACCTTCAAGAAAAGAGCGTACTCCTTCCTAAAAGGCCGGCAACGCGTTTGTGACTCCTGAGTTGCAGACGTTCATGGGCGGCGGTGGTCACTTTCCATCACGTGACCCGTCTTCTGCTCGTCTGTCCTCTCTAACATTAAAAAAAGGTCAAGTGAAATGGGTGTCTTTCTGTATAATTTTGTAACTTGAAACTAGTTTGTTTATTTTAACTAAACGTAAATGTAGTGAATGTGAAATGGCGTTGCTGCCCACGTTATCCTGGAGTACGACACGTGCGTTGCCGTCGTTTGAGTGACGACACACCGATCCTCCCTGACATGAGATCTCTCTCAGAAGCCCGCGACCGTCCTGGGAGCTACTGTACACCCTACAAGGGCCATAAATAAAACCTTATACCCAAACTAATATAAAATTTACACTCGCAAATATTTCATTTTTATATTAAATTTTTCTGGGACTAAAATTACCTTTTCATCCTTTATTTTGTTATGCATATAGTCTGAAAGTGAACATTTCAAAATTCAAAAAATTCAAAATTATTGTAGTTATAAGCCTAAACAATCGACACATAGGGAGTCATCGTCATCGACAGCCTTTACTAGTCCACTGCTGGACATAGGCCTCTCCTTAGAAAGGAGGTTTTGGCCTACTACACCACGCTGGACAGACGGGTTGGTATAGGGTTTGTGTCAAGTTTTCCTTCTCTCTGCAGTGCTGTTGTCCTGCGTAGTTTGCTCCCTTAGTCGCCTTTTACGACACCCACGGGATGAATAGGGGTGTACATAGGGAGTACTACACTAGATTACATGCATGTCTAGGCCTAAGTGTATTCACAAAATTTGCTTCCATTTCATACATTTTAGGCTATTTTTAGCAATATATCCGTACTTTCTGAACTAGTTGAGACTGTGACTCAGAAGGTAACAAAGTAAGTTTCAACAGCTCGAATCGATTTTCCTGTTTCTCTCTTTTAATCGTGCCTACTTAACGATCCTATTCGTTTGCTTATTGGGAAAATTTTCTTTTATTATTCAAGGACCACAAAACCTAAGATGGGGTAAGCTTTAACGCATACAGTATATAGAAATAAGCCTTTAGTTGTACCTACATATTCAGAACACGTAGCGTACAGGATGAAATATGTCTGACAGGGTTTCCTATGTAAATTAGACGCCACTCGAAGATACGAAGATGCTATAGACATGATATACCCAAATGCACTGACTTTGAAATAATGGTTTGTTTAATATTTTTGATAGTAAACGTTTTTATTTGAACTGCATCTATGACTGATGCTTTGCTTTATACGTAACTGTTACTCTTTATGTGTTCTTAATCAAAAGGCCAAGCGCAACAGAGAAAAAATTATGCAATTTTTTCGGAGAAGACACACTTCTAATCTGGATTTGGCCTTTGCTAGTCCTAATTCGTATTCTTTATTAGGAATGAAGGCTTTACTTGGGTTTCCATTCTTTGTCCGGATGCTTAATAACAGCAGTACTCGGATCCCCGGTTTTAGTCGGTCCGATTCCGAAACACCACTCCGCCGCAAACCCCGGTGGGGTGACAGCCGGGTTTCCACACGTAAAAAAAACAATATGGGTTTCCATTCATTACTTCTTTGGTCCATATAGTTAGTTGCCACCCAAGTAGAATATTAAATAACTTATCTTTAGGACACTCATTAATTCTGTTTTTTCCCCTTTCCAAAAACTTCCAAAGTCTTCAAACGGAAACTCATTTATTTTCTTAACGCCGAAAAAAAGAAAATAAAATGTTGAAAGCATCGCAAGTCGGTTAACGTGTAATAAATATTTATCATCCCGCCGCTACCTTCTGTTAATATATTAAAATTCTCTTTCAATTCTATATGAGGCTGCGGGTATGTAATAGGCGGAGCGTGTAGCGAGTTAGCTTGACTGCAGAACACCTAAACATAGCTCTTAAAAAATACTTCGTGTTACTTGGTGAAAAATATTTTTTATACGGTTTGAAACAAGCTTACTTTCGATATTTTGGGAAATGGACCGTTCCATTCCCAAAATATAGAGGTCATTTATAGCACCATTGTACGCTACAGCCTTCTATTTTTGTTCTTACAAATAAAACCTCTGAAGATTTTATTGTGTCATCACTTAGAACACTTTTTTGTTAAATACTGCACAACAAATCCTAAAGTACCGCAGGAATCTCCATAGAAGTTATTCAAATGTATAAAAATAATCTTCTTTGATTTACGAGTGTTTAAAAATTAGGTAACTGTGATATTTACATTAATGTAATTATATATGACAAAAGATTTTAGAAGTCAACGTCTATAATACAGAATCATGAAAAGTAAAATAAGTCAATTAATAAACTAGATTACTATTTTACAATTACTACTAAATTCCATAAAAATACATTAAGGAAATACAAACCGCGTCGCTCAACGCTTCGTTTTGTTTTAAGTAGCTTCCTTTGCTTGAACACAGAAACTTTATTTACTGAAGTGTTTGTTTCGGACCAGGATGGGCCTGACGAGGCACTCTTCGCTGTTACGTACATTTTCTCCAATATTCTTGTTTCGAAACTCGCAATTTTGTTGTAAATTAGCGTAATTGTGAGCCTCTAGAGGACGGGCTGCTCCATATAACAGTAACACGTTTTGCAACTTGATTACCTTTAACAACTGTTACAGTAAGTACATAATTCATTCAAAATTCAAAATGTTGTGTGTAGCATTTGTGCAGTTATTATACATGTTACTTAAAAAATTAAATAAATTACAACGAACTTAAGTTCTTTAAAATTTATGAATATTTATAAAAAAAAATACACATAAGGTATAGGACATTTTTTTTGGTATTCACATTATTCGTAAGAGGCGACTAAGGGAGCAAACTACGCAGGACAACAGCACTGCAAAGAGAAGGAAAACTTGAAGCAAACCCTTTTTTTTTTCTTTTTTTTTAACGTGTGGAAATCCCCTCGGACCGTCACCCCTCCGGGGTTTGCGGCGGGGTGGTGTGTCGGACTCGGACCGACTAAAACCACACGGTGTGCCACTCTGCGCCTGTAACAGGAGGGATCCGGGAACAGCTGTTATTAAGACATCCGGACCCCTCCTAGCGCCGGCCCGCTCCTGTTGCGGGCCCCGTCTCAAAATTATCCTCTCTTTAGGCGACGTCCGGCACACGCGGACGCCACCGCCTTTAAGCAAACCCTACATTAACCCGTCTACTCCTTTCTAAGGAGAGGCCTATGTCCAGCAGTGGACTATTATAGGCTTTTGATGATTGATGAAGTGTAAGACGTTTTTGTTTTCTTTTCACATTACGTTTTCCATCACTTTGCACTGCACCACTGTGCTTTTAAAAAAACTTTTCTTCTCGCACACCAATCTATGAAAAATTTGTCGCCTGGTGTATTTCTAGACTAATATGAGTATAACCTCCTAACCTTCAAAACCTCAACGGCCAGTAACGCACTTGTTACTCCTGAATTGTGAGTGTTCATGGGCGACGGTAGTCAATTTCCATCAGGTGATCCGTCTGCTCATTTGCCAGCTAAGGAAAAGGCTAAAAGGAATTTGAATGAAACATAATGGGGTAGTTGACACCTTAGTCGAATTAATTTATTTTATTATTTAATAAATCAATCATTAAATGTCATCTGTCAAAACGACAATTTTGTATAAAAAATGTACCAAATAGCAACTTATGACGTCACTATTTTAGACTACTCAATTGAAGAATACATTTCAATGTTTATTTAATTTAAATTCGTAATAGTTATAAACAGCTAGAATAATGATATTTTCATAGATTTTAGTGATATTCGTTTAAATAAAGCGGGCATTGTTATTTTAATTGCGATACAGTCAACTACCCTATTATACGAATCATATTGTGCAACATAAAAGTACGTACAACTAGATGCGTTTACAACCAAAAATGATTAAGCACATATTTTCAGAATCCATAGCTGCTTAAGAGAAGGTATATTGATTTATCATAAACTATTAATTCTCTATTTATAAATAGGTACTTCTACAGAGAGAAGTCTAAACCGAACATCATCAAATTAATTTTGACGTTGTCGATACAGAAAGAAAATTAACCGTTATTCCTAGTAATATAAATGTAGATTCGGTCTCTGAACTCAAACATGTTCCACAAACCTGTATACTTAACACATGAATTAAAATTCAACAAAGAAACCTATTGAGCTTCTATACCGAATTCACATTCAGTTTCTATTAAAACATCATCCCTTTGTGTACAAGTGAACAAACACGAGATTAATGGCGCCTTTATTGCTTGACAGAGACTTAACTATTCTCTAAGAAGCTCCTTTGATCATAAGTTTGTAACCTGGGGGCTAATCGGGATGCTCAACAGGTTGTTTAAGAACTTGTTTGTTACATTTAATTGGTAATTATTGTATAGGCAAGAATTACCAATTAAATGAAAAACCATATCTTTTTTAATTTTTAGATTTTTTTTATTTACTTTGGAACTTTAAATTTAAAGTGTAGTGTAACTAATTAATCATTTCTACATCATCCTAAGTTGGACTGACAGAAGGTTGAAAGAATGCGAGAAGATATGACGTATTAATCTGTGCTATAAAAAGTACCACATATAATTCTAGATTATAGAAAGAGGATGTCACGTTGTTCTAAGAGTTGTTGCTGCCTAGTAGTAGATTGGCTTTCTAAACAGAAAGTTGTGAAAACATGAGATGAGATGAGAAGACGTGGTTGATGTGGATTCCATCATTTCCACATTAATTTTTTCCACATCTATTTTGTTGCTTAAGATCTATACAGGAATTATGTAAATTAAGGAATGAGTTAACGTCCTGGAAAGTATTTTATAATTCTAGCACATTATATAGGTATATAGTTTTGTTTAAACTTTCAAACTATACATAGTATTAAGTAACATAAGGATGGATTAAGGACTGTTTATATCTTAATCATTACTTAGTTACTAAGTTAGGCAAAACTTCAGTAACTCGGCATGAAGGCTGATTGAGATGCGGACAATCTACTTTAGGGAGGGCTTACATTTATAAATTTTAAATCTTTCGTCACTTGGTTGTACTTTACTATTGCTCGTGTGTTTCTATAACAAATGGTTTGAGTAGTGTGAGCGTGAAAGGATTGATTGGTCATGCACTGTATTTTACCCTTATAGGATAGATTCCTAGGTTTAGAGTGAAATATTTCGCCCTCCATTATTGATTTATTGTTTTTATATTTATTTAAATTAACATTAAATATAAATAATTTGCCAGTAGCTAGGCATGACGTTTAATAATAATATATTTGTTTGTTTGTTTTTGTTTTTTAAAAGACGACTCCCGCATTAGGAATATATCCTGTGTCGCGGGGGACTTTACAAACATACTTGAAACGGACACAAGGAACACCCAGACTCAGAACAACAATTGTGGATCATACAAAGTGTCGTCTCATGTGGGGGATCGGACCCACAACACTCAGCGTAGTAGTAAGCGTCGTGGCGACCACTTAAACCACTACGCCATCCGTGGAGTCAAATATAATGATTTGGCTTGACAGCCAGCTACACTATATTGCATATATATTTGTGACTTAAGCTTCTTAGATCGGGTGAGATCCTTGACTCTTAAGTTAGTAGTTATAGGTGTACACTTATATGTCGTTTATTGTTTATGACTAAGTACCAGTTACAGATAAGAATCGCCTCTCATTCGATGGGAAAAGTAAGGATAAAATTAGCACTCCAAACAACTTTTATAATCCTAGAGTGGACCAAGTCATAGTCTGCGAACTCAAATACTATTAATTTAGTTTGATACTTTTAGTCATTTGGGCAATAACGCGAACAAATGGGCTTTGTGTTTTGGCCAAGATCTATATTTTGAGACACCCAACAGAATCTAGGTGAATTAGTGACAACCGTCACTAGTTCACCTAGGTTCCAGGGTTTTTTTTAAGTTAGTTCACCTGATGGCAAGCAACCACCGCCGCCCATGGACACCCGCAACTCAAAAGTCACAAGTACGTTGCCGCCCTTGGAGTCCCTCCCGCTCGAGTCGGGACGTGGGCTCCGGTAACCTCACTCACTCAGTGAAAGGCGACGAAAGAATTGCTTAACACCGGTTTTCTGTGAGGTCGTGGTATCACTCCGGTCGAGCCGGCGCATTCGTGCCGAAGCATGGCTCTCCCACGGTAGAATTGCGAGAAGCACAAAATCTAACATGATGTTTTATATTCCTCTTCATATGGCTATAATTACCGACTGCCTCGGTGGCGCAGTGGTAGCATATGTGACTGCTGTGCTGAGGTCTCGAGTTCGATTCCCGGTTGGACCAAACGTTTGTGTGATCTGCAAATATTTGTTTCGGAATTTGGGTGTTTTTTATGTCTAATAAGTATGTATTTACAATAAAAAACGTATTCTATCAGCCAGTCTAGCTTTCATAGTACAAGCTCTGATTATTTAGAAACTAGAGGGCGTTATGTGTTAGATGTCCGAGAAAAATAATTTTAGTGCTTCTCAAACTTCAGTGCTGAAGCTTCAACATCTTAATTCTGTTCTGTCCAGAACGTTTAAAACCGGTTATATTCTATATTCTAACCACATTCACACAACACAATCTAGTCCCAAACTAAGAAGAGCTTGTACTATGGCTACTAGACAACTGATATAAATACATATATACTTTTTTTTGTAAATAAATACATATTATATATAGGAACACTCAGACCAAATCAAACATTAAATGTTCATGCACACAAATGTTTGAATTGAGCGGGAATCGAACCCACGATCTTTGGAATTGCAGTCCGTTACACAAACCACTACGCGATCCGATCGTCAATAATTAATAATTCGTCTATCTATGAAAGCCTCTGGTATATTTTATAAAGTAGGCAAATAACATACAATCTAACCTTTAATCTATCCATGAGATCACTAACAATAAACACCAACATTACCGAAAGTCTATGTCTCCAATATGGAACACAATAGAAAATAATTTAGATGTGGAAGTTCGAGCCCGTATTTTAGAATTATATTCGGAGCAGATGCTGTAAGTTAAGTGTTATTCGAAGACAAATGGCGGCCTATTTGTGCAAGTTTCTAACTTCAGAAGACTTATGGACTTCTAATATTAGTTATTCTTTGGGCATAGACATCGAATATTCCTTAAAAGAACATTGGTCTTTTATTTTTGGAATGTGTGAATTAAGATCAATCTTCTAATCCATAATTAAATGCCTAAATTATTTCCCCCTTAGAGGTACATTTCTTTGTAATAGCAAAGAATTAATTCAAAATTTTAATTATTGAAATTGATACAAAATTTATATTCCCATCACTTAGATAATTGGCAATCCACCATTGTTTGATATTCACTAAAATTTTTGCCTCTTACGACCAACCTAGGACCGTAACTAGCTTCAAGCGTTGAAGAAAAGATCGTGGTCCCACCTCAAAGGCCGGCAAAGCACCGTTTGCAGCAAAACAAACGTCATAAAAACAATTCAATACATGCTCTAAACTTTTTTTTTAAAACTAGACACTCCACAATCCAAGTACTAAGTGATCTCGAAGTGATGAAGCTAGAATGTTGGCGGTCTTTTTAGTAGTCCAATTACCCGAAACGATTGTCACAAATGTTAATTTGGCAACCGGGACCAAACAGCTTAACGTGCTCTCCGAGGCACGGAGATGTCTCAATGTGTTAGAATGGTCACCCACCCATTGACTGACCTGGCTAGGGTTGCTTATCTTTTTAATGTGTAACGTACCACTTAGCCATGAGCCGCTCAAAGCGAAAAGAATTTAAAATACATTGTTAATGGTATCTCAATTTATCATTTTACATGATAATTTGAAATGCTAATCCTAATAATGCTACACTTCCAAGGCGGCACAGGCCAAGTACATATAACCCATGTGAATCACTGTATTTACAAAAATGTTACGTCACATACTCAAAGTTTTGACATTTGCTAACAGTAGTTTACACTACTTCAATATCTACACTGTATCGTGACGTAAACTGACGGTTAATAAACAATTTCATCTAACATCTAAAGATTTCAACACTGACATTTCATATACACCACTCTTTATGTTTGTAAAACAGATTTGATGATGTTTGAAATAAAAAGAAAACGACACCTGAATATATATCGCCAATGGTATATCTATTTCATTAGAAGATTTTGATGATAACTCTATTTTAAGATCCTAGTTGGCAGTGCGCTAGTATTATTTTGGGAATGCTTGTATTCCATGTTTTAAGAAATATTCTCCATTTAAATGTCCGTCTATAAACTAAGTAAGTGTTGCAACTGAAGTTTGCGAACTATTATTTTATTTAAAAAAAAAAACCAAGACTGTTCACTAAACAAAGACGCGAAATTATAATAATAAAGTTTATTGTCTCAAAATTTTTTTTACAACAAATTTGTATGAGCTACATTACGTTAGTTTAGTTAGCAAAACATTTAATCGCCTAATGCTTAAAAAAGGATAACCTGTGCTTTAAGCATCAGCAACCTTCCAGTGACACAGTTTTTTTTTAATGGTATGAGGGGGCAAACGAGCAGACGGGTCACCTGATGGTAAACAACTACCACCGCCCACGGACACCTGCAACCCAAAAGTCACAAGTGCATTACTGCCCTTGGAGTTCAGTTGCCCTCCCGCTCGAGTCAGCTGGAGGGGGATCCGGTAACATCACTCACTCAGTGAAAGGCAACGGTTTTCTGTGAGGCCGTGGTATCACTTCGGTCGAGCCGGCCCATTCGTGCCGAAGCATGGCTGTCCCACGGTAGAATTCTGGATACTCCAAAGGGCACAGTCAACTTAAATACTATACGATGGGTATGATGGTATCAGATCACCTCCAAGATTCTAAATTATAGTTTTGAAATTGACCTATAGGATTCTTTTATATAGTTAATTAGCTAAAAATGATATTAAAAGCGTAACAAAATTAATGGTATTATAAATTATTATTGGTTATGCATAATACTGTTTCCTCGAAATGAATTGTTTGTATTATCAAATAAAATTTAAGATACTTGACTATATGACTTAGCGTTTCTCGTAAAAAAAAGTTTCGATTCGATGTATTTTTATTGTTTATTCTTCTTTCTATTTTCAAACGTAATCCGAGGAAGGTCGTCACAAATTTTAATCACAATGAGTCTCTAAAGACTTGACATTTTGACAATTCAATTGGTTTGACAGTTAATTGCCGTATTGTCATTTAATATTTCACAAAAAGTTTAAGTTTTTAAAATGGCAAAACATGTTGATACACAAAAACTAACCAATTGAACTGTTTAGGATTCATTTCCCGTAAACTACACATGTTTGAAGGAAAGAAATATTTATTATTATTATTATTAAAATTAACATTCAGCATGAAACGCCTTAAAACCTCCTTGAGAGGCCTATGTCCAGCAGTGGACTATCATAGGCTGTTGATGTGATGAAACGCCTGTAGTGATATGTCATGACATGTTCATTTTAAATTGAGAACTTATATTTTTATTGCCCGGCTAGATTGGGCTAAACGGTGGTTAACGTTGACACCGTTAACGAAATAATTGCCCAATTCAATAAACGTCTCGTCTTTGTCTCGATAACCCAGAATTAGAAGAAGTATACTAAACTAAATTACGTTTAACAATATCCCAAATTAACCATCGTGTTTTCATGTTGAACTTTGCTCAATTTCTTTCCGTTGATTAAATTATATAGGGGACCGTTTCGACACAACTCAGAAAATAAGGTATTTTGTAGGCAATGGAAGTTGTTTCGGATAGTTACGTTTAATTCTAAAACTATGCTTTTAAATCCTATTTAGGGTAGGAAAAGTCAACAATAAATAGTCTTTCTTTGATATCGCCTGGTACTTGGGTTGTGGAGCCCGTTGGCAGTCGCTCCGCGTAAAAAAATCGAAGTTCAGTCGTATTGTAGTCGACTTAAAGTCAACCCCAACTTAGTTTGGGAAAAACACTCAGAGGAAGAAGGTGGAAAAAGCTAAGGCTTACTATGGTGAGCCAAATGGTTGGAATGGACTTCTGCTGTACCGTAGTTTACTCAGTTTATAGGCAAAAGTTTCTGCACATGTATTACTGATGGTTAAATTGCAGTTGCGACAAGTTAATTCAATAATTAAGACTCTCTCGTCACTTGTAATTTCCAAAGCTCTAATGGTTCTAGAATGTATCTTGGAATTCAAAGCAGGTTATGATTGTATAATAGGATATACCTAAGATAAACGTTGATAAAGTTAACACCTACGTATTTTATGCATGCAAGGATGTTATACCAAAAATTTCAGACTGAGTTTAATTAAAATTTATTTCCATTCTTAAGAGATAATCAGCTATTCATGAAATATTCAGGAACAATAATTAACTTTCATAAAGTTTTACCGGCTTCAATGCGCCTAAGTTATCATGGATTGTAATAACTATATTCTTTTTCATTCCTTAATTTCACCCTTAGGGGTGGTATTTTTCTTCAAGTTTCAAACACATAGTATACTCTTTCAAATTAATTCCCATCCATAATTAATTGTGTAATGAGCACAATTAGAAATATTTAAGAATGTTTTCGCCCGCACTAGCAATATATCTTGGGTCGCGGGGGACTTCACAAACATCCATCGAACGGGCTCAAAGAACATCCACATTCTCCTACGCTGAGTGTTGTGGGGATCGAACCCACAACACTCAGCATTGGAGAAACTAGCGCCGAGCTGACCACTTAAAGCACTACGCTATATGTGCTGTCAAGTTTATCAGCTGTATGATTACCATAGTACAGGACTTTGTCTAGTTTGGGATTTAGCGGCCGTGTGTAAATGTGGCAAGTTATTATTATTATAAAAAAATCTAATCGTTTCATAAATGTCGGAGTTCTGAGCTAAGAAACTAAACTAAAACTAAAACTTTTTTTTGGAGTCGGTCAAAACACTCGTAAGGTATATAGTATGATACTTTCCAAATCTACATACACTTCTATGCCATATACACGTCAATCGTTCGATCACTGCTGTGTGAAAGAAACACAAACTTAACGTACATATTTCAACATAATGTGTGATATTAATAATGATAGTGATAATTATCAGGTAATATAGAAGTTAAGCATTAGTTATTACTTATTATAAGCAACAAAATGTATGTACGTATTGTATGTGTGTATATTATATGATTACGCGGTCAGGTAGGCAGGTATCGGCACAATTCTGTCAAGTGTAGCCGACTGCCGACCCACATTCACAGGGTTAACAATCGCGCACAATGCAGCGGGTCGATGTGCGCGCGCCGCAACAGGTGAACGCAATCCCGACAACCGCTGGACAGGGTAATTATGTGTTGGTGAATTTTGTGTCATAATTACAGTATGTATAAGTAAGAAAATTGTATAATAATTATCTTTACCATTTATTTGTATAATAATACAATTATAAAGATAAGAATTGTCTACATACATTATTTTATAAAGAATACTGAAAAAGTATTTGTGCGAATCGCGCAATGGTTGAAGTGGTCGACTTGTTTAGACAAATCGATCGAGTGTAGTGGGTTCCTTGTTTCAAATGAGTATAATTGCGCAATTCATGGGTAGTTAGTATTTTCAATATAACCATGATTTGTATCTCTAAGTTTTAATTAGAACTAGAGTTTTGAGTTTTTTTTAACTGTTGAGTGAAAATAAAGAAATGGTTTAATCGTTCTGTCACATGCAATCTTGTTCTATGATAGCTAGTTATTTTTTTCTTGTTTTTACTAACGCTTATTACTAAATAATAAAAAAACATTTATGATAAAAAAATCATTCATATTAAATAATAATTAATTTCATCATCATCAACAGCCTTTAATAGTCTGCTATTACAGGCTATTATAGGCTGCTGGTCATATGCTCCTTAGTAAGGAGGTTTTGGTCTACTATACCACGCTGGCCAGACTGGTTGGTCAGATAGGGTGTGTGTCATGTTTTCCTTCCCTTTGCAGTGCTGTTGCCGCAGTTTGTCGCCTTAGTCGTCTCTTACGACACTCACGGGATAAATAAGGTTGGTGACACTCCGTATTCTTAATCCGTCACCGCACGAATAGTTTCATAATTTCATAACAATTTCATAACAATCAGGGTCGGCGCAATATGTTAAATTTAAAGAGATTTTTGTTTCTTTTATGACCTTGGGAATAAAACTCGGGTAAGAAAGACGGATAGGGCGAGGGACCTAAGATGAAATACACCGTAAGATTGCGAGTGGCCAGGGTCAGTCCTATGATTGGAGAGGTCATTATGACACAGACAGAACGGGCCATAATATATACCATAACATACCATAATATATACTTACCCAAACTTCAGCCGTAATATCGTTCCTACAGAGTAAAAACTACATTGTTTTAAATTTGAAAATGGAACATGTTCTCTTTGTGTGTTTCACACACAGTGTTCAATGTTACCCGCATTCACTAATGGGGTAACATTGACTGCCGTGTAACATTGTACACAGTATTGAGTAATTTCGTTTTCCGTCTGGCTACGCATTTTACGATGGTTGATTTAGTTAGTGAATTATTTTGAATGCAGGTATTATCACGGGCTTTGTGAAATTAACGTTTCTGTACTTGCTAGAAATATCTATCTACTGATCAAATTTGTCAACATAAATAAGGGCCTTTAATAATAATATTTTGAATCAAAATGTATTTTTTTTTATTTGTTATGAGTATTATTTATACGTAAATCATTGCATTTCTAAAATCAATTGACAGTTGATTATAACAACACACAATGTGGTGACAAATGTTAAAAATATGTAAGTAAATTTGTTTTTTATTCGTTTTAGGGTTCCGTACCTCAAAAGGAATAAAACGGAACCCTTATAGGATCACTTTGTTGTCTGTCTGTCCGTCTGTCTGTCGGAGGTATCGAGTTCAATTTAAACTCAGGTCTACTGTCCCTGATAGCTCTGATAAAATGAAACTTCCAACTAAATATAAGAAAAAGATACTGCCGCTTTATGCAGCAAAAACGCATATTTCGACACTCTCAAGCGAATCAAAATTTATAGGGTACTTAACGTTGACCTAGAACTATGAAATTTGTCAAGTAACATTGTCTTATACTAAAAGTACAGAGTAAAATCTGAAAACTATACATTTTTAAATCATAAAAAATATAGTATTTATTTAAAGTACGTAATCAATCATGGAGGAACCAAAAAGTTTAAATAATAATAATATAAGTAATTATAGGTTTAGGAAATTGACTTTTTATAATATATTCCTACAATGTATATAATCATCATCATCAACAGCCTTTACTAGTTCACTGCTGGAGATAGGCCTCTCCTTACAATGTATATAGTACCTACAAATTTGTACGGAACCCTCGGTGGGCGAGTCCGACTCGCACTTGTCCGCATTTTTTTTTATGATTTTGTGGCAAACGAGCAGACGGGTAACCTGTTCAAAAGTAACTACCGCCGCCAATGAACGACTGACTTGACAAGGGTACAGAAATAGACAAAGAGTAGGTACTTTCTATTTGACCGTTTTAGCAAGCTGTCAAAGGACTGGAGTAACGGCTTTTTATTTCAACAAATTTGTAACTACTCTATGGTAACATTGCTTACTTGCTGTCCGGTCATCCATCAATGCTTGATTCATTAATTTGAAACAACTACAGCTCTTACCAATTTAGCAGGTACTTTCACCGACCACAGATTAATTGGGAGTGATAGACAAGGCCAATAGATAAAAAGATCCAAAACAAAAGGTCGCATTACTCAAATTGACGTTTACGATTCTAACCTTACTTGTTCTAATTATACATTTATTTTTTACGCAACACATTATATATGTAGTAGTCATTAAATTTGCTACCTGTGGATAACGGTTAATTCCTGAGGAATGTCATAGAGTTCTGAGTATTTTTAAGAAAAACTTTTTAAGTTATGTAAGCATGGTGCATCTTATTTTATTTTAAAACTATCGATACTTCGACCGAAATGCAAAAATATAGACTTACGGATGGATGAACTTCCTGCTAGGATAGTTTTAGCATAAGTCTCTCCGTGACCATGATCACCTCAAACCGATGAAGACCTCAATTTTGCAATGCCTTGAAAAGGCTACTAAGTTGAGAAAAAATACTATTATAAAACCATTAATGTACGCTTGGTTGGCAAATACAGATTTGATTTGATATTTAATAAGCCAACCAAATCAGGCATTCCCAAACTGTAAGCGTTGAACCATGTATTAAAACGTGTCAATTTAAACGTGTTTAAAATTAAAAATCAGTATTTTGATGACAAGAATTGAAATCTGAAATATAAAGTTTTAAAATATAAAAAGAGAACTGCAGTTTTATATTGCTTTCTTTAGATATTTAAAATTCGATATAGATAGGTTTAGATAGTTAAAGATATTTGCCCTTTAAAATTGATATGAATCGAACCGCAAAAAAGTTTTGGTTTAAACACAAACGGCAATAAAAACCAGGGCGTTTGGCAAACATTGGCGCGTGCGGTTATACGCCTGCCTAAGGTAGACCAAAAATAATTGGAAACCTGTTGAACACAGAATGCCAATGTGTTTATTTTACTGACCTTTTTGTTTAAGCAACCTCTTTTTAATCTAATTCAAGGGATTTCTGGTGAAATACCAACGCAAAAAACTTTTTTTAATAGTTGTCTTAGAGTAGAAATCAGATGAAACAAGAAGAATGAGTAGAAACAAGAATAAGTAAAAATATAGTTAATAAATAACTCTCTTTTTTCATCATCATCACCACCACTATCGCCATCAACTCAGCCGAGTTATTCATATCATAATCTTGGTATGACTGGATTTTCATTAAAATAGTTTTATTTAGTGTATTTTCTCCAATTAACATTAATTTGATTTACTTAGTAAATATTTGTATACTATCAAAAGTTTTCAGTATCCTGATGTAAATAATCTCGGGCTCGGACGGTTTGAAATTAATTCGACTGATAAAATCACTATTTCAGTGTTTAGACTTACGACACAGTTATATTATGTTGGTTTCATTATGTATTTACATTATCCATCATGAAAAAAACGTGGTGTAGGACGCCCACAGGCCAGGTGGAGTAACGATCTGCGCAAGATGGCTTACAGGAGCTGGATGAGTGAAGCCGAAAATCGATCGCTTGGCTTGGAATGGGAGGCTTATGTCCAGCAGTGGACTGCGATAGGATGATGATCATCTATCAGATGGTGTGTTTCAACACGATATGACTAGCCTTTTGATCGATGAAAGCATTGCAGAATTTAGAAATTGCGTGAAACTTCTATCACTGAACTTAAACATTCTGATCACCCTAAATATATCTAGATAGAATTCTAATTTCAACCTCTGCGGGACTCACTTCCCTTGGGACCTATAAGTTCATAAATACATTATAATCATATCAAAGATTAATGTACACCGCAAGGGTCGCTTCTGTTGTCACGATCGTTAATTAATTTAGAGCATTTTCATGTAACAAGAAGCAAAATGAACACAATAGTTAATTAATTTATGATGAGTAGGAATTTTTAAGTTTTTATTTAATTATGTTCAATCAATTCAGTTTTAAGTTTCGTTTTAATACTCATCAGTAGTTAACCATGTTCGTGAATAAATTAGTTTCTTTATGATAAGACGTCAGATTGGGTTGACCCCCTAGAGTTGCATAGAGATTTAGGTACAGCGCCTGTATTATGAAGAGTGTTGCGAGGAATTGTTCGGACTTATGCGAGTCGAATCTCTTTGACATCGTTAAACTACAAATGTTAAAGGAGGGCGTACACTTAGGTTTACAACTAAATTTTACTTGCCTTATTATTTGAGCAATATCAAAAGTTGTCACATGAATTGTATAATTTGTGCGTAATATGTATTAGTTTTATTTGCATTAAATTAGTCTCGTGGCTGCCTTTATATTACGTAACTAATAAATAAACCATGAACTAATTTACTAATCGAGTAAACTTGTTTATGGCAGACGGGTCGGTATAGGGTTTGTTGACCTAAAAAAATGTATTACGTCATCCCAGCTTTAAATTTCATTCGAAATTATCTCTCGTGACTTAAGAGACAGTCGGTCATATTCTAATAAGTAAACCATTTTATCATTGTTTATATATAAAATATACCACGAAATGATCAAAAACATTTCAGGAGTGGCCTATCTAGTATCAGGACAACATTAAACTGTTGTCTGTGACATTTATACGCGAAATAAGAGTTATTGTTGTGACCTTTCTTTGAAGCTTACGCGTGGGTGGAATATCGAAAATTCGAAATGTCCACCAATGTATTCCAAACAGTAAAATTTACTTTGCCCTGGAGGGTTTTTCATTGCTCGGAATGTTTATGGAAACTATGGGATTATGGAATTCATGGCATTCTGAATTAGTTAGTAGTATAACCACAGATTTTACAAAAATGATAAGAAATGCGCCGAAAGACAAAAACGATTAAAGGCAAATATTACGAGAGGTATTCTTGTTTGTTAATGTCGTTTTTCTAAATTAATAATGTATATTTTTTTACAAAATCCTGTTTATAGCTTATAGTGCCCCCATATAATGTCAAGTTGAAACAGTTGCGTACTGTGAATAAATACCCTTAGTGCTATGCAGGCAAGGATAATACTATTACGTTACTAGCTGACCCGGCAAACGTTGTTTTGCCATATAAAGTATTTCTAGTGAATTTTAGTTTAATAAAAAATAAAAATTCTAGGGAGGGTGACCTTTACCACCGGTAAAAAAAAAATAGCTTACGACCTATTCTCAGACCTGAAAAGTATACACATTTTTTTTAATAAAAATTGGTCAAGCCGTTTCGGAGGAAATCGATAACAAACACTGTGACACGATATTTTTATATATTAGATTATCTATCAAATGCTGTTTTGTATAGAAATAATTATAAAGCTCTTAATTAATAGTATATTTTCAAATTTTCGCTGTTGTCGATACACATATCAATTCAATTCCATTACGATGGAAGCTCATTGATGCGTCCCTTTCAGACATAGTGAAAAAAAGACTTAAAGAGTAAAAAATCCGAACTGAATTTTCGTTCAAATAATTGAGAGCAATATTTGGTAAGTAATGGTGATGGAGTGTTTCCCGTAGCAATACTTCTTTTTAGTTACTATTAATTTGGAGACCGTAAACCGTGTAGATTACCTTGAAATAAAAACACGGGATCAAAATGCCTACGTGTGACCATTTCATAAAATTTAATTAACATCGGATCAACTTTGTGCTTACATGGAAGCTGTTATACAAATATTTTTGTTTTATTAACTTTACGCATATGCAGCAGTAATTATGTGTGTTAAGAGCCTTTCTTCATATTATAGGAATCATAGCTTGGATAGGGTCCACAGACTACATCACATCATAATCTACCTTTCATCCAGATAAAAAGCACTGTTCACGAAAAAGTGAAAAATGACGTTCAGCAAGCACAGCCCATAAGGTAGCCGTCTAAGGGACAAATCCCTCCCACACGCCCACCACTGTAACTCCTGTACACCAGGATCCACAGCAGGGACCCACCAACACACCGAGTTATGACACTCGGGAAGTCCCAGGAAGAAATTAAACTGTCTTGGAACCAGAACCGGAAATTAATCAGAAGAAAATTGGAGGAATTGGAAATACAGTAAATCCACTTCCCTCCTTAGCAAAGCGGGAGACAAAATGAAGTAAAATAGGCATACACCCTTTTAAACAGAGAAGCACCACGGCCACAAAATATTACGGGTCCTACGTGAGCTATATTTGAAGTTAGCCGTCTAATGTAATATTATACAAGAATATAGAAGATTAGTGTCATTCTCCATGTAAGACAAAAGATGTTCAGCAAACACAATATATAGGTGACCCACCACAGATCATCCAAATTACACATTTATTTAAATAAATAAATAAACATTTATAGGACAAAGGCTGTCATATTAGGCAAGTAACAAAGAAATTGATAAAGTATTACGCTCTGGCATCCCGAAAATTAATAATTAAATTCTTGTATTCCGACCGAATTCACTGTATAATACAGAAAAAGACTAAAACTTGTTACAGCTCCCACACAAACAAAAGGATCAGAACCTTTTAATCCCGAGCGCATAAAATAATCTCTAATTTGACGGGCCTGTTGGTCTAGTGGTTAGTGACCCTGACTGCTAAGCCGGAGGTCGTGGGTTCGATTCCTACATTCTGCAGGTCTTTGAGCTACTGTTGCTCTGCAACCTACCAAGATTGGTATTTTAATTACTAAAATTGGGCAGAGTAAATATATTATGACACACACACACACACGTGTGTGTACACGTGCGCTCATTCAAAACTTGAACCGTTCCTGAAGAAAATTATATTATATATTTTCTAAAACTTTAAAAAAATTCAACAATGGGAGAGCTCAGCAAATATCACGTCACACATCACATCAACAGCCTTTAATAGTCCACTGCTGGATATAGGCCTCTCCTCGGCAAACATGGTCTTATTTTTTTAAGTTGAATGGAACCGAAAGTAATAAATATAAAAAAAATACAAATCCGTCCGTAAATGACGGAATTCTGAGGTCTAGGAATAAAAAAAATCGAGAGCCTTCTTCTTTTTTTGAAGTCGTTTATAAATGGCAGAGTAATAGATAACTTAATGCAACGGTGATGAGAACAGTAAATCTTAAACACCCAATAGCACTCCGCAAAACAAGTAACACTCCACTGTAGACTTCACACCGCGGCTTGCTCTTATAAGTTACCAGCAAAGTTTTCTAAGAGGCAGTTATTATGATATCAAACTTTATCAATCGTCGAGGCAACAATTAAAAACTCTTACTTTTAAAGTTACATGTGCATATATGGAGATACATGTTTTTAAAATTGTTTCCCTTAAGTGTAAAGCAAGAATATTTATTAATTAATTTCTAAACTTCCCGCATGAACAATGTAAAGCCGCATGTAGTATGGGACCGGCCTTGACCCTCAGGCATATTCTGGGATAAAGTTAACCTTAATTAATTGAATCAAAAGTGACTTAAAGATGTTAGGTATTTAATATTTATAAACTAAGTAATTAGCGTTATTCCTGACAAATAATAGGTAAATGGTCTTTTTCAGTCACACGCTTTACCAAGAATAACCTTAACAAATTATTGAAAATTGTAGCAAGTGAACAAGATAAAGGTTTGTTAACACTAGGACCTTTAACTAGAGGCAGCGAGAACAGAAAATGATAAAGCTCAATCGAAAATGTAGGAAAGCAAAATGTCACAAAGTAATCAAGCCATAACATTGCACATAGCGTAAGTACTGCAGCCGTATAACCTGTCTTCTAAGCCGAAATTTTGTCTGAACCGCAGTTTCGGTAGTTTGAATTGAATGCGAAAATTATTAAAACCGATTTTCAAAATGAATAAATGAGTTAAGAAGATGTTCAAAGGAGTACGAATGTGAAGTTTTAGAACTAATTTAAGTAGGGTCTGAAGGAGAGAAGTTTATTAATGAATCTTATTCCGAAAAGTTTGGTCAAGTGAGTTACGCTCGTGAGTTGGGAGTTTGTTTCCAGAGTGTTTTGGCGACTGTACCTACGGGTATAGGCTGTTTGCGGTGAGCTGTAAGAACTTTAGTGTTAAGTACTTTTTGAAATGCAAATATTTCTTTGTTTTCAGTTCGACTTACTAAGTTTTCTCTATTAACTCAACTTGAAATTGGAATTTAACTTGGAATTTAACTGAACTTTTTGTTTGTTGTTTGTTTTGTTGAAATATATTATATTGGTGACTGAACTATTCCTATGCCGTTAAGTGGCAAGGGAATTATCTAACCCACCATCGCGGGCAAAAGTTTAGGTAACTGTTGGGTTGGGTTAGTTGGGTCTCTATTAATAGGTATGTATTACATTAACAAATATAGTTTTTATTTCATTTCACTTGCTGGTGAATTTATTTTCTAGAATTAGTTGCGAGTAGGACAACGTGCTCGATAGACGACATTTAAGTTGTCCCCTACCGCGTGTAATAAAAATTGACCAGCAAAACATAGGTACATACTTCATTCTTCGAGGATTTAAAAAAAACGACTGCTCCGTTAAACACTTTAGGCGTTCTCTATCTAGTTTTCTCTTAAGTATGCAAATAAACAGGACAAAGAAAAATGTAATGTTCAGATACTCATACAATTCGGATAAACACGATTGTAAGTGCACGTCACATTCATCCGAAAAATAAATACCACTTATCGTATCCACACAATGGCGCTGGGATTCTCCTGTAACTTGGGAACGAAAAACGTGTCCCGCGATACCGTTAAGTAAAGCCGCTCTCCAAATATTGTATAGGAGTGGCGCGCTTACATTGTCAACGAAACGAACAGTTTGGATACATGAGCCTGGGTTTAATGCTGCCACTGGGCGGATAAGGGCCACTTCTAAATACCAAATATGTATAGGCTGTTTAAAAACATTCTGTGTTACTTTTTGTGTTCAATGATCTGTGGTCTGTGTGCTGGTCTGTTGGTCTAGTGATCCTGACTGTTAAACCAGAGGTTGTGGGTTCCGTTCCCACCCAGGACAAATATTGTGTAATCTGTATGATCATTTGTTCTGTCTCTGAGTGTAACTTATCTAGATTTGCTTATGGCTGAGTCAATTTTATTTGGACGGGATATTTGATTGGAAATTTGGACGGGATAAATAATAATATACTGTTTATATCCATCGTCTCAATTAAGTACAATTATTATCTTTAGTAGTAGTTACTAAAACTAGCAGTAGTAATTAGTATAATTTCATTATATCTATGTGAGAATCTGGTGTCTGTACTAGGAGACCTGTATGACAGATTACCAGTCTCTCCAGACTTTGGACTTCAGGTGTGTAACATTTTATTACCATGCATTAGATGTGTGTAAAATCATTGGGTTGAGAGGATATGCATTTTTGTGTGTGTGTGTTCGTGTGCGTGTATGTTTGTGAGTGTGTGTTAGTGTGTATGTGTGTGTTTACTATTAGAAATGTGTATACTTTCATTAGCCTCTGTGTAGCCTCTGTGCCATTCTACACTATAATCTATCAATGTGCGAAATCTCGTCCAGATCCAGAAAGCCATTTTGTCGTGACTGAGTAACAAACGTACTTACGTAGTTAAAAGTAAAAAAAATAGGTGTCTAATTATTATTATTTTTGATAGATAATATATTTATACTGAGAGTTTGGAACCGATACGTTAAAAAAATAAAATTCGTGTAAAGTTTGTCTGTAAGAGATCGCCGTGAGTGATAAGACCGCCTTTTGTACTCGTAGCACCAATATGTGGATGTCCATCCATGTCTGTATAATATATATTATATTGTACAACATTCACACAACGCCATCTAGTCCCAATCTAAGCAGAGCTTGTACTATGGGTACTAGACAACTGATATAAATACATATATAGTTTTTTTTTTTTGTAAATACATACTTATTATACATAGAAACACCCAGACCAAATCAAACATTAAATGTTCATGCACACAAATATGTTTGACTTGAGCGGGAATCGAACCCACAACCTTTGGAATAGCAGTCCGTTACACAAACCACTACGCCATTCGGTCGTCAAAATATATACTGTAACGGTGTATAAATATATACTGTAGCGGTATACAATAAAGATGTATAAATAAATATATGAGCAGGTATTTTATTTAGAAATATATGTCCGATTAACGGCAATAGGGTCGCCCCTTATTACGTAAGTGCAACTTAAGTTAAAGTTGGCAAAATCTAGACCTAACCCTTTCGGAGATAAAGATGGAAGTTTATGTTTGTGTTCGATGATGGTCTTATTTGTTGCATGTTAATAAAATTAAGCAAATAACGATTTAGTCCAACAATTTAGTCATTCGTCCATGTGGTAACGGATTAAGAATACGGAGTGTCACCGCCCCTAATTATTCCGTGGGTGTCGTAAGAGACGACTAAAGGACCAAACAGCACTGCAAAGAGAAGGGAAACTTGCCATAAACCCTATACCAACCCGTCTGGCCAGCGTGGTATAGTAGGCCAAAACCTCCTTTATAAGGAGAGGCCTATGTCCAGCAGTGGATTATTAAGGGCTGATGATGAACAATTTGTTCGTCATAATCAGTAATTTTCTAACAGTTTTTAAGATTCCAAATCGGTAATATCTGAAGTTGAGACTATTACTCTTTACTCAGTTTGCCATAATCCTTTCATTGTATATACACCGCTGTATATTCTAAAATCAAGTTTTTATTAGTTTTTCCGGGACCTTTTGACTAGCAAAAATTTACTTAATAAGTTAAAAATTTTGATCACTGACCATGGTTCATTGTAAGGACTACGGAACTCTAGAGAGCTAACATTATCGCTAATTCATTAATATCGTCACAAACCATTCTATCCCTTTTAACCCTCTCATCAATAACACATTACTTAACACTATCCTACTTAATTAAAACACTTAACCCTACCATTACCGGTGTTAGGCAAGCGTAGCAACCCTCACAACATTGCTGAATGTGAGGATTGCTGTCATTACGTAGGTTAGTGTGTAGGGTAGATGGACACGGTTGGTCTACTAAGTGTAAAGAGTTAGGAATCAGCTTGGGTTACATACAAACGAATTTACGTCCTAATATACAAACGGAAGGCTATATGAACATAAGCGATTATATTTTTTAATTTTTTTGTTGCTCTTTATGTTTCTTTTTATCATCTGGAAACGCTCCGCTCCGCTCCGCTGAGGTAATGACGCCTGGGGCGTCATTACCTCAGCGGAGCTCAGGACGAAGTGGTGGTTTTATGTGATCTTCTTACCCAGTATTTTTAAGTAGTTGGCTACTTGAATATATGAAGCTTTCACGTACCTGCAACAAAACAAAACTATGAATATTTAAAAAAAAACCTGGTGTCAAACTATTTGACGAATATTAATACCACGACTTATCTTCTATAAACAATGAACACGAAACGTTCTTTAAATATTCTGTTTGTTATAATATTATTACTACTACTAAACATTAGTTGTTGTTAAAAGTTAAAAACTAAACATACCCAAGAGAGGTAGAATGAAAAATTGATTCATATCAAGAATAGATGTGTATATGAATATTCACAAGTCTTTATACTCATCATTATCATCAGCCTATTGCCGAATGAAGTACTCCTCCAAGGTGGTCCTCGATGATGTGGTCATCGCGTGACTATTTTTTTTGAAATTTTGTCAACTTAGGCGCCATGTTTAAAACAAGTCTATTTGAATTTCTAATGTTGTTCCTTTTGGTGACATCCTTCGCTTGCTTAAATGTTTGAGGGTTTCATTAATTTGCATACCTCTAGGATGTACAAGCACGGGAACAGAAGGATCTTTAGTTTTTTTTTAAATATAGCCTACAAGATATGTCCGGAGCGATATTAGATATAGACCTAATGCACCGTTTTTGTGCTATAAAAGCCTTATCTACATCTGTACCGTTGCCAACAACTTAAAGTATGGGTCATGGGTACCAACAACACAGGGTCGACATACGCAAAGTACGCTGTACAATTGTACATGCTGTAATTTGGCAAGAGACTCTTGTCAGTTTGTACAGAGCGGAAGAGAATGCATTTATCCTTTTTGCAATTTTTTCTATGTGTTCCTTCCAGTTAAGTTTATCATTTAGAACTATGCCAAGTAATGTCGTATTGTTAGCCATCGAGATGCTTAGTCCATTGTAACTTACATGTATGTTATGTTATTAAGATTATTGAAATTAAACACATGCGTTTTCAAAAAAATAATTTGTAAATTATTAAAATTCATCCAAACAATAATTGATGTCAAAGTATTATTGATGTCATTTTCGTGTTGGGCGATTGTCAGATTTTTATTTGTAGTTACTATTACTGACACATTATCAAATAAAAGTAAAGCAAATATATATAATAGTATAGTGTTATGGTGAGTAATTTCTGGCAAATCATTAATGTAAACCCGGAAGAGAAGCGGGCCCAAAACACTGCCCTGGGGAACTCCATATTTATTTCAAGCGTAGTTGGATCTCCTTACTTCAACACAGTCTTTAGCGGTTAACCTTAACACAATGATATCTATCATTTGCCTTAATGTGTCTATGTGGTCCACGTTTTAGTCGCATATGATGTGTTTTTGGTTTTTTTTTATTGCCTGCGCATCGATCAAATCAAACGCTATTCCCATTGATTTCCCATGATTTGTATGCATAATCTACAAGATTTTAGTTCATGTATTCATATTACATATATTTAGAGCTTCATCATCATCATCATGAACAGCCTTTAATAGAACATAGGCCTCTCCTTGGAAAAGGGGTTTAGGCCTATTTAGAGCTTACTGTTCGATTTAAAAAACAAATGTGTAAGAATATCATACTGCATTCTTTACACATAGTTTACTGTCAGATTTACGGAGAGTCATAAAGAAATAAAGAATCTTACGTGTTGCCAACAAACTTCACTCGTTGTAATTATATAAAATAATTTTAAGCTGTTCATGACAATAGTACAATATTTGTAGATTCTGGCTTCAAAGTAATATAAACCCTATGGAAGATACATTAAGATGGAAGTATAAACAGTTCCTGTATGTGCAATTTAAACCTGAATCCCTTCACATTTGGCACTGTTTTACGTCCCCAACTGTTACAAACAGAGCGACTTCAATTAAATTTAAATTGATTAAACTCGATAGCGGTGAACATAACGAAGAAGACGACTATAGATTACAACCTTCTTGTTTCTAGAACGCTTTGTTTAATATTACACTGAATATATTTATATGTAAGTATTTTGGACGACTTATCTGTTGTCACCATAAACAATTTGATTCATGTAGGTATATATTTACAAAGAATAATAATAACTTCGCACATCTCACGTACGACCGTCTGATCCCAAAACTAGGTAGAGCCTGTGCTATGGTAACCAGACTGCTGATAAACAGCTGATAAAAGCTGACTGCTAAGCCAGAGGTCGTATGTTCGAATCCCACCCAGGACAAATATTGTGTGATGAGAATTAGACGTCCGAAATATTATTATTATATATTAAAAGTCATGGGCAAGTTGCTTTTTAAAGTTGTTTAACAAAATCCTAATCTATTATCTAATATTTGAAATTAATCACGTTGATACGTTGATTTATTTTTAAATACAATTGTTTTAATTAAGCTTTTATGTCTAATTAACGACGTGGGAGTTGACTTATAACGCCGGTTAGCGGTGGAGATAATTTAGGGCGTTTGTTTATCCAACGTCTAAAGACAGCATTACCGTTGGATATTGATGATGATGGAAACTGAAGAAAAACTACATATAATACGCTCTGCCTTTGGAAATCAGGATAGCACCCAGTCGCCTCTCATTTAAGACGAAAGTCCGAGCTCGAATTCTCGACACTCTAGCAGACTCATCACATCCCTAAAGTCTTATTATATGTATATATACGTATGTACTATATGTATGTATGTAACTCAGCAAGTATATATATGTATGTGTATCTCAGTATGTATGTAACCTAATTTTAATTTCATGCACCTACTCAGACATTTCCCACCACCCAAAGGTAGACTGGGAGAAAATGCCTTTGGCATTAAGTCCGCCATTGTACAATGATTTGTTGTTTGTGCAAAAATAATTAAATAAATAAAATAAATAATATACAATATAATAACCTCACATATGACACACGACGATCTTATCCCAAACTAGTCGGAGCCTGTACTGTGGCAACCAGTCTGCTGATAAACATACTCATATAGTTCTAAATACAGACATATTCTAGGAAAATTATACCCAGCCATAGAACAATGATCGTGGGCTTATCACACAATTATTTGTCCAGGATTGGAATCGAAGACAAAACCTGGCTCAGTAGTTAGGGCCTCAAACCAGTAGAACAACAGGCAATTAACAAAACATACAGTACAAAGTCTTAACTTGGCGAAGTTGAAAGCTCACCAAGGGGCTGGTGCCTTGATCCAGAAGTAAACGTAACCAAATATGGTGTCTTGTTAATAGATTTGAATTATTATTCGTCCGTTTTTGGCGTACTTGTCTCATGATTGACATGCTGAGTGATTTAGGGCGACGCAGCTGTAGAGCATTTTTTAGATTCTCCAAGAGAGCGAATCTTAATTAATCACATCTGAATGAAATAAATGTAAGTTCGTCTTAAGTCTTTAGTTACTATGGTTAAATTAAAATAAACGCTATTTAAAAATTAAAATCCTTAAACTTAGATTGTAATAAGCCTCTTATTGACAAAAGATTTATTAATAACTAGCTTTTCCCTCCAGCTGTGCTTGCACAAATAAATATTTAATCAAACTACGGACGGCTTCTCGGCTCCATCCCGGGGAGAACAGTAATTGTTCTGAATAAAGCTCAAAATCATAACTATTTTGCCGCTTTTTGAGTCCTCCCTTCAGAACTAGGACGGAGGAGTTTGGGATCCGGTAACCCTCGGTGAAAAGGAGCGAAAAAATTGTCTAACACCAGTTTTCTGTGAGGCCGTGGTATCACTTATGGCAAGCTGGTCCAAATGCTCTCCCGCGGGTAAAAGTTAAAAGAATGCATGAGAAATTTAAGAATGTCTTGTTTTTTTTCGTTGTAATCATCAACAGCCTTTGCAAGTCTACTGCTGGACATAGGCTTCTCCTTAGATAGTAGGTTTTGGCCTACTATACCATGCTGGCCAGACGAGTTGGTATAGGGTTTGTTTCACGTTTTCCTTCCCTTTGCAGTGTTGTTGTTGTCCTGCGTAGTTTGCCCCCTTAGTCGGCTCTTACGAAACCCACAATAAGCACTACTAAAATATTTTAGTTTCAATATTAGTGAGGATTTACTCTACATACTTTAACATTGACAATTCTATGATCTCTAACAGTTATTTTATCTATCCTAGGTAAGCAAACCGAGGAACAAATAAACGGACTTATGTATTCCTAAATATACACACATTATAGACAAATGACACACACAGAACAGAATAACTGATTATGTTCGGTACCCAATAATTTTTCGTGATTGGGAATCGTACCCACGACCTGTGGCAGAGCAATCAGGTTCACTAGCCACTAGACCAACAGCTAAGCATGTTTACCGGTTTATTCAAAAATAATACAAATGATTACAGCAAGCTAAACCTAAGAGACGAACAAACAGTGCAGTAGCGTTTCTAGTATTTATCTCCCAAGAGAACAATAATATATAATCAAGTGTATGATAACAGGCCATTTGAATTATAAACAACGTTCATTAAGAGTCGGAAATTACATTTGTAATTAACAGCAGTATTTTAATGAGTTTGTTTTAGCATCACGTTTTACTGTTATTTGGTGGTTAAACACCCCCTGTATCAAAGATACGATGCCGTCTTAAATGCGGTTTCATTAAAATTAAGTATGACATATCAATATAGGTAGCAATTTTTTTTTCTAGACTACTAGCGATCCGCCCCGGCTTCGCACGAGTGCAATTTAGATACCACTAATACTATTAATGTGGTGTCAGTGTAGAGTAATTAATTACACTATTAATATGAGAAGACCATACAGGTTATCTTTATTATACGCCAGCATATTATATGTGTAGGCGACCGAAGTCCGGCAGGAGCGGCTGCCGGACTTCGGTCGGCTACACATTACAAATCTTTGAAATTGTTACATTTCCTCTACTATAACATGCATGTATTATACATATAAACCAGTTTCTTCAATCAATCTCTCTATTAAAAAAAAAAAACGCATTAAAAACCGTTGCGTAGCTTAAATGATCTAAGCGTACAAGAAAAAAAAGGCGACTTCATTTTATAATACGTAAAGAAAAGATGGGCCAATGAGCAGCCTTACATCCGCAACTTAAGAAACATAAGTGCCACACTTTAAGTAATCCCCCCTCCCTCAATTGGCACGGAAGAGGGGGAGGTTAGTTCTCCAGTGACCTCAGTAACTCGGTGAAAGCAGAGAAAGAACTGCTTAACACCGGTGTTCTGTGAGGCCGTGGAGCCACTCCGGTCAAACTGGCTCATACATTTACAATACATTTTCGGGTTCAATTGTAACATATTACTACCTTATCTAAATAAAGTAACGGACTTATAAAACTATATTTAATATAATCTAACATACTACAGTTTGGTACTATACATTACGGTACGTAGTGTTTTAAATATCGTACTTATCTACTCATTACAATCATATCTAACACTAAAAATGGCAAAATAAATCCTTTAAAAAAAGTTAAACCGACTTCAAACAATAGGTACTGACATAGAGTACTAAAAATAAAAATAAAATACAAATCTAAGTAAAAAAACTACAATAAGTACCCTCAATATAACAGGTAACGTTATAATAGCAATAGTCCCTTCCCAGGAAACCAGGAAACTGAAACTCCCCAGGAAACTGAACAAGTTTTTTTTTCTCTTTGCAGTGCTGCAAAGAGAAAAAAAAACTTGACAAAAATCCTATACCAAACCGTCTGCCCAGCGTGGTATAATAGGTAAAAACCTTTCTAGGTAAAGGCCTATGTTCAGCAGGGGATTATAAAACTTTCAGTTTCCTGCACGAAGTAGTCGAGGTTCTTTTCCATTCGCCACGGAGGTGGAAATAGGGGTGGCTGGTCTACAGATCCGTTCTAAGAACACCGCCGTGTAGTTTTAGTGGGTTCGATTCCGACACACCGGCCTTCCGCAAACCCCGATGTGGTAAAAGCCCGAGTGGATTTCGAGGGCAAAAACTTTCAAACAGTGGCAGATTTACTTTTATTTATTCATAAAATATTCTCATGTCAACTAATTAATACAGGTAACAACTAACAAATAAGACATTGTCATATGCAAATCAAAAGCTTAGTGACCTATTAAACCTCTTTGACGTCATTAAATCATATCGCCTTATATTCTAGACACAGCGTGCATAATAAACACGAGTCTTAATGAACTTTTCCCACTATAAAAGCCCGCCGTTTAATACGAAACCACACATTCGGTACTCAACACAATCACGATGAAGTTAGCAGTGTGCTTTGTATTGCTTTTCGCTACCACCATGAGCCGTGGTGATGAACAGAAGGTGGCCAAAATGCGGGTTTGTGGTGGACGGTTACCTGAAGTATTAAACTTTTACTGCCAGTTTCGAAAGGACAATTCGGTGATAAAACGTCAGCATGATGTTGGCAATGTGATAATTCCTGTATACGATGGTGTGGAATACAATTGGCCGTGGATAAGACATTCTGGAGCGATGACTTTGAAGGCGAAACGAGACGTTGAAGGTATCGCTACAGAGTGCTGTGTTAAATCTTGTTATCTTGAAGAAATTACAGCGTATTGTCCAGAAGACGAAGTATGAAATCTAAAGTTTGTGATTAACAATTCCCAGCTTATTACAAATTTTCAAGGTTCATAATATGTAAACACGTAATTTATTAAAAGTATATTCTATTCATATTGTTGGTATTAAAAATTATCTTTTTTTATGGAATAGGGGCAACGAGCAGACGGGTCACCTGATGGAAAGTGACTACCGCCGCCTATGAACGCCTGCAACTCAGGAGTCACAAGCGCGTTACCAGCCTTTGACGAAGGAGTACACTCTTTTCTTGAAGGTTTGATGGTCGTCTACGAGTACGACTTTTCTCATGCCATTTGGGGTTGGGTAAAGGTTTAGCTAGTTTTTTTTTTTATGGCCATCAGCTTGCTTAACGCCAACCTTGTTTACAGATGGGACATAGGTAGTCGGGAAATTTTGGTAAGGAAAACGGATGAGGTAAGGGAGCTAGGAAGGGCAAACAAGTCTCGGATAGGGTAACGGCACTGAGAAGACAGTACCTTGAAGAGACCAGGGTTGCGTATCAGTATGTTGATCTTGTGATTTGAGAGGTCAGTAGAACAGACCAAACTGCACAGATGGCGTAGTAATTTAAGCGGTCATCTCGCCGCTTCTTACTGTGCCGAGTGTTATGGGTTCAATCGCCACATGGGACATCACTTTGTGTGATACACAAATTGATGTTCTATGTCTTCACGTACTATGTGTCCGTTTTACGTATGTTTGTAAAGTCCTCTGCGATACAGGATCTATTCCTAATGCAGGAGTTGTCTTTTCAAAAAACAAATAAGACACATCTACTGATCATAAATTTATCACTTTTATTTATCAAATACTTAGGTATTTAATAGTTCTGGTTAACCTCATTTTTGAAAAAGATATTTTTACGTAAACGTATTTTACTAGCTATTTCCTGTTTTCACTAACTTTATTTTTTGTTTTTATTCGAACTCGTGTGTTCACAGAAATAACCTCCCATAACCATGCAAATATATATATAATTATTTACAAATATTGGGCGAGAATCGAACTTACGGTCGAAAACCAATATTGTGGCCAAAATATTAGAAATTTAAAAAACAGACTTGTTTTTTTTTCCTTCCTACCTTTGAAATAAAAAGTCCGTATTGATCAGGGACTTTTTTTTCATAAAATAATTTTTAAACCTCGATCACTAATTACGAAGAATATCCTACATTCATGCTCATGAACTTTACCTCTTTGTATAAATAGGGACCAGCTTTTAGAAACCGTATTTACAAAACAATATTTCACTAGTTTATGACAGAGAAATTACCGTTTTGAGACTAACATAATTAATAAGGACTAAAACTTGGAGTCTTGCAGCGAGGCGGGAGTCGTACAAAGATGCAATTAAGGAAAGAGTAATTGTATTAAACGTCATGTTTTCATCACATTACCAAAATGCTTGTTTTATTTACATTACAAATGTAACATTGCAATTTGAATAAAACCGCCCTCGCTCTCATTCGAGTCAAAATTTTGTATTTTGTTTCAGATCCGATGACAATGCATTTAAATGAAAAGCGTGGCTCCATCTTGTGCCCAGGTTTAGCTCTAGATGGTGAACTTCAGAGCAGTCAGTTCAAAAACGAGTTCACAAAAACTTAATTTATTTTTAAAATTTAATTTTGATTTAATAGACCAATCTCCATTTACTTTAAAAGAGGTCTACAGAAGCCAACCCGGGAAAGGGGGGGAGTTCTCTGTAAACTAATTGGGAAAAGGGTAGCAACCCCCCCTGGATTTAGGCTACAGTAACTTTAGCCCAAAATCAATCTAAGTGGCGTGCAATTGGAGAGGCCTATTTCAAGCAGTGAACTGCGATAGGCTGATAATGAACCTCAGTAGAAAGCAACGAAAGAATTATCCTATCATCCGAACTTTTTAAATAACTTGTATAACTTTCTACATCCATACTTATATTATACATGTGAAAGTGAGCTTTGTTTGTTTGTAAAAAAACCACAAAATTGAAAATTCTTTCACCAATGGAAAGCTCCAAAATTCTTTCACCAATGAAAATCAGCGAGTAACATAGGCTACTTTTTACTACAATAACCGAAATACACGCGGGCGGAGCCGTGTGCAAAAGCTAGTAACATAAATTAGACTATTATTAGTAAATGCACACATACTAGTATACGGTAGGAGGTCTGATTAAGTGCACCATTAGTATTGCCAAACCAAACGAGATAGCCGCAGGGAATTATTTATATGCGCAAAAAAGCATAAACTGTGATACCCATGTTCGTTCGCGTCAAATGCTATTAGCTGCCTTATTTGTCATATGTTCGGTTAGTAGAAGTGCGCATTTTGCGACTTGTGAATAAAGCTAGTTTTAATATAAAAGTTGGAAAACCACAATATTGCGATTTTTGGGAACGATTGTTGGCAAAAATAAACAAAAACAGGGAACAAATTCACTATGTTCTTGTAAAACACAGTTACATATATAAGAAAAATATACATGTAATAGTTGGATAAAATATTTCTCTAAGTTATTTTTCAAACTTAAATAACTATTAATGTTATTTTAAGTTAAATTAATATATTTAAAAAAAATACCGATCTTCATTTTGATATTTTTAAAACAATGAAATATTTATCTAGCTATGTATGAGTATAACGAAAATGAAAATTTAATCCACAATAAATGTTTTAAAAGATCTTCCGCACTCGGACTATATCTATAATGGAATCTGGTGTTTAATGCTGTCCCATCGTAAAAAGGTTCTTATCTTCTGCTACTGAGAATGTGTGCTTCCTCTTAAACATTGGATTTAATAAAAAAGTTACTATAAATATCAATTAATACGTGAGAAGCGTTGCAATATAATTGCACGCAGTAATTTTCAATGACCCTTTCAAATTGACTAACAAGACATGAACGGCTGAGACGGGTTATTATAGAGAATCAGGACAAATACCTGAATTGTATTAATGTTTTATGAAAATTAGATTTGACGGATTAATAGACCTTTTAAGATTTGTTTTTCAAAAAACAGTGTGCTATAAAATAATTGCTTTTGAGAGACAAATTTAAATTGATGTAGGGTTTTTCTTTAAATTGTGTCATCGATTGATTGCCTACTGCTCATCGCTGTGGGAGTATAAACGATGGTGGCGATGGTGCTGCTGCTGCTTTGCTTCTTAAAGGCTGCTTCCAATCACGTCGAGGTCACCAAACAAGTAATATATCCCTCCAACGCAAAGGGAGGATCCTCCGACAAGGCGAGGTGATCATGCCTGGCGGGCCGTGGCCCGGCGATTGTTGTTGGGAAGTTGTTATTATGCTAATCGGCGACAGAATTTTTCATATCGCGATACAGGATTAGCGGTTACTCGTAGTTTGGTGCGTCTTCGATAGATGGCGCTGTAGTATGTTTATTCGATGCTGTAGTATTCGATGTGAAAGACGCCACAATGTCCACAGACTTCAAAATTATTCAGAACCTTGTTATTTATGCATGTTCTGTCTCTTAAAATCAGCAAATCGAGCAAAAATATACTTACTATTTTTAATAAAAACTAATTTTCACCTATTGTTTAAAATTCGACTAAAAGCCACCATTGATTACCATTCTTTTGAAACAAATGAAGGAGGAACTTTAAAATTGACTGATTGAAGAAGATCTAAACTGTTTTGCCTTTGTCTATTTATATGTGCCAGTAGTGTAGGGCGAATGGCGGTCGAATTATGAATTTATTGTATTATTTTATTGACCAATGAACTCGAGCTGTCTTTGTTTAGACAGATAAACAGATTATGCTTAACATGCCTATGTAGAAACTCAAAGCCTCAAAAAGACTTGACGACTTTTAAAATTCACAGGTGTTTAAACTACTGACCCAGTATTACGATTGCCGTGTTTACGTATATACGAAATATACGAAAATAATAATAGTAATATCTTGACACAATGTGTCAAGGATGGATGGATCTGATCCACATCTTGACACATCTTGACCACTGACCACATCTTGACATCAATCCTGATCCCAAATTAGGCAGAGCCTATATTATTATAAACAGACTGCTGATGAACATACTTAGGTATATATTTCTAAATATTATTATTGAAAAATTTCATTCAGATACCCAAAAAATGATCGTGTCGAACGCACAACCTCTCGTTTTTAGCATTCAGGGTCACTAACCATTAAACCAACACAGGTCAGTCAAAATCTTATAAAAAGGCTAAATTTTCACATATAATTGAAATAATAATCATAAACATTATTCCATTATTAAATAGATTCGAGGACTTCCATTAAACTCCAGTCACGTGCGAACCGTCACAAGACTTGAAGAGAGTGAACGTTGACAAATACATTTAAAGCAAGTTGTTAAAACGTGGTCGCATCAAGTTGATCTACTGCCTACATAGCTAACAAGCGTGTACTTGTATGTAATGATTAAATCATTACTTCCATGTTTGGGAAATTCATTTAAGGGATAGATTAAATACGTATATTTTGTGTTAATATTATTGCAAAAGGAGGATCGTTTCGCGAGTAGTAGTAGGGAAGGAAATGATAATCAACTTTTGATAAAGTATCACCGACGATACTCGTTATTCCTTCATTTGTACTCGTATATCCAGAGGTATTTTTTCTTCAAATTTAAATCCGACCAAACGAAACGACGATCAAACGAAAGGTATACCCTACGGTAGGGTATAAATTTCGTTTGGTCGGACTTTTTTTTCAAATCGGTTCATAAGTGACGGAGTCTAAAGTGACACAAAATTTAAAAATTAAAAAAAAACATCTAAGTTCTTTCTCTTTTTGAAGTCTATTAAAACATATTTTTATATGTTTCGACTATACAAGCGGAAACAGTGTAACGTGCCAAAGATTTTAAAGTAAATCTTGTTGACCAGTCAGTAAGAAACCCTAAAAGATATCCCTAAGGTCCTAAAGGCTTATTAATTATTAAATATGAAACAGGTAATAAAAATAACATTTTGAATGCTTTTTATTACAGATAATTTATGGGACATACAGAGAATTTTAGATTTACAAAGTAAATATATTTCGACAGAAAAGAAATCAAAGAGGCTTAATTCTAACCAAGAAAAAAAATTAAAACCACTTACTTTGAATGTTTTAGAACGAGCGACACGAAATTTCAACTAGTATTTACAAAATCTTAAAGGAAATTGTGTAAGCCTCAGGCAACCGTAAAACTGGGATGTTACCTCGCCTCGAAATAGGTATCTGAATACTGTATTTTTATTGCATATTACTGAACTTTTGTGGGTAAATATATACAAGTTTTACGTAGACAGTTATGCTGACATAGCAGTGACTATCCCCGTGGTTATTTTAGAACTGTAAGTAGCATTCATTTTAGACTTTTAAACTTCAGTAAATGCAATCATTATTGACTTTTTCTCAAAATTAGTTTCGACAGAAAAACGGAAACAAACTAGGATTCATGTTTGCTAATCATTATAATTGGGTCACTGATGATCTTAAGGATAATTTAGATATAGAGAGGGAGCGCAGGTCGCTGGCTGTTCGATGTAACAGGCTGGTTCGAAGATTTGCGCGCTGTACAAATCAAGTAAAGGTTACGCTTTTAAAAGCATTCTGCCAGTCCTTTTACACGTGCAGTCTTTGGACCAGTTTTACGCAGAGGACATATAGCGACCTGCGCGTCCAATATAATAACGCGTTCAGGATGTTGTTGGGGCTGTCGTGGCGTTGTAGTGCGTCCGGTATATTTGCGGAGGCGCACATAGACGACTTTTACGCAATTTTAAGAAAGAGGACCGCATCCATAGCCGGCCGGTTGCGCACCGTTACTAACAGTGTCCTGAAAGTGTTTACGGATCGGTGGGACTCCCCTGTGTTGCGCCACTGGGCAAAGATTCACACCGGTCACCATAATAATTGATTGTGTTTACTAACTTTAGTCCTTAAGTTTCTTTGTTTGTACTAACTCTATGGACTATGTCTGAAATAAACGATTTGAATTTGAATTGGTCTATTGTCGTCCAGTGCTGAAAGAACTCTCCCACAAGTACTCCCCAAAGGGCTCCAACTATCCTAAACATGGGCAGTTCGCATGCATCCGCTGCCATCCACTTTCCTTAAGTCGTCGGTCTAAACTGCCGCATGGCGCCCTACACTACTTATTCTAGGTATGTACTTCTTTAATGTTATTTTTAATAATAATTGACTTATAGTTTTCCACCCAGTGGTCGCAGTTCTTGTTCAAATTTAAACATTACAAATATTTTCGGACATCTGACACACACCATCTAGTTTCAAACTAAGCAGAGCTTGCACTATGAAGGCTAGTTTTTTTTTATGTTAGAGGGACAGACGAGCAGGCGGTTTACCTGATGGAAAGTGACCATCGCCGCCCATGAACGTCTGCAACTCAGGAGTCACAAATGCGTTACCGGCCTTTTAGGAAGGAGTACGCCCTTTCCTGAAGGTTGAAGATTGACTGATATAATACCTATTTACTTTTTTTTGTAAATGCGACCAAACGAGCAGTATATTCTTTCAAAGATAATAAAATGTATTTTTAAATAAAGTTCTAAAGTAACAAACATTTAAAAAATAAGTTGAATTGAAAATCTCTTCGAACTTTGAAGTCCGTTAAAAACAAGTTTTAGTCTAGTGTGTTTCATTAGACTAAAACAAGGAAATTTTATTTACTTTATCTGTTATCTCCAAAATATTATTCTCACGTAATTGAAAAATATAATTATCCATTTTTATACGAAACAGTGTGTTTTACTAAGAAAATATTTTAAATCCATCTGGCATCGTTATAATGAAATCATAAATCCTTGTTTACGTTTTAAAGAAATTCGGCACAAAAGGCGAAAAAGATAAAGAAAATATTAAAACAAATTTCTTTTGTAATATTCTCTTCTCTGAGTACTTTTTGTTGAACTGTAACGTTTTATATCTGCCAAAAGTTAAAATCTTTGTCACCATTTATTACTGTAACTATAAATTAAGGCGTCATATTAAAAATAAGAAGCACTGTCACAGGAATTTCTAAATAAGTAAGACTTTATTAGATCTTTAAAAGTGATGAAAAAATAAGAGATATAGCGCTATTATCCTGACTTTTTAAATTTCGTGTTTTATGATACATATTTATTAATACTGTGTATCAATAAACACTGGAAATATTTTAAATATTTATTGCGTTAATAGGCTAGTTGACTCAATTTGAAAACTTGGTTAATTGTATACTTTAGTATCTATTTTATCCCAAGAAACCTATATTTTAAAGAAAAGGCAATATTTACATTACGTATTATGTATTAAAAAAAACAATTTAAATTTCCCTTGAAAACGCTGAATAGTGTCATGGCGTCTTGAATGAAGTCACAGTCTGCGAAATAAAACTGTTTACACCTGTGTCCAGTGTCAACTGTTTTCTAAAAATGAATAAGGAATAAGGAGTAACCTGCTCTGTTTTATGAAAACGTCAACAACAATAATGATGTTTTGCGTGGCGTGACGTAACACTTTCTGATTGGTGTTCGCTGTCACGTGACTTAATGCCTATTTTGTACGAATTTATTTAAAAACATATTAACAATATTTAACATTTATGATAAATAGACTGTTTTTTTTATCTATATCTTATACTAGCTGACCCGCGCAACTTCGTCTGCGTCTCTCAAGTAATAAATTTTCTCCGTTTTTGAAACATTCTTTATTGGTGCTCCGCTCCTATTGCTCTTAGCGTGATGATATATAGCCTATAGCCTTCCTCAATAAATGGGCTATCGAATACTGAAAGAATTTTTCAAATCGGACCAGTAGTTCCTGAGATTAGCGCGTTCAAACAATCAAACAAACAAGCAAACAAACAAACTCTTCAGCTTTATAATATTATAGTATAGATTATCTATCTATATTATCTATCTCATTTATAATTTGAAACTATAAACCAAGCAATTTATTATTAGTGGACACTAGCCTATTCTTTTATTTACACACATACAGAGAGATATACGTCAAATTATATATAAATCTTTTCTACATATCGCACCCTCGGTGCAACAAAGTCACAAGTAGGCAAAATTGCCAAAATGACTTAAGTATGCCAAATTGTCTATAAACCATTTCTTCGTTTGGGAAATCAAAGACAGCCGCGAAAGTATTTGAATATATCGATAGATGGCATTAGTGCCTTTGTCGTTCTTGCTACTTTTTCGACGAATATTGGGAGAACAGAGTATGATTGGTAAGTAGTGACCCCGCGCCCGCGTGGGTCAGTCGTGACTTGGAGCTACACCAGCTTAAAGGTATTAATGACAATTTTTATTCACGTATATTGAAACAACAAAGTGCCATTATAACGCTCAAATAATTAAATTATATTTGTACCTGGTGCGACATAGTCACAAGTTACGACTTTTTTTTTGTTTCCTTTTTTTTCAATTTTCTATTAAAATCAAAGAAATCTTTTTACATGATACTGTAGTTAAAAGAACAAATAATATAATTTTAATGAGATATCCCGGTTGCTGTAGGTAGTAATCTAGAAAAAAGGAAAATTGATCGAAAAAAAACTTAAAAGTCCGTTCCTGTAAAATTACAAAATGACCTGTTGTGATTTTGTTGCACCGAGGGTGCGATATATCCAAAATAAATAAGTTTTACTCGTATCGTTTTACGAAAGAATAAAAGTTCACATAAATTTAAAAGCCAAGTTTACACAAACAAAAGCCAGTTAAAAGAAACAGTTTAAAGTTTACATAGGCAGTTTCTTGTAACACGTTAACATTGTAAGAAATACTACTTAATTTATTCTTTCCACTTCCAAGTGAATCCAAACCCAAGAAATAAAAACCTTTTAGAACTTTAGTCTTAACTTAAAGTCAACATTTCGCGATATTTATTACAGAACAAAGTTTTAGAGAAGTCTTTACTGAGATTTTAAAGTAAAGTTAGCGTTGAAAGTGAGCTCAGTTAGCTGATTATTCTGTGCAAAATGTGTCATTTAGATAGTCATCGAAAGTAAAATTTTTTGATATTCGAGGTAAATAAGTTAAAGTTCAACAATAAGACTATTTATATATATATATATATATATATATATATCTCACACACTCACACACGGTCGCCTGATCCCAAACTAGGCAGAGCCTGTACTATGGTAACCAGACTGCTGATAAACATACTTATATATTTTTAAATAGATACATATTATAGATAAATTACACCCAGACACAGAACAAATGACCGTGCTCATCACACAATATTTGTTCTGGGTGGGAATTGAACCCACGACCTCCGGTTTAGCAGTCAGGGTCACTAACCACTAGACCAACGGGCCCGTAATTATTAAGTTTATTTACTTTTGTTTTAAACAATTTTTTTTTCGGCCCTCAACAGGATGTATCCAAATTCATATGAACGACACTGCGGTGTATAAGGTCCAGTGCTCGGCGACGCGATGGCGTTTGGCCTTGCTTGATACAAGACGTCAAGCGTACACGAACGCGTGACACGTTAACAAGTGGCCCATTGTCTGTGGAGATGCGCTACAGTAGCATTTATTTGCGCTAGGGTAGATAAATCCCCACCTTGAAAGATTGTCCTTAGATCTGCCAACCTGGGTACGCAGCCTATTAAGCGCCTTTCAGGGGAGTTTATCTCCTGGATGTAGTTATTCTGCCAAGTGGACGATATCGGGGAGAGGGAACTTATTACGCCATATGTTTTCGCTAGCCATTTCATTATAGATTTTTATTATTTCTCATTATTTTGTTGTGCAAGACGAGTAAGTAGTACGAAGCCCCTTTTCGTGAGATGCGTCATATTGAATACGACTTCAAAGCGACAAGTTTAGCCATGACAATTGAATCTGTCAGCGGGTATTTACTTCGTAGAAAAAATATTATTTGTTATGAATAGTTACACATTGAGCGAAATAACATACCTGACATATTTGATCACGTTTATCCGTTCAATCCAATTCATTACGTACCAATACGTGATAAGAGACATTCTTCTTTGACCCTTTGAGATCAAAACAAATGTACGTATTATGTCGTTTACATCGCCATTTTGTATTTTATGTGTAGGCTAGGTACATTATCTGTGCGGCTGCTGCCCAACATGAAGGGACCCGATGACTCCTGCAGGAGACTCTACTCGGGGGTTGTGCGGTCCATGGCCCTTTACGGGTGCCCGGTATGGGCGGGGGCCCTGAAGGCCAGCAACGTCGCGATACTGCGACGACCGCAGCGAATGCTGGCCATCAGGATCATAAGGGGGTACCGCACGATCTCCTTTGAGGCAGCGAGTCTCCTGGCCGGAACTCCACCGTGGGACCTGGAGGCGAGAGCCCTTGCAGCACTGTATCAGTGGCGCAAGGAGGCGCAGGAGTTGGGTCGATGCCCCGAGATTCGAGAAATCGATGACCGGAAATCCCAACTCCGCCAGGTCATCATAGGGGAGTGGAGGGAACGAGTCGGGCAACCGAGCGCTGGGCACGCCGTCATTGCGGCGGTAAGACCCGTTATGGAGGATTGGCTCGAGAGGCGTCACGGGACCCTCTCATACCGATTGACGCAGGTGATCACTGGGAAGGGATGTTTCGGAGATCACCTGTGTCTGATCCGCAAGGAGCCAACGCCTGAGTGCCACCACTGCGATGGCCAGACCGTGGACACGGCTCTCCACACGCTGGCAGAGTGCCCGGCGTGGGTTGAGCAGAGGCGAGACCTCGTGGCGGCCATCGGAGTGGGAGTTCTCTCGCTCGATAGCCTGATTGCAGCTATCGTGCGGAGCGAGAGTGCGTGGAACTCTGCCGTCTCCTTCTGCGAGCAAGTTATGCTCGCGAAGGAGACGGCGGAGCGGGACCGGGAGAGGTTTAGAACTCTCCCGGCCCGCCAGGCCCGGGCACGGGCCAGGCAGCGCAGGTCACTCAGGCGCCGGAGGTCGCAGAACGACCTCCGTCCTCCATAAGCGCAGGCCTGGGGGTGACAGGTGAGGCCATCTGTCACCCTAGCAGAAGCAGGCCGGGGTGGCGGCGAGCGCGTTGCGAAGCGCGCTCGCTTCCAGGGAGCACAGGGAACATGGGGTTCCCACACGGGGCGGGGGTCGTCTACTCGTCTGTAGATGACCCGAGGTATGTCGGGGCACCAGGGCCTTCCTTTCTAGGGTATACCTGGTTCCCCGGCTATTAGTACCCGGCGAAGGCGTGCGGTTTTAGTCGGTTCGAGTCCGACATGCCACCGACAGGTGGTATCCGAGGGGAGTTCCGCACGGAAAAAAAAAAAAAAAAAAAAAAAAAAAAAAAAAAAAAAAAAAAAAGGTACATTATCTGTAGGCCTGGGGGTGACAGGTGAGGCCATCTGTCATCCTAGCAGAAGCAGGCCAGGGTGGCGGCGAGATGCGCTGCGGAGCGCGCGTGCCATTTCGGGAGCACCAAGGAAACATGGGGGTCCACCCACACAGGATGGGATCATCTACCCGCCGTAGATGGCCAGAGGTACGTCGGGGTACCAGGAATTTCCTTCCTAGGGTACACATGGTTCCCCGCCTATTGGTACCCGAGACGGCGTGCGGTTTTAGTCGGTTCGTGTCCGACATAGCCACCGGTGGGTGGTATTTGAGGGGATTTCTACACAGGAAAAAATAAATAAAGACATAGGCCTAAAAGACAATTATCATAACAATTCCAATTCATCAAACATAAATAAGTTATGGAAAGGACGGGGGTGTTGTAATCTGAATCACCATCAGCCCATCACGACCAACATCACCATCAGCTAGACCTTATATGTAGATTCTAAATCATCAAAATGTACATTAGAAAGATTTTATTGGCCAAGCAATATCGCCTAAAAAACAGCGAACAGTCAAGCCGAAAAGAGGTTCTTCAAATTGAAAACAAAACCACTGTTTTTAAATATTTAATCAGTGAATAAACAAACAACATATATATTTCACCAGGAATTATTCAATATCTCACAAAGATGAATCCTAATTGACTGTAACGTTCCCCGAACTCCCTTCAACCCTTCTTATTTAATCTACAGTCTACCAGTCTACTTTTCATTTTTCATGAAGTTTTTATGTCCAGATGGCAGTTAAAAATTAATTTTAATATGGAAAAGGGATTACTGGCTGGAATGAAACACTTATGAAAATTAAATTTGAAACAACATGGCCGCTGACGTTTTTCAATTGCGTTTAATTATACTAGCCTTGTAGTAAGCACTCATTAATAAAGTGGAAAGTATATTTTGATAAATGGTTGGACATTTAAAACTTTTGTGTATCTTTACGTTATCTTGGAACAGTTAATTAATCAGTCTGGAATTCGTGGCTTTAACAGGTTATTTAATTTTAAGAGAACTTTTAGACAACGGTTTTTTTTCGGCTAATTACTTATTATTTATGATCAGTGTCTTGAATTTCAGGTTACTAAAGTCAATAAAGGCTACTTTTCAGGTATTAAAACAGTTTAAAAAATAATGCGATTAAATATGTATTTTGAAAACAATTCTGAACATAATAGATCTAGTTTTATGCGTCATGTACCTACAGAAATTAATTCAGTACTTTTATTATTTGTTCAATTTAAGTGACTAAGAATACGGAATATCACCACCCCTATTCATCCCGTGGGTGTCGTAATAGCCGACTATGGGAACAAATTGCACAGGACAACAGCAGTGCAAAAAGAAGGAAAACTTGACAAAGACGAAGACAAAGACATTTATTGCAAAGAAAACTGTGTTACATATATAGATGTTTTGTGGTAAGTAAAGTTTCAACAGTTACCCAATCGGGCATTGCAATTTTAAAGTACACTATAAATAAAAATGGAAGATTACAATAAGTGACTAACTTGAAACAAACCCTATACCTACCCGTCTGGCCAGCGTGGTATAGTAGGCCAAAACCTTCTTTCTAAGGAGAGGCCTATGTCCAGTAGTGGACTATTATAGGCTGTTGATGATGATGATGATAATGAAGTGACTAACTTTCAAACCACATTTTGATTTAACTATTAATAGAACTTTATGCTTCGCCCAACCAATCTGAGGAACAGATTATCGTAAGCTGTATTTGCGGACCGATGCGACCTTCAAACCTTCAAGAAAAGAGCGTATACTCCTTCCTTCAAGACCTTCGACAAGTCTCCTCGTACTTTACATTATTCACCCAAGGGAACCTCTCTACTACTATGGCTTTAATAAAGGTTTTCAGACCTGGTTCAAAGGTGAGAAACGTTAGAGCTTCTGCTGCTGTTCTGAGGTCTCGGGTTCAAATATTTGTATGATCTGCAAATATTTATTTCGAAGTCTGGGTGTTTTCTATGTATAATATGTATGTATTTACAAAAAAAGTATATAAGTATTCTATCAGTCAATCTAGCTTTCATAGTACAAGCTCTGCTAAGTTTGAAACTAGATGGCGTTGTGTTAGATGTCTCAAATATTGTTATATTATTATTAGTTCTTTTAAATTTCCATTATTCTATAATAACGATTATTTTACAGAACCCATTCATCTATATTCGTATGGTTTAAAATTATTAAATGTAATTAGAAAACTGTGTATTAGTTTCATAGAAAAAATATATATAAAAAACCCTTAGTTAATTAAAAGTGTCCACTTTTAGCGGTCCTTTTATAACAGTACCGCTTTGTTGCAGGGCGTAAGCGATAAGTGATAGCGTTAATAAGAAATAACAATTAGTAACCGTGGTGGAGGTGGTATGTCTCACATTTTAAACTCACTTCCATTCACCGATCGGTCTTTTTTTGTTCTCAGTTCACGACGAGAAAATAGATGATAGGAAACCCTCAGATGTTACAAGGTTTAAAAGCACTGACTGTCGGTAATGCCTCGAATATGTGCTTGTTAAAAAAACGAGACCGAAACATATTAAAACAAACCATAATAAATCTTATCGCTGAGTCTCTTGACTTGGGCCGGCTTTCGCCTGACTGGACAGTTCCACCTCCTAAGTTCTGTACCGTCAACTTTTACGAGTTGTGCGGTTCTTACCTGAAACAAACATAAAGGATGTTAATTTAATTACACTTGAATGTGTACTACTTACATTTAATTGATGATAATAATAACACACGATCAGTAAGTAATAGTATATTACGAGTATATTATAACTCTTCTGTACGTGTGTTTGTAACCTAACTCCTCCTAAACGGCTGGACCGATTTGAATGAAAGAACAATGGCAGAAACATATTTATCTAAAACTTAAGCGTTTAAAAAATCGAGTCACAGTAAACTTAATCAATATTTTTTCTATGATTTATCATTACACCACCATGTGTTGTATAAGTCTTATAAGAGATAAGATATTTTTGTAGATTTTATTTGACCTAAGTACGTAATGTCAGATTCGCTATCACTATAACTGACTAGGGATGCGTGGTGGCAAATTATACTATGGAACATTTTATCGATAATCGATTCTTTGGCTAAAATATTTAGAGAAGGTTCACCTATTATGATTATGAATTTGCTTCTGCCCTCGTCTTCACTCGTACGGTAGAGTGACTGAATCAACATAATTAGAAATGATTTAAAATATTTTTGACTCTCTTTAAATGATTTTAAACACACTAAACAAATAGAATATAGTTACATTATTTTCCACTACACAATGTGACGAGAAAAATACATTGTCATTGATAACGGCACATAAATAGACATACATCGATATTTTCAAAATGTCGATACGTCGTCGTTTAGATCCTGTCATGTTCCGGACTCACCATGTTTGTTATTTTATTTTTGTTTAATTTAGTGTTAAACTCGAATAGATGTTATGCTTTAATTTTTTTTATTTCATATACTGTAATAATAATGAAAAAAATATTTTCGGCTATCTGACACACAACGCCATCTAGTTTCAAACAAAACATTAACAATATGTTAGTACTTAACCTCGAAACATTCAAAATCCAATATCTTTTTTCCTAGACTTCTTTCACAAGTAATTTTGATATGAGAATGGTCAAGAATAAATTCTCAAGTGTTAAGGATTTTTTGATATTTAAACGCTAACATTTCAGTTCAAATAAAATTATGTATGGGGACCTGCCATTGTCCTTTGTGTTTATATACTGACTGTCTGTTTGTTCCGGGTAATCTTCTAAAAGGCTGGACGGATTTTGATAATATTTTACTACCAGGTAGCTGCCTATATAAGGAGTAACTTAGGCTATTTTTTCTCTCAGAAGAACACTTTAAAATTTTACCCAGTCCAGAAATCGAACCCAATAAGGCAGCGTTTTCCAAATTCCACGCGGACGAAGTCGCGGGTACCAGTTAGTTATATTATAAATGTGAAACTGACTTTGTTTGTTACGCTATCACGCATAAACCACTGAACCGGTTTAAAAATTATTTCACCAATAGAAAGCTACATTATCAGCGAGTGAAATTGGCTAATCTAGTTGTATTGATTAATTATACTTAGACACAGAAAAATGATCGTACTCATTACACAATTATTTGTCCCGCATGGAAATCGAACCTTAGCAGTCAGGGTCACTAACCACTAGACCAACAGGTATGTCTTATTAATCAATTATTCTCTTGAGTGACAATACCTATAGTAACTCTGAACTTTGAATACTCCTAACTTTAATTTAAAGTAATTAATTATCTATACTAATATTATAACGAGGCAGAGTTCGTGAGTTGGTATGTTCAGGGTGATCTCCGGTACTACTGATCCGATTTTGAAAATTGTTTCACTGTTAGAAAGGTATATTCTCCCTTAGTGCTATAGACTATTTTTTTCCGCGAAAACAGCAAGCAAGGCGTAATAATATAACATAAAGCGCCTTGTTTTATTTCGATACGAAGGCAAGGCACTTAATTCTCTTATAACCAAGGCACATAAGGTCGATTAATGCTCAGCACGTTTCTAATCTTTGTAACGAAAAACCTAAAGACAAAATTTATTAGATCCGAGAATCGTACAATAATAAGTAATAAATCATCAGGCTGCCTTTATTTATGATATAGGCGGCAAAAGATCAGACTGGTCATCATCATCATCATCAATAGCCTTTAATAGTCCACTGCTGCACAAGGCCTCTCCTTAGGGAGAAGGTTTTGGCCAGACGGGTTGGTATAGGGTTTGTTTCAACTGCGCTTACCATCGCCTCATGGCGCCCTGAGTGTGGCCGCGGGTGAACGGGACGGGTTTTCTCCTCCACCCGCCATAACGGTCAGCCGCGAGGAGGCTACGTCCGTGTGTGCCGGACGTCGCCTAAATAGAGAATGTACCCGAAGTGGTGCCCACGCCGTTGCGGGCAAGCGCTAGGAGGGGTCCGGATGTCTTATTAACAGCAGTTCCCGGATCCCTCCTATTATAAGCGCAAAGTGGCACACCGTGTGGTTTTAGTGGGTCCAATTCTGACATACCTACCCGTCGCAAACCCCTGGTGGGGTGACGGCCCGAAGGGGGTTTCCACATGTGTAAAAAAAAGGGGTTGTTTCAAGTGTCGTTGAGGACATACCGCAAGCGCAGTATGGCACGCCGTGCGGTTTAAGCCGTTTTGAGTCCGATATACGGCCCTCCGATTGCCCCGGTGAGGTATCACCGTTTCCACACGAAAAAAAATGATTTGTTTCAAGTTTTCCTGTTTTCACATGGTGGAAAGTGGCTACCCCCGACCATGGACACCTGTAATTCAGGAAAAACAAGAGCATTGCCATCCCTGGATTCCCCCAGAGTTAGGGGGGAGGAAAGTAGTGCGGTAACCTCCCTCACTCGCTGAAAAGCAACGAGAGATATGCTACAACCGGTTTTCTATAATAATAATAATATACCTTACACATCTCACAAGGCTGTCTGATCCCAAACTAGGCCAAGCCTGTGTTATGGTAACGAGACTGCTGATAAACATACTTATATATATTTAAATACTCGTATTATAGATAAATCACTCCCAGACACAGAACAAATGAACGTGTTTATCACATAATATTTGTCAAGATTTGTGCAAGATACTTTTAAATCGCAACACATTATCTTCAATAAAGTAGAGTAACTTTAGATTAGAGTGCATCCAGAATTTTGTCAAGATTCTTAGCTTGATGACTGTAAACGACGTACAATGTTGGACATGTCTTGATTCTAGGATATCTTGCGTGGTAACATAGACATGTTCACATTTACTTTCCAAAATTAGTTAAAATATCCCCAAAAAGCGCATTGGAAATACAAATTATTCAAAGTCCCCCTTCATCGTATCAATTGCGGTAAGAATGCTATTATGACTAGGTTGCCTCGTACCTATAATTCACGTTTCTCAAATATTAATCCATTGCATTGTAGTTGCCCCCATGTCTGTGTCATCTTCCGTATTTAAGCAAGGATTGGCCATTACTGCTGGTACCTACGCTGTTATCTATTTGTATGGCAAACAAGCTGTTGAGTTTCTAATTATTAATAAATAAAACTTTCTTGGGTCAATGTACTCTTAAAAATCTCTCTTGAAAAAAGGGTTTAAGAGAAATAAAGCTACATCAGAAATTTGTAGACGTTTTAGCCATTTCATCCGTTCCGCTATTCACAGCGCACTTGATTAACAACTTAAAGTCCAAAACTGGCATTTGAGCCTAAGTAATGCTTATGGCTTAAACCCGAGCTCGTCGCTGGTTTAATTCTCGAATTTTGTAGTCGATTCAAAACAATGATAGTATTCAGGGTTAGGGTATGATCGTAACTCTTCCGTTTAGTAGTCATTTTGTCCAAGAACATCACTAATTTGAAATACTTACAATAATGATACTTACTGTTATGTTATCATTTACACGAGCAAATAATTTGACTGCATGGATGGCGTAGGGGTTTAAGCGGTAGCGTCGCCTCGCCGCGTAGTAAGTACTGCGCTGAGAGTTCGATCCCCTCATAGGACAACACTTGTCACAAATTCACAAATTGTTGTTATGAGTCTGCGAGTTCTTTTAGTCTGTATCATGAATGTTTGTAATTTTTGTAAAATTGTTAATTATTGTGAGAGGGTAAATAGTAAGATTTGTGTTAACATCTATAATATGTATGTATTTAGAAATACATCAGTATATTTATCAGCTGTCTGGTTACCATAGTATAGGCTCTGCCTAGTTTGGGGTCAGACCGCCGTGTGTAGGATGTATGAAAATATTATTATTATATTATCTATGTAAGCTGCACTATAAATCTCTTTTCCAAATTCAAACCAGATCAATTCAATGTTATAATTCACGTTTGTAGGAAATTATGATTTTATTATGACGTGCACATGAAATTCCACCTCTCATTGGAGATGCTATTGGCCTCAGAATGCTCGTACAATGAAGTCGGGAAGGTGCCTCATATAAATTCCATCGTACGCCATTCTGCACTCGTGTTGTCATGCGAGGTACGTTTGTAATAGGGGAACTACTCTCATTTTTAAAAGGCAATAAAATGCACGTGGGACGCTGTTGTTTTACAGTCACCTTGCCTTTTGTTCCGAATGTTGTTTTCAATTTCTACATATACTACAATACCTATTTCTGTGATTACAAAGACTTGCTCTGAGTCTAAGTGTTTTAACTGTCTATTAACTAGTTAATGTACGAAAGTCACACAAAGTAAGAAACGTAAGTTTCTTTGGTCACTACTTAACGTTTGAATTCCTTTTTGTCCCATATTGTGTGATATCTTTGCCGAAATACAGTACGATAAGGATTCAAATATAGGTTTAAAATTATGTTCATGAAGAGGTAAACAAATGAACATGCGTATATACAGATAAATATCACTGTGAAAATAAACATTAGTTCTTTCCTAAATTCTGTTACATTAGCTTTATAATTATAATCGTAACGAGGAAATGAATGTCTAAACATTTTAAAAGGTTAAGCTTTAGAAAAGCATGTGTAACCGTAGGTGGTACTATACAAAGAAGACTTGTGGCAAATTATCTATCTGAAACTTGAAAAAAAAATAGAACCACTGCAGAGTAAATGGCAACAGAGAACAACGTATCTTTATTATACTGCTATGCCTTTCCGTGTGGTGATGGATTAAGAATACGGAGTGTCACTACCCCTATTCATCCTGTGACAGCAGCACTGCAAAGAGAAAGAAAACTCGACAAAAACCCTATACCAAACCGTCGGGCCAGCGTGGTATAGTAGGCCAAAACCTCTTTTCTAAGGAGAGGCCCATGTATAGCAGTGGACTGTTAAAGGCTGTTGATGATGATGATCATGATGATAAAGACTGAATAGAAGTATTTGACTTGTTCTATGGTAAGCTATTACCGGTACCAATATCGGTAGGACTCGTTATTTCACATTCTTGTCCTTAACAAAAATACGGCATAACACTCGTAATGCTAGCTAACTTTGGGGTACAATTATGATAGAGAATCAGTCCTGGACTGATTCTCTATATCTTTATATATTCAAGCGTCTTTTGCCGCTTATTAACCGTTTTTAGACTCATAAACGGTTCACTTAGCTCCTTCAGATGCCTTCCTGACCTATACTTTCGACCCTACTTTCTTCCACAGGTCCCAACAACTGGTATGAGAAAGTTTTAAATTATTTAGTACTTGAATATAACATAAATTGTTTTCAAAGTAAATTCTAAGCAATGCAGTAACACTTTTTACTATATATTACCAATGCCTCACTTCAAAACATTGCGTTTAGTAAAGTTCTGTCCGCAGAAACAATTCCAAGTTATTTACACAACAAACAATTCAACACTTATAAACCTACTAAGACCCTTATTCGAAAGGAAAGTCAATAAACTTTTATAAAGTGCCTGTGCCCAAATATTCATTCGACATCTTAATATTAGAAGTTCTGAAGAATATTGGAATTATTTCCTTCGGAGTAGATCAGCTGTTATGTGTACTGTACTCGTATCTACATTTAGTAGTGACAATATTATTCATAGCAGTTTCTACCATAATATAACAGAAAATAAATGTGTATACTTTTTGGTTGGGTAGAATTGGCGCTCTTTTATGGTGTATTTGCATATGGTCTTAAGATCTGGGATCATAATTTGGGTCGGTATCATTTTTATTGAGCTCTTTAAGCACGATACCAGTAGCAAAAAGGAATATCGAAACCCACATTTTTAATATTGTTTGCTTATAAGTCAGTAAGATGCATAAAGCGTTTTAGTTCCTAGCGATCTCTATAAAATACCTCTAAACAACTGTTCACAAATATTTCAATCTCCTTCAGAAAGGACTAAGGGTCCATACATCTTGTAAGGGTGATAACAGATTTATTGGCTTCTGACCTTGACCTTCAGAGCTACCCGTGATTTGAATGCGGACCTTCTCGTTTCACGACCGCATACTCCCGCGTTCCTATCGATATACTTTCCTATTATTCAGTTTCAATGGAGATTTGTTGGCAACGATTTATTTTCGGCCTTTAAATGTCTGTATTTGCACCATACTAGAAATGTGAAGTTTTGATAGTACCTTTATTAGGCTAAGCATTTGGCTGAAATTTAATTTATATAATTATGTATTATATAGGTTGTATTGGGCATTCATTCACATTTTAATGGAAACGTTTAAACATTACATTTAAATGAGACCGAGGATACATTTACGTCATACCGTTATTTCATGGCAATTAGTACAAATATAACTTATATAGTCAGAATTCAGTTTGTTTGTTGCGCTTTCACGTCTAAACCAGTGAACCGATTTAAAAAATTATTTCACCAATGGAAAGCTACATTTTCAGAGAGTGCCATTGGCTACTTTTAACGATAACGATAACCGCGATAGCCGCATACACGAGGGCGGAGTCGCAGGCAAAAGCTAGTAAGAAAATAAAGTAAGATGTCAAATTTAGTTCATTTTTTTATTTTTACTCCTGTAGCTTTCCAATTTCTTCTCGGGGATTTCTTTGGTTAAATTCCGACGTCTAACAACAACACTTCATGGCAAGGCCGGCTGAGGTGACGAACCGCAGGAGTTTCCACACGATAAAGCACAGATTGGATTGACTGCACGGATGGCGTAGTGGTTTAAGCGGTCGCCACGCTGCTCACTACTACGCTGAGTGCTGTGGCTCCGATCCCCGTCGTGCGAGGCAAGAAGTGTCTCGAAAAGCGCTCATAGTGGAGCGCCAATTATCAAGGTGATGGGGATGAAAATGTTGTTTGAGTAGCGGCCGATATTAGTCCCAACAATATATATATATATACGATAGAGAATGCAGAGTGCAGCCACATCTTTACGTAACGCCAAGGGATCGAGCCGATCGGAAATCTTTGGGCTATCGACGATTCGAGTCGCTCATCGTTGGATGCGATCCAGAGGGAGAAGCTGGAACTGAGGTGCCCCTGCATATGGGAACAGTAGTCCATATGCGGCCGGACTGCGCCTTATAGAACTGAAGGCGGTGGGCCGTTGTGAAATACTGCCTCGATCTTTTCAGCACACCGAGCTTCTTCGAGGCCAATTTGACCTTACCCTCTAAGTGACCTCGAAGCTGGACTTCACTCAATATGTCGATCCCTAGGATTACGATACTGGCTGACGCAGTTAGGGCGGTGCTCTCAACCCGATAACAGGCCGCAAGCTGCTTCTAACCGATCTCCTAAGGAGTCATAAAGAGGTGCCTACGTCCAGCAGTGGGCTGTTTACGGCCTGAAAAGATGATAAATTACCATTGTATACTATACTACTTTAATTCTACTCTATCATTCGTTGTATCACTGCTGCCTCCCTTCCAACCATTGTCACAGTCTATGTCTCTGTTCTTTGGTCATCTACGTTCTTGTACCAGTCTATTTGCACCTTAGTTGCGATTACTATAACAAAGTATCCATAATTTTCTTATTTTTGTACTATTTTCAAATCCCTAACAGTTTCCTTAATATAATACACATTAATATAATATAACACACTACATTAGACATTTATCATTGTTACTACTTAAATAATATTTAAATAAAAGGAAAATGTACAGGAAAATATATATATTTTTCCTGTGATTGATATAATTAACCGATAGATTAATGATGCGACTCGTTCCCAACCACGTCGGACTGAAGTCATTAATCATCGACAATTTATGATGAGGTTCAATCGAGAATAAGTTGGTAGCAGTTTAGTAGACGTTATAATCTTCGAACGTTTACCTTGTTTATTGGGCCATATCATTATCTGCATCTATACTAATATTTACTCACTACGGGTTAGAAGCAAGGATAAATATAATTACATTTCGTTCACATTTTTATACGCTTTATATTAGCTTCACTTGTATGTTTGTATGTTTGTAACCGACTCCTTTGGGCGTGATTTTGACTGACTTTAAACGGTCAGAATTCGTTCAAACTTTGTAGATATATTGAGGACCGATGACAATACACTAATTTAAAAAAAAAAAAAAAATTAAAAAAAAAAAATACGCTTTTATAGAAAATCAAACTAAAAAATAGAAAAAAGCGTGGGGTGCTTTTTACTATTGACAACAGGCACCAAACGCTTTTTTTCAAATTTATTATGAATAAACACACATTATATTTAGAATTTTGTATGTCACTTATCGCGGTAAAAAGTGGTCTATGTTACTCGCTGGTGAAAAGATTTAAAAAATCGGTTTAGTGGTTTAGGCGTGAAAGCGTAATAAGCAAAAAACAAACTCACTTTCACATTTATAAAACAATGTGAGCTTAATCCAAATAACCCATTTTATTATGGAAGTGGGGGGGGGCTGGGGCAAACGAGCAGACGGGTGACCTGATGGAAAAGGACTACCGACGCCGGTGAACGCCTGCATCTTGCCTCGGTGGTGCAGTGGAAGCGTATGCGACTGGTGTCCAGAGATCTCGGGTTCTATACCCGGTTCGGACCAAATGTTAGTAGATCTGCAAATATTTGTCTCGGAGTTTGGGTGTTTTCTATATGTATTATACATATTACAAATAGACATAAAAATAAGGTATTTAAGTATTCAATCAGTGAATCTGGCTTTCATAGTATAAGCTCTGCTTTGTTTGAAACTAGATGGCGCTGTGTGTTCGATGTCCAAAATATTATATTAATGCCGCACATGTCATTACATTTTTCTATTAACACGGTTTCATTACCTTTCATTTCAGTTTACCTTATGATCATTCTTTTCTGAAACTATAATTTAATCATTTGCTTTGTTATTTTTTGTAATTAATATGGTTACAATACATTGATTCCAATAATAAAAGACAGCATGTACCATAGAATTTCGAATTGCCGGTAGTAGCACTATAAAAGCATAAAAGAAAACGTATGCTAATACACCTTTTCAGGATGACATATTCATAGAAGCAAGCTGCGCATTAATTCAGACGCATAGGGTTGTCAAAGATGTTTATTTTTTAAAGTTTTTTAAAATCAGTCAAAGTAAAAGAGAATCAAAGGGGGTATATGAATGCAGGCTACGTTTGTTTATTATTATGAAAAGTTTCTCAGGTTCAGTTGTATATAAGTAATGGGATAGGTTAAACCTAGACCAGAGTAATTGGACAAAATGAGAGATACATCGAAAAAGAAAAGAGCAGTGTATCCGAGGCAAAGTAATTTAAAAATTTCGGTTCATTACATGCCAACAACATGATCGTTCCCTGTAGTACAACTTACCTGCCAACCCTATCTCACGGAATGGCACTGAGCTAATGGCAGTCGTAGCGTACAGATTTACATCTGAATGCCAACGGATTCGATGGAATAAGGTTCCGTGTCTCTACAGAAATAGGGATATATGCATGAGAAACAGATGTAATATGTTGCTTTGAATGGTTGCGGAGTTTAAGTGGTTGGATCCTTGGAATTGAGTAATTTACTATGTAAGATGCAGCCTTATATTACACACACACACACACACACAGACACACACACACACATATATATATATATATATATATATATATATATATATATATATACACATATAAATATTATAAGGTCTTAAAAATATTCCCGTAAATACATTAATACACTCCAAACTCAATTTTGTATTCAAAATGAACCTGTCAGCACAACAAAAGGCTCAGATCTTTGACCACTTGCATACTACCAGTCCTTACATACGGCGCTGAGACTTGGTTACGACTAAATCCATTCTGTATAAACTACAAGTAGCTCAAAGAGCAATGGAAAGAAAAATGGTGGGTGTGAGATTGAGGGACAGAAAGACCAATACGTGGCTTCGTAAACAGAGCAAAGTATCAAACGTTGTAGAAAGGGTAGCAAAGTTGAAGTGGGAGTGGGCTGTTCATGTAGCAAGAAAGCAAAACTCTTGGTGTAAAAGAGTGTTAGAATAGAGACCATGGGACCAGAAAAGACCTCGAGGGCGACCACAGATGAGATGGAAGGATGACATCAAAAAAGTGGCGGGCAGCAACTGGACCCTAATTGCCCAAGACAGAGGCAAGTGGAGAGGGTTAAAGGAGGCCTACACCAAATATTTCGTCGATTAAGGCTAAAGAAGAAGAAGAAGACATTAGTCATCAGTTACTGAAACACGTGTGTGTGCGTCTGACAGTATGTGTCAGAGTGTAAATGTTGCTACATCTGCGTGCTTGTTAGCCAAACGCAAAATAATTGCTAAATACACACACATTGAAAACTACTGCTCATTGTGATAAATTTAACCCAACTTAATTGCGAACATTAGGTATTATTTACTAAAAATTGTTTACATTATAATGACTGAGATAATAAACCAACGTCTCATACTCGATCAGAGTTACTGAAAATAAAAAAAACAAGCATCACATCGCCGCTATCCATATTTATAATGTGGAATAGAAAAGCCGCTTAAAACCCTTAACCACGAGTGCGGCCTACTGCTTGAAGGTGCGAATATATTCGTAGGATTAACTATTATAAACAAAGTATTATAAACACAAACAAAGATACCTCTACAATAACATGATACAATGGCTTGTTTGTGTGTAAACAAACTTCGGCACACGTCTACACACTGAGGCACTCAAGACTTTTCCGACCAGTAAATAAAAACCAGCTTGTGCTATGTTTTAATCAATAAATTTGTTTTTTTTTTTCATTTGTTAAATAAAAGGTAATCATCGTCATAATCATCAACAGCCTTCAATAGTCCACTGCTGGACATAAGCATCTCCTTAGAAAGGTGGTTTTAGTCTACTATACCACGCTTGCCAGATGTGGTGGTATAAGGTTTTTTTCAAGTTATCCTTCTCTTTGCAGTGTTGTTGTCCTGCTTAGTTTGGTCCCTTAGTAGAATCCTACGACACTAACGGGATGAACTGGGGTGGTGACAATCCGTATTCTTAAGTAAATAAAAGATATCCCATGAACTAATCTGTACAACTGATTGCCATAACACTGGCCCGCGGTTTCACGTATTTTTTTTTTTTAAAAAGACAACTCCCGCACTAGGAATAAATCCTGTGTCGCGGGAGACTTTACAAACATACATGAAACGGACACAAAATACACCCAGACTCAGAACAACAATTTGTGGATCACACAAAGTAAAGTAATAGGAAATAGTAATAGTAATAGGAAGCGGCGTGGCGACCGCTTAAACCACTACGCCATCCGTGCAGTCGAAAATTATGTATTTTTATGTATAAAATAATGTATTGTTATGTATTAATCATTCTATCAGTTAATTCAGGTACTCTATGTATTTATCTGTACAGCTTACATAATGTATGCAACACTTCATGAGTTAACAGTGGCAAACAACTTTAATTCGCATTAAAAATATTATCAAGGACAACGTACACGTACATGGGTCCATTTTTTTTTTTGCATATTTTCGTTAAGGCCAAGGAATTTTCTTATGTAGAGAAAAAACTAATCGATCTGAAATATGTTTTAATTATTTATTTTTTCTATTGGACTACAAGCCAATAACTTTTGGACAGAATGAAGTCAGTTCACTGAATGAAATGTAGTTAACTAGTTTTTGAGCCTTCAATTTCTATCATGTATAAGATCTAATAGTAAACTTCGCTGTACTTCTAATTATATTTTAAGGCTCTAATAATATATTTTTTACGCTGTTGTAACCAACGACAATTGCAACCAAAACAAAGTAATACAGCTGCTAACTAAAACGTCCTTCTCTTGCACTTACTACTTACGATAAAAGCGCATAAATCAAAACAATTTTGTGAAACAATCAAAGATTTTGTCAATTGATATAGCGAGTACAAGACAAGGGGGAAACTGTCCCTTTAAACAGAAAAGGGTAAATTGAATTTGAATATATTCCAACAAGGCCTAAGCAAAGAGTCCGACTCAGAAACAAAGAGCATCGGCAAACATTGGCCCCATATATCTTTTCAAACATAAAGAACAAACCTACGATTTCTGAATCAGTTTCTATCGTGCCCTACAAAATTGTTTATATAAGAGGCAAAATATACAAATTGTTCTCTGATGACACAAATAAGATTTAAGTGTTATTGTCATTATAATATTTGAGTTTGCTTCTTTGAAGTCTCTGGGTTCTCGTTTCTATTTATTTGAACTGAGTGATTGGAACTTAGCATAGTTTGAAAGAAATGGCATTTGGCAATTAAATACCGTTATTTGTGTATTGTGTTCTTAAAGTATCACAGAAACTAAAGTCGAAGCGTCGGTAATTTGGCTATTTAGGCTTTACAACATTAAGGGTCTCATGTATTGCAGAGGCTATAATTTTAAAACCGTCTTCAATGCATACAGTATGTAATTACTTTAAAAATCAAAGCTTTAATAAACCTTTTAGGTATAAGAGGACTCTTCGGTTTAATTAGAAAATTAAATGATATTGGACTAACCGGATTTGAATCGTGTACGGTCCAGTACACTAATTCATTTTACACGATAAGGAAGGGGTTTTAATTTATTTTAAACACTGAACTGGTGAATACTTTCAATCATGTTAAAAGCTCAGAGAACTTGAAAGAATAGCTCGCGGAACACATTGAGATATATACGGTGGATATAAGATTCAGGGAGGAAGCGGCTTGCAAACGCGCACAGACAAAGCCATGACTGCTGGCAAAGAAACGAACCTACGTATCACGAGAAAGTTTTGTGCTCTATGAAATTTCTTTATCAATAACTATTTATCGTTGGCGTATTAAGTGACTATTTTAACGGATTTATTTAATATTTTTATTATGAAATGGGGTGGAAATTGGAAGGTCATGGAATCACTCCGATCGAGCCGGTCCATATGTGACGAAGGATGGCTCTCCCACGATTAAATTTAATATTCTAATTAGTTAGGGAAATAGGAAATTGAACATCCATTATGACTATTTTGACGAAAATTGGATATTTTATCTAAGTAAATCATAAGTTAAGACCTTTTATAGTACTCGAACTTTTTTATATCTCTCACCAGTTCAAAATTAATCCAATCCATCAATATGTTGCCTGGACGAAATTGCTCATGAATTGTATTGAATTGAATTGCGAATTGTTTTATACATTAAATTAGTTGTACGTTTAATTACTTTATAATATCAGTAAAACGCTGGTGTACAAACAAAGTATTATTTATCTATTTAAGTGTAGCGAATTCAGTAGATTCACAAATTTAATGGTTTTAGAAACTTAAAAGATTCTATCTTTCTCGCCTTCATTTTAACAACATTAAAGTAACATTAGTTGGTGAAGATTAAGTGAAACATAGAATAACAACCATTATAGTATCAATAAAATATTATAATAATAATATTTCGGACATCTTACACACCACGCCATCAAGTTTCAAACTAAGCAGAGCTTGTACTATGAAAGCTAAATTGACTGAAAGAATACTTATCTACTTTTTTTTGTTAATACATACATATTATACACAGAAAACACCCAAACTCTGAAACAAATATTTGCAGGTCATACAAACATTAGTTCCGACCCGGGAATCGAACCCGAGACCTCAGAACAGCAGTCGCATATGCTACCACTACACCACTGAGGCAGATAATATTATGTTATAATCAAATTTCCAAATGACAAGATTCCTCTATGCAATATTGAACTTTATCATACGTAAGAGAAATAGATTAAAGAAGTAATAAAAAAGTGTAATACGAGCACATGCTATTGAATCAATCACAGCAAAATAAGAAACCGGTAACTTACAACAAATATAGATGTTTCATCGATAACCGATGGCTTCCACTCGGAATCGATTCTTGATGAATCGAGTCACGACTCGTGATTGTGCCAATACCGTGCCGTACCAATGCCACTTGACTTATGGTGCGCCTTAAGGCAGTTTATAGAGGCGCGAGTTTTTCACTTTTCGCCTTGTACGATGTAAGATAGCCCACTAAGATTGATTCAAATTCTTATTTGACAAACACATTTTGTCTAATTGTTTTATGTTATTGCTACTTTACTGCGAAAGATTTAGTGTGAATTCCTTCCATTTTTTGTCAGTTTTAGAGGAAACCAAAAACTTTGATAAAAATAATAATCGGTGTCAAGTTAAATCGTCTTTAAAAATGAAAAGTTAATTTACTGAACACGTTTTATAAATTATTTTACTAACTTTTTATTTTTTATATTTATGAATTGATTGATTAATGACGTAAGTGATTCATGGAAATAAATATAAAAGCTTTTTATAATGATTTTAAAATATGCAATAACTATTTATAGGCAGTAGTAACATTTGCTCTCATCGCAAGGTACAAAAAACATAATTATATTTTTTATTGCGTAAAACATTTATTTTTTTCTTTAATACATTTAACAGGGTTTACGAAGGGTTTGCGAAGACTATTGAGTAGCATTATTTAATTAAACAACACACCCCGTGATATGAAGTTTAATTTTGTGTTTATCTCTGGTAGACACAAGTTCTCAAGTTAACTCACTTCGCTGATTACTAAAAACTCCAATAAGTACACCATTATCGGCCAAAGCGTATACTTCTTAATTTCTATCTTCTTATAATTCCTAGGGGCCTTCAATAAATCGGTATAAACGTCTATTTGCCACATCCTTTTATCAACTTCCTAACTTCTGCACAGATCCATCTTTTTTATTCTCATTAGGAATATATCATCCTGTGTCGCGGGGGACTTTACGAACTTACATGAAACGGACACAAAGAACACCCAGACTAAACCACTACGTCATCCGTGTAGTCACACACACACAGGTATATAGCTCTTCTCACAATTAATCAAACAGTTTTATTAATAAATAAAGGTAGCAGCTATTATTAGCTTGATTAGATGCCGAAATACACAAAAGAATACTTAGAAATATTCAAAATTTGAACGTTTTTTTTTCTAGACTATGCATAAAAGCTAAACAAGCTTTTATGCATAGTCTAGAAAACATTTCGATAATGAATCCATTCCACTACCTACGGGTTAATTTGAAAAATAATAATGATTATTTTATTGTTTTTATTAAGAAACACTTTATAAATATAGTCATTTTGTGATCTTTTCACATCAATACCTCAATTACGACCAGTTTGTGGAAATGAATTATTTTTTGACTTCCCTTTTCTCTACATTTCAGTACGATTGTTTCAGATGTTTAAAAATTACACTGACAGTAGTACATACAAGAATTACTTCCACACATAGAACATTAATAGGCCATAACCAAAATACATTTTCAACTCTATAAACGAACACTATTATTCATATCTTTAGCTACCCTTCGTCCGATCACGTTTAAAACGCTTCAAGATGACATAATTCAATATAATCTTTGATGTTATCGACAGGTGAAAGGACCGACAAAATTATTAACGTTCAATTGAATTTAAGCCAGCGAATTTACAATGTTAGTGCTCGAGACTTAAAGTAGCTTTTAGTACGGAAACAACAATTGTACATAAACATTTACGATTTCAATATTAAAAATATTCGAGTAACAGGTGTGTGACCCTGGTATGCTTAAGCTACTCTTAAATTTATTCGTATAAGCGACAGCCCTTTATCCCTTAACTTTCTTTTTCTTTCGATGTACTTGATTCATTGGGCTTGTCCCCTGTTACGTAAATTTAAATTATACCCGGCAAAATGTGGGTGTTTAATAGTATGTAATTTTTATAAAAAAATATTACACTGAGAACAATATATCCTTTAATAACTAAACTATGAACACTAACGAAATATACGTTTGGAGTAGTCACTAACGAAATGCACGGAGACTAAACAATTGAGAAAAGAACGTACTCAAACTCTAAGCGCGGCAACCAGTGGCAGATTTCCCCTAAGGCCGAGTAGGCCCGGGCGTAAGGCGGCCTGATTTTAGAGGCGGCTAATCGTGACCAAAAAATCACTGATGATAACAAGAAAGAGTACTAAAATATTATAAAACGGATGATCGATAGAGCCAATAGATTCTGGACTAGAGACAACGAATCGTAAAATGGAGTGAAAGACCGCCAACAAGGTGCACACATGGCATTATGAAGATAGCAGATCCCGTAGTCGGACCTTTTTTAAGGTTATGTGTCCTAGGAGTTCAGCAAGCCGCTACCAACTAGTTTTCTTGAAAGACATTGATGGATGTCTATTAAGTCTTGTGCCCTATGTCAATCAATGTCCTATGACTCAAACGATGACCCAACTGCATGAAACAACATACTTAAATTAAAATCCAGCGATTTCTAGTTTTATAATTTTCATATACTGTTTTTATGAAAATTAAATGAATACATTAAGTGTTCCATAAAACTATTTATTAACTCCCTTTAACTCCGCTTGCTCAAAAGTAAACACAGGAAATGAGGTCCGATCCCTTAATCCTGGCAGCTTTATTTCGCCCCGACAAATACATCTGTCTACATTCTAATGACTTACTTAGCACACTATTCGTCCAGTCTGCCCGGAGCCTTAATGACGTCACTTATCGACGTATTTTACGCACATTAGTACTCATTTGTTTTACGGGTCTAGCTTGGAGTGGGAATTTAGCGGTAATGATGGCCCTTTTTCATTAATTCCTAAATAGGTCGGGATATACCCATAAACTATATTTCATGTATCCAGTTAGGTTGTCTAATTAGAGGATGGTAATCCTAGTCGTTATTCTTTAAGGGTTTCAAAAGGATCGACAAATCGTATGCAAGTCCGGCCTATATGTTTCGGTGGGAAAAAATATTACACAAAAAACTAATTTGCGGTAAATTGCGAAAAATTCATATTTGTATGCATGACTCTTTATTAGATATTATGCGTATCTCTGCGGACAACATGTTTGTGTAACACATTATCTACATAGCGATAATACCTGTTTCCGAATCTTTCTTATTTTAAGCGCAGTACGACTGATTTTAGTAGTTCGATTCCGACACACTGCCCTATCAAAACCCCGGTGGAGTCAGAGCCCGAGGGTGTTTTCACGCGCACAACAAATTGTCTAGATCGTGTTATGTGGATAATATTATTAACCTTTTGGCGAGTTAGATAATCAGAGCTAATGGGACAGGTTTCACAGTACAGATAATCACTTTAGGAGTGTTTTTATCTATGTAATATATACTTTCATACATACATTATAATATTTTATGTATAAACTATGTGTATACTCGTATATACCTAACATATATAATATTATGATTTTTGTAACACACGAGAATTTAGTCTTATATCTGACTAGTTTTGAAATACATACCTGCCACACACAGCTCTAGAACCAAACGTATGACTGTAAGGTTCCTTTGGTTTTAATTCCGCCTTATCAATATAATTGCAAGTAGTTTAAATAAAATAATCATCACGTCATAAGCAACAATAAACGTTAACTGTCGTTTACCCTATGTTTGTTTTGTAACTTAGTTTTAGAAACTATAGAAATATTCAGGCGCAAGAATGTGTAACAAGTATGAAGGGTACAAGAGAAGAAGGCCAAAGAAAATCTGAATAAACTGTGTGAGTGAGGATATAGCTAGGAACAGTAAACAGTGAGATTATAGAGTAGAATGGAAATATCATGGTTACTGCGCCGACCCCAAAAAAATGCGATAAGGCAGATGATGAGAAATATTCAGGTAAACAAAGGTCTTCTTCCTGTATAAACACTTGCCAGACTTAAACAGAAGGTACAATAGCAAATTCATTAGTAAACGGAATGTCAACTGTCCTAAATTCATCTCAATCATGTGCCCCAGCATCTGATAAGTAAGTTTTTTGAAATGTCTAACCGTAGGGTTCTGATCTATCGAAGTGTTATTGAATATTTTAGAAGAATAAACAACAAAATTTTACAATTAAGTGAATTGATTACTGATTAGTGGTAATTATCCCTAAACTTTATAACCATATAGGTAGGTAAACATAATAGGAACTTGAATGTCACAAAAATACAAGGACTGTTCCTTTTTAACATTGTTCACGATCCAAAAAAAGGTATTTACACATTTAGTTTATTAGTAACTTAAGTTGAGATTTGGGCTATCAACATTTTGTATTAAGTAAAGGTAAAATAACGGTAAAAGGTTTATATTATAAACCTTTTACCGTTATTTTACCTTTAATAATAATATTATTAATGTAATTTTATGTAATTATTTAATGTAATTTAAAAAAAATATATATTAATGATTAAAATTTTATTCCATTAACCACCCATCATGGTCGTCATTCATGTCGATTAGTCAGGAGTCCAAAATAATAATAAAACTTATTAAATGTACGTAAGAAACAAAATGAGAAATCAGGGGCTAAATGCTATCGACCATTTAAAACTTATGTTGACCGTATTTTTAATAATATCACGTATCTCTGTATAGTAAGAGTATACGAAACTATACAAAACTTTAATCTTATTTGTTGTTAAGTTGATTGCTCTAAAACTTTTCTCGTAACACAGGAAAAACAATTAATCTGTCTATAAACTAAATCCAATTGCTTTTGGTACCTTATATACACACACTAACAGTTCAGGACAATTCGTTCATTAGCTTCACCCACATATTGCACGAATGAGTTCGGTTTTAGCCCGTTGCCAATTTACAATTCACCATGCGGATGATTCACAATAAAAAAGTTTCTTCGTATTCAGATCCCGAATATATAATCCGTGTTCGAGCACCCACACATGCCCGATAAGTCTTCGTGATATTCGAAATTTTCCGAACTGAAGAGCCCTTAATTCGTACGTTCAAAGAAAATAATATTAAGACGTATTCGGATTTTCAAATATCCAAGCGACCTAAGTATGTCCTGCAAAGCGTGAAAGAGTATTACCTACATCTCCAATGTGACACGCTGTCACGTAACCTTCCAATTTGGCACGGCAATGCCTTGACTCGACCTTGTCAAACAGCCGGACTCTGATTTATAGCTACAGTATGAGTGTTTTTATACTAATGTTATGTTTTTTTTTGTTCATTTATGAGTAGTGGTAAAATTCTGAAGTGGCCCTTTCCTGAACGAGTCACGTATTGTAAGACAAAACGTAACAAGTTTTACAGATGCTAACTTCTTTACTATATTGCTTTTATAACAATACCAAAAGATGACAGGGCCATATAGCTAATGAAAATACAAAGCTGATATTTATCAGAACAAAAGAGACAATACACCATAAAAAAAGACATATCTACAGAAGATAATTTTCATTTTTAAATAGCAAGAGACCAGGGCCTCAATTCTGCTATTTTATGTTCACGCCAAGCCAATGTCATACTACTGATACGCTATTGAGATGCCATCGAGTGGCCATCGGCATCGGTATAAATATCGGTAGTCTACACTAACTCAGTGTCTTTACAGTGGCGATGGAATGGCAGTGGCTCATCAGTGGTGATATCAAAAAGATTGCCATATTTGGAAAAATAAATAAATCATTTATTCAAAAAAACGTAATATATTTTCAAATTATAAGGAAATGATAAAATAGCAGAATTGAGGCCCAGTAACATAGAATAGAACACCAACTAAACAGTTGGTGTTCTATTCCAGAAGTGTCCCCAAGCACAGAACGGACATACGGGGGTACACGACCTCGACCTCTTCTACTGCAGTCTAATTCCCGTTGCCCTGTATCCCTTATTCTAGTTCCGTTACCCTCCACTTGCCCCAATTTATCGTCTTCCATTGTCTGTTCCAAAAACGATTACGATTCTCGGGAAAGAAGAAGATTATGATGACATTTGGTACTAACTTTCTGTACACATACATACTTTGTGCATATTTCTATAATAATTTATAAATCCTTTAAAAAAAAAGTTGAACCGACTTCAAAGAATACTAACAAAGAGCACTAAACATTAAATAATATTAGTACAGATGGGCCAACTAAACTCACTGCTCCAATGAGACAGCGAGTTTTCGTAGTAAACAAAAATATCATAGATGTATGCAATTTCAAAAACAGCTCTACCGACTTCAGTAAAATTAAAATGGGACCACCGGGGAAGAATACCGTTTAAAAGAAAAAGAAACCTTTCCAAAACGGTTCGGGCGTCTTCGAGTAATCGGTGAACATACATAAAAAATAGATTCCGACGAATTGAGAACCTCCTCCTTTTTTTGAAGTCGGTTAAAAATACAATACGATCCAAATCATTATTCCCAATAAAAGGGACATTGTCTATTTACATCTACGGAATACTTCTGCCATGATCGAAAATATTTTAGTCGGTAATAGTATAGGGTAAAAGGGTTTTGATGATTGCGTTGATTTATTTTTGTTGGATCCCCGTTTTAGATCCCATTTTGGAGGTGTTAACGATGGGTCCCATTTGCTGTTTCCATTGAATTCCATGTTGTAAAAACATGTGTACTATTCCGAAGAAAAGTGACTTACCTTTATCAAACATAAAAAAGTACAAACCTGAAGTATCTGTATTCATTTGAATTTTTCTTTACGGTGGTTAATGCATCTCGATGTAGAAATCCCATTTTAATGATATCTATCTTGTTTGTTTGTTTATTGATAAGCATTATATAAAAGAACCGTACAACCTTTTTTGTCTCTAAAATTCAAATCCAAAAGAAGAAAAATTAAAAGATATTAATAATAAACAATAGCGTTGTTAATTAATATTATTTAACGGGAATTAACGCGATCTCTTATTTAGGGTATTACATACCTCTGGTTTGCCTGACGTCAGCCTGTGACCACGGCCGGTGCAACCTGGTCGAAACGTCATACCCTAAATAAGAGATCGCGTTAATTCCCGTTAAATAATATTAATTATCATGGAACGCGAAAGTTTAAAAGTTAGAATAGCGTTGTTCTCTTGACTTTTGACACAACAATCTGCTGTAGATTGTTGTGTAACATGTGCAACTATAAAAACTCCTACAGGTTTTTAATTAGTACTAACTTCTAGTGTAACGGAGTCCCTAAGCCAATCTCATACACAAACACTCGTTTCCACTTAATCGCACTCACAGCTGACTCGTCGAAAGATCGTAATGGAAAAACCATGTATGTGTAGTCAATGGTTTGTCGGGCGTTCAGACCAATGGATAAACACAGCGATTTAGTCGTCTAAAAAGGGTGAGTGTTACGCTCTCCTTACTTTTATGTCACTTTTTGTTTATTTAATTTAATTTTTTTTGAGTGGAGACCGCGTCTCGGCAAACGTAGTGTAGGACGCCCACAGGCCAGGTGGAGTGACGATTTGAGCAAGATGGCTGGCAGGAGCTGGATGCGAGAAGCCCAAAATCGATCTAAGTGGCGTGCAATGGGAGAGGCTTATGTCCAGCAGTGGACTGCGATAGGCTGATGATGATGAATTTACGAAGTGATAAGTTTATTTATTTACATAACTTTATGCACTTTAGTACATCGGTGGACTTAATGCCCGGGACATTTTCTTCCAGTCAACCTTTAGGTGGTGTTGAAATCGTGAATGGTAAGCCAGATAGGTTGCATTACTAATCAACTAACACATACACCACACAACACTTCATGCATAGGTAAATTTATATACAAATATATACACGCTCTATATAAATATACACATACATATTTCCATTATACTCGTTCACTAAGAATATAAGAAATTAGATTGCTGCGCTATCGATTAGGTGATTCTGCCATCTCATTAGAATTAAGTCTTGTATCTTCTTTTTAAATACGGAATGGTTTGTGAACATTCTAACTTCAAGGGGGAGCGCATTCCAGAATAGAACTGCTTGAACGAAGAAAGAAGAGTTCACGAAGTCGGAATTGTGAGAGGGACATAAAAGAAGCAATTTATTTACAGAGCTAAGATTTTTGTCGTGATTAGACGACAAGAAATCAAAGTCTATTGAAAAAAAACACCAATCACATAAGACATAATAAATAATAGATAATCTCCAAAGAAAATAGAAAGATATTCACACATAATAATTAGTAACATCTCGGAAACTAATAAATTTTGTTGTTTAGGTAAAATCTTAAAAGCTAAATTTAAACCACTTGCCCTGATCCAAAGGATTGATTAAATTCAAAGCTTATTTTTTTATTGGGGCATTTAAATAAAATGCATTTTTAAACCCTTTAAATTAATGTATTAAATAAGTAATTAATTCACATTAATCAAAAAATTTACTCAAAATCCCTACAATAGAACTATTAAAATAATGTAATCGCATCCCTCTAATTTCGCAGCCCCAAAACTTTTACTAGTGTTCGGTATCCGTGCTTACCGCATAGTCGGTCAGCTCGGCTCGACCCACCGGTCAACATTCCAAGTATTTAGAAGTTAGGGTACCCGGATCATGTTAATTAGGTTGAGTCCTTAAAAGGATTAAATAATTTTCTTTTTTATCTTACTCTGTACAAATAAATAGTGACTGTTTGTTATGTCAAAATAAAAGGTTTTCTTCATGCTTACACGGTTAAGTGCACGATGCCTATGCCTAAAACCCAGTTTTAAAATTATAATTTTCGTCTGTTGATTTGTTCCGGGTAATCTCTAAAACGGCTGTACCGATTTTAATAATATTTTACTACCAGGTAGCTGTCGATATAAGGAGTAATGGAGGCTACTTTTCATCTCAGAAAAATACTATACAATTTTGCCCGGTCCGGGTATCAAATCCCCTTTCCCGCGAAAGGCAGCGCTTTTCAAATTCCACGCTAACGAAGTCATGGGTACCAGTTACTATAAATTATACTTTTAATATAAAGATGTAAAGTAGGGTTTTTTTATACAAATATGCATACATAACATTTGTATGTGTGTCTGTTGACCTAGTCAGAGGTCCATCCCCTGTCATCAGGCTTCAGTTCCCACCCAGGACAAATAATTGTGTGATAAGCACATGAGTCTCTATATCTATTTAATACCTATATTTGTATTTAGAAATATACTAGGTGACCCGGCAAACGTTGTTTTGCCAAAAAAAAATTTAGGGATGGGTCACCCTTACCATTTAGGGGTATGAAAATAGATGTTGGCCGATTCTCAGACCTACCCGATGTGCACACAAAATTTCATGAGAATCGGTCAAGCTGTTTCGGAGGAGTACGGGAACGAACATTGTGACACGAGAATATTATATATAAAAAGAAGTATGTTCACAATGCGAAATAATGGAAAGTAAATAGGCAGTACTATTAAATCTATTAGCTATTAATGATGATGTCGAAATTTATGACTCTGTCATGCCGCACTACATGAGTTATAACTGAACAAATATCAATCCATCTAAATGATAAAGTGAATAGCGAATTCAGACGTTGATTAACGATGTGAATTTTAGGCGGTAACTTAGCCTTCGTGGTGATACATTTTATTTACTTAATTATATTTTATTTTGGTTTAATTCTTTAATGAGAAATGTACAATGGCGGACTCACTGCCACAGGCACTTCCTCACAGTCTCCTTTCGGGTGGTGCGGAAATATGTGACTTGGTGTATTAGATATTAATGTTTTAATAGAAAGAGAAAACAATTGGGAAGTTGGATAGTACGTACTGAATACACACATATACATATATGATTACATACTGATCTTGCATAAATAATATATAAAACTTTAAGGTTGTGATGAATCTGCGAGAGTGTAAAATCTGCTAGATTAGCAGATGGCCCGGCAGAGTTTAATTTTCCCGAGATTTAAGAGATTGCTTTAGCAAAAACTTTGCATGGGCAGTATTAGTTTATATATAGTGTGAAATTAGTATTTTATATTAAAGTGGTCTGATGATCGAATTTCGAACAAAATTTATTAGTATATTCGGTTTTGATTTTTTATTGCACTGTCCAGAATAAATTAAAGTACATATTTCGAGATTAATGTTGCCTCTTTGGCAAAACATACTTAAAAGTTAGTACAAAGAATTCTCCTCACGAATAAAGGTAAAAATTTGTCCTAATACATTAAAAAAATGTAACAAAATACCGACAAAATCTAATAAACAATCAAGAAATTAGAAGTCGATGAAAACACAATATTAAAAGATATTTGCAGTGTCTTTTCCCAAAGCTATGATAATTAGGGTCAATTAAAATGTTTTCAAATCATTGTGGTATGTAACATAAGTTCGTAACAGGCCGTCATTCCAGAATGTTGACAATAAGCGGTATTTGGAAGAACAGCAATTCGTGGATTGTCCGAGCTTTGTTGGATAATGACTTTCGAGCTGCAATCCCGCATACCAAGCGAGGGGGCGGCCGACAACAGTAGTGGTGTGATATCGATGAATAGTCGATTATAATATGTTTTTTTAAATGAATTATTTGGATAATTGTAATAATATTAAGACAAATATTGTTTTTGTTTTCCAATTTAATCTAGTAGTTAGTTAGGTATTCTTAATGTATAGAACAGCCATAGATTCGAATTATAGGAAAAATGATTGCGTGACTAGCATAATAATTTTTTATACTTAAGATGTAATTTAGTTATAATATGCAAAGGTGTAAATAAAAAAAATACAGAAATATACTCAGAAATAGACATAGGATTTTGGACCTACTTTAATCCCTAGTTTCTTTTTCTCTGTCTATTACGCTTTCACGGCTTAACCGCTGAACCGGTTTTAATAAATTTGGCACGGTAATACTTTGAGTCTTGAGGAAGGATTCTTGAAGGAAATAGGTTACTTTTATAGTTATACTCGTAATCGGTTTAAACGCGGGCGAAACCGCGGGCAAAACCTGGTACAATAAGAAATGTGTAATCTACTCGCTCAAAGAGATCTACATAAGACACTTTCCTTTCAAATCCTTAACTAAATACTTTGCAAATACGTGTGTATGTTTAAGTTGAAGAACGTGTCATAAAATTGGTTTAAAAACATGCAAAACACTACTACATTCATACTTCCATACTTATACTACAAAAGCGAAAGTAAGTTTGTTTGTTTGTTACGCTTTCACGCCTAAACCACTAAAACGATTTAAAAAAATATTTTAAAAACCGAAAGCTACATTATCAGCGAGCCCAAATCACTCGCGAGTCCTTTCCGCTGACTCGAGCGGGAGGGACTCCAAAGGCAGCAACGCACTTGTGACTTTTGAGTGACCTGTCTGCTCGTTTTTCTCCTTACACCATAAAAAAACAGCGAGTAATATTGGCTACTTTTTACCGTGATAACTGAACATACGCGGGCACAAGCTAGTCAATGATAAAACTTACAAACAAATTATTGACGTATTAAATTGAATGTGCGAGTGTCCCTTGCATAGTAACTAATTGCGTTTTCAATCTATCAAGTGCAGATACATAGGCAATATATGCGGCACGTGTGTGCCACTGTCGTTATTGTAATTAAGTTCTGTGTGCATTATTCTACCATGAATATGTTGCGGTAGGTATAATCTGTCTGAGTGGAGTAGTAATTATAAATAATACCTGATATTGCCTGCAATCCTGTCCTGTCTCTCTGTCGGTTTGTCTGCTTGTTCCGGGTACTGTTCAAGACGGCTTGACCGATTTTGATAATATTTCACTACCCGGTAGCTGTCTATATCAGAAGTAACTAAGGCTATTTTTCTCTCAGAAAAACTCTATAAAATTTTGCCCGGTCTACGAATCGAACCCGAGGCCTTATGGCATGGCATTATACACCACTAAGGCAGCACTTTTCAAATTCCACACGAACGAAGTCTGGTACTAAGCAACCCTTTCCTTACTTTTTACTGAGCAGGTAAGATTATAAGTGCCTTAACCTCCTCTACCCCTGATTCTGGAGGCGGGGATTTGAAAGGAGGCCACGCACTTGTGACTCCTTAATTGCAGGCATCCAGGAGCGGCAGTAGTCAATTATCATAAGGTGACTCATGTGTTCCCTTCTATGATATAAAAACATCTACACACATTCAAATGTAATATACTCGTAATTCAGTACGCCATGTTTTCGAAATCATTCTTTAACAATAATATATATATTTTGCGCAACCTAACGTGTACCAACCAACCTATGTACGGGCAAAACAGATTACTTAGCTTTCATAATGGAAAATGAAAGTTATTGCTATTTTTTAAATGATAGAGGCTGTTATAACTTACGCTCTGGATTCCACAATAATCTATAACCTGATAGGATAATATAAAAAAAAGATATAAATCTGTAATTGTAAGTTAATGATCATTTTTACGTTAACTGTTTATCTAAGTCGATCCTTCTTCGTTTTTCGTGTACAAAAACGTTGCTGAATACGCCTAAATCTTAATCTTTTCGCCAATAGCAAGAAATAATCACATTTAGATGTCTGGCTGGATCGACACCTCGGAGTTAATTCCAAGCAGTACACATGGTCACACAAATCAATTGATAAGAAATTTATTTCTTCGAGATGGATGGGTAGGAGGAAAATCTCAATAAAAAGAGTAAATCAGGATAATTTTCCGAAGAATAAGTGTAGTGGAAAATGGGGTAAGTGTGGGTACTATAATATAAGCAACTGAACGCCTCGTTTAACTGTCAAGCCACACTGCCAATTGTTTGGTAATTATCAGCCATTTTGAAACCATTTTATCTCTCTTAAAATAAAAACACAAACATTGTATGTAATTGTATGTATTTCAGCCTATTATGAACTGTATTTTATTTTTATGTGATTTGATTATGGGGTATAAATACTGAAGATTGCCACCAATCTTCTAACAATACGCAGTTGTAACATCCTATAGTTGTAAAATAAAATAAATTCTGAGAATAATTTAATATATAAAACGACCAATTTCACCTACAAGTAGTTCAGGGAATCTTAGGAAATCTTTTCAAAAATCAGGTATCAAAATTCAGGAACTATTAAATATACTATGATAATATTTTCTAATCTTTTAATGTCCCATTATTACTTAATATACTCGTATGTTAAGTATCAATAATGAAAACAAAAAATGAACCTACTTGTTCACCAATCAACAGACAGATGAAGAAATAATTTCGTTTACGAATCTCAAATTCGTAAACATATAAAACAACATTTGGAAAACTCAGAACCACTTAAATTCAACATAAATACCTTTTCAAATAAAGTAAATCCTGTTTTATCGATAAGTGCTCAACACTAGTGCTCAACATCAGAACAAATATACGAGGGTTGGGGAATGTACTCCAAAGTTTTCTGTTCTACAACGATTTCGGTCCGATCAGAAGTTTTGGCTCATTTTGTCCATTTTTCAGTTCGACGATCACTTGTAAAATTTTTTTTTTTTCAAAATACAGAGGAAAGCTTTATAAAGCCTCCTTGAATTTGTTTGACTTCATGCAATGCAATGCACATAAATAAACTTCGCAAGATGATAGATTCTGCACAATATCCCTTATTTACCTATACAGGTTCTTTGCCTGCAGAACCTTACTTAAGTAGGCGCTTTAGATATTTAACTAGGTTTAAAGTAGATAAACATATAGCTATTACTATAATATGTCGATTGACCTTATGTTAACAATGTGGTCTAAGCTTATCGGAGCCTAACTCGCTCACTGTAAGGATTACTGAATATAAATCACTCAGTCTAGTCCACTGTAACCATAACAATATATGCCACTAAAATCAGTTTCATGTAAAAAGATGCAAGGAAGTAGTTATCATATACTAATAGTTCTAAATTAGAAGCAACAGATAGAGACTTACACGTAATAGAACAGAGCTTCTATTGCGCTAATGTAGAAATGGTGTTGCTTGTAGCAACAAATAGTTGTTTCGTTACTATTTCGAATACAAACAAAAATTTAATAAGTAATTATATCATTTGAGTATAGTGTTGTTATTTAATTAAAATAAATTTACGTCAGAAACACCAGCATGTACTAATTGCTCGTAAAAAAATAACAAAATACCCGCCTTTAGCGCCTTTAAAATATTCTGATTGAATACAGAGGTAGCTTAATTAATATTTCCAAAATTTTTACAAAGTTTTGCCCGATATATTAAATTCCTTGTCACTGCTGTATTAAAAAAATAATAATGGGTATGTTCGGTGCTCGCTTCACAAACTATAGAAAATAAGAGGTTCATTGAAGGTCTCTGTCAAACAAAGTGAGTGCTCTCTGGCTTTTGTGTCAATCAATGTATCTATCATCAATCAGTCCTACTTTCATGAACCACTCACGTCACTTGAAGTTTGACTTCAACAATTTATGTCGAAGCAAAATGAACACTAACACAAGTTAACACGTATAGAATTCCGTTTTTGCATTTTGTGTATATTTTGTACAGCTATTGTTGTGGTTATAAGGCATTTCTGTTCTCAGAAATTTCATTTTACTCATAAAATCCTTTGGTGTTTTCTTGGATCAGAGCTGGCGAATTCTTCTTCCAATAATACTTTCGTCACATCTTAGGGCAAATTCACGCAGACCCTCTCTAAGCTATGATTTCATAAAAATGACTAGTAACAAAAATTAGGGGCAAAGAATGTAGGTATGTAGGCTTACTATTTTCTTTTTTCGAGATCCTAATAGCCTCAATTTGAAAATAAAAACAAAAACTAAACAGAAAATTAGCAGATACGTAAACTATGCTGTCAGGTCATTGATAAATGAAAATCTAGAAAAGCACTCCAAAAATGTTCTCCGCTTTCAGTTACGTTCTAACAATTTATGAAAAATGTATGTATCTCGAATAGAATGTCTACAGGTTGTATTATACGAGGACATCGGCGCGGCAGTGTCGTGCATTTCTTACACGTCATAAACTCGAATGAAATGTGAGCGCTATTTTCGTTTTTGTGGGTGGCGTTTTGAGGGTTGGTTTATAATCGTAGACTATTGTTGTGGTTATGAGCCCATTCGTACTACGGTCTCTGTTATGTCAATTGTGATTGCGGTAAAATCCCCTTTAGCTTTTAGTTGTTGGAAGTGAAATAATATTCATTTTGATAAATCTTTTTTACGAGTATTGAGAATGTTTAAGGCTTTAAGCTCCTTTTGTGAAGTAAGTAAGGATCTTTAATCGTTAATGTACTCTTGTATTGTAGTGTTATAGTATGGTAGTGTTCGGAAATACTTTAATTAAATTTATTGTGTGTGTAGGAAAATTTATATAAGTAATACAAGTAATTTTAAGAAACCAAAGTAAAAACTATAGTTTGTATCTAGATAACGCTGTGTAATACGTACCTATGGAGGAGCGGGTGTTATGTCCGTCTAACACAAAGGGCAGATCTTCTGACCAGGCGAGGTGATCATGCCTGGCGGGCCGGGGTACTAAGCTTGATGTTGGGAAGTTGTACATATATATGCTAATTCTCACCCCGTGAGAATTATTTATATTGCGATACAGGATTACTCCGGCAATAGTGTGTTTTTGTTTTTTTTTATTATAAAAAAATGGCATAGGTGTTGGTCTTCCAACTCACCTGATGGCAAGTGACGATGAAAATGAAGATGGTATACGCCTACCCGAGTAAAACTTAATCTGTAAAATCTTATATTTGTTTTGTATTTAAATCTAGTGATCTTAACTGAGATGTTATCAGACAATCATCCTTTTGGCACAACAAATAATTAACTTTTATAAAAGTATCCAGCAGTAGACTACTAAAAGCTGATGGTGATGATAATGATATTACTTACCCTTACGTTGGTACTTTACCTTCAAATTTGCATGGGACCAAAAGCAAAGGTAACTCTGTTAAGAATTTTGCAAAGTTGGTCAAAAATAGATATAAAATATAAGAAAGAAGAATTAATAACGTATAATAACTATAAAAAATACTAACTAAAAAGGATTCAATATCAGGATGGGTTAGACTGATATTGAATCTCAGAACATCAAAAAGATTATCCAGTCCATTCGCTAAAATCCTGTGGGATGTGACTGTATCAGCCGTCGCATGATTGTTACTATCCTGGATCTCGTTCTTCCAGCCATATCTCATATCATCAACTTTTCGCTCCATTACTGTGCACACTTTTTGCTCCGCACAACCAATCTGTGGAATGGGTTATCGTCTGCGGTATTTCCGGACCGATACGACCTTCAAACCTTCAAGAAAAGAGCGTACTCCTTCCTAAGAGGCCGGCAACGCATTTGTGACTCCTGAGTTGCAGACGTTCAGTGGCGGCGATGGTCACTTTCCATCAGGTGAACCGTCTGCTCGTCTGCCCCATTTAACATAAAAAAATGTATGTTTACTTAGGTATGTGTGTTTATATATTTTGTATATCTCTGAACTTCAATTATGTTAAATTTAATATTTTATTTTGCACCTGCCACGTCATATTGCTACATCACCTAAAGGTTGACTAGGAGAGAATGACTCATGGCATTAAGGCCGCCTTTGTACGACATGTGCATTAAGTTTTAAATAAATAAATAAAAACGTTGGGTCTGGGTATTGTAAAAAACAAAGAAAACTCGTTAGTCGTATGCTAAAACATCAACAGTGCGCTCCCTGTGTTTTATTAAATATACCTGTGATAAAAATAATTTATACAGTACTTTGACGTCACGAGAGTCTACTGCTCAAAATAGGTACCTCATTAAGGTCAGCTTGCTTCAACACTTGAATACTTTGCCATAAAAACATAAAAAGGACGTAATTTTCTTTTAATAATAACATTTACTTACCAGCGCTGTAGTCAGCTGTTTTACCTACGTTAAATTATCTCTGCCATTTCTTTTATGTTTCTTTTTAAAACGAGACAACTCCCGCAATTGGCAGTAATACTGTGTAACGGGGGACTTTACAAAACATACATGAAACGGACACAAAGAACATCCAGACTCAGAACAACAATTTGTGGATCACACAAAGTGACGTCCCCTGTGGGGATCGAACCGACAACATTCAGCGTAGTATAGTGTATATGTTTTATTTTGAGCTGATCTAACGGCCTTTTTTGTCTCATACAGCGGTGCTTTTCTCTGCTTATACATTATTACATTACGAGTATAACGTGCAAGACATATGTGAAAACATCATCTATGAGCACAAAAGAATATTTTTCTTTGACTTCTTTTTTGCTATTATTGACAGCAGCGTTATGGCGAATTACTATTGTTATTCCCAAACAAATAGTGTACCTTAAAGTTGAAATTTCTCTTAAATTTGACTTGTAAGTTTGAACTGTGTAGCTTTGAGATCAGAAAAATTTAGTTCCGATCTACTCTCGATCACACAAAAGTCATAAAAGGTATTCAACTTCAGCAGAATACCGTTTCAACTTTCGGTCACGAATTTTTGTTACGAGAATTGACCTTCTGGTTTCACTAGGTTCCACTACTTTTCATGATAGCCGAGTACAGCAGCGCATAAAATACGCACAAACAAACATTGATTTTGATGTTTTAATATGCGATTTTTAGATTTCAAAATAGAATAACTTATAGAGCTCCTTTAAAAACTTCAATAAATCTTATAATATAGTACGTAGCCGAGGAAAGGAATCGTAACGAACGGAAATCGTGACAATCGTGGTCCTCTGATCCTTTTAACCTTTACGATACGGAACCTATTATTAAAACTGGAATTAATAAATAATTGAGTCGTCTCTGAGCTATATTTTTAAACTGTAATTATGAACAAAAAGTAATAGAAATTAATTTAATTTATAATATCCAATTAGAGTAGCTGCTTGGTGCTCCAAATTAAAAGAGTGGCCTCGAGCACCTGCTTTTTAAAAACTCGTCTTATTATATCATCTGTATAAAACTTTATGAATATTTCACTAGATTATATTTTTCAAATCTAAGCGAATATTATAACCTAGTCTAAATTATCGAAGTTTGACTATGATGGAACTCTTGTGGAATATAGATTCTAATAGTTAATGTTTTATAGCATTTTCAAATATATTCCATTTGCCGGGATAGAAGGGTTGCCAGAGTTTAAAAAAAATCGTTTGGCAATGCATGATGAATGGTAATAAACTATATTTATCATTCCTTAATTTAGGGTAGTATTTCTTCTTCAAATTTGAAAACAACCAAACAGAAAAAAAAAATCCTCATCGGTTTATATATGGTACAGTTCTGATGTTACAAACAGAAAAAAATACAAACGAATTAAGAATCCCTTCGCTTTTTATTGAGGTCGGTTTAAAACAGCCCTAAACTTTACTTTTCAATCCATGCTCTATGGGGTACCAAAAAGACAAATTCACTAGATTCGCTAAAGCTCTGTGTGATTTTATGCATAATCGCCACTGTACATAAGCCAATTCCGTATTCACCTTTATCTGTGCCTAAGGGATCCTTTAACTTTATTATGGTTTTATGTTTATTCAAAGGTTGTTTAGTTAGTAGTTCATCATGTGCTTTTATAAGAGGTAATGTTATTTAGGTGAGAGGATAAAGAGACAGCGTTTGTCGTGAGTCGTAAATATCACAGAGGCTTGAATTATTGTTTTGAGATGAAGTATTTAGTAAAAAGTACACGCTGTTCAAGTTATACACTGACTTGTAATTCACTTTTGAAATCTATAATAGAATTGGCAGTTCCTATTTGATTTGAAATAATATCATAACCATGAAAACACCATCAAACCTTTTCAGGTTTTGATTTTTTGAGAAATTATTTTTTATTAGTTTTCACTAATAGAAATTAATTTGTTAAAAAATAACAAAGGTTTTTAAAAATAATATGCCGATTGGAACAAAAAAATCGTGAATAATATTCAATTTCATTAAAAAAAAATGCTATTTTCAATTATTTTTTCCGAAATACAAGTACTGTGTGTACTATCCCAGACTATAATCTATTATCGTGTATTGAAATACGTTCAACTGTTCTGGTGAGACTGAGTAACAAACATCCATCCATACTTTCGCGTTTATAATATTTATAAAATATAGGTTTATACATCACATCACATCATCATCACTATCATCATCATCATCATCATTATCACATTACTATTTATTTATTTATTACATTATATTAATTATCACGGCTTGTCCGTGTTAATTAATATAATCAATATAAAAATATTGATCAAAATGAAAAATTTGTGCCCTGATATTGCTTTTTAGTGATAAGATCTTTGGCTAGTACATAGTGTAAACAAAACCCTTTCATTAATGAAATATGTTATAGAAATAAACATTAAGGCAGTCTGAGCGATATGGCAGTGCCAGGTACACCGGCTGGAAATCCAGTAATTATTAACAATGGGCGAAGGCCAAAGAGGCAAGCCGCGTGAAATAATAATGTCCCCCTGCAGGGCCCTGACGTCGACTGTCATAGTTCGGAGATAGTTTCTGACATACTACCTACGTATTACATTGCATTTTCAATTTTGTCCATACCTGTTCTCAGAATATGTAATATTTAAAATACTGTGCAAATTAATGTGTGTTAGGGTTTAAGTAGGCCAAAACCTTCTTCGTAAGGAGATGCTATGTCCAGCAGTAGACTATTAAAGGCTAATGATGATGATGGGGGTTTAATTATGTTCATACACGGAAATCAAAAATCGATCTAAGGGGTGTGCAAAGGGAGAGGCCTATGTCCAGCAGAGGACTGCGATAGGCTGATGATGATGATGATGATGACGGAAATCAATGTCATCACGTAACAGGTACCTAGGGGTGCAAGAAAGGAGCCTCCCCGAGTGACGTATCCACTGATCTACTATACGTCCGGCGCACCCTGGGCAGTCAGCGAATCCCCACGCTGACTGGCTAATCCTTTCACCACGATGACAATTCCAAGTCCTCCAATTACACCGGCTTTGTGCGTAGTCTCGATTAACATCGAAGGGTTCTCTCAAGATAAATCGGAAATTCTTTCCAATTTATGCCGCAAAACTGGCTGCGACATTCTTTGCGTTCAAGAGACCCATCGAGATGAAACCCAAAGCCGGCCACACATCGATGGACTCACGCTTATCGCCGAGATCTGTCACCCAAAGCACGGTAACGCAGTGTTTGCTGCTCCAGGCGTAAGCATACTTTCCACCAAATGCTCAAACGAGAACGGCATAAAAATTATCACAGTGGATGTTGGTAATTGCTCCATCACTTCCATTTATAAACCACCCGGCACCACATTTAACTTCACTCCGCCAGAGAACTTTAGTAGCCAGCCAATTAAAGTTGTAATCGGTGACTTTAACAGCCGCAGCACCAACTGGGGTTACAACGACACGGATATGAGTGGAGATGCAGTCGAAGAATGGGCTGAGTCGAATGATTTGGCACTAATCCATGACGCCAAACAACCGGCCTCTTTTAACAGTGGCCGCTGGAAACGCGGGTACAATCCTGATCTAATCTTCGCTAGCTCTTCTATCAGCTCACAGTGCACTAAAAGAGTGTGTTCACCTATTCCTCGCACTCAACATGGACCAATTATGTGCTGCATCGAATCCGTGGTCGGACCTATAAATGTCCCCTTCAAGCGCCGATTCAACTATGCCAAGGCCGATTGGGGGTCGTTTACACAGTCGATCGATGACGCCCTGTTCAATGTCCCACCAACCCCGCAAAACTACGACCAGTTTGTCGAGATTGTGTCAACTTATTCCCGAAGACACATCCCAAGGGGCTGCAGGACTTCCCACATCCCGGGGCTGTCAACAGATTCCAGTGAATTACTGACGCGATACGAATCACTGTTCCGATCCGATCCTTTTTCTGAGGCAACCACACTTGCTGGAGAATTGTTGCTATCTAAACTAGGCGAAAACAGACGAGAGAGGTGGACGAATACTGTTACTAGCATCGAAATGACTCACAACAGTAAAAAGGCTTGGAGTACGATTCGAAAGCTGACTGAGTCCCCTCAACCCGCATTGCCAAGCCAAGTCACCGCAAACCAGATAGCACATCAACTACTTGTTAATGGCAGACCAACACGCCGTTCCAGTAGGATCCCAAAATCACAAAAAACTGATGGCGTTGGTGACGATATCAGTAAATCATTCAACGTTACTGATATCGTTACAGCGATAAGTTGCCTTAAGTCTGGTAAAGCCTCTGGAGTCGACGACATCTCAGTCGAGCAATTAAAACAGCTTGGCCCAGTTGCTGTGTCGTGGTTGCTGCAACTTTACAACAATTGCCTGAAATCAGCTTCAATACCCCGTCTCTGGAGAAAATCTAAGATCATTGCAATCCCTAAGCCAGGTCTCTATCTCACGCCCTATCTCTCTACTATGTCACACATATAAACTATTCGAGAGACTGCTGCTGAGCCGTCTTACGGGCGTCATTGATCCAAAACAGATTCCCGAGCAAGCTGGTTTCAGACCCGTGAAGTCTTGCAGTAACCAGACTCTTAAAGTGGTACAACACATTGAAGATGGCTTCGAGAGAGGAATGGTCACTGGTGCTGTATTCCTGGACCTATCAGCTGCCTACAATACAGTCAACCTCAAGAGGCTGTTGTGGAAGGAGGAAACCTTGGTCAACGATCAAAATTTCATCCGCATACTCCGAGAACTTCTCCACAACCGCCGATTTCAAGTCCACCTTCTCTCGGAAAAAAGTCGTTGGAGAGCACAGAAAAACGGCCTACCTCAAGGTAGTGTCTTGGCACCGCTTTTATTTAATATCTATACCAATGACCAACCATCCAGCCCGCATACCTCCCGCTTCCTCTATGCAGACGACCTTGCCCTTACCTCCCAAGCCACCACCTTTGAAGAGGTTGAGGTGTCTTTGTCAAACGCTCTTGGCGACTTAGCCACTTACTACCACGCTAACTCACTCAAGCCCAATCCGAGCAAAACGCAGTCGTGCATATTCCATCTTCGCAACAGAGAGGCGAGCCGCAAACTTAACATCGTTTGGGGTGGGGTATCCATAGAGCACAGCAACTTTCCAAAACATCTGGGTGTTACTCTGGACAGGTCTCTAACATTCGGCAAGAACTGCAATAACATTAAGCAGAAGGTACACTCTCGCAATAGTCTTTTGCGGCGACTAGTCTCTTCAAAGTGGGGTGCTTCGCCTGACGTCATGCGGACTACTGGGCTGGCGCTATCTTTCTCTGCGGGTGAATTCGCGTGCCCCGTGTGGGGTCGTTCAGCCCATGCAAAGTTAGTGGATACAGCACTGAATGAAACGTGCCGGATAATCACTGGCTGCCTCAAGCCGACCCCGGTACAGATGCTGTATCCACTGGCAGGCATAGCGCCACCAGTGGTTCGCAGTGCGGTGGCGAGCTCTAGTGAAAGAGCCAAAATGGTCTCCGACGCTAGACACCCTCTACACAATAACATCATAGTACCGCAAAGGCTGAAAAGCTGCAACAGCTTTTTAAAGTGTGTACCCCCGCTCACTGGTGAACGCTCTAAGGAAAGACTTAAGTTGTGGCAAGATAGCGTTTCCTTACCCAACCCATTTGTGCCACTTGCCGAAAATCTTCCACCTGGACACGAGTTGCCATGGCTGACCTGGAAGTCTCTAAACAGACTCCGGACACAGGTAGGCCGAAGCAAAGAAAACCTGTTCAGGTGGAGATTCATAGATGACTCTGCCCTGGAGTGTAAGTGTGGTCTTGCCCCACAAACTATGGGGCACTTGATATCGTGTCCAGCCTGTCCTGTTACTTGCACATCACAGGAACTGATGGAGGCTACTGAAAGTGCCGTACTCGTCGCCAAATTTTGGGCCGACTCAATTTGAATTGTCATCGACACGCTAAGGAGAAGAAGAAGACAGGTACCAATTAAATAGGTTACAGGTACCTATTAAATTTGCAGGAAATTGATCGAAAGGTTGACTGGTAGAGAATGCCTTAGCCATTATGTCCGCCGATGCACCAAAAGTGCATGATGTATAAATAAATAAATAATAGCAGCTTAGATCCCATATCAGTCTTTCATATTTGTAATAGTAGGTATATACCAAACAAACGTGACGTCACAGTTGCACTCAATCTCCCGTAACAATATCATTAGACTACAAAGTCATATAATTTTGTGATGCTAAAATAGCCGACTTCAAATCTGGAACACGACCATTCCACTAAACACTGTAAACATTCATTCACTGTAGCCCTTGAATTTAGAATATGTTTATTTTGACGAGCAACGTAGTAAGTAACAAACTAAAGGAAATGCTTCTTACTACGCAGACTGTTTGCGACATACAGTTACTATTAGTCACCGACATAATTTTGTTTGCTCAACTAGGTTAGATTGACATTGAGAGGGGAAGTGTTCTCCCCTGGATAGGGCCTGATTAGGCATGGTGTCAACTCGGGAAGGACCTGAAATAACATGGTCCGGGTCCTCACGGAGTAGGACATCTGAGGCCGGCCGTCGGGGTGGTTTTTAGTGGAATCACCACATACTCCTGAGTCCCCGAGGAGCAGGAGATCCGAAGGGATTTTCCACTCCGTCAACCAAAAAAAAAGGTTAGATTGACATTATCTACTATATTATCCCTTTATCAAAATTGCGAGTTGCTATAATTCTATTTTTATTCAATTCTTTTTTGCCACAAACACAAGATAAAACATTTCAAAATTATAGCCCAGACGGAAACAACATGACAAAATGTTTTTCTGGTACTTAAAATAACATTTTAGTAGCAATTATTATTTCTTATACGAAATTAGTGTAATTAATACACGAATCTATCGGCTATGACATTCGGTGTCGAGATATGGGCTTTATTAGTGACGCTAGTCCACACCGTTAACCGTGGGAGAGCCATGCTTCGCCACAAGCTGTAATGATTTATGGGTTAAGTCATCCAACAAAGTATTTTCTACAATATGCCAAATGAGAAAGCGACCTTACGTAGCAGTACCTTATGTATAAACACGCTACGTTTCCAAAACGCGGAGTATAACACTCTGTAGTATACAGAGCTTTACAGTGCGTCTGCCTGCTGTTGCATTCGCAACGTAACATGAAGACCTAAAATAATGAAATATGCTGTGTGATTTATAGCCGGGTCAAAAAACGGAGGTTTTATTCGTTTATTCGTTGTGTATTTGTTTCTATGTCCGCAGTTTCCTTTCCTTTTCACATTTTTTTAACACCTTTTGGTAATGTATGATCACGAAGAAATTCTTCAAATGTTTTATCAATAAGTTATATTTTTTTGTAAACGGGAGTCAAGGGTTTAAGCTGAAAACCAGCGCTTGGTAATCCATGTGAAGTCCAAGCATAAGCTGACGCTTAGACCTTTTGCTTTCGGTATTATAGTTTTTCTGTATATTTCTACAAAAGTCCTGTAATGTTGAAATCAATAAACTGGTGTTCTATTCTAGAGTAATAGATATATATGTAAATAAACTAAGCAGATTATTTTGTTACTTAGAGTTAATTACTTTACATAATCCATATTTAAATACTCATATTATAAATGTGCAAGAAAGTGAAAAATAAGGGAGGAAAATCTAGTATCTGGTACAAAAATGAAATTAAGAATAAAAATTCACTTAGAATATTACAACATTTACACTATTTACATATAAGCATCAAACAATTCCTCCGCATCATTGCTTACTTGTAGCGTTCCCAGAAGACTGGCAGCATTGCCACGTTGAATGGCAATGCTAATTCTCTGTAAGCAATAGATTACTTTGTATGGGTGTTTCCCTGAGGTATTCTACAATTTCGTTTAAAAGGTTTTAGTATTTATAACATTAGGTAATTACTATGCTTATTATTATGTACGCTAATGTGATTTATCAACTTATAGTTATTTCGAAGGTGTATTACGTATGTCGGCTATACTATTTAAAAAGGGGTAACAATAAATTGAGCAGATCTGAATCTGTTACTAGAACTGGCTTTTGTATGACAGTTTAAAACACTCCAACCAAAATTCAACATAAACAATAACATAACGAACAAATTTACAATCACCAATTTTATGCAGGAAATTGAGTTTGAGTTTAATACTCTAATTTTATGAGATCTAAACCAAGTAGCAGCAATTACATCATAAACAGGAAAATGCGATCTTTCATCTCTGTTTTTGACTCTACGTTAGATAAAGAAAGAAGACGGCGAACATTTGCCAATGAATGTTTACGAGTCGTTACAATTACGATGTAACTCGTAAATCTTTACGTTTTATGTCTTATCATTGTGTTTTAGTCATTGAATTAGAACATCTACATAACGTGGTATAACAGCCGGTCTAGTATTAACTGCATTGATGTAATGTTTTACTTATAACAGCAATTACTTTTGTAAGATCTTCTTTTTACTTTTTGAATAGTAAAGGAGGTGTGTATTATATAGTCCGTGTGGTGTCGGATTAAGAATACGGAGTGTCACCATCCCTATTCATCCCGTGGGTGTCGTTAGAGCCGACTAAGGGAGCAAACTCTGCAGTACAACAGCACTGCAAAGAGAAGGAAAACTTGAAACAAACCCTATACCAACCCGTCTGGCCAGCGTGGTATAGTAGGCCAAAACCTCCTTTCTAAGGAGAGGCCTATTTCCAGCAGTGGACTATTAAAGGCTGTTGATGATGATGTTGATGATGATGATATTAAATAGTATTCGTAAATTATTATAGTAATGTACTGCTTTCGATCTTTCAAGGTTAAATAGAGTACGCTGCAAACTGAAATTACATAATTTACCTTCTAAAGTCTGTGGCTCTTCCTTCCTATAAATAATAAAACCTATATTAAAACAAAGAACTCGTGAGCGGTATTAATATTTATTTAAGTTTTTTCTTTAATAATAATATAAATCCTTTGTAAAAAAGTTGAACCAGTTTCAATCGAATACTGACAAGGAGCACTAAAAACCTAACAGCAATCGCGGTTGATTTGCTGTCATGTTTTTAAAGGGTTCCGCTGTCTATTTCCGACACTGATCAGCAGATCTATATGAAATTTAAATGGTACCATTTCGGAATAGCCCCCTGTCGAACGAAAAAATAATTTTGAAAATCCGTATCCGTATATGAGGAAGTTATGCCCGAACATACATTAAAAAAAAATATAAGCATCCGAATTGATAACCTCCTCCTTTATGAAGTTGGTTAAAAAGGGCCCAGTCGGATCTGTAACTAGTAGTAGACATACCCTAAATTTAAAAATACATACACGACTTTTATAGTACTTTTGTAGATAGAGGCGTATGACGCCTACATTTTGCCGACTGCACTTTTAGTCCCATTTACGTACTAGGGGTCAAGACTAATGCCGTAACCGGGCACATATATTTGTAAATGTTATATTGGTTTCAGTAAGCTTCAAAAACTCAAAAGTACTGCACCGATTGAGCTCAAATTTTTCACGATAAAACCCGCTTTAAAGATGGTTTGTTATATATTTTTCGTGTCAGTTGTGTTCCTAATTCCTCATCTAACCAAACAATTATGTGCCACAGCAAAGTGCAGCTGGGTACAGCTAGTTACTTATTTATTTCTACATAAATACATAACATAGATAAATTAACATCTGAGTAATATCCTGTATCTTTAATAGATGGTAAATCTTCTTCCTATAAACGTAAAATGAGTAATCAGTCTTGGTAAAAAAAACTTCTCATATCTTTAGACGATATGTTTCTGCTTACATTATACATCACAATTCATTAATGAAAATCTATTGAATTTTGTATCTTAAATTGTTTACAACTAACAGTTTTAAACTTTGCGACTTAAAACATGATGTAAATACGGATTTCATTTTAACGTATAATCGCGTTTAAGTAACGATTTACGCTTCCACTTTGTTTAAAACTTTCTTCGATAAAAATTTAACGAATCAGCTTGATTATTGCAGCAACTGATTTATTAAGCGTTTGATACAGTTAAAATATACTATCATGATAGATTCTAATTATAACATGGTATTTGTCCACATTTGCGCAAGATGGTTGGCAGGAGCTAGATGCAAGAAGTCGAGGATCGAACCAAGTGGCGTGCAATGGGAGACGACTATGGCCAAAAGTGGACTGCGGTAGGCTGATATTGATTATAGTTATTGGAGCCACAATATCACTTAGTTTTAGAGTAATAATAGAAACAGAACAATTTAAAGAAAATATTGAAATCACCTTTAACTGTAATAATTTGTGGATATTTACTTTTCGCATGCTGACCGTGTGCCATTACAAAAACTGCTATTTGGTTTTGGTCATTCCTCATAGCATACATACGAGCAGTATAGATGATAGTTGATTGTCTGGAAGAAACGACACCAATTATGCAACAACTTTTGTTTGTAAGTAGATTACATGTTAACCATATAGCAATAGAACTTATAGTATCTATTAATTTACCTGTCTGTGATCTTATCTGCTGTTCGTAGTTACAATTTAGAAGACCTGACTAAAAATTAACTCAATGTCAAAAGGGAAAGAGTGCTTGGATAATTTTAAAAGAAAGTTCTTTCATTAAAACTGACAGTAATGAATAGCAGTGTAATATTAACAGTAAGGGGAATTTGTGAGTTTGTGTATGTCATTGAATTATTATTTTTATACCATTGTAATGAATTATCGGACTAATACGTTTTACGTTTACACTGCAAACAAATCATTTATTTATCTTCTATAGTTGATGAGGAATTCGTAAACAAATAGTCAGGCGCATTGTTGAGAGATTGAATCGGTGTGAACTTGTTATTTTTGTAACTGTTTAACTGTGTTTATTCAACAACCAATTAAATATATCTGTTTGTTTATCTTCAGAATAACTGTGGAATTTTTATTTGTGTAGCTTGCCTAAGTGGTCACTTAATTCATAGGACGGACATAGCATCTTCGAGATGCTGCTTATTCCATTATCTGGCTCTCTTGCACTACCTGTTTTAATTACATCAATTTCCTTAGTAACGTTTGACTTACTCCCGAAGAGGGTTGGTGTCAAGCAGGTTGCCGGCTCTAAAAGTAACTAGCTAAAACTCTTTGCGATGTAACATTACACATTACACCGACCTCAAATAAAATTGCGAGAAGGGAAGTCAAGCTGCAACAACGTCACTACAGCTTATGGGGATTTTAACATCTCGCTTGATAGTCAACCAATCTTCAAATTTTCGTATTCTTCACTTACTAATTTTCTTTTTTAATTTATGCATTGTGATATATAAGAATGTTTGTGGGTAATAATTGTTTATATAATTTAGCATCACCGCAAAGTTTTCGTTTTTATAAGTACTTTTTGTGACATTTTCATACAAGTTGTTTATCATTGCTTCTGGAGGTTTATTTTTTAAATTTTACAGTTTTTTTGGAAAAATTCTCAAATCTACATCATCACATCAACAGCCTTTATTAGTACATTGCGGGACATAGGCCTCTCCTTAGAAAGGAGGTTTTGACCTACTACTCAAAAGTTAATAGGCTTTGATTCTGATCTTAAAAAAGTAACAATTCATTTTAAGTATTGTATTATTACTTCTTCTTATCTACTATCGATTTGTCCATCCAAAGGTTGCCCGTAAGAGATTGCTATTAGCAATAAGGCCGCCCATTGTACATATCCATCTGTAATATTTAACCAACTTTCTGTAAATTGGTGTACAATAAAGCATATTCTATTCTATTCTTTTACTGCCTATTATTTAATTAAAAAATACGAGTTTATGTTGTGTTATTTCAAAAAGTAATAAATCGCAAATCAATTCTTAGGTTGTTTTAGTATTATATTACGGTAGATGACGCATTCGAGTTTTTGGAAAATTTTACTGCACTAGTATTCCATTTTTTTGCTTCTTTGGTATACTTTTTTACAAAAGTTTTTATTGCGTTTTCAATTTTGTATGACTCAAAAAACAAATTACACAGTGACATTGCTATTTTATATGAATTCTATTAAACAGGTAAAATGTAGCTTCCATTTATGTACATCGATATTGAAATCCTTAAGCTGAGCTTTAAGGAAATGAGCAAATTATGATCATCAATATGTTGTTTTTGTTTACCATTTGATAAATATTTAAAATATTCTAATGAATTTACTTCCGCAGTAATTATAACGTAGCACTTTAAAGTGAAATAATTAACAGGTCACATAGGTCATCTTTTGTATCTGAAAATAAAAATAACGATATTATATCAGACAAACTGGTATGATTTTGAACAAATTTTTTCCTTGTTGTAAATGAAAGAAAATATACTCGTAGAACAGTTTTACCTTGCGGAGGTTTTAAATTAAGGTACTCCTAAAAAAGTAACTCGTAGATTCACGTTATACCAACGAGAGCTTTTGTATTTAAACTTATAGCTACTGGGACTTGATATTCGCTAACAGTTCTTTGGAGAGAATAATTCTTGTTACCATTATAATTATGATCCCGGACATTTGCAAGTTTGACTACAAGAGATCTGGTTAACTGGCCTGTTGGTCTAGTGGTTAGTGACCCTGACTGCTAAATCAGAGGCCATGGGTTCGGTTCCCACCCAAGACAAATAATGTGTGATGAGTACGATCATTTGTTCTGTGTCTGGATGTAAGTTATCTATAATATTATGTATTTTGAAATATATAAGTGTTTTTCAGCAGTCTGGGTACCATAGTACAGGCTCTGCCTAGTTAGGGATCAGACCGTGAGGCCGTGTGTGAGATGTGTGAAATTATTATTATTATTTAAGTATCAGTATCCACCAGAGATAAATTAATCCTAGTCAGATTGTAAATGACCTTTCAGAGGTGAAAGTTAATAGTGTAGAGTGGCCAGCATGCACCCCGGACTCCGGACCTCTACCCAAAGAGCATGCTCGGATGATGCTTGAGACAACGAAGCCACTTGCCCGATCACTAAAGTATATCTGTGATAAATTATTTTATTTTATTAAGGGTGCAGACTTGATATAGTTACAAACACAGCTTTGACATTTGTCAGGTCATATTTACTTAATCTTAACAAAAATTAGCAAAAAATAGTATAACCAAAAGTATGATATCTCTATTTTCCTTTTGACAGCAAATCTCGTATATAAAGACTTTTACGTTCTTACACACTGACGTTAAAGTGTCATCATCACGTGGCAAAATACAAAAATATTTGCTCAATTTCACCTATCAGGAGGAATGTGGATTACGTAATGACAGCAGCCATTTCGAAAAGACACGAGTGTTATACACACTTTTATACAAAAATGGGTTGAATGTTTCAGAGGTTACCGGGCCTGGATATACCGGTGGCGTTTTTCGCTTCAGAAAATAATACTCGAGCTCGCGGCAGTTTCGTAGAACAAGTAGGTAGGTAAGTCGTGCAGAATCAGAGAGTAAATAACATGTTCCTACGATATAGAAAGAGATAAACTTGTCGTACCCGCTTCAAGGTTTAACATGGCCATTTGTAAAGCGTACTCGTATAAGTATATATTGAATTTCGAACATTCTAACGAGCCTTTTCACCCGACTGCCAAGGAAGAGTTATGTTTTTCGCGTGTATCCTGTATGATTACTTTATTACATGCTGCATGGATTTCGACAGTTAAGATATTGTTTTATCAGTCTCAATACCCAAAATGTCTTTAGATAAAGAAAAAAAGACAATTATCGAGGAGGTTATCAAAATAAAAAGGGGATTGCAAATATATGTGTATGCATACTTAAATTTTAATAAGGAATAGAAAAATGGTATAAAACGTTTTTGATTGCGTGAAAATGGGGCAAGTTTGTACCATGTTCCGACCTTGCTACGTTTTCTTTAGTGCATTACTTTTAAATTATTATTATTTTTGCAGTCGGACATGATTTCATTATTTTAAGACTGTCATCGTAAAAAAGTTTTCTCAGTGTATGAAGTAAGTATTTGCATAAGTGTTAACTCTTATACACATAATATCGTTTATGGTGGGAGAGCCATGCTTCCCCACATATGGTCCAGCAGGATACCGGACCGGAGTGACACCACGGCCCGCACTGAAAACCGTTGTTAGGCAGTTCTGGAGCCCAAAACCTATACCTCCCCCTGAATAACCTCGCACATCTCCCAGACGGCTGTCTGATTCCAAACTAGGCAGAGCTTGTACTATGGCAGCCGGACTGCTGATAAACATACTTATTTATTTCTAAATACATGCATATTATAGATAAATTACACCCAGACACGAAACAAACGATCGCGCTCATCACACAAATATTTGTCTCGGGTGGGAATCGGACCCACGACGTCCCGCTTAACAGTCAGGGTCACTAACCAGTAGACCAACAGGCCCGTCGTGAATCTGGGGGATTTGAAAAGTTCCGACATGAATATATATCTATGTTGTACGTATATACACAATATATGTTTATATTATCAATGTATTTCAACCCTAACTCAAATCTCGTGTTAACGGGGCCAATATATGTAGATCCTTTTATACAAAGGTGTCGGCAACGGCAACAGTGTCGCGAGTTCAATGGTTTATTCCCATCTCAAAAAGTACATTCTTTTGTTTGTTGTTCAAAAATGCCTAACGCACCTAAAGAAGTTTCCACTTTTGTTTAGTCCAATACATATGTGAACATCAGATCAGCCGTACAAAATTTAAAAAGTTAAACTGATACAAAACAAGACAAATTGTTAGAAATAAAAGATAGCAACAACATTCTGCAATTCAACACAAGTTTGCCATTTTATCTGCTTGAAAGGGAAAGAGCCGATTTGTTATCGTGTAATTGAAACATTTCAGTGTGACTGTTACGTATTGTTTATTTCTTATTTGTACCTGCAGCTGCGCCTGTAATTTCTATGTAACCTGAAGCTTAACAAGGTTACAACGTCAGAAAATCTCGTGGACGTGGATTGTTATCTATTTATTATTATTGCAGGTCGCAGGTTCGATCCCCACCCAGGACAAATGATTCTGTAATGAGCAGGATCATTTGTTCTGTATGTGCGTATAATTTAACTATATGTATGTGTTAAGAAATAAATATATATGTTTTTCAGCAGTTTTGTTACCATACTCGTAGTACAGGCTCTGTCGATTTGGGACCAGACAGCCTTGTGAGAGATGTGTGAAGTAATTTTTATTGTTAACTAGTTGTTGCCTATGTTACTGATAATGTTGCTTTCCATTGGCGAAAGTTTTTTTTTAATCGATTTAATGGTTTAGGCGTGAAAGCGTAACACACTTTTACATTTACAATATATGTTACAATATAGTAAGGAAAATATTATTTGTGGTATTTAATTCGAGTTAAACTTAGGTATACCTACAAAGGGGGTGACAGGTGAGGCCATCTGTCACCCTAGCAGAAGCAGGCCGGGGTGGCGGCGAGCGCGTTGCGAAGCGCGCTCGCTTCCAGGGAGCACAGGGAACATGGGGTTCCCACACGGGGCGGGGGTCGTCTACTCGTCTGTAGATGACCCGTGAGGGCACCAGGGGAATGTGGTGGTGGGGAATGTGGGGGCACCAGGGCCTTCCTTTCTAGGGTATACCTGGTTCCCCGGCTATTAGTACCCGGCGAAGGCGTGCGGTTTTAGTCGGTTCGAGTCCGACATGCCACCGACAGGTGGTATCCGAGGGGATTTCCGCACGGAGAAAAAAAAAAAAAAAAAAAAAAAAAAAAAAAAAAGGTATACCTACAAAAATATGACAGTCTCCATGTAAATGAATATGACTGAATACTCTAGGGAATTGTCTTGTTTTTAAATAAAAGATCAAAAACATCCCAAACATTGATCGTTCCACTTTAAAATTCATTGTGAAGGGTCTGCTCTCAAAGCTTCTGTGTCATTAGGCGAGTAAAATTTTAAAACAATCGTATCTGAAAGGCTGAAAGGAGTTTAAAAATGACCGATTTTTTACTCGTCTAGATGTTTTAACGAGTTTTAAAGTGGGTTATTTACTAATACCATATTTAATACTTATTGCTTGTCGTTTTAAAATTTTAAATAAAAAAACTGAATGCGGTTTAAATAAATTCCGCTATTGCATGAAACATCTAAAGAAATAAAAAGGTATACTGATTTGGAAAAGATCAAACAATATTTTGGACCTCTGAAACATAACGCCATCTAGTTTCAAACTAAGCAGAGCTTATTACTATGAAAACTAAATTGCCTAATAGATTACCATTTACCTTTTTTTGTTAATACATACATATTTTACATAGAAAACACCCAAACTCCGAAACAAATATTTGCAGATCATACAAACACTTGGTCCGATCCGTAATCGAACCCGAAACCTCAGCACAGCAGTCGCGGTCTGCAAGAATTGCCATATTTATAGAATCGCTAACCAGCTTCTGACAGTGGCTTAGCTCACGTTGAATTTTTACTTTTAAATGTCTTTGGAACATCACGTTTTTTCTGGATTAAATGTACGCCTCACAATGAGTAAAACAAAATTTCCCAGTAATAAGTTTCAGGAATTGAAACGTAGAATTAAATACATATTAAATGATCAAATCGACGTTATTTTTTTAATAACCCCTTACAATATAGGGGTAGTTAAGGCCTCCATTCTATGATAAACTATGTTACTGAACTATACTCTCTCTACGCTGTCTTCAACAGGTCGTCTCAGTCTCCAAATGGCCCAAGCTCCAAATCTATACTAGATAATATTAAAAAGCCGAAGAGTTAACTACTGGTTCGAATTCAAAAATTATTTTCGTATCGTTTAGGTTATTTGTCGAGGAAGGTTATATATATATAGAACATCATGCTGCGACTAATAGGAGCCGAGAATCAAGAAATATCATAAATTTAAAAAATCCCCGACACACATCTAGGATTTGAAATTTGTCATGCTGTATTCTACTAGTCAAACCCTTTCATTTGAGACCCATATTGAGGGAATTGTGAAAAAATATATACCATTTTGTGGCGGTGGCCATCTTGGACCGATTTTCATCAAACATAGAACACTAATTCACCTTTCGAAAAAAAAGTACAAAATCAAAATCGGTTCATCCGTTCGGGAGCTACGATGCCAGAGACGGACACACACACAGGAAGACAATGTCAAACTTATAACACCCCGTCGTTTTTGCATCGGGTTTTGATAAAAATGTTGCCAAAGCAAGGAAAATTGATTCCTTTTGAGTATATGTGATCGATGTATAAAAATTAGTTTCTTTTATGGTTATTATTATATATGTGACTATTATAATAACGTTTTCATGTCCTCCCAACATTATGGCCGATACATTATGTTAATAGAGCAATTTCTTAATGTGTACCGTTCAACTCCGACGATATATTGCTATCGGGAATATCAAACATTTTTTACTTTCAATGGCTCATTTCTGTCAATATCTATTATATGATGCCCCATTTTTCATAACAAGTAATTAATATTTATACTTCATCATCGGAATAATAAAATCTTGTCAACGACGTTTTTTAATTTAATTTAAAAATAATTAAAGAAAGCTTCTCCCTCTGGACCGCATCCAACGAAGAGCGACTTGAATTGTCGATAGCCCAAACTTCTCTGATCGGCTCGATCCCTTGGGTAGAGATGTGGCTTCACTTTCCACATCGTTCCACACGGCAAAGTTGTCCTCCTCATCACCTGGAAGGTTGGCGCTCCATTACTGTGCGCTTTTCGAGACACTTTTTGCCCCGCACAACCAATCTGTGGAACGGGTTATCGTCTGCGGTATTTCCGGACCGATACGACCTTCAAACCTTCAAGAAAAGAGCGTACTCCTTCCTAAAAGGCCGGCAATGCGTTTGTGACTCCTGAGTTGCAGACGTTCATAGGTGGCGATGTCACTTTCCATCAGGTGACCCGTCTGCTCGTTTGCCCTTTAACATATATAAAAAAAACTATATGTAACAATAAATTTGCTGTTTGTCTCTTGCCAGTTTTTTTAGTTTTTATACTGTAAGAGTCCTGGAGTACTGGAGAGATGTCCAATAGTTTTGGAATCGACAGGGCTCTTTCCAATAACAAAGCGACCTTCCGCGTCAGTTTCAGACGACCGAGACTAGTTGGACATCGCCAAACCAGTCACGTGACTACTGCCTACTTAATTAGTCAGTCATTTATTCATCAACAAATTACATTGTATTGGAAATATAATAATTTACAAAATAATTATAGTAATAGTATTTAAACAAAAAACAATTGTGACGTCATTAGTTATCATTCATGCAATATCATTTAAAATAATGACATGTGATTCATTATGTGTATGTAAGTAATAGAATGTGAAAGTTACCCGTACAATAATAGTTTAATGTATATGGAATTGTTAACATTAAAAACAACTTCCGACACCTGATGGATTACCGGTCTAAAAAAAATTATGTCACATACCTGACATAGGAGTTTACTTTTATATACATTTTCGTCTATTGTAGAGAACGTACGTGTTATCCAATATATAAAATTCTCGTGTCACGGTGTTAGAAGTTGAACTCCTCCGAAACGGCTGGACCGATTTTCGTGAAATTTTGTGGGCATATCTAAGAATCGGCCAACATCTAATTTTCATAAAACTATTTTATTTATTTTTCTGACAATTTTTTTTTAAATAATGTGTATGGTAAAACCACTTTTGCGGGGTCAGCTAGTTATTATTATTATTCACAGGGGAGGGCCCCTGATCAAGAAGAAGATCCCTTGGTAGAGCTTGGTGGTTAAGGTTTTCGTCATGTAGTCAATATCATCTATGGCAAGCGCTATATACATTATGTGAGCCAATTTTATTTCTGTCGTTTGCAAAAAAAAAAAGATTTAAAACTATATTTATGCAGTACTGATTTACAAGTATATTATTACTTGGAGAGGAGAGAGGTGATCTTGGCATATATTACGGCATAAAGTGTAAAAAATGCATCACGTAGAATAGTAGCATATGCGACTGCTGGGCTGAGATCTCGGGTGTGATTCCCGGGTCGGACCAAATGTTTGTATGATCTGCAAATATTTGTTTCGGAGTTTGGGTGTTTTCTACGTATAATATGTATTTATTTACAAAACAAAAGTATTGAAGTCTTCATCAGTACAAGCTCTGCTTATTTCGAAACTAGATGGCGTTGTGTGTTAGATGTCAGAAAAAATTACTAAATGTTACTTTAATGCTTAAACAGAATGTCTGTTTTCAGGAATGTTATATTAAATATAAAAACAATGGTGTGTATTAAATGAATAGGTCTGATAACATCAGGCCCGTCTTTAGTCAAAGTCTCTTTTTCTGAGCCTTTTCCCCAAACTGAGTTGAGGTTCGGCTTTCAGTTTACTACGACAGGAACTTCGATTTTTAACGTGAAGCGACTGCCACTATATCTCCACAAACCAAGTACCAGGCGATATCGAAGTTCTGTAAACAGACTGTAATCAAACTATTTAGGGCTTAACGTGCTCTCCGAGCCACGTCTTTAAGCAAAGTAAAGATGTTTTAGTAAACTGTTGTTCCTGATAAAGATTTGGATATCAAAGTATACTTACGGACATTGACATTTGAACCAGCATATTGATTTCTCTAACAAAAGAAACAAACGTACCTGAAACAACAACACAAATATTAATAACTAGTTATCGGTAACGGTCGGTGAAAAAAGATTATTAGAAACGGCTCGACGGATTTTGGCTTTGAAGTGTCGTTATATTCGTCTTATTTATAAAAATGACACAAAGTACATGAAAATTATCAAAATTAAAATCGTCAGTTTCAAAATTTTAATTTGGTGACCGATTAAGAATACGGAATATCACCACCCCTATTCATCCCGTGGGTGTCGTAAGAGCCGACTAAGGGAACAAACTGCACAGGACAACAGCACTGCAAAAAGAAGGAAAACTTGAAACAAACCCTATACCAACCCGTCTGGCCAGCGTGGCATAGTAGGCCAAAACCTCCTTTCTAAGGAGAGGCCTATATCCAGCATTGGACTATTTTAGGCTGTTGATGATGATGATGAAGTAACTATAAGTACTTTTTTTTTCAATTATTATCTTGTTAACTTTAAAGCTTTGCTTTGTTGCCTTTACTGTCGTATGGTTCGACTCGTAATCTCACCGACAAATTCCATACAGTGTTCGTTCACGGGAGTTCTAATGTTACTGATTAAGGTGTACCCTAGAAGATAACCTCTGGAGACTTCGGCAGACTTGCCTACCTTTTCTACAACCATCTGAAACTTTACTATTTGGAGGCTTGCCCCCTCCGATGAGGAAACCAACAGGGCAAGTGTAACTCTGCTCACTACCCTTAAGCAAGCACTTATGTAAGTCGAAAATCACCTTAGACTCTCCGGTATCTAGTACCTCTTCTGCGTGACGTCAGACAAGTGATACTCCCTTGTTCCTTTTCGCATCGTCATGTCATCAATACTTAGACGTTCGTTATATCTTTGCAGAAAAAGAGGCTATTCGCATCAATTTTACGTAGCTGATAGTTGTTCTCATTCCACTAGTATGGTAAACGCTTATTAATTATTTTTTTTAAAACATCGGAATTCTACTATATTTAAAACTCGATATTGGAACATTCCTAATAAATCCTTTATGTTTAAAAAAGTGCAAAAATTGTCTCTGCATTTCAAACTCTCAAATATGGTTCTCTTAAATCTTGTCAATATAATATCTATTAATCATTTTTACTTAAGGATACTTTAACAAATTCATAAATATAATTAATCAATTATCTTATTGTGTGGACGACTTGTCATTACCCACTTATCCTTAGCGTAACGTGAGCCTAATTTGCAGTAATGCTACTTTACTGCGCAATCGCGTGACATGAAATCCCTCGGGACATCGTGATGTCCTCATATTAGACTTAATGGAAGATTCTGAGAAGATTGTATCTGATTAGGGTAAGATGTGCGCGACTTCTTCACTTCTGATCAGAGCTTATCAAGTTTTGTAAACTTTGACTAGTACAGCAAAAGAGATAAAGTGAGACTACAATAACAAACAAAACAAACTGCCACTTATACACAAAAGGTAACACAACACGGGTTGGAATGAACGAGTTAGAATGTGTTAGAAGAACGAAAGTGAAGAATTAACGAATGTCTTAGAATTTCATTAATATGTAGTCACAGATAAAATTCAAGCCATTGAATTATTTATGTATCATAGGCTAAGTGGCATGCAATGGGAGAGGCCTATGTCCAGCAGTGAACTGCGATAGGCTGATGATGATGATGGCCGATGCTGATTACTTACTGAACTCACTCGTTTGTCATGTCGTTTGTCACCCTATATCATAAAAAATAAATTGTTTTGAAAACACATATTTATTTTTCATTATAAATGAACGAATTCTGCCTAAGAGAGATTCCTTTTCTCCTTTTTTTTCTCTCTTCTTCCTCCTTTTTTTTTCTCTGAACACAGTCCCTATTTCAATAATATATATTTTGCAATTTTCACTGTGTAGATAATTTTTTTGAGATAATATGATAAAAGCACACAAACCGACAGCAACAGTGATTTCCCAGAAGTTTAATATATCTGGATTCTACATTGAGTTGTTTCTATTTATCCAAGTCAATTCGGGCAGATGAAATGGGAATTTCAGTTTTATTGTTCTGTAGTTTGTATGTTCGGGTAACTCGCTTTTGATCTAAATGCTAATGAATAGGAATGGAAATAAAATGAGTCTATTCGTTAATTTTACGATTGAGTTCATCATCAATTGTACGTAAAATTCTTCAACGTAATTTGAGATTTGGAAAGGATTGATTAAGTCATAAATTTGTCTAATAAGTGATTTTTAATTTCTTATTGCACGTTTTACTTACACAATAGTGGCGTAGTGGTTTAAGCGGTCGCCACGCTGCTTACTACTACGCTGAGTGGGTCCGATCGGGACGACACTTTGTGTGATCCACAAATTGTTGTTCTGAGTCTGGGTGTCCTTTGTGTCCATTTCATGTATGTTTGTAAAATCCCCTGCGACATGGGATTTATTCCTAGTGCGGGAGTTGTCTTTTTAAAAGTAAAAAAAAAGTAGTAAAGTAGAGCGCAAGTTCATTTTATAATAACTCTGGCCTTCTTATGAAAAGGGACTCGGAAGGTCCTAAATAAACTAAAGCGATATTAAATTTGTAAATGTCACAATTTTGTCTTTCATAGCTAATAATGAAGTTAGATCTGAAGTCAGAGAATTGACATTTTGAACAATATTTATGTTAATAAACGTTGATTGAAGTAAACGTTTTATAAAAAAGTCGGTTCATTTACTTTTAAACTCACTTCGTAGCTATATCGTTGGTCAAATATAATTTTATGTCTATTGGAATAGTAAAATAAAATGTAACATATTCGTAACATTTTTTTTTACTATAATTTAAAGAAATTGAAATTTGCGTTAATGTGTGCGTGTAAGTATTCTATTTCAACCTTCTAAAATATATATTTCGACTGAGCAGGTATCTTGGTATCTAGGTAATGCCTTATAATAAAATAAGCGCCCTTGACCTTTCATGTATGCGGTTATCGTCGTTATGATAAAAAAAGGCATTCTCAATTGTTGGAATTTTCCACCATTTTAGGTATTGCATATATTTAATGTTAATAAAAGTTCTAGCTATGTATGTATATTTCACTTGTGAACGTTTCCCGCCTTTTTGATATGCTGGGGGATATGGGCGCGAGGGTCCAGACTAGATAAGGTGGGGTGGGGTGTCATTGAGAGGAGAAGTCTTGTCCAGGGGTTTTTCTTAATATGCGTGGTATCGGTTTCACAGGATCTGGAAATAACTAGGTCCGGATCCTCCCAGAGAGAGCCTGAGGCCGTTAGGGAGGGGTGGGAGGGTTGGTTGTGTTATCAAATCATACTCCTGGCTCCCTAAGTCCCCAAGAAGCAGGCGATCCAAAAAGGGTTTATCAACCACCTTAAAAAAAAAAGAATATATACATTTCCTGCATTTCATTATATGACATATTAACTGGAACTTCTTATAGGCAAAATAGTAATTATAACCGTCTTTAAACTTGAAATATACAACAATTTGTCAAATAGACTTACTTTGTTTAATCTCAAGCTTTACCCCATAGATAATGTCTGTGACTGCCCCTTAAATCGATTGTGTGTAAAAAGCCATCATACAAGTTTTAATTAAAAGTGGTAAAATACTAATTAAGTTAATTATTCATTACATGTTCAGACAAGTCTCTATAAAGCGCACGCAATAACCTCGACCTGTATCATCAAAACTATTTTCTTTTGATAAGAATTGTAAGGTCTATGAGTTTTACAAAAATTGAATTAATTTTATTTCTCTTTAAAAAAAGAACCATATGATTATTAAATGGAATACAAAAAAAAAGAATAATTCAAAAATTAGAGTAAGGAAGATAAGGGCTGTCACAATTTGTTCGCCGTAATATTTATAAGACTTACTTTCGTTCTGTTACATACCCCTTTTGTATGGGACATCGCTTTGCTAAGCGTTATTAGGCAGGTATCAGATATCCCAGTACTCAAAGCGTGGCAAAGATGCACCAGTCTCTTCCGAACCCTGAGATTGAACACTCGCCTTTTCCGTTTTTTGTGACCATTGTAACCATTTATGTTAATAAAAGTGTTTATTATTCTACTATTTTCCTTTATTTTTTTAAAGTCTAAGTCGAAGTCCCGTGTAACAGTTCGCAGGATTATTCAATTTAACTCTGCCGCCGCAACACTGCTCCACTCGATTCCCGGCTTAGGTATACACGAAATTCGTACCAGCTAATAACGCATTTCCCAAGTACTTTAATTACAATACATGGTTACAACTAAGAGCCATTCGTTCTAGCGAACTGTTGGATGTGTGTAATTATTTCGGGAACTAGAAACAAGAGATTACGGGTATTTGCGGGCAACTGTTACTATCAGATTAGGCAAGCTTCTCAATTATTCTATGCTAGGATAATTATCCTAATATAGAATATTACTGGTTCTATAGAAATGGTATCTTAAATCATCTATACAAATACAGTAATGGAAAATTTATTAATTCCTGATTTTGATTTTTTTTTAGTATAGACAGTGGAGACAGAAGCAACCCTAGAGCTTATCCTCTTCTTGTCTTCTTATACTATTCTTCTGTGGCACTTCATGGTTTACTTTTTATCGCCAAATGAAAACTTGAACTAAAATATACTTAACTAAAATATATAGTAAAGTTTTTATGAAGTCGTAGCATCGAGTTTCAAATAGTTATTAAATAAGATGAATTTGTTTGTAATACCCAATAAATTTTGCATACACGTTTTTAATAATACACAGACGGATATTTATATTTCATCAAAAACATTTTCTAGGGATATGAAATTGATTGATTAAATCTTCATTACCGCGCCATTAATCAAAGCCACGTGTAAAAAAGTTATCAGCTAGAGCTATAAAAAATATAGGAGAACAGCTCTTGCCACTACACATTTGAGTTCAAATTAACACGTACCTACAGGAGCGCATACAACGTAACCTATCTAATATCTTTTAGTGAAGAATAGTTCTGAATTAGGATCAAAGCCATGATTTAAATCATAGCCCATATTCATTAATGGTTTATCATACTTGATTCCGTTAAGTTCAATAGATTATCTTATCTCTAGGTAGGGTAATATTTTTTTACAAAAGTTGCAAATAAGCACCATGCACCAAGCACCTGTGTTCAATAAATTTTCACTATGAAGTAACGAAATTAAGCAATAAACAAAATTGGACTGGATAAACATTTATATTCATTAATTGTTTAAAATTTATTAGTAAGAGGTTAATTTAGAGAATTAGGAATACCTTATGCACAAATCCCACGACCACTCCTTTCAAAGCCGACAGATTTACGCGCAAACTTTCTCCAGGTAAGGCATAGGTGTTCTACTGTAAAGTCTCTTGGGATCAACCCTCAACAAAGTCTACCCCTGTGGCCCACATATGATATATGATATATAAACTAACTTGTGTCTACATCTTTTACTGCATTAATAGACCTAAATATTCAATATTTAGTATTAGTATTTATTTTATTTGTATATTTCTGAGCATCGAGCGCCGGCCGGGTCCCATGTGTGTTCGCACGTTAGTTCGATACTTTAGGTAGAACATAACTGTAGGTAATTTGTGCTGCACGACATGAATTATTATTATCAATGTTTGTTACGGAGTAAGAATACGGAGTGTCACAACCCTTATTCATCCCGTGGGTGTTGTAAAAGCCGACTACGGGAGCAAACTAGGCAGGAGAACAGCACAGCAAAAAGAAAAACTTGAAACAAACCCTAATACTTACCCGTCTGGCCAGCATATTATAGCAGGCCAAAACCTTCTTTCTAAGGAGATTCCTATGTCCAGCAGTGGACAATTAAAGGCTGTTGATGTGATGTGACGTGACATGAGTTACGTTCTATTGTGTCAAAACCAGAGTCAATATTCATTTGAAAGATTTTATGGAGTGACTCTTATATATATATATCGACGACCGGATGGCGTAATGGTTTGTGTAACGGACTGCTAATCCAAAGGTCGCAGGTTCAATTCCCGCTCAAGTCAAACATTTTAGTGCATGGGCATTTAATGTTTGATTTGGTCTGGGTGTTTCTATGTATAATATGTATGTATTTACAAAAAAAAGTATATATGTATTTATATCAGTTGTCTAGTACCCATAGTACAAGCTCTGCTTAGTTTTGGACTAGATGGCGTTGTGTGAATGTGGTAGAATATTATATTATTATTATTATATTACGTTAAAAGCAGTAGTCAGATACACGAATATAACCCTCACATACTTCTTCTCTTACATATTCATTAAAATTAAGACGTTTAAATTACAAAGCTTGTTACGTAATTGAAACGTTAAAATGATCATATACTAGAATGTATAAAGGATAATTATACGTTAATGTCTGTGTATTTTGTAGCCAAGCGGTGAACATCATTAGTATTATGTTGTTTATTAATGACTGGAGCATATCGCTTTTTGTGTTATGTATACATGTATTTTTAGGACAACTCCCGGACTTGCAATATATCCTGTGTCGCAGGGGACTTTGTACTAACGTGCATGAAAAGGACATAAACAACAACCAGACTCAGAACAACAATTTGTGGTCACACACATTTGTGTTGTCCGATGTGGGCGTCGAACCCACAGTACTCAGCGCAGTAGCAAGGGGCGAGGTTAACGCTTAAATCACTAGGCCATTCGTGCAGTAGTTAGTATATTAGCTTTATTGAAGTGACCATTTTATCGTCCCAACTCATATGACAGTATCTTGTACCCTCGTTTATACACAACTTAAAATAGACAATATTGCAGACTAATAACCAAATTTTGGTAAATAAATATAACAATAGGATGACAGAGAGGCACAACATAGACTCTAGTATACCATTTAAGGGTCCTCAAACTGTAGTTAACACAATTTAAACCAACAAGTTTTTAAACTACAAGCTGACTCATATACATATTAACAATGCTTACTTCGTTAGACATAGTTGCAAAAGCATCCTGCTTAGTTTAACTTGTTCTTAACATGTTGGCTTAAACCCAAATCACTTCGCAAAATACAGTTTAATAGTTCAGTTTGCTTGTCAGTCATAGATAATGCTCAACTTTAAACCTAGCTTAGCACTTTGACATTAGGGTTATCAGTATTATATCAGATGTTTTTAATATAAGCTATTACCCGTATTTTACCTAGTAAAAGTCGTTCTGGACATTGCTGCCCTTTACTGAATCAGGGATAGGAAGGGTACGGCGTGTTTGTATAAATTACAAATAACCAAACATCAAGTTTTATATAGGATAAGATAATTATATACAAAATGTGCATTAAGGTTAGAAAATTAAAACCTAAAATATGTCTACCTAAATAACCTATAACTTAACATGTATATTGTTTACCTGAGATTATATTTTCGAATATATAAATACAAACACGATTACATGACAATAGTGAATTTAATAAAGTTTCATAACAAAAATGTCAAACTGGCTTAAAATAGTGACAGCCCTATTTCCATATTCAACAACACAAAAACGCTTCGATTACCACTGAAATAAAATAGTTTTTAAAACTTTTCAAGCGTCCGCCGCAGCTGAAATAAAATGTTTTGAGGAAAGTTACCCACGAATGTCACAGTATTATAATTTTAGTCGAATTAATTTTAGTCGAATCAAATCAGATAGTTTTGATGTTCAGTCTGTACTCTGAATATTGATAAACTCGCAAACTGTGAAGGATTTGATACTCAAACAAAACTTTTAATCGCAACTTAAGAGCAAATGATTTTAGAGATTATGAATTGTTATGTGTGATGTATGTGTACCCATAATGTTTGAAATATAGGTAGTATCATATATGTAACTGTATTACGTTTAATTGTCTGTCACGTGTTGTCATCTCAGTCGCAATAAACGTGTAACCGTGACTTTTTGTTATTTCTGTTTTCTGGTTATCCCGAAATATTCATCATGTAATCATATAAAAATCATCAAATAAGAATAAGGAATATCATTACCCTCATTCATCCCGTGGGTGTCGTAAGAGAAGACTAAGGGAGCAAACTACATCAGAGCTACAGAGCTACAGCACTGCAAAGAGATGGAAAACTTGAAACAAACCCTGTACCAACCCGTCTGTCCAGCACGGAATAGTAGGCCAAAACCTCCTTTCTAAGGAGAGGCCTATGTCCAGCAGTGGACTATTTATTACAGGCTGTTGATGATTCATCATGATATATTTTGGTAATACAGTTTTTAAACACTGAGTTGGCAGACAAGCACAGGGTCGGCTTGACATGTAACGGTTACCCTAGGGTAACGGGTAAATAGAACGGGCAACGGCGTTCTAATAAAGTGCCTTTGTCATCAAGTTCACAAACCCCGACTCCTGTGATTATTACGTTATACCTGTTATTTCTTTTGTTTTTATTTTATTTTTATAGGTATATTGAAAAAGAATAGTATTCAGGATTAGTTCAGTCAGTTTTTGTTTTCACTAACCCTATACTAACCCGTCTAGAAGCATGGTGTAGTAGGCCAAAACCTAAGAAGAGGCATAGTGTGAGGCATGAACCATAATGGTAGTCAAAAAAGAGTCTTTAAATATTTAAATGTTAGCGACATTTTATTTTTCTTACTATAAATACGTAGGCAAAAAATGACAAACAGTGAGTTGTGCGTCATAATATCTATCTAAATTCGATAGTACTCCTTTTAAGTTGAATCGATTCACTCAAATGATGCACTTATCGCAATATTGTTAGAGTGGTAGACAGTTTAACTCAATTGCTGCAATAAAATCTAAAGCAATATTGAACCAAAATGAAATAGCGCACTTTTCAGTTTAATATCTAACAATGAGCGAAGAAAACCCTTCTCAACAATTTTATATATCAGCCATAAATATATGTTTTATATAAAAAATGACTGCCCATTGACCTTTATAGTATTCGTCTCTCGCGTTAAGTGGCAGAGTCAAGTTAGTTTTACTATAAAGTGCATTTGAATCCTTTGGTGTTTCTATGTGCATGTACGAGTGCATGTATGTATTAATTCAAATAAGTATGTGGGTATGTATATCAGTTATATAGTACTAGAGTGAAATATCACTGAATTATATTTAGTCCATTTTACACGCTTTTTATTAGCTTCACCTGTATGTTTGTTTGTTTGTAACCGACTCTTTGGACTGACTTTAAGCGGTCAGAATTCGTTCAATATTTGTAGATATATTGAGGACCGATGACAATACACTAATTTAAAATAAAAAATAAAAATAAATAATATTACAAAGAAATAAAAAAAATTGCTTTTTACTATTGCCAACATGCACCCAACGCTTTTGTTTTTAAAATATTTTAAAATTTGTTCTCTATTTTTCAGTTTGGTTTTCTCTAAAAAGCGTGTTTTTTAGTTTCTTTAAACTATTATTATTATTTTTTTTAATAGAGGGTGCTGTGATATTTATTTTGTCATTGAGGTGTTCAGGCAAATATTTCAATGAAACCAACTGTTTCTCAACTTTAAGAGTATACACATTTTATATCGACTTATTTTATAACTGAGATAATTTGTAAAACCCGGTAAATTGGACAGGTAAAATTATATCAATACTACGCGAGTTACGATTTATTTGCGACAGTTTGCCGATTTGACACTTCGTGGAGTAAAACTGTCACCTATATTGAAAGGAACGCTCACCGCCATTAGGTACGGCGACAGGAGGGTGAATATTTAGGGCGACCGGTCCGGGGGAGACAACTAGTTCAAGGACGAACGTGGAATATGAATTATTGAATGTTGTAACCCCGAGATTGTAACTAGCTACTGTTGGAATCAAAACGTTAAGAATTTTTTTTCAACATATTTTAATAGCTTCAAGATATATAACTAACTCTTTATTTTTTTATGAAATGGGGGGTAAACGAGCAAACGGGTCACCTGATGGAAAGTGACTATCGCCGCCCATGAACGTCTGCAGTCACAAGCGCGTTTGCCGGCCTCTAAAAAACGAGTACGTTCTTTTCTTAAAGGTTTGAAGGTCGTATCGTTCCAGAAAGTGTTGACAGTATAGTCTTCACCATTTTTAAAGTGATAGTATCACATAAATGTGTAAAACTTAAAATTATTAATAAATACAAAAACATACAGACATATTGTACAGAATATATACATATAGAAATCTACCTGCATAAGCTTATATATATAGATATAATAAACACCAAATAATAAATATTACCGAATTAGGTTTTTTTTTTTAAATACAACTCCCGCAAAAGATATATATCCTGCGTCGCGGGAGAATTCACAGACAAGCATGAAACGGACACAAAGAATACGCAGATTCAGAACAACAATTTGTGGATCACACAACGTGTTGTCCCGTGTGGGATCGAACCAGCAACACAGCGCAGTAGGAGCAAGGGGACCGCTTAAACCACCAAGCCACCCATGCAATCAGCAAAGCAGCGTATTCTTTTTTTGAATAAATACTTATATAGTGCGGAACTATAAAACTGGATTATGGATAATCGTAAGTAACGTATAATTCCGAAAGAAAAACGCTAACATACACAGAAATAAACATTAAAAAAAAACACTAAGTCATCAAACAGCCCAAAAAAATAAACAAATAAATGAATTTGGCCAATTCAATCACTTCAAACAATTTAAAACACGCCTTCAAAACTCATTTATTCTAAATAAAAGCAAACACAAGTCCACAATTCACAATTAATAAAGCTTTCACAGCTTTACTTCGCTGGTTTGAATGGAAATACAGCTTTGGATGCTCACATATTCCGTGGCAATGTTGTATTATTAAAAATACGTTCTTATAAACACATATACATATTTTGTATCCGTGTTCCATGTTGGAGACAATAAATAATACTTGTATAAATATTCTTATCAATCATTATTAACTTACTACTTAATTTTGTACGTGCATAAAAAAGTGTAACAATATACAAGTCGTGTGTGTCCAATGTGGTCGATCCCTATGAATATTAAGAGTTTTTAGATATTAACACCTAAACATTTAAATCCGTTTACAAGTTTTAATTGTAGAACTATCAAAGGATTGAATTCTTCCTGCTAAATGTACGGCACATTGTCTAGAAGTTTCTCGACCTGAGGGAACCTCACTTGCTCTATAAAAGCAAAGAAAGCATTGCTGGTTTACAGTGAAGCCGTGGTGTCACTTGTGTATGGCCGTTACATATGTGCGATGACTCTTAAACAAACCTATTGAGATAATTATACCATTCCCCTGCAAAGTAAATATTTTTACCAAGTTTTCAGGTAAAACATACTTTTATTATATTGATGTTGGCAGTTTTTTGCAACGGTGCCAAAAAGCTGATGGATTGGAGTAGCTGGGACGGATGCGGGCTGGAAGGCTGTGACGATGTTGATCTCAAAAGGGATCTGTTTTTAGGGTAACGAAAGTTTTTTGTGGATGTCCCTTGTCTTCATGATGGATTGGATGGTGGATAGATTTCATTATTAAAATTATTACACGTGATTCATCTTTTAGTGACCTGAAATACGTGACTTGTAGAAAGTTACGTTATATTTTACAGAATGTAATATTTTGAGTTATCTTAATATGGGTTCAAATTTGGCTTTTTAGGTTAAGAATACTGAATGACCGGCCGTTAGTCTAGTGATTAGCGATTCTAACTGCAGAATGGGTTTGATTCCCACTCAGAACGAATAATTGTGTGATAAGCATGATCATTTTTCTAGTTCTGGATCTTATTATATGTTTAGAAATACATCGGCATATTTATCAGCAGTCTGGTTACCATAGTACAGGATCTGCCTAGTTTCAGATCGCGGCCGTGCGTGAGATGGGTAAGGTTACATTATTATTATTGTATTATTTAACAAGTCTAATTATAACACAAGACACTTTGAGTATATAAAAGTTAAATTAATAGATATACTTGATGTTATTACTGGATTGGTCAGTTAGTGTTCCAGTCGTAGTCTCCTACTCTCTTTTCAGCCTGTTTCGGCCATTCGGGTGTAGGCCTCCATCAATGTATGCCACTCATATGATCTTGTACGATCTGCTACTTCTTGCCGGCTGTCCTTTTCATGTCAACATCCCAACGCAACTGTGGTCTTCCTAATAATACTCATTGCGCCGAAACCAATTAAACTGTAAGAGAAGGGAATGGCTTGGCAATAAGCCCGTCTCTGTACAAAAATGCTTAAAAGTATATATAAATAAATTAATGAATAAGTCTATGAGATGATGAGTGCTAGATTTTAATCATCTGATAGTTATGTAGATTTCTTTTATTTATTAATCTAAACTTACCTAAAAATATGAAAAAAAAAAAAACGATTGTGTATGTTATTGTTTGTACATATTGATCGACGTAAAGGAGGAAAAAACTGCTATATATATATATATATATATATATATATATATATATATATATATATATCTATAAATATATATATATATATATATACCAGTTATTTCCTCCTGTACGTCTATCAAATATTGCTGACATTTGAATGTGGGTCAAAATTCAATTAAAAGTTCTTGTTTAATTGATAAGCAAGTGTAATTACTTGATGCGGGTCCGCCCACGATGCTCTGGGTACCGTTACGCCCACGTGTTAATTCAGGATACAGGCCATCTGTAAGCTGAAATTCTAAATTTGTTTTCGTGCGAGGGTGTGATTGAATGACAAACAAACTCAACTTGTCGCCAATTTTCTAATTCTCTCAGTTTAATTAAGAACTATTTATATCCTATTTAGTCCCAATCGCTGGGCAAATATATGCCTTAAATGATTGTAATTTTACATGGCCACCAATGAAAGAGTTGGATAATTTTCAACGATAATTATATGTATTTATATCTAAATTTATATTTTACTATCTTTACTCTGCCACTTTATAGTTACATTCATTAAAATGAGAAAACTGAAAATTCTTTAAAGCTGTTTGTATATCGCGTCAAAATTTGAGCTTAATTAGTGCAGAAGTTCTGAGTTTCTGAGGCGTACCAACTTTAGATTTATATAAATACAGGGTGTAAGGGACGTAACGAATACTGAAATAATGTATTCAGACCCTTTATTTTAAGTCATAAATCATTGCAATTTTCTGATCAATTTTTGTGCAATGTGTTAACAAAACATTTTACCGATTTTTTTAAATAATTACCGCACACGGTCAAAAACTGCAACGTACCTAATTAACCAACTGCCGAAGCGCGCAGGCCGTGTTAGTGTGTAGACTAGACTCTTTGCACGGAATACAAATGTTGGTATTACTTACCATATATATATGTGCGATACCTACGAGAAATGACCTTAACGTTTGATACCTGATTGCATAAAACGTTTAATTCACCGATAATATCACTTCACCTATAAAACTAGAACTTATTTTGAACATGAAATTATTGAAATAATATGTCTAAGATCTCTAAAATATTAAGTTTAACTTACATATTGTAACAATTACCTTGTGGTAGAATTAGATAAACTAAACCGTTATATTTATCAAAACCTTGACGATACAAAAAAGTAAATCTGAATTTTGTGTACAAGAAATAACTATATTATATATACACCTATTCAGTTGATGTGTTTACCATTAACACACACAAACATGTTCCGGAGATGAACTTGGAGAGGTTGATTACAGAGCTAATATGTAATCTGTGGCGATAATTAGACTAATTATCCATATTCGAGCGGACTAACGGAGAACCAGTGAACCTTACAACACAGATAGTTACGTATCATTATCTCGGAATGTATTTCTTACTAAATAAACCCAATAAGAAGATATTTACTGAAATGTCAGTGAGAAACTTGTGAGTCAGATAAACATATCAGTATCCTTTGTCCTATATTTGTCAATAGGAATTATTCAGCTTCTGCTGTAATAAAAAAAACTATAAATTAAGAAAATGGAAGCTATAGCAAAAAGATATAATTAACATAATAAAAAGAAAAACTGTTTTTGAAAGCAATCTCATTACGAAAATATTACAAGTGTACTATTTATTCTACAATATATTTATTCTACGATATTTATTGTTTCAACCTGACCTACTTTCACGCCAGTAATCCATCATCAGGTAAGAAACAAGAACACAGGCGACAACCGGTCCTTCCGGCAATAATGATGGATAATATCTCAAGCGGCCAGATGAAATTGATTTTGATAACCATCTGGACATAAAATATTTGCACCGATATATTTTACTTTTTACCCGGTGGAGTATAAACGCCATTAATTTCTCGGGTGGACGTTTACAAGGATTCTAATTTCAGTATCGATAGCTGGATATTTGAGGCTGTTGTGAAAACAAACATTTAAGGATACTTTTTTAATTTAATATTTTTACGTTGAATATGTAATCTTTTTTCATTGAAGTTAACTCAAAAATAATGAAAAATTCCTGTGTTCCTGGAAATAACAATTACTATTTTTTGTAAATCCATATTCAATATCAATCGTTATTTGTGCTATAACTCGTCAAAATAGATATTCGTTATAGAAAAGTACCAACTCACCTAATGATGAATAAAAAATGTCATCGTTGGCTATTATGATTTTTTTCAATTTCTATCTAATACTTGGTATATTAAGTCACAGTTGAAGTTGAAAAAATGATATAAGATTGTCTGTTTTTGCATAAAGCTTCTAGAATAAATATTGTGAGTTAAAGGAATACAGCATATAGATGAACTAATTTTATTTGATTTGGGATGTCATGGCAAGTTTGAGACCTTCGGGCGGATAGAAAGAAGCGTATTCGTTCTAGTCATTGTAGTCACGTCCCGTTTTTGTGGGATCTCCACCCAAATAGGCATCATTTGTTTGAAACCTTTATTGATTATGAGGAGGGGTTTATAGAATTAGTAACTGGTATATACGGTAAAGCTTTTGCAACAAATTGGTAAGACAAAATGGCTAAAGATTTCACTCCAATTTTTTTTTTTTAAAAGACAACTCCCGCATTGGGAATATATCCTGTGTCGCGGGGGACTTTACAAACATACATGAAACGGACACAAAGAACACCCAGAATCAGAACAACAATTTGTGGATCACACAAAGTGTCGCCCCATGTGGGGTTTGAACCCACAACACTCAGTAGGAAGCGGCGTGGCGACCGCTTAAACCACTACGCCATCCGTGCAGTTAAACTTTAATTACTGTATAGTTCAATAGTATTGTATGACAGTTCTTGATAAAAACGTTCAAAGTTTTGCTGCCAGGGATAGAGAGAATAAGGGAATAAAGAAAAAGGATTTCCTTATAAAAGATAAAGAGTTCAAATAAACATTGTAGTGTAACGCCCATGTTAGCTGAACATGATATTCTGAAGGTTTTACACACCAGATGAATAATTCTCACGTGTTGGATATTGTACTTATTTTCGCATAGGACAACAATTTATTAAGTTATATTCAAACCTGAATTAGAGGAGGTCTGAAAATTACACGATATGATTCGTGTATAACAGAATATCCCTTATCATACATCAATATGTTAGATAAATATTACAGACGGATATGTACAATGGGCGGTCTTATTGCTAAAAGCAATCTCCTACAGGCAACCTTTGGATGGACAAACCGACAATAGATGAAAAGAAACAATGGGTAGTCTTATCGAAACTACAATACCTAGTGTAAAAATAAATAAATAAATAATTCATACATACAGAACCATACGTATTAGACATAGAAATTATTGCTACTATTAAAAGATAATCATTTGATGAAATTATTGATTTTAGTCATAGCGAGTCTGGGTGTTCTTTTTGTCCGTTTCATGTATGTTTGTAAAGTGCCCCGCGACACAGGATATATTTCTAATGCGGGAGTTAAGAAAGAATGAAAGAAGAAAGATATAATGTAAGTATGATAATTAACAGTATAAGATTCTCTTTTTGGTGATCCCAACCTTTACAAAGTGTATATGATAAAAACGCGCACAACAAACGCCATGATTGTAAAACTGACTAGTCGGTATGGTAAGTGATAAGTGCAACTGCAGCTCAAGAGACAAGTGCGTTGCAGTCCTTTAACTCACCTCCCCAACAATTACCAGGAGGGGTCCTCCGGTCCAGTTACTGACTTTATATGCCCACCTCTAACTTTCCAAGCCTGAAGGGATTACTTGTCCACTTGAAGGGTGGGGGGCAATCCCGTTGTCCGATCGATTAGGGTCTTCCGCAGATCCCTTATCAGTATCGGGTATGTTAGGGCTCTCAATCTAAGATCGACCAGCCAAAAACAATAAATAAATATTTCGGACATCTGACACACGACGTTATCTAGTTTCAAACTAAGCAGAGCTTGTACTATGAAAGCTAGATTGACTGATAGAATACTTTTCTTGTAAATACATACATATTAGACATAGAAAACTCCGAAACAAATATTTGCAAATCTTACAAACATTTGGTTCGACCCGGGAATCAAACTCGAGACCTCAGCACAGTGATCGCATACGATTCCACTGTACGACAGTTGCACTCAGTTGTGGCACAATGTTCCCAACATGGAACTATTAGTATGTATGTTCCTGTGGCACCGTTCAAGTGAGTCAGCACTTAAACTCACTTACTCGGATGAAACCAACGAAACAATTGCCTAGCACTAGTTTTACGTGGGGCCCTCGTAATGTTCCGGTCGAGCTGGCAGATATGTGCCGAAACATTATTCTAGCACGGTAAAAATCTTTTTATACTATAATCACTATTCGCTTTTGTAAGTGCAATTATGTTCCACTTTAAGAACGCCTCCATGCCTCGATACAAAATACTTTAATACAATCAACATGCATAAAGCATATCGAAAAAATAATTTAACAAATTCTCAACTTGAGTGAGCCGCTTTTAACTTTTAATTTTCTCAAACAATTAGAAAACTTTCAAGAACACGAAGTGACCTTACTTAAATATCTGAAACTTGACGCAAACGATTCGTTTATAGAAAATTAATTATTCCACAACGGGCCAGAGTGTACAACGGTATACTGAACTTTGTCGAAACTTCTGCTTAGTTTTGGTGCTCTTGAAAACTCAAATGGACGAGATGATGTAATTTTAACGAAGTTTAAGTTTTGCACAACTATACTCCTATTGTATTAGAATTAATATTAGTTTGGTTGTTAAAAACGTTATGTTTTTAAGCGACTGCGAGACGCCAAGAAAGGTTATCAGCTTAAACATCTATGTTACTTTGTTGGAATCTAGGAAATAATAAATAATAATAACTTTACACGTCTCACACACGGCCGTCTGATCCCAAAGTAGGCAGAGCCTGTGCTATGGTAACCAGACTGCTGATAAACATACTTATATATTTCTAAATACATAACTACATATTACAGATAATTTACACCCAGACACAGATCAAATTACCGTGCTCATCACACAATATGTGTCCTGGGTGGTAATCGAACCCTCGACCTCCGGCTTAGCAGTCAGGGCCATTATCACTAGACCAACAGGCCCCTAAAAAAACGTGTGCGCCAATTTTTATATTTCTCGCGTCAACCGATTTGAGTGAATCATGCGCGTGTCACTAAAAACATGACAGTGATCAACATTTCAGTATAGAGAGAGGAATTATGAAATTGTGAATTTGGTTTTCACTAGTAGATGAGTACCTACTCTTTATTGCATACCATGATTAGAAAAAAAAAATTGAAAAAAAGAATACAAACGAAAAAAAAACTGTGAAACAATGAGCGGCCAGATCGCAGTCTGGACCTCTTTATATGGACCATACTAGGTATATAGTAATATATAGTATGTGGTGCGTATTTACAATTTACGTATATTGGCATACATGAATACATATTGGTATACTGTACAGGTATTTAAAATTTATCTTTAAGTTATTCTAATATTTTTTTACTATGAATGACCTTTTATGGTTTGTAAGTTTTAAATTTAGGTATAATCCTTATCTAATTTTTTTTTTACTTACAATAGAATTACCGTGCTTTCGCATTAAGTTTAAATATTTAAGTTGAACTCAGTGCTACCAATACGATTGCGCCTATCAGCCAGAGTTATTCTCTAACTCAACCAAATGAATAGTCAAATTCTGAAATTAAATAAATCTTTCTACCTAATATTAACCGTTAATTACCTTAAATTTAACCAGAGATGAAGATGAAGAAAGCTATGAAAACAAATTGCATGAAATGATAATATTGCGAAATTACCTTGTAATTTTAACTCAAAAGTCTGGGGTTAATAAATAAAACTCAACGTCTGCGAGTATATTAAAAACTAAAATAAAATTATCTTATATTAAACATAATATTACTCTTGATAATATATATATATTTATCAGATGGCCACTATTATGCCACTATTTCACTAAGTTCAATAAAAATTATATGTAGTTACCTCAATAAATAAATCTCAAAGAACCGTTATTAGTGTCAGAGTAAATAGAGCGAGACACATATTTAAAACAAGTATAATATAAATATTTGAGTAAAATACTTTTATTCCCTACTGAATGTATTATTATAACAAGTATTGTAATATTACGGGAACAATAACTAAAAGTACTCAGGAGCTAATCAACATTTCACAATATATTTTACACAAAAGCCCAGTAAGACGTATTAGAATATTGTTGAAAAAATTTGGGGAATAACTTTTTGAATACGACAACATTTCGTAAGCATATTTTTATATAAGTAATTATCTACTGTTTTAAAATATATCTTTACAAAACTTTCTTTGCTTCTCAAAGCCGAAAGATCGCAATAAACATAGTTAGTTATAAATGAATTAAGCAATTACTAAATTTACGAAACTGTAAGCTTGGTAAAAAACGGCTTTTTAAAATTTTTGTTGATTTCATTTTAATTTTTGACTATTGACGAATGACGTCTATCTAAATGACTTAAATCTCGAACATTTTACTAAAAAATATATACTTAACTAGCGCAATTTCATCTGCGCCTTTCAAAATAAATAAAAATAATAATAATGATATTGTACCACATTCACACAACGCCATCTAGTCCCAAACTAAGCAGAGCTTGTACTATGGGTACTAGACAACTGATATAAATATATAATGTACTTATTTTTGTAAATACATACTTATTATACATAGAAAAACCCAGACCAAATCAAACATTAAATGTTCATTTACACAAATGTTTGACTTGAGCGGGTATCGAACCCGCGACCTTTGGAATAGCAGTCCGTTACACAAACCACTACGGCATTCGGTCGTCTAAAAAGCAAAGAAAATACCAATTTTTGCAACATTTTTCATTGATGTTCGGCTCCTATTAGTCGTAGCGTAATATGACATAGCCTATACCCTTCCACGATTAATGGACTATCCAACACTAAAATATTTTTGTAATTCGAACCAGTAGTTTTGGAGACAAGCGCATTCAACCAAACAAACAAACTTTAGCTTTATAATATTATTATAAATATAGATTTAATAACCACCCATTATATTCATTATGTTTTAAATAAAGGCCACTATCTCACACATGTGCTTTAATATTAAAGCCAAGATCGTCACACATGTAGGTATTTCAACATCTAGTCCACGTAATCGTCTCGCCTCTTTACAATATTAGCAGTATTTACCCATGGGATATAATTACTCAGTCATGACATATGCCCCAGTCTAGATTTCGTGACTGAATCCAATTTAAACACGAGTACGTCCATATTCTATGTAGCAACAAGCCATAAAACATAGGTAAGCAGGCGTCAGGCAAAGCCGATGTAAGTGGATATACTCGGCTTCGGAAGCCCCTCGTGCGCTCGCAAAGACTTAATACCCCACCCATTGCTGAACTGTTTATAATTAATTCTACCTTATTTAATGTACAGAGAGTGTATGTATATAGAAACATACGAGATCGTTATAATTGTATATACGTTGAAAGAGCCAAATTTGTTATATAGTAAAATATTTATCGATTATTGTGCACGCTGGTTATTTTCTTCTACGCAAATGGTACCTGAGGAGTAACAACTGGTAATCAGCATTGTGGCGTCATCCACTTACAATAAAACATACTTTAATGATGTCATCTAATGAAGATACATCGAAATATGAAATTTCTTCTAATCTTGCATCGCGCAATTATATGTCTCGCTTCGTTTACTATATTTACAACATCCCAACATCAAACATTGGGTCGTGGCCTGCAAGGCATGATCGTCTTCCCGGTTCGAAGGATGCCTTTGTGTTCAAGGAACGTAACACTCGTTTCTCCACAGCATCAAGCAATTAACGTACGTTTTATGATACTTCAAATTTCTTGTTGCACGTTACTTTATTAATTATTACACGGCTCGTGCATATTGAACGTACGGTTATGGTTCAATCCCGAGCGCGGTATATCTTAAGTTAACGAAGTTTATGCGCTCAGTATAAATTAATATTTTTGCGTAATTAGTGAAGGAAAATATCTTGAGGAAACGTACCTACCTAAAGTTCTATCATATATTCTGGTTTGTGAAGTTTGAGTGACGTGCTACGTTAACACGGTAAAATAATTTTAAGACCTTTCACACGGCTTTATTGTATGACAATCTTTATGTACAAAACAGATATGGTTAATAATATTATAGTTCTAGCTGATTCATGCTAAAGCATTGCGATTAAGACGGGACGATGCTCTGCAATCTTCTTTTTTCTTTTTCTAAAAATAAAGTGCGCTCTTTTCGAGTAAATTTTTGCCATGCACAATTAATATTTTGAACAAATAATAGCCTGCGGGTTTTGCCAGCAAAATAGCGTACTCTCACTTCAATAATAATAATAATATTTCAGACACTAACACACAACGCCACCTAGTTTCAAACTAAGCAGAGTACTATGAAAGATAGATTGACTGATAGAACACTTTTAACCTTTTTTTGGTAAATGCATATTATACATAGAAAACACTCAAACTCCGACACAAATATTTGAAGATTTGTATGATCTGCAAACAATCTTCACGTACCGGTGTCAGACAATTAAATAAGTTATTGTAACTATATTGTAAGAAAGATTGTTAAATAAAGGCTATTATTATTATTATTTCTTTATTTCATTCTTTATACATATAAATTACATTTTTAAATATATTTATATACAAAAACAAAAAATAAAATACATTTAAAAATATAAAAAATAGTATCCCATCGGTATCGGGTACAGAGACCAAGATATCGGTGGTTAGGACTCCAGAGACAGAAACTTCCTCACAATACGTGCCGTATCGAGAAGAACTGCTTTCTGCATCAGACCCTTAATCCAACTGCCTAACGCGAGCCTCTGAAGATGTTGGTCGAGGCTCTTAGCGACTAATCCATGGGCCGATATGACTATCGGTACAACGATTGCCGAATCAACATCCCACATGTCGACAATCTCGTGGGCTAAATCCAAATACTTCACTTGTTTATCTTTTTCTGCTTTCAAGAGATTGTCGTCATGTGGAATGGTAATGTCAACAATCATTGCTCGGCGCTCCAATCGGTCTATTACCACTATATCAGGTTTATTGGCAACTATAGTCCTGTCAGTGATAATAGGGCGATCCCAGTACAACGTTGCACGACCATTTTCAAGAACTGGGTCGGGCACATATTTGTAGTACGGTAACTCTACAGTCACAAGGTTATACTTAAGAGCAAGTTGCTGATGGACAATCCTGGCCACTTAGTTATGTCTATGCAAGTACTCGCCGTTGGCAAGACGAGAACAACCGGAAATTATATGTCTAAGGCTTTCACCAGGACAATGACATGCCCGACAAATGTCTATTGTGCCGTCCTTCAGGATATACTTCCGATAATTATTCGTCATAACAACTTCATCAGTAATTGCAAAGACAAAACCTTCAGTTTCCCCGAAGAGGTCACCGAATCGAAGCCAGAATACAGACGCTAGTTGATCCACCTCAGGCCTGTTCAAGGCTCGATAGAAACGTCCATGCAGCTCTTTGCCCTTCCATATCTCCTTACGATCAGTAATGTTGAGTACTGCAAATTTGCGCCAGTTCTCTTTACCTAGACCAAGCGGAGTGAGTCCGTTATCAACTGCTACTACATCCCTATGCATATCCACATCAACAGACAGGAAGTAATTCCTAAGGTTACATATCTCACGATTGTGGAGGGTCTTGGCATTTAGAAAACCACGACCACCACATTTTCGTGGAATATATAACCTCATCACCGATGAACGTGGATGATGCATTCGGTATACAGTAAGCAATGTACGAACGCTTCTATCCAGGGTATCTAGTTCAGTCTGAGTCCATCTAAGTATGCCAAAAGAGTAAGTTAGAACTGGTATGACCCAATCATTATAGGCTCTTACCTTATTACCACCTGATAAAAGACTATTTAATACTTTTTTCAGGCGGCTAAAGAAGCGTTCCTGTAACGATTGTTTCATGGTCAACTCATTTACACCTAACGCCTGTGACATACCCAGATATTTGTAAGTTTCGTTAGCTGAGAGACATGTAAAGTGCGTGGAATCTGAGAGTTCCAACCTATCAGACTCCACAACCTTGCCTCTTTTTACATGCATGATTGCACACTTATCTACACCAAATTCCATCCTGATACATTTACTAAAGGTTTTAGTTATTTCTAGTAAATTCATCAGTATGGAACTACTGGAAGCAAACAGTTTTAAATCATCCATGTAAAGGAGGTGGGATATAACCTTACCATCTCTCTGCAAACGATAGCCTAGCCCTGAACCCTCCAACATAGTGCTGAGAGGATTTAAAACTAAGCAAAACCACAAGGGACTTAAACTGTCACCCTGAAATATACCCCGCTTAATCATTATATATTCGCCATCACCTTGAGATTGCCGACATCCTGGATAGCAAAGAACCGTTCTCCATTGCCGCATACATGTCTCCATAAAAGTGCATAGAGTTGTATCAATCGTGACAACTCCATCACCCTCAAGAGCCACGTATGCGGTACAGAGTCATAAGCCTTTTTATAATCTATCCAGCATGTCGACAGATCTTTTCGGTTACGACGAACTTGTTGGTTAATAGTCATGTCAATAATAAGGAGCTCTTTAGTGCCACGTGCCCCACCTCTACATCCATTCTGAGAGTGAGATATAATAGAGTTGTTCGTAATATGAGATGTTATCTTCACTCTAAGAATGGACGTTAGTAATTTATATAACGTCGGAAGACACGTTATTGGCCTATAATTTTTGGGATCCGTGGCACTACCAGATTTATAGACTAGGTGAGTTAGTCCTGTAGTCATAAAAGATGGAAGCGAACCTGATTCTAGGCATGATTGAAAATGAGATGCCAAACGTACATGTGAGCTACGAAGCCACTTTAACCAAAAGTTATGCAGTCCATCCGGTCCCGCTGACTTCCAATTCGGTAGCGAACGAACTGCATAAGCTATATCCATATCTGAAATTGATACTGGCTCCATTGTATTGATTGACTCACACGATCGTTCGACATCTCGCATCCATTCACCCTCTGTGTGAGTGATAGGCATCGACCATATGTTACGCCAAAATGTATTAGTAATTTTAACATCTGGAAAATGTCCATCACTCACTAAATCAGGCTGCGCCCACCGTCTATAAACCCACCTCTCGTCCCTTTAGAATGTGCGATTCTGAGTATATCGGTCCACTCTTTTTTTACACCTTCGTATACGGTTTGCCCATGCATAAACCTTCTGTTTCAGAAAGTCAATGCGCTCTGTGACTCGTGCCATATAATCACAGAACCTGATACCAGTTCCCGAAAAAGCCTGATTCACAAAGCGCATTACTCTCGGGCGTGTGTTGCCCGATCTGAAACAGATAAGCTTGCCAATGAGTACCCTTGCCTCAGCGATACGACGTTCAATTCTATACTGCCACGACGGCACCAGAGACTTAGGTCGAGGAGCCATGTCAACTCTTGAGAATTTGACACCAGCTACTCGACATGCAGTAACGGCCGCACAATATAGAATTGAATGTGTATCACTGAGGTTTTCACATTTTTCAAAATATGGTGGTAATATAGAATCAAATAATATATAATAATAATATTATTTTTATTCAATAATAATATATAATTATTATTATTATGATCTGCAAATGTTTGGTCCGAACCGGGAATCGAACCCAAGAGTTCAGCACGGCAGTCGCATACGCTACCACTGTACCACCGAGTCAGTCAAGTTAATGCCTGGTGACATACTTGTAACCCTTGAGTTGCAGGGTTCCATGGACGGCGGCAGCCACTTTTCATCAGCTGAAACTGCTGCTCGTTTGACCCTAATTGATAAAAAAACGAGAGAAGACCTTATCCGAGTCATACATGATAAATTCAGAAGTTTTTATTTTTCCCCTCATAAAATATGCAACAAATTATGTTTAAGTATGGTAAAAAATATGGTGTATTATTTAAAAATGCAAGGGAATTAAAAAAATCATAATTATGTAATGTATTTACAAAAAGTTTACATTATTATAATAAGGCAATAAATTTATAATTAAGGTACAAACCGGAGACTGGTGGAGTAGAGTAAAATAATAGTTTTTCATAATCATCATTTTCCTTATGCACGAAACTTTACAGTTAACTTTAACCTAATTAAAGTTTACATAATTTAACAGATTATTACTTACATCTGGCTGATAAATGGTGCTCTTCAGAATTTAATTTCGGCTCAGACTCGTAGACAGTTTGCAATCAAATAAAGCTCTATTCAGCCCTTAAGGGAAAGGGCAGCTTTTGTATAAAATTCTAATCTTGGAGGAACACAAATTACTAATTTCAAATAGAACGATAACATTTAATAATATATTGTTTTTAAGTAATAAATTAACATAATATAATATATTTTGATGTTAGAAATAAATAAATAATAAATTAGTTAATATTTCAGTCATCTAAACACACAACGCCATCTAGTTTCAAACTAAGCAGAGCTTGTAATATAAAAGCTAGACTGATAGAATACTTATTTACTTTTTTTTGTAATTAAATACATATAATATATAGAACTCAAACACCCAAACTCCGAAACAAATATTTGGAGATCATACAAACATTTGGTCCGACCTGGGAATCGAACCCGAGACCTCAGCACATCAGTCGCATACGCTACCTATAGCACTACCGAGGCAGTCAAATGGAATATTATGTGTTTATTCACTGCTTGCTGCTTATGCGGTGTAGTTCCTTTCATCAAAGCATCATGAAATATTGCCTACACGTTACCAGTGATACAGCTAAGAACATAAGCGTAACGTTCATCCAGGAAAAATGTTCAAGTGTTGGAAAAATTACTAGGGTGAGAAATCACAAGCAAACAGTAATATAAAGTAAGAATTACACCAGGAACATAATAATAATATCTTCACACATCTCACATACGGCCCTCTGATCCCAAACTGTCTGTTTTAACCAGAATGTTGATAAACATACTTAAATATTTCTGAATACATTCATATCTAATATATAAAATTCTCGTGTCACGGTGTGCGTGGTTGAACTCCTCCGAAACGGCTAGACCGATTTTCGTGAAATTTTGTGTGCATATCGGTTAGGTCTGAGAATCGGCCAACATCTATTTTTCATACACCTAATTTTTTTCATTTTTTTTGAAATAATGTATGTCGCAAAACAACGTTTGCCGGGTCAGCTAGTCTAATATATTAGTTCTTTACCTATGAAATTGCCGTTTTGTATGCAATAAGTGAAAGTACTTATTTTTTGTCTTGGTCTGGTGAGTATGGCGGATGAGGGAGAGCTTCTAACCCCAGCTTTTTCAGCTTGGTGACTGTCTGTTGCGCAGTATGGGGTCGCGCGTTGTCGTGAAGGAGCAGTGGGGACGACCGATTGACCAAAGCTGGTTTCAGATGTGACCACCAGACCTTGCACCTACCGACTATTACTTTTTCCAAAATTTAGACAACTTGTAAGTGGGTAAAAAAATTCAATTCCCGAGAGGCAGTACAAAATGCCTTTGAAGAGTTTGTTGCCTCCCGTCCAGCTGAATTTTATAAGAAGGGCATCAATAAACTGCCAATGCGTCGGCAAAGATGCGTCGATTGCATGGGTGATTCCTTGAAAAAATAAGTACTTTCACTTATTGCATACAAAACGGCAGTTTCATAGGTAAAGACCTATTATAAAATTCTCGTGTCACAATGTTAGTTCCCACACTCCTCCGAAACGGCTGGACTGATTTTTATGAAATTTTGTGTGCACATCGGGTAGGTATGAGAATCGGCCAACATCTATTTTTCATACACCTAAATGACAAGGGTGACCCACCGCTAAATTTTTTTTGGAAAAACAACGTTTGCCGGTTCAGCTAGTATTATAGCTGCATTCCACCACCCCCACACAGAACAAATGATTGTGTTCATTTCACAATTATTTGTCCTGGGTGGGAATCGAACCCACAACCTCTGGTTTAGCAGTCAGGATCACTAACCAACAGGCCCTCATATTCCTGATATGGAACATCTTGAAAGACAGAGGACTCACAAAAAATATTATATAGATGAAACCGAACACTATCCCCGAATAAGCGTTTTTATCTTACTTCGCGGATTACTACAAAAAGTCGATTAGTACACGATTAACGGCCATTGCGTGCATTGCATTCTCTCGCTCCTATCCTCTTATCCCATCGATATATCACTTTAATTGTCTATCAGACGTATCCTTTTATCGACTTCTTAGCTTTTGCTGTACACTTTCATGCGTTGACTAGCCACAGACCACTTCTCGTACAGCTATTGATATGTTTAACAAATGATAAGTTAATAATAATATTTCAGTTACACTTTTTGTCAGTAGTTATTGATTTCCCATACAAACTTTACCCCCCTTAAAGGATGATTTCTGGGATAAAAACTATCCTATGTCCGGGACTCAAACTATCTCTATACCAAATTTTATCTAAATCGGTTCAGCGGTTTAAGCGTAAAGAGGTAACAGACAGATAGACAGACATATACACTTTCGCATTTATAATATTAATATGGAATAGTATTGTTAAGATGCTTCTAAAAATAACCCCATGTCTATTAATATACGCTAATAAGGTTTTCGTAGTGAATGTCAACAATAATTCTTGCTCGGTAACATTTGAGAAAAAAAATATTCTAGTTGCATCTAAAAACTTCTTAACGTGAGAATTGAATACACTCAATCCATTAAAGTTTTAATAGATACTCAACAAAATTATTGCTATACAAGAAGGCTATGTCTTTCTACCTACATTTGTATAAGAATCTGTCTAGAAGTAAAATAAAAAAAATCATCCAAATTCAACTTCTGCACTTCTAAAGGGGTTCATGTATGAATGACGTCACGTAATATATTTATAGCATATGTCTATCAACCGCTTTGAACCGGCCTACTGAACCGGCATGCACCCCGTTATCCAAGCGAAAAATTCAGACGTAAACTCGTAACAGTTTTGATAGAGTTGTGTGATCAGAATAATGCTCAACTGTCAGCTGGAGACCATGAACTGCTAACTGACAGACATGATACAATTTTTTGATAAAGTGATGTGATGATGAAAAGTTGAAAAAGGTCTTTACGGTGCTTATTTTACGTATCTAAATAATTTAACAAATTTAATGGATTCTAAAATTTCGATTGCAGTGCTAGAGCCATGCTTCTGTCAAGAAGGAACTTTCCCTTACAACTACACTAACACAACACAACTGCAAATCACATGATTTGACTATGTGGTTTTAGTATATGCGACTCCGATAAACCGCTGTAATGGTGAGGTTATAACCCATATAGACATAGGAGGATAAATAAAACCTACCCTTCACTTATAAACACAACATCAGGTTTCCATTTTGCAAATGTGTGGTAAGCATTTCACAAATTGGCACAACAATTATTATACTTTAATTTGATTCTTAGGAAATTTTAATACAAGTAGATTACTCACTAAGTACTAAAAAAATCTTATACTAAGATCCTCAAACTTACTTTCCGTAAATGGTAGGTAGGTTTTGTTGCTACCGTGGTTTCCCAAGGCGCTTTGGGCGTGCGGAGCGACTTTTGAAACCCTACTAAGGGTCACGACTATTAAACGCTATTGAGGACCTCCCGTTGAGGTCAAGGTTCACCACCCCGCTCACAAAGTGCAAAGGACAAAAAAATTACTGCACAAGTAAGACAAAATCAAAGCTGTCTGTGTCATTATAAAAACATATTTCATATTTGTTGGCTTATTTATAGCAATGTTAAACCTAATGATTTGTTTTCCCAGTTTTTTTAAAGTTATTTTTAAATTTGATAATTTTGTGAAAGCAAAATTCGCTCACTGTATCAATACTTTATAAATTTCATTAAGGCAGTTAATTAGAGTCCCGATTTTCAAGATGGATCCGAGAAACAGTTCATTCCTTTTTACTCGTTGATTTTCATTTAATAGAATAATTGATTTAATAAACGAAAATTATAAAACTTCCTTATTAAAGCTTGGAAATTTGCTAACGACAATAAGATTTCTAAGCTCTAAAACATTATTCTGATTACATTTCAAGATTATTTTCATTAAATTTGGGTTCACAATGTTATCTGATGTCCTCATTGGAATTAAACAATGCTTGAAACTATTAATTTCGAGAACAATAGTAAAGGGTTGGACCTTTTAGAATAAGCCGAAACGATTAATAAATCAAATCGATTTCAAATCGGAAAGGTTAAATCGGATTTCGGTTTCTTTTAGAAGGATCTTGTTGAAAGAGAGGACATGATATCGTGTCACAGTATTAATTATTACAAAGTCTTTTTAATACTGACTGAACTGAAGTTGTCTGAATTCTTCTGGGAGTACCTTTTTGATTTCAGGATTCATTAAATTTTTATTTCTTAGTAGCTTTTTTACTTTTAAAGTAGCTTATTTTATATGATAGTGTAGCTTTCCGTTGGTAAAATAATTTTTAAAATCAGTTTAGTGGTTTGGACGTGAAAGCGTAACAAACAAACAAACTGACTTTCACATTACAATCTAAGTATGGATAGTCTATTCAGTTAATGTCTTGAAATTAAACTTCTAAAATAAAGCAATACTCCAACCATGTCTCAATAATTTTAACAAACGGTATCGGCGTCATTAACGTTCACTGAGAGTCAAAATTATTATATTTTAACCACATTAAACCATTGTGTCACATAGAGATCAAACACATGAAACATTGAATCAAATAATATGAAAATTATAAGCACTTACTATCTTAATTATTATAAAAAATATATTTTACGAAACAAAACACGCTGTGTAAGAAAGATCAAAGACAAAATAAATTACCTTATATCTGTTCAGAACGAACACACAAAAGGAAATTGAAACAGACGGGAAAATCTTTACTTTCCCAGAACCTTCGGGCGATACAGTCGACGAAAAATAAATCCGAGTGCAGAACACAACATTAATCAAGCCACAGGGGGGAAGCGACGCTAGATCGCCTCAATTTTGTTCTGTCATAAAATGTCAAATAGTGTTGCCAATACAGTTTTGTCGCGGGAATTTAATTGGCTCGTAGCGGAAACAGCACGTATTTATTTTAGATTGGTTATATTTCTGTTACTGATAACAGGTGTGTACATGTAAATGTATTTTTATTCTCTTTCTTCCTCCAATAAAAAAATCTAATAAATAAAGGAGATGTAAAAAATGTAACGATAAAATAAAAAGAGATTCTGTAAAAAACCCGTTGAATATTTTCACATATAGGTGTATCTGTAAGGGTAATGTGCCTAAAATTTTACATTTACAAAAGGCTCGTCTATAGAAGTAGCCCTTAATTTGCACAAAATTTACAATAGATTTCTCCCGACCATCCAATAAGATTCGTTTTCAAGATAATATACGTACATATTTGAACATGAGGTATTAAACCTACCGAAAGGTTTAACTTTGTTTGAAATAATATAAATTTAGACTCAGGTAAATCCCAGATGCCTCGATCATAAAACCCAGAGTAGTGAAATATAAAATCTTCATCTCCGAATAAGAATATTAGTTTCAGACATGACTTACTTTGAAGAGGGTTAGGTATGGACTACGGGATGCCTTCAAAATTAAATCGTCCGCGAAATTTGGGATCCCGCGAAACTAGTATCGGTCCGAAATTTGTCAGTGACATCACTATCTAAACCGATGGTAAATTGCGGCAATTGTTCCCGTCATCACAAATATAACCGCAATGTGTTTTGAATTGAAAAGTTATAGTGTTTACATGACTCATTCCGATGTGATTGTCATGCAAATTATCGACGATTTAACATCAACAGTAAAACCACTGTGTGATCATCTGTTTGTTAATGAAAATTTTGCAACCATTACTCTATTTTGATATATAATTTAGTTTAATTACACTTTAGAAAATAATTTTTCTTGAAGCGGCAAATGTTGTTTTTCGTAAAACAAACATACAGCTCTCCGTTATCAATCAATGTCTTTGTGTGCCTTCATCGATAATAAACACAAACAATGTCCTTATAATTCATTTCCAGCATACGCCTGAAAAAGGTATTAAAAGATAGAAAACATAAAGGATATTAGGATGTTTCAAAAGCGTTTATCGCCTCATCAAAGCTTCGAGGACCATATTTTAATGCTAAGCCACGTCAAGCTAGAGTTTCCACCACTCATTTCTTCTTCAAGATGGGACAGTGGATTGTAATAAAATAATTGATTGTTAATCTTCTACCAGAGTTGTATAAACATTCCCACTTCTGAACTGTTCTGTACAACAGCAAATTCTCTAAAAAGTAATTGAAATTCGTGTCAAAAATCACAATCACACCATATTACATTCAGCCAATTGAACTAACATCACAAACTGAAAAATACATAGCTAGAACGTAACCAAATTCCGACCAGAGGTTTCGCTCCAATGACTCGGAAACGTCTCACTAATGCAACCGCCCGACCGCGCGACCGTTTAGTAGCAAAATAGTGGCTTCTTTTTCAATAAGTCTTTTTTATTAATCGCATTTTTACGTGAAAAAGAAAAATTGCTTTTATGTTGTTTTGTTTCAGAGGATTATTTAGACTGATATTTATTCGTCACGGATCCCACTTTGTATCTAATAATTATTTTGTATTCAAATCATATCATGTTATTATAATTTGATCGAAAGCTTTTTGATTAATTTTCTAAGTAGTTAATAACAATTTCAAGTTTTAAGTTTTAACTTTAAGAAAAAAACTGTGTAGTGCGTTGATCAGTTTTTTTTATTTCCTACTCCTTCAGGCCTTAATTACTCAATCCATCGTTACAAAATATCGCATACAAGGAGCATTGGCCGAGCAAAACCTAATGTAAAGCAAATCAAACAAGTAACTATCGATAATTTTTCCTTGAACAGATCTATAGATAGGTTGGTAATACTTAATTAGTGCACAAGAATTTACAAAGTATTTGAGACAGTAAATGTGTAGCACAAATCTTATATATAAAATTCTCGTGTCACAATGTTCGTGCCCGTACTCCTCCGAAACGGCTTGACCGATTCTCATAAAATTTTGTGTGCACATCGGGTAGGTCTGAGAATCGGCCAACATCTATTTTTCATACCCCTAAATGGTAAGGGTGACCCATCCCTAATTGTTTTTTGTTTTGCAATACAACGTTTTAAGGGTCAGCTAGTAATGTATAAAAGGCGCATTGCTTTATCGCATAAAGTAACCTCTTCCAAGCAATATCAGGATGAACTAGAATCGTTTCAATAAACCACTGATATAAATAGTGGTCTAACAAAGAATACGTTGACAAACCATACCTATCTATTGGCGTAAGAATACAAATACTACATGTCTTCTTAATAAAACTAGTATTTCCTTTTTATTGAAACAACTATAACACAACAAAAAATATATTTGAACAAAAAGGCTATTCATAAAGTTATCAAAACAAATCTGATTTCCCAAGACACCACAGTTTTGTATGGTATCACATCATGGATATAGAGGGCTAAAAGGGTTGAACAGCGATCAGACAAACCTTGGTGATTGATGAAAAAATAATTTGTTACCTTGCCCAGTTCGGGTCCAAAGATTTCTCATGAGAATATAAGGTGCCTTTCTTAGTGTGTAACTTGATTTCCATTGAAATTAATTTTCCCAGTAAATATAATGCATGCCACTAAAAAATTCACTTTACTGATTTCCACCTTTCTATTTCCTTTTATGGTATAGGAGACAAACTGGCCTGTTGCTCAAGTGGTTAGTGACCTTGACTGCTAAGCCAGAGGTCGTGGGTTTGGTTCCCACGCATGATAAATAATTGTATGATGAGCATGAACATTTCTTCTGTGTCTTGGTGTGTGTGTGTCTAGAATATGTATGTATTTAGAAATATATGTTTATCAGCAGTCTGGTTACCTAAGCACAGGCTCTGCTTAGTTAAGGATTAGACTGCCGGGTGTAAGATGTGTGAAAAAATAAATAAAACAAAAACGAAACAGACCCGTTCCTTCCTCTGTATAGTAAGTGATCAAGAGTCACAGGAGCGTTGCCGGCCTTTGAGTGCCTTAGAATTCTGGTAACCTCATACAGGAAAGAAAGTACACGTGAGGTATACGTGACGAAGCAGAGCTCCTTCATGGCATGTTTTTTTTTTAAACCAGCAAAAAGGTCCCAACAGAAGAACAGAATTAAATTATAGTCTAAATATACTTCAAAAACCATGATTAGTTAACCTCCTTTGTGTTCTGGCGTCTATAGTAGGATTTAGATATATTTAGGAAGGAGGTACGTATGTTTATAATGCACGTTAATACCACTAGCCTTATGTTGCAAGTGTTTACCATAAATTTGGACAATTTGGCTGTTTAAAAGCCGATCTCTATAACACCGAACGCCAAGTTTTGCGTGCATTTATAAGTTTGTGATTCAGTGCGGGTAGACCGCTAAAACACTTATATGGTCTACATAGGTTTATGTATTAAAAGAGCCGAGTAGGAAATACCTACTTTTAAGGACGCGTCTGAATGAAAAGATAAATTTTCTGATAAATTTTGAAAGAGGCTCAAGGATCGTGGCAAATAGTAATCTGTAGTCTGTCTGCTTTGGGCGTAAATAAAACGTATGCATGTTCCAGAAAATGGAAGTTAATAAGACTACTGCAGTAATAACATGAGACCTTACTTTCTTTGATAACAATATAAAGAAAAGGTTATATTCATAATAATGATCATAAGAAATTGGTACATAAAATTTAGAAATTTTATAGGTTGAAGAGTTTTTGAATCGATTGTACGTAGCATAACTGCCGACCTTACAAATGTTTCGATCGCTCTCTTTTTGAGGCATCGTAGGTACTAACCGGTCGAATATTATTTTATTTTAAACAGGTTTTCGCTTTCAAGTTTCTCGATACTAAAGAAAAGTCACCCAGGACTTAATTAAAATATTTTTGTACAGAAACTTCAATGGCCAAAAATTTCTCGATCGAAACAATTTTACATTTTGAAATGACAAATCTTGAAATAAGAAACCAATTTGTAATTTAGATCTTGTATTATATATATTATTTATTCGGAACAACATTGACAATCCGCATGAAAAGCTAAAATTGTGCTAAAAATATATCAGGCCACGTTCGTTTTTAATATCCAGCGTACTAGATCGATTTAAGTCGATCTCCGGTATCTTAGATAGTCTTTATTAGAAAAGTATTCCAACTCCTTCCGTTAATTTTACATTTACCGTAATGTTTATCCAATATTAATATCATTTCCGATACAATACGATACGAAAGGTCTTTGTTCATTGTATGAGTTAATTGTAACTGTGAAACATAAGTACAAATGCTCCTTGATGAGCTTCCTTAAGCCTTCTAAATGGAAGACTTGCATTACAATTTTATCTAGGTATATGTTTTACGTTTTGATAATTCTTTGGTCCCCTTTTTGTTTTTTTTTTTTGAATTTTTTTTTTTGTATTTTTAAGGTTTACCCGATGGTAAGCAACTATCGCGCCCCATGGACACCTGCAACTCAAAAGTCCCAAATCCTCCCTCCCGCTGACCCGAGCGGGAGGGAGGATTTTTTGCTCCGGTAACCTCACTCAGTTTTATCACTCCGCTCGAGCCGTCCAATTCGTACCGGAGCATGGCTCTCCCACGTATGAATGAATTCGAGAATGTGAAATTTGTGATACTTAAAGTGAAGAAGAAGAGTTGTAAGTTAACATGTGTTTAACAACATATGTTTTACATAAAAAAAATACATGAAATCGGCATAAAAAATATATCCAGTTTTTTTCATAGCCAACTTCTGCACTAGAAATATATCCTAACTCGCACGCGACTTAAAAGACATTTATGAAATGGACACAAAGAACACTCAGACTCAGGATAATAATTTGAGGATCTCACAAAGTATTGTCCAATAATGTAAAACAATATGGGGATCGAACCAACAACAATCAGCGCAGTAGGAAACAGCGAGGTGAACGACGGAATGTAAGTTAATGTAGGGTGCCTTTCATGTACAGCATATTTGTTCTGTAAGCTGTAGATGGCCCTTGTCCTTCGTGGTACCGATAAAAAAAAACAGATAAACAAAATCGCAGGTAAAAGCTAGATCCATACTAATATTATAAATACGAAAGTGTGTCTGTCTGTCTGTCACCTCTTCACTCTTAAACCGCTGAACCAATTTAGATGAAATTTGGTATAGAGATAGTTTGAGGCCCGGGAAAGGACAAAGGATAGTTTTTATATCAGAAATCATCCTATAAAGCGGCAAAAAGAGAGGTGGAAGTTTGCATGGAGAATCATTCACCGCTGAACCGATTTATATGAAATTTGGTATGGATGTCGTTTGATTCTCCAGGAAAGACATCGGCTACTATTTACCAAGATAACCGATAAACACGCGGGCGGAGCCGAGGGCACAATCTAGAATGTTATAAATAAGAAGATATTTTTTTAAAGACTGTGATTTTTCCTTAAATAAAAAAAAAATATTGTTATTATTGTCTGTCAAAATTGGTTGTCTTGCCTTCACTAATAACAGAGAACATACTCTGGGTGTTTAGGATAGCATCAGATATGTAATTAATTTTGAATATCCACGACAATAGTCAGCATGACGTCACAACCATAACATGTCGTTACAACCATAACATACAAAAGCCTCTTCAAAAATAGCAACTGGTACTACCTACCTGCCCTGCCTACACCCCACAGAATCCCAAGCGTGGTATCATAAACCGTATCATTATAAATCCCCCGAAACTGTTTTGCTTCATGTAGGGTAGACGAACAAAAAAGTGGATATTAATCATCCATGCTTCAGAATCATGATATGGGTCACATAGTCATTAATCACAAAGGAGTGTTTTTTGGGTCAGACATCTACAACTTGTAAATGTTGTAATTAGCTCTTCAGTGCACTTTTATTAAAGAAATACACTATAATGCAATTAAAATATTGACAAAATTTACACTGTTTACATCATTATCATCATCAGCCTATCGCAGTCCACTTTTGGACATCGGTCTCTCCCATTGCACGCCACTTATATCGATTTTGGGTTTACTGCCATCATCGCCTACTGGTAGCGTTACTAGAAGACTGGCAGCATTGCCACGTCGAAGGCAATGGTAATACTCTGTGCTAATAATACTTCAAATTCTATGACGCTTGCATGTAACTAATGTAAACGTAGTTAATATTTTACTTGCATTCTAAAATATATTTCTTTTTTAGTTCATTTTTAATTGTTCTTAAGATAATAGACGATCAATATCGTGTAATTTTAATTAATATTAATACATGCACGTTATTTTAATATTATTATTATGTGTGTTTGAAATAAGGTCTTCAAGCCTCGAGATATTAAAGTCATGTTGAGTAGAACGCCTTAAACCAATTTGTATGAGTAAGTATATTTGATGTTCTCGCTATAAATATATTTTTATTAGACCACTTAGTTATAATACGAAGCAGTATTTTATTAACTTTACAGCTTATTTTGATTTCCTGGTACAAAATGTTAAAATATTGATTACTAACGGCACTGCCTTTCTATTCTTAAGTATACTATTAATAGTCTAATATATTTATAGTACTATTATAGGATAATAGTACTATTATAGTAATCTTAATAATACTATTAATAGTATACTTAAGAATATAATTTACACGTAATAGTTTACACGATCTAGACTATAGGCGTCAAAGAAAAGTGAAATTACATGTACTGAGTAAAAATATTAAAATGTTTTATCGCATGTTCTGTTAACCCTGGAGAACAAAATTTCTAGAAATATAAAAAATGTTAACCATAATAATGAAGGCAGGGACTGAAACAAATGGATAGGTCGATAGGTACTCCTTTTTTAATTTCCATACATGTTTTCATGGTTACAAAATAATGTGTTCCATCCCTCCGTTCCGCTTTACAATAATATTGACTTATGTTTTACGGGCCTTGTATATATACAAACTGATAAAAAAAAGATCTGAACATTTTTCTGCGAATCTTTAGAACGGAGTTTCTATATTATTCTTGCATAAAAATACACCAATTTTGGATTCAATAAAAATATATGTTTGAAAAAACATCAAAGAAAATACTGAATAAAATACTTTTCGAAAACTCTTTTCTTTATTATAAATAGAACAATTTTCTTTTATCATTATATAATATTATAACAATGAATAGAACAATTCTGGACAATTTAAGAAGATATAACTAACCAAACTAACAAACTACTACGAAAGCGACCTATATCACATCTCATCAACAGCCTTTAACAGTCCACTGCTGGACATAAGCCTCTCCTTGGAAAGGAGGTTTTGGGCTACTAAACCACGCTGGCTAGACAAGTTGGTATAGGGTTTGTGTCAAGTTTTCCTTCTCTCTGCAGTGCTGTTGTTCTCCGTAGTTTTTTTCCCGTAGTCGGCTCTTACGACACCCACGGGATGAATAGGAGTGGTGACACTCTTTATTCTTAATCCGTCACCACACGGCAAAGCGACCTATATAATTTTAATAAATTAAAAGGTAATGTTATCTAGACATTACAAATCTTTTGTTCTTTCTATAATTTTTTTGCGACAAAACTAACAAGTAGAAAAGTTTTCAGTTGGCTTTTTCACAAGTCGGTCAGCGCATTCAATGTCACCAACATTTTTCATGTAAAGTTATGACCCCTGTCTTTATTTTATTTATTTCTTTATTTATTTTAAATAGAAGGATATATTCCTAATGCGGGACATAAGGAATATGTATATCCCGTGTTGTAGGGGACTTTACAAACATGAAACGGACACAAAGAACACCCAGACTTGGAACATCAATTTGTGGATCACACAAAGTGTTGTCCCATGTGGGGATGGGACCCACAACACTCAGCGTGTAAGCTAGTAAGCGGCGAGGTGACCGCTTAAACCGCTACGCCATCGGAGCAGTCAAGTCTAATCCACTACTACTACGAACTAAGACAAACAAAGAAAATAATGTTTTAAAATATACTAAAATCCAACCTCAACTTCGTGATTGAAAATTATTTTAATGTAAGTAGGTTACTTGAGCGGAGAGCATGACTGAACCGATATTAGTCGCGAACCAGTCGGCTAATAGGATCAGAAGGAAATTGACTCTAATACTTGATTGCTTTTTCTTCAATCCCTCTGGTTTAATTTAAGTCTTCAAATCCTTTGAGACTGAGATTGGAGTCTGCACAAAGTATATTAATATTATAAAGCTGAAGAAGTTGTTTGCTTGGTTAAACGCGCTTATCTCAGGAACCACTGGTTCGAATTAGAAAAATATTTTAGTGTTGGATAGCCCATTTATCGAGGAAGCCTTAGCCTTATCTCTTACAGGCAACCTTGGAAAAAATGGACAGTAGATGCGAAGAAACAGTGGGTAGTCCAGGTGTATTATGACTAAAGTAGTGTAAAAATAAATATATATAATTATACATACACACACATACATACAAATACATATGTATTATATATAATAATATTATAATAATATTCTACCACATACACACAACGCCATCTAGTCCCAAACTAAGCAGAGCTTGTACTATGGGTACTAGACAACTGATATAAATACATTTATACTTTTTTTTTGTAAATACATACATATTATAGAAACACCCAGACCAAATCAAACATCCAATGTTCATGCACACAAATGTTTGACTTGAGCGGGAATCGAACCCGCGACCTTTGGAATAGCAGTCCGTTACACAAACCACTACGCCATCCGGTCGTTAATATATACAATATGAGTATAAACCATTTATATTGATAACCATGAAATCATTGGTCATGTACAGTTATTGAAAGCAAAGGGTACCTATGAACCCAAGTAATGATCTTTAATCCTATTTTTAAATGCTGACAGCGTTTGGGCACTTCTTATGGATATCGGCAAGGCGTTCCATAATCTGACAGCCTGCACTGTAAAAGATTTAAGAGAATATGGTACCTAGCCAAGCTCCAAAGATTCCGACGACCTAAAGGATCTCAGATGTGTGGCACTGAGGATCACAAAACGTTCCTTTAAGTAAGGTGGGGTAAATGGACTGAAAAAGATACTATAAAGTATAGAAAGAATATGTGAATTCCGTCGAAGTCGAATTGGGAGCCACTTGAGCAATTCACGAAATTGAGTCACTTGATCATAGTTGCGTAAGCCAAATATAAATCTAATGCAAAAGTTTTGAAAGCGCTCAAGTTTATCAAGTTGCTCCTCAGTCATATCGAGATAGCTGACATCGCCGTTATCGAGTATAGGAAAGAGCAATGATTCATCTAGCGCAATTATAGTGACCGGTGGTAAAAAGTTGCGAAGTCTTCGCAATGAGCAAACATTTTTTTACTTACTTCACGTAATTGGGGGCCCCAGGATAAAGTACCATTAATCAGTATTTTATACGTTCTTAACACTAGTACTGATCGAGAGTACAATCCAATGCATCCTGGAACTGCCTACAACAAACTTTGGTCTTTGATAGATTAACAACAAGTCCATACTGGCTGCTCCATTCACACACCCGCGCCAAATCCCAGTTCATAACAGACAATTCTTCAGACAATTTGTTTAATGGAACTTGCTTTTACATTTGAAGGTCATCTGCGTAAAGGTGGGATGTGAGTAATTATTAAGAAATAGAATTAATAGTGAAAAGAAAAGGAGATGACGCCACCCTGTGGTACTTTTGAGCAGACGTTTTACACCATGAGAAACAAGATTCCTCAACGCGCACACGCTGCCTTCGACCTGCTGTGGCGAGTACAAAAGTCCGATTGATAGGGATTTAGTAAATGGTTTTGTAATAGGTATGAAGTTATTTGTGTGTTCGAGGCGTTCGAGGACTTTTGACAGAAAAGACAATACGGAAATTGGACGATGGACGAAGAAGAATGAAGGGTTAGGTTTCTTGGGTAGGAGAATAATCTGTGCTTCTTTCCAGGTATCGGGGAATACACTATTAGTGAGGGAGTGATTTAAAATACGGCATAAGATGTGAAGGATTTCATCGACAATAGGTTGGATCATGTAACGACTTATGCACAGACTTCCAACAGCATTGGAATTTATGAACATGATACACGTCTTAACATCACAAGCAGTAATTTGACAAAAAGAGCGGGGAAAAGTCAGGAGTTGGCAGAGACGAAAGATATTGCAAGGTATTAGCTTTACAGGTCTTACTGTAAGAGTCCTGGGATAGGGCCTGATTAGGCATGGTGACAATTCCGGGAGGACCTGAAATAACATGGTCCGGGTCCTCCCCAGAGTAGGACACCTAAGGCCGGCCGTCGGGGTGGTTTTTAGTGGAATCACCACATACTCCTGGCTCCTGAGTCCCCGAGGAGCAGGAGATCCGAAGGGATTTTCCACCCCGTCATAAAAAAAAACAAAAGGGCTTACTGTAAGGAGATAATTGTACGTTTAACGAATCAATATGATTTTCTTAAGGAACAGTATTTAAATGTGACTTCCCAACTTCAAGTGTTCTGAGAAATTTCCACACTTTTACTGGGTCTCCGTTCTCGACCGAATTGTGAATGTATTGGCAATGCGCTTTCGTATTTCGTTGGCTATGTATTTATCCCTATAGGCTATTGTTGGGCGAGGTTTGAACCTGCTCTTGGCTACTGACTTTCTCGATATGCACATGTGCAACATACTCGTAAGAGTCCAACGAAATAAAATTAAAAATGTTTTGTACTCGTTTTGTAGTTTTATAACATTCACTCCTTATTTCTCACTGGAGTTTTTCACAGACACGCCACACAGTTGCCGATCTCGACAAAGAATCGTACTGTTTGTAACAATTTATTACTCTTTCTTATTAAAAACAAATTAGGACTATGTATGTCTGAACTGTCACATCATATTATAAATGTCTATTCATAGAAGCGAAAGCTGAAAGCATTTTCATTTAATCTGCGATATCCATTTTCATGAACTCTCTTGAATGTCCAACAAAGCTTTATTATTTATAATCATGACTTATTGCTGTCTTGACTTCTAAGTATTAGTTATAATATTCGAATACTATGATCATTTAAATTTAAATATTTTAGGAATAAATTTTGAAAACAGTCATTATTATTAGAAATATACGTAAATAATAAAATTTTCTTTTAAAGTCAAAATTGCACGACTCGTGTTTAATTTGCATTTTATTCTATGTGAGTATTAAGTTAGAACTGAATTCTTTGTTTTGTCCTAATTATTTCCTTATAAGTTGTTAAATCAATACATTGTACATATTCAACACACATAAAATAGTATATAATACAATTCTGCAACACACGTATAGTACAATTCTGCAAAGAGAATGAAAAATTGGAGTAAACCCTCTACAAACCCCAAACATTTTTTTATGGAGATGCCTATGTCCAGCAGTACATTGGGATCAGACTATCATGTGTGAGATGTGTGAATTAATTGAGTACAGTATCACACTAAAGTTAAAAACAAGAGTAAAGCCACTTAGCCTAGTATTGAGTAAAGTGGGGAATTCCCATACTTTAAATTATTTGTAAATTGTATCAAAAATATATCGTACAGTAATTCGAACGACCTTTTCACACCGTGTCAATATTATCGAACACAAGATAAACGTACATCAATAGATTCCAGTTGCCGCTTTTAATGGCCATTTCCGACTGAAGAAAAACCCCTTACAGCAAATATTGCTATCTGATAAGTAAATATTTCTCTTTGGACCTCACGAGTGTTATTGGCCGTTATTGGCTCCCTCGCTTTATATGCGGGAGAGACGAGTAATAGTTTGATGAATTGTGAGAAAATAGGCCTTATTTCGTTATATTTACAAAATTAAGTTGATTTTGTTTGACTGCACGGATTGCGTAGTAGTTTAAGCGGTCACCACGCCGCTTCCTACTACGCTGAGTGTTGTGGTTCGATCCTCACATGAGACGACACTTTGTGTGATCCACAAATAGTTGTTCTGAGTCTGGGTGTTCTTTGTGTCCGTTTCATGTATGTTTGGAAAGTCGCCCGCGACATAGGATATATTCCAATGCGGGAGTTGTCTTTAAAAATATATATAATGAATTAATTTAAGTGGCAACGCACTCTGTGAGTTGCTGGTTTCCTTAGGCAGATGTGGTCACTTACCATCAGGTGACCCATCTGCACCTTTGCCCCCCTATACCATAAACAAGTTTATAAATATATACATTTTTCACGAAATATTAAATATATATGATTCTATTAGCATTAGATATTAAAAGTTGATCGAAATTTAAAAAGAAAAAAATTCATAAACCTATTTTAACAACATTATTAGCGAGTAACATAGGCTACTTTTTACCGCGACCGCGACATAGACGCGGGCGGAGCCGCGAGCAAAAACTAGTAACTAATAAAATGCACGAGACTCAAAAATATTGTTACTTCAAAACATTAAAATGAAAAGCGTGAATATAATAAAATTTTCGCTGTTGACATATGGCGTCCAAATGACATATTTATATATCCATAGAGTATTAAAATCGTGGTTATTCTAACTGGATTCGTCGCATAAATACCAGCTGACGTATATCGGGGTATAATTTTAGACGTCGATAAAAATACACGTACCCATCAATCAAATGCTGGAGATGAAGGTTATTGTCATGAACACATCTGGATATCGTAATGTGGTGTAATGTCCGAAGTTGAAACGCAGATTTCACAATGAACATCATCGACAACTTGATGAACGCAATTGAATGACAATGGATAAATTAGGGTTGATCGAAATAAGACTGTCGAACTGGTGGATATGACCAAGAATTAAATTATAATATGGTGCTGGCATAGTAGACGAATGAATGGATGCCGGGTTGGATAATACACAATAATTCTCAAATCGAATACGTCTATTAAATTAAGCACATTAGAATAAAAAATTCTATGACACTAATACATACATTTTATTTCCATAAAACACATACATGCACGAATACACATAGGTACACTATCACTCAACAATCTCACTTCACTTATTAGTTTTTAAAATTTAGTAAGTGAATACGTTTATTAAATATTTCACATAAATAAACTAGTCTTCCTACATCAGACAACACTTCACAAAAGAAATAAATGTTTTAAACATTTAGGAATATCTCACTGAGATATCATTCCTATTAGGGGATTTCGGGATTTACTCGAGCGTGTCAGATTAACATAGGAGGAATACCCTACACCTAGTTGAGTACCTCCACCAACCATGAGCCCTACATATAGGGCCGAGCGTCTAGGGCAGCCCATCAGATTAGTTAAAAAAATCGATGGTCAGAAATAATCGAGCGTGTAAGATTAAGATAAGTTGAGTTAATTACATACACATTAGTGTTTATTTAAAAGTCAGATGTCTGAAGGCATCAGGGTCTCAAATTTAAGAAAAAAACACATGAGCTTGATTTTTTTTTTTAAAGAAAACAATGCAAGAAATCTTTTTTAAATGTCTAAATAATTTTTCTTGCCTTTACTTTTTACATTTTGTAAAAAAACCGTCAGATTTAAAATACCCTGCAAAATTATCGTCAGATTTTTGGTTAGCATGATATTAAGCTGAACTGTCTGTATAAAACTTTTTTTTTTCGAATTTGCCGTTCGAATTTTCGATAATTCGCTACGAGCTCGTCAACTTTAAAATCGCCAGACCTTTCAATGGGAGCATTTTCGGCATCCAAATAACATATTACCAAAATATCTGATGCACCCGAATTTTCTTTTTCGTTTTCCTTCCTTTACATTTTAGAAAACCTGTAGAAGTTTCCCACTCCTAGAAGTGGAAGCATTAAATAACTTTTATTCACTCTATTAGGTACTTAATCTTTCTAATGCAATAGGTCTCCATAACAAAAAAAAGACTAAAAAAAACTAATAAAAGTGTGTTAAAACTGAGTCGCCTTAAATGGAGCATTTATTTTATTTTGCACAGTTTTTTATTATTATTATTTAATATTATTTATTTTTTATTCTAAATTACTATATTGTCATCGGTTCTTGATATATCTATAAAATTTGGACGAATTCTGACCGTTTAAAGTTAGTCATAATCACGCCCAAAGGAGTCGGTTACAAACAAACAAACATACAGGTGAATCTAATAAAAAGCGTGTAAAAATATTAGAACCTAAGTGACATATATGATGTCGACACACGGGCTCGCTGATATACGTAATCTAACTTACTTATTCCCGTGTAAATTTATACTCAAATAGAAAAAGAAAACACGTTATCCGTGTATACTATTATATAGCAGCATACTATTTTGTACGACTTAATAAAACGTTTGATACTTCAATCAATTGAGCTGGTAAATATTTTTTGTTCCGGTAGTTTAATTGACAATTCAATCAATTGAACTAATAAAAGAGAAGTCAAACAATTCAACCACAGTATATTGCAGTCACAATATATTTTATTACTATTACACAAGAACGTCTACATCTAGTCGTAAGCATTCCAGAACTAGTCAATGACAGGTTCGAATCAGTTTCTAGAGTGTTCCGAACTTCAGGGAGAGTAATTGAGGAATACGCTAACGACTTGCAAGTAATATTGGGTGTATAAAGGTCGATTCAGATGGAGCGGATAAATTCTCAATGCTACCATGTAACATGTATTGATACATTTGAATTGTCTGACGTTTAGACCACGGCCAGTGCAACCTGTTACGTGAATGCATCAATTCCCCTGTTAGAACATTATTATATGACATAGAACGCGAAATTTTTAAAGTATGATCATTGACGCACTTTACACCTGGACTAAAACCGCGCGTATACACGATAGTCTCGCACTTAGTACAACAGTAGGTTAGAACAATAAGAAAGTGTACTCTTCAGAGAATATTGACGATTAGTGCACAGATGCACCTATTGGAACCGGGAACGACGGCGTAACATGCTCTCCGAGACATGGAGACCTCTTCATGTGTTAAGAATGGTCACCCATCCATGACCTGGCTAGAATTTAACTTTGCAATGTGTTAACCTACTTGGTTACTGTTTTATTTGTTAATGTTCTAATATCAAAAGAAAAAAGCAAGTGTTCGATCATGATCGCATAGTCGCGCATGAGTTAGAAAATGCGTGCGACGAACCATGCTCGCCTAGTGTAAGGACTATGTTCATCTTAGCTATAATAAATTATACTACTTGCATATGATTCTCAACTCTATTTTAATGATATAAGGTAAATATTTAATTGACATTTCGAAGGTGCTCTCACATTTTGCCGGTCAATCTGAGTCTCATCTAAGTTCATCCTAAGAAGTGTAAATAGTCACCAATAATTGTAACACCACCAGACTGGCCCAATACAACTTTGATACATTTGATGTGTATTTAAAATAAGAAATATTTTTGCTATTGAAAATACAAGAGAGGAAAGTTCGTTTAAAAGTTTTAATTTGCCCGTTTCCTTCGACTTCTGTTTATGATACAAACTTTCTTAATTAAATTTTCCAAACTCCAGGATCAATGCAATAAACTAAACAGAATCCGATACATCTTAATATTGGCGATTGAATGACGATTTGACTTTCTTGAGCTGTTTTTGGACTTAATTACAAGAGCTTCGAATACATTCGGCACTTTCGGAAAACAGAAAACTTTCTGGTTTAATTCTAAAATATTAAAGCAGTAAACGATTTTAAATGAAAAACATTTTGTAATATACCTAATAGAAATAACTGTCATATAGATTCGCCATGGAGCTTCCATCACTAAGGAGTATTATAGTTGTAATTATGGCCAGCGAGATACTGCGATATTTATAACCCGGCTAATAATTTATAGCTCGACCGGAGTAGGAGAGCAATTCTTTCGTTACTTTCCACCAAGTGAGTGAGGTTAGTGGAGGACCAACTCAAAGAGCAACACTTGATGCAGATGTTCATGGGCGTTGATGGTCACTTACATTCAGGTGACACTTGCTGTGAGTGTGTAGTAATTACTGTAATGTCAATTAAATTGAAGTATTAGTAGACATCAAATCAATAATGGCTTAACTCAGGTTGTACACACGCTGAATATTTTTTGTTATAATGAATGTATTTTTTTATGTGGTGGTAAATCCCTTCGGAGCTCCTGTTCCTTGGAACGCCATCGTGAGATGCAGGAGCCAGGAGTATCTGGTGTTTTCACTAAAATTGGGGAGGACCTGGACCATGTCATTTCAAGCCCCCCCCCCCCCCCCTTCACCGAACGAAGCCAAGACTAAACAGGACTAATGCCTCTAATGTCTTTAGAATAGATGTTAATGAGTCGAACCTATGTATACAAATTGTGATGGACTTCACAATAAATTATTGTTTCTTGGATCTGTTTACCAGGCAAATAAATTAGTTTATGTATACGTTTTACAGAAAGGTGTTTCAATATTTTACAATCGTTATAAACCGTTGAGTCAGCCTAACATAAAAACACTAATTCCCCAAATTACAAGCACTTTACGCTGTTAAAAGGGTCTAAATGACCCTAAAATTATATCACACCGTTATGTAAAATGTATATTTTACTTGGAAAATTACGACTTAACCAAGTTTAATATTCATTCATTATAAGTGTGTCGATAGCAAATTTAACCCTCCACTCAAAACATTGCGTTGCAAAATTTCTTCCGAAGTTTCAAGGAAATATTTACTTAACGTACGATATAACTTAGGTCATATATTAAATGTTAGCTACTGTGTTTAAACGCTGGTAAGTGGTAGAAGCGAAACTGTTCGGATTATAGACTGAAAATTTCAGCTTACATCTAACGTGCGTAAGTTAATCCTAAGTATGGAGACCATACTCGTGAACAGAAAGGACAAGTCTTTTCTTTTTAATAAGTAAGTTGGTAGTAGTTCTTCTTTTTCAACTAGTTCGGAAGACGGAGCGTGGGTAGCCCTCCCCCCCACCCCACAAGGTGGTGCGACGACCTGGTGAACGTCGCGGGAAGCCTAAGTGAGGGAACTAAGTGTTCTGCACTCCCTACCAACTTACACTTGCAACATCAATTGTCAACACAATACTTATATTTATTGCAATATTCATGATCTCAAGACTGGAGCTCTGGCAATCCTACTTTGTATTATATCTATGTAATTTATGATTGCAAAGTCAAAGTAATACTTACCTAAGAACTGATTTTTAAAGTATTTTTAAAATGCGAATATAAAACTAAAATTGTGATCTTTGTGTCATTGTGGCTTATGACGTTCAAAAACAATTATTTATCGTGGAACTGAAATAAGAATGGTGCAATTACTACAAGAATCTTGATGCGATTTGTGTAAAAGTAAGGCGCAATTAATTCAGAAATAAAGCTGGAGACATAATATTGAAAAGAATGTTAATCATAATTATATGGCACTAGCTGACCCTGCAAACGCTGTTTTGCTATTTACATTATTTAATTATTTTATTTTTTAATTTCTTAAAATTTTCTTAGCTGACCTCTACTCGGTGAAAAGAATATTCCTACCAAATTTCAAGTCTTTAGCTCTAATGGTTCCAAAGATATCGTGATGAGTGACTATATACGTGGAAATCTCTTATATATATATAGATTTGTTATATCAATTTGTTTAGAGACGGCAATGAGCGAATCACAGGTGTACCTTTACTGTTACCACAGAATATATCCGGAGACGAGCTTAGTGAAACGCAAGCACTACCAACCTTTTCTCAAAGCCCTTTGTCGTTGTTTTGAACTCGCATAACTTGGGTTGGAATTATACCAGTTAAAAAAAAACCGTCAAAAAGTCAATAGTGGACTTATTAAACATAAAAAGTTTCCATTGCATAGCTTTTGAAACGTGAACCTTTTATCATTTATGCCACATATTTTGACTAAGGTATAGAGTTTGTGAAGTTAGGGCGTGTAGAGTTAGAAGCTTGACTCTACATGAGATCTGATAACTTTTTGACAGTGCGAGCCATATGTCTCTACTTGGCAACATTTTACATGGAAATGTTTTTGGTGTGATAATACTTACTTAGGTTGTTACAGTAGTTATTTTGAATAACATATCACATATACGTAATATGTATGTAAAAAAAGTTAAGTTTAAAGTTTAAATAGAAAAGTGTGGAAATTGTATTAGCTAAATCTTTTTTATCAAACAATACGACCGAATCCGTTACATATCCCTATTATTTTATCCGTTAGCAACAAAATAATCCAATACTCGCTATCAAAAGGTTGATAAATGCCGAAGGTTGGTATGTTACCCTATTACATATTAATTAAACAGAGAAATCAATAGCACCGAAACGAACATCCGTATTCGAAACTTAACAAAAAAAAACGTTACAAAAGTTACTTTAAGTATTCATGCACACGATCCAAAAAATATTCTTATACTTTTTAAAACGATGTTACAAATACAATGTGAGTGGAAGTTAAACGATTTTCCATTTGTTTGTGCATGAGTTTAAACCATGTTTGTAGTATAGTATACAAATGTTTATACTCTAAATACTTGGTTTGAATTTCAGCTACTGCCTTGCATATGTTTTATGGCACAGGAGGCAAACGAGGAGACGGGTCACCTGGTGAAAAGTGTCTACCAACGCCCATGAATGCCTGCAGCTCAAGAGTTACAATCGCGTTGCCTACCTTTGAGATGGGAGTACACTATTTTCTTGAGGGTTTGAAGGTCGTATTAGTCCGGAAATTCCACAGACGATAATTTGTTCCCCAGATTAGTTGTGCGAGGCAAAAAGTGTCTTGAAAAGCGCACACACACACACACACACACAAACATATATAAGTACATTTTTTTGCCTAATTTCATTGTTTTGATGTCTATTAAATTTCAATTTATTAATTGTAATATTTCAGAAGCATTTTCAAAAAGTGTGTTGTAATGTATGACCAAATGTCTAATCATAACTTAGGATTCGACATTTTGAGAACAGACATTATGAAAGTGTGGTCCCAGAGTTCCAAAGTACGATAAAACAGCTAAGCAGCTTACACGGCGCCGCAAAGAGACGAAGATGGTACATCAAGGCTTTATGAAACAAATTTTAAAACTTTAATGGAAGTAATTCAATTTTTACGCTTATTACAATTCTGATTTCGGCATGCAGGGGATTGATACTTTAAAACGAGAAAACATGCGACGAAACATGTGTGCTTTATATGTGTTTTAAATGAGACCATTGTTTTACAGTTCTCAATCAATACCATACACTGTGAGTTCATTTCAAATGCGATATTTAACTGACAAGGCAAATCAGCTCATCTCAGGTAAGTTTGTTTAATAAAACTTCAAAAATGTACGTTCTGTGCAAAGAAGTATGAAATGATGAGTTATGACGTCGTCATTTGCTATTGTCAAAACATTAACTTTTAATATTTGGTAATAATTGAAAATAAAAGAATCTTGAACAATAACATGAATATAGTTTTTTCAGTTTTAACTTCATAATGATTGGCAAACAAATTATTATTAACACACAGATAAAGCTGCACTTATCAGAAATCACGTATTTTTTTACATTACATTATAATCTATACCGAGGTTCATATGTTATATGTTAGTTACTTTTGTGACTGAAACAATAACCCAGATAACACATAGTTAAATATGTGCATATATTTACACTGCGTCGCGTCCAATTACTTCCATCGAATGATCTAACGTCATTCGGGCAAATATTTTGACATATTGGCAAATATCTGCTGACACAGACCAATCTAAACTAGAGGTGACTTACTTTAATAAATAGATTATTCCACTTTTATGATGACCGTTTTAAGTACCGTTTTGTTTGTAATTTGCAAAGAGTTTTGTCTGTCGCCGACCTCTTTGAGCATGTAATCATTTTTAGACGGAAAAAGGGAGAAGTAAATTGAGATGGGAAACGAGGATAGAGTGAGAGTGCTATAATAAGGGATACCGCATATCTTGGATGGGAGGGGAAGGAATATAAACCGTGAGAGAAACATGCTTCTGCATTTATGGATCGGCTCGACCGGAGTGATGCCACGACTTCACAGAAAACCGCTGTTCAGCATTTTTTTCGTTGCAGGTATCAATAAGCGACGGTAGTTACCCTTTTTTTTCCGTGCGGAAATCCCCTCGGATACCACCTATCGGTGGCATGTCGGACCCGATCCGACTAAAACCGCACGCCGTCTCGGGTACTAATAGCCGGGGAACCAGGTATACCCTAGAAAGGAAGTCAACGGTAGTTACCCTCGGGGCTTTTGATGTGGGAGAGCGAAGCCTGACCGGAGTAATACAACCGCCTCACAGAAAACCGGTGTTATCAGTTCTTTCGTTGCTTTTCAGGAGAAGGAGTGAGGTTACAAGGGCACCCCCCCCCCCCCCCGCGCTTCCCCCTTACTATAGAGGGAGGACGGCGACGCACTTGTTACTCTTGAGATCCAGGTAACCAGTCTGCTCGTTTGCCACCTATACCATAAGAAATAGGTCTAAGTATTTCCAAGTATTTAGATGTAATTAAAACGTCTTGTACAAGGAAATCCACGTTCCTGAATAAGGTACTTATGATAAGATTTAGTAAACTGTGAAAGGAGACGCCCTGGACAAACTTACCGAAGAGCAAAAGATTAGTTTCAGTTTAATGCGAACTTTGGCTGGTTACCGAACCAAAAGCCAAAAACCAAGATGGCGTAAACATCAAATTTATTAAGCCACATTAGTAGGAAACTTCTCGGAACATATCAAACTAAAGCCACTATATTGAATTAAACCGCGCTGACTAAAACCTCAGCAGAGTTTATCAAAATGGTCCGAGTATCAAAGGCGTGGTTGATTCAAGGATACCCGAATGAAAGGGTCAAAACCCAGAGGATACGTTTGCTATGACTATCGACGCATGTTAAATCATTTTCAAAATAGAATAAGGGCTTAATGTACCGAAACGGATCGCGATTGTGTACCGACTGCTCCGGGATTAGGATTGGAAATTTCCTGTAGACTTTGCCGATTGTTACGAAATATAGGGACAAAGAAATTCTTAGAGGAACCAAAAAATATATTTTATAGTGGCCATAGGAACCAAAAAATATAAATATATTTTATAATATATTCTAGGCTATAAAGTATAAATATACTTTATAGCCTAGATTGTGCTAAATTGCAATAAACTGTATTCCTCAATCCATAAACATTCACCCTTGAAGGTAGATTTTAATCTTTGGTTAAACATTTCTACATTAAAACCAAAGTAGTATACCCTCTTAAATAAAATTTGCCAAATTGATTCGGAATGACGCTTTTTTGATGTAACAAACATAAAGAAATCAAAGAAGACATCAATCCGAATTACGCTTCAAAAGGGAACATAATAATAATAACCTCATACATCTCACACAGGGCCGTCTGATACCAAACTTGGTAAAGTCTGTCCTATAGTAACCAGACAGACAAGACAACCAGATAAACATACTTATATATCACGCGAGCGCACGCGTACGCGCATAGACACACAAACACACGGATACAGACACAGACAGACACAGACACACACACACACACACATCTCACTCTTTTCCTTATTATTTTCTTCATTGTTTGTTTCTTTATTGTTTTTTAATCTCAACGTAATGTCTTTTTATTGTATCAAAAACAACATCGGCACTGATTTCTAAAATATTAAACACAGGTATTAAACCTAGTTTAGAAATCAGCGTTTATTAACTTACTACTACTAACGTACTTAATTCATGTAAGCCTCAGTTCTGTTTTATTATGTGTAACTTTATTGAGAAATAAAACATTATTAATATTTCTTAATATCTATTTCTAAATAAACACATATTATAGATAAATTACACCCAAATACAGAAAAAATAATCGTACTCATCATACATTATTTGTACTGGGTGGGGATCGAACCCACGACCTCCAGTTTTTAAGTCAGGATCAGTAACTAGTAGACCAATTCACACTGACACAAACATAAAAAGAGAAGGTGAGGAAATCTCTCTTTATTTACTTTCCTTTGTACTACATATACAAAGGATCTATGTAAATTCGTAACACTACAGGTGAAAAGTTTTCATAAGGGCCAATCAAGTGAGCGACACAAGTTAAGCCACTTTGGATTCACTACAGAAAAAATCTACAGTTGACATTCCCGTACGAAATTCTCCAAACTAAAAAAAATTACTAAAAAAGTGTATCGTAGGTGAATTCTTGATAAATCGTCTGTAGTTATTGTGTAAACTTTCAGAGTAAATAACTAAGCAAATATCCATACGTGTTATATTTATCACCGGAAAATAACAAGAACCGCAAATGTTTAAAATATCCTAGGAAATTTATAAACCTCCGTAGGATTCTAAATTGTACTACTAATTTCACCCCAACATTTTCGTTAATTGATAAACTTACCGAACACTAGTCCGGTATTTTCTTCAGGCCCACAGCCGAGCTGGTCGGCTCGCTCATTACCCGTTACCCGTTAGGTTTTCTTCTCTCGTTTAGAATCCTACGAAGGTTTATAAATTTCCTAGGAAATTTATACATTTGCGGTTCTTGCTATTTTCCGGTGACATATATAAAAAAAATATGTATTGAGTACAGATTATCGGCTTTATTTTACAAAATGGTAGACTTAGATAGGCCTAACACTGTCCAAATCAGACGAGACCTGTCCCCGCCAGAAGGCAAAACTGCTGGCAGGTGAGGATAGCTGACGCGCAGTGGTCTCTTTCTGTGAAGCTGTAATGCTCCAGAAAGAGACCACTGAACGATTACGGGAGACGGCCGATTACGAGCGAAGAAGACGCCAACGGGACCGCGAGCCGCCGGAGAGTGGGGACCTTTTTGTGGCAGATTGATTACTGCGGAAAGGGATATGTTGGCAGCGTGATTGCACAAAAATGCGATCGGGCCCAATGATTTAGTGATAGGCGGGGAGCCTCTGGCTTCCCTCGGAATTGGGCCTAGTTAGGTGCGGCGTCAACCCGACCTGAAATCACAGTCCAATCTCCGGGTCCTCCCCAGAGCAGGGCCTGAGGCCGGCCGTCGGGTTGGTTTCTGCGTCCCCTAGGAGCCGGCGCCCTAGGTCGCGAGCGACAAAAAAAGAGAATGTAGCGAGCGAGCGAGCATGGGAGGTTTGTCGGGCTCTTACCGACTAAAAACCACCTCAGTGTTTCTCCGCTTGCCAATCGCCGTGAGAATCACAAATTGGAACAGTCATTCTTCGGTCGCAGTCGTCTAAGCAGCGAACACGGAACACTAAGCTGCCCCTCAGGCCCGTATCTACACACCTGCCTACCCCTTTCGGATACACGGGCTTGAGTATAAATAAAAAACGATAAGTTAGTACTAAGTTATTTTAGCTCTACAAACAACAAACATAACGAAAAAAGTCAAAGCTTTCATTAAAAACAAAATTCGCTTCAGGCGTTCACTAAAACATAGTCAACTTATATTCTTAATAAAGATTATATATTAAAACTTAATCCAAATTATTCATTATGGCATAACTGTCTAAAATAGCTTTAAATTTATAACACAATACAAATTGTGTACAAAGGCGAGCTTAACTCATTATTGAGTTAACGAGCTCAACAGTGGAAAAGATAAGTGTTAATACAAGGTCTAAATGAAATATAATACAATATAGATGCTTCAAAATATTACATTATATTTACTCAAGATAAACCATTTGTTGCAAAAACTTTTTTTTTGGGGCATAGAGGGTAATTGAGCAGACATGGTCACTACCGCTGCACACCTAAATTTAAGAGTCACAAATGCATTACCGCTTTTTGAGCCGAATGTTCCCTCCCCCCAACCCTCGCCAATAGGAGAGAGGCCCCCTTCGAGATGTTGGGTTTAGGTAATTCCCGTACATGAGCATAATTTATATTCATGTTACAGCTCGGGCTTTACGGCAACAGCCGGTTTGAGTTACAGGTACGCGACCTGATCCTGATCTGTTCGAGCTATTGCTTTCATTCCCCAATCCATACCTATAAGCAATTATCCTTTCCTACCATAGTACCTACATTTCCTATTTATATATTCGCAAGTTACCCATTTCGTTACGCGTTTTCGTTCGGTGACCCGTCAGCTCGTCTGCCCCATCTAACGTAAGTGGTAATGAAATTCTAGTCGACAATTATTGTGGGAATTTAGTCCACCCCTTCGGGTATATAGGCGTGGATGTAATTATCAACATCATGGAACACGAAAGTGTAATAGTTTTTTTTTAAACATATCGAGGCCGAACATTAACTATATAGAGCGCTATTCAGTACAGAACAAAGCACACATTAGAGTAGGGGTGCAAAGGGAGAATAAAAAAGAGACTTACATTTTACGACAGCTATTATAGCGGATGGTAATATCAAATATCACTCTAGAGATAAGTACCGCTATCAATATTGATAGTCGATCCGCGAGCTGAAAACATCACGCGTAAATATTTACACCAACGGCAGGGTTGGCCATCAAAATTTAAAGTTTGAACACCAATTTTACTGGACATTTTGATGATATCTATACCTACATAAAAGATTACCTGCCCTGCCTGACAGACTAATTAACCAATGCAGAGCCTAGACCGCTGGGGGTGCAAACTTGAAGTTTTGGGAGGTGATGCTTTTAATGTTGTAAGCACCCACTAAGAAGTAATTTTGGGATCTAACGGCAATACTTTTTGAGATTCAACAGAAATACATTTTTTTTTGTGGAATCCAACGCCAACAATTTTAAATTGGGATTCAAGACTGTGATCCAATGAAAATTAACTGAAATTTGAACATAGCATACTAAAATAGATATGTTTTAGTAATACAACTACCTATGTACTTTAAAATATTGTAGTATTAACAAAATTTGATACCTGTGGAGCTCGTTAGTAAAATAATACAACAGGATAGGGTTTACCGCCCACGGCTTTTCAATGTATGTATAAATAGATAAAGCACAAACTAATAGTTAAAATTTAATTAAATACTAGCTGTACCCTGCGAATCTTCGCTGTGGCACATTGTAACCGCAATGTGCTTTGGCACAAAAGTGACGTGAAAAATAAGTAAAACAAATCTTTAAAGCGGTTTGTATATCGTGACCAAGTACAAACTCAATCGGTGTATATATCTTTGTGTGCGTGTTTGTTTACAGAATAATACAAAGATAAACTTGATTTCTAAAACGTCAGCATACACATATTATCATTAAGTAGGTAGTATTTACGTACCATAATTTAACGCCTGAGAGTACTCGATCAATCTATTCGAATATAAAAAAAACGTTTTTACCCGAACAATAAAATTCAGAGTCCCCAATTTTTGTGGCCATCAGTCGGTTTATAGTTACAACCGATTATGGTCGTGTAACAATTTGTGTGGCTCATAAAAATATCCTAAAGACAGGCTTGGCATTACCGCGTCTGGAGAATAAAGTTTTATATCGTACTTGTTTATTATGAAATAACTGGACTTAGCTGTTCTCTATTCACTTTTCAATGCTTACAAATAAGTATTGAGCATTATAATAAAATCCTGGAATATATTGTACAGCGTTCTCGAACATAACCAAAGCTTCGGTCCTACAATACAGAACGAGCATGTATATAGATTCATTTTTGTAAATACATATACTATATTTACTATACTACGTATATAAGTGTACGAGTATAGACGCATTTAGATATTCAAGAGTATAAATACTACACATAAACACTAAGCCAGAACGGAATTGTTTGCCAGCTAAGTAGTAATGAAAATATACGTTTAAGTTGCAAGCGGTGCATGAAGAGATAGCAGTGAAATTGCGTAGAGAACGTTCTACGTCCTTGTAATATATAGCTACGCACGTAGAGTTAAAGTGCTACGACGCGTAGCAGTAAGTTGTAAAGGTTTACTACGACTGTTGCCAGGCATAAATCAGCGACGATTGAAGGTAAGTCAAGTAGTTTTAGCAAAGTGCTTGGCAAACTTTTACAAAACTGTTTTTTTATGCAGTTAAACAAAACAAACAAAAAACAATGGCCATGAACCGTACCGAAAATCATTTCCATTGGCGTAAAGAATGAATCGGGAAAAGACACCAAGAATGTGACACAAGAAAACAAGGCGAATCAATGAAAATAGAAGGCCAAGAAGAAGGACAACTTGCATTTAAAACCACTTCACAAGATTAAAAAAAGTTCAGCAGCAACAGTATTGGTAAAACCTCAAAATCCTTAATTTAAAAATTAATTAACGGAATAAATTTATAATCTACGAGCGAACGAAAAGATTTTTTTAGTTACAGCTAAGATCACTTTACGTAAAGTCGCCTTTTAAAAACACTAAATCAAAATCAGTCCGTCCGTTTACAGAAATGATAAAAAGGCGCAGAAAGGAGGGACTTTTTTGCTAGTGGACATGGTCATCAAAACTATACGTATAGAAAGCCTCAACGCGGTAATGGCGAATGGTTAGCTCTGATTATAAATTTCTTTCTTTAACAAACCCTATCAACTTTATGGAATTATTTTAATATAACCACTTACTCAAATTATTTAAACTAATTCACTTAAGTGTCCACAAGCTTGCTGAGGATTTATGACGTCAACGTTCCTCATTTATAAGTTTGAAAGAATATAAAACTTTTTTTATGTAAATCAGGTTTCACGGAGCGGGTACTGAAAGATTGAGAAACGTTTCGTCTATCAATCACACAAATGAATTCTGGATAGCCGAAGCGCCGATTTGAAATATTCAAGAGTGATCTTTCAATTTTTCGAATTCAAACGCGGTGTGAATGCATCAATGTACGTTCAATATCGTGAATACTGAATATCATATCAATATTGACTGCACGGATGGCGTAGTGGTTTAAGCGGTCGCCACGCCGCTTCCTACTGCGCCGAGTGTTGTGGGTTCAAACCCCACATGGGACGACACTTTGTGTGATCCACAAATTGTTGTTCTGAGTCTGGGTGTTCTTTGTGTCCGTTTCATGTATGTTTGTAAAGTCCCCCGCGACACAGGATTTATTCCTAATGCGGGCGTTGTCCTCTTAAAAAAAAAAAAAAAAAAAAAAAAAAAAATTGAACGGATATCGTATTGCATAAATCTATTTCAATATGTTTTACTTACTTTCGGATGTGTCATGCCTGTCATGAGGAAAATTTAGCGACGAAAGTGTTAGGTATTGCAGTTGAAAGGTACAAAAGAAGAGGAAGACCAAAGAAACGGTGGATGGACTGTGTGAGTGAGGATATGGCTAGGAAGGGAATAAACAGTGAAATGACGAATGATAGAGTAGAATTGAAGAATTATAAATATTGCGCCAACGCATAATAAAATTGGGAAAAAAGTATGCAGACGATGATGGTGATTTACTTATTTTAATCAATTTTAACATTCATATTTAGGTGTACGCGTCGAAAATTAATTCACGTCTTCGCCTACTAGTAGTCCTTAGAAGGCTGGCAGCATTGCCATGTCGAATGTCATGGCTAAATACTCTGTGCTAGAAAAAGACTTCCTCCTTTTCTGAGTCTGGGTGATTTTTGTGTCCGTTTCATGTATGTTTGTAAAGTCCCCCGCAACACAGGGTTTCCTAATATGGGAGTTGTTTACCAGTTGTTTACAAGAGTGAGGTTTCCAGAGCTGGAAACCAGGGGGGGCCACCCATTTGGTAAAAAGCAACATGGTTTTCTGTGAAACCGGTCCGGTCTGTTTGTTCCACTCCCACGGATAAACTTTATCTTCATCTTGATAAGAAATTGTCAGAGCCGAATCTAGGCGATTTCGTACATAATAAACACACATTAAAAAACCGTATTTGCATAATACTTTGTATGTAGTATGTATAGGTCTCAGAACCTTATTATTGGGTTAATGTTCACTTTGCGATAGAAAATGTGTTGCCGAGAATAATTTTCGCATTATTTTCTTGAGGGCAAGTTCACCTACTTCATCACTGGATGTTTCCCACCGCGAAACTGCCATTAAATATAAATTACTAGCTTCATAAATCTCACCCTACAATATAAATAGATAGAGGTATATATATAGTAAAAACTTGAAGTGTTACATTTTGTCTGAGCAGACTGTTGTTATTAAAAATCTGTTTGACTGTCTGTTGATCATTATGGTAATGGCGTCGTACTCGAATTGTTTGTTGAACAAAGCTAGTCACGGTACACGAGTTTAAATCTTTTAATGGCATTTTATAATATTGTTGCGATTTTGTTTACTGAACGTTTTTAGGAGCTTTTACAACAATATTTTTAACCAGTCTCATTTGGTATTTTCTTCTAACAGATGGAAAATAAATATTGTAAGGTGCTTAGGCACAACAGACTAAAGAGAAGAATACTAACTATATAAGAGAGTTTTTCGTGTATCGTGGGAGTATAAGTGTGGTGTGGTTTTATGAAACCACGATGCAAGTGAAACTTATTTTTGGATCATAAGCATTTAACAGAAAATTTTTGGAAAAATATTCGATTTAGGCAATTAAAATCGCGTACATCACGATCAAGTGAACAACAACATTTACATCAATACACTTATCAAAACACACAAATACCGCTTTGCACTTGCACGAATGAGTAAGAATATAAATGAGTGAGAATATAACCGAGCAGCTGATGCGAGCGCCGCCATATTGGCCTTGGCTGTAATACGACATGCGATAGATGGACGAAAAAATTTGAGGCAATGTAATAAAAGTTAACTTTAAAAAGTGTCCAAAACTGGTATTTTTTTATCGTTTTGATGTCTCTGTACTTGAAACATTGCAAACCGAAGCCACCAACAGTTTTCGACCCGACATAGGTCCTTTTTCGAAGAGCGAAACGTCCTGTCGCAACACGACGGGTGACGCTTGACACTAAATCTCGTAGATTTAATAAATTTCAAATAACAAACAAATCAAACCATACCCAACAACTAAAAGATCACTACATCAAGAATGACGAAGGAATAAAACGTTAAGAAGAGGCAGTGAACATAATCCATGTAATTAGCTAGTGAAATAGAACGCGGGATAACACCGGCAGCGTCTTAATCTCTGTTTAACAGGTGAGAAAGTATTTGCGCCATTTACCAAATTAATCCACATCGAACACTTTATAAATAGTGCCTTCTTTTTTTCTAAAAACTTTAGTGAAGCGATAATGTGTTCTAATCTATGTCAGAATAGTTTATTTGAATACACTTATTTTTCTTTAACATTTTTTATCGTTGATTTTATCTTTATTATTCATTCTTTCCGTGTGGTGACGGATTAAGAATACGGAGTGTGTTTACCCCTATTCATCCCGTGGGTGTCGTAAGAGCCTAGTAAGAAAGCATACTAAGCAGGACAACAGCATTTCAAGGAGAAGGAAAACTTGAAACAAACCCTTTTATACCAACCTGTTTGGCCAGCGTGGTGATGACGATTAAATAGAGCATTTTTTTATGTTTTAGACATAGGAAATTTTTAACAGGTATCAGAAATGGATTGATTGATATAATACTAAAGTGACACTGTAAAGGTGTGTAACAGTTATTTTAACACTCATTGCGCGGTGTAGGATTATTATTTACTCTGGAGTTCGGTGGGTCTTCGTTAAGTCATATTAAAGTGTATTTCATTTTATATTCATAATTGTATTATTTAGAATATCTTTAGTTTGTTGCGAAGATAAAGAGTTTTTTGTTTCATTTTTTGTTTAATCTCATCAACTCTAAGAATCTAATTAAAATCTATTAAATATTTAGTATTGTACTACTGTCTACTGAACTGCTGAGCCAGAGGTCAGAGATTCGATGCCCAACCAGGACAAATATTATGCGATAAGCACGATCAAATAAATAGAATCCTGACACAGCATATAAATAATGTTTTGTGCCAGGATTCTATTTATATAGGTATGTTTATTTATATATAAGTAAAGAAATATATACCTAAGTGAGTTTATTAAGAAATATAGTGAATGATAAACGAGACTAGTCTTCCCCCTATTAAGTGGGACCTAATTTACGGTCGGCAAAATGAGGGCGTTAAATACCGCTCTGTCTACCCCTGCGTCGTCGAATAAAAGACGCGAGTGTATGTATGTATGGGATTGAGTATTTCTTGAGGAAGGTTATATGAGGTATGTTGAAATCTCGGGTTCGATTCCCGGGTCGGACCTAATATTTGTAAGATCTGAAAATATGTGTTTTGGAGTTTGGATGTTTTCTGTATGTAATATGTATGTATTGACAGTATATAAGTATTCTATCAGTCAACCTAGCTTTCATAGCACTAGCTCTAAGTCAGATGGTGTTGTATAATTATTATTATGTGACATCAGGCTATTGTCCTTAGGTGATTATTAATTACGTAACAAGTAGTAGCAAACTATTTCCGTTACCAGGAAGTGAATCTGCTGGGAACGGCTAATAACGTAATGAAGGTAAGCTGTTATTTACTAAACGAGTCTCTAGCGACTTACCCACAGTACATAGACATTCAGCATATGGACAACGCCTATTTATGAGAATGTGGTAATTTAAAGGTGATATTATTTAAATATAGTCATTAGATGTTAAAGTGAGTTATGTAGTTACGAGTCCTTGAGTGGAGACCGCGTCTCGGCAAACGTAGTGTAGGAAGATGGCTGGCAGGAGCTGGATGCGAGAAGCCCAAAATCGATCTAAGTGGCGTGCAATGGGAGAGGTCTATCTCCAGCAGTGGACTGCGATAGGCTGATGATGATGAACTTTATAGTGATCTTTTAAAAACAAATTCTTAAAAATGAATACTATTTACCATCTCATCATATTCTACCTTTTTATCTATAAAGGTAAAGGTGACCGAAGATGTCCTTAACTCGAAACTTACCTGAAACAATATAAATTAACACGAATTAATAAAATTTATAAAACAAAACATACATAGAATATAAATCACATCGTACCCGCTACTTTCGTCTTTGTTAAAGCTGGAGCTTTGTCAAAGTTATGCTTATATGTACATACCGTCGTTGTACTGTAAAAACCGTTCGTGTAAAAATCAAGTATATTAAATACTAGCTACTAATTTGACTGCACGGGTGGCGCAGTGGTTTAAGCGGTCGCCACGCGGCTTCCTACTACGCTGAGTGTTGTGGGTCCGATCCCCACATGGGACGACACTTTGTGTGATCCACAAATGGTTGTTCTGAGTCTGGGTGTTCTTTGTGTCCGTTTCATGTATGTTTGTAAAGTTCCCCGCGACACAGGATATTTCCTAATGCGGGAGTTGTCTTTTAAAAAAAAAAAAAAAAACGAAACTAGCTGGTTTATTACATTACTTATTATTTATTAAATTACTTGCAACTTCGTTTGCGTGGAATTTGAAAAGTGCTGCCTTAGTGGTGTAGTACGGTACGCGACTGCGATCCATGAGGCCTCGGGTTAAATTCGTAGCCCGGATAAAATTTTACAGAGTTTTTCTGAGAGGAAAAATAGTATAAGTTACTCCTTATCATTATCAGACTCGGTCCTGCGGTTTTGAAGATTACCCGGAACAAACAAACAGATAGACAGGCAAAATATGTTTAAACTGTTTTTAGGCATAGGCATCGTGCAAATAACCGTGTAAGCATATAGAAACCCTTGGTACTCGCATTCAATCTTTAAGTAACGCTAAACTTGTACCCGTCCAATTATTTACCATCCGTTTCAAATGTTATTTTTTTATCCTTTAAGAAAAAATACAGGTAAATTAATAATAGATCTAAGTAGTGCAATCTTAACTAATGCTTTTAGCTTGTACAGTTAAGTCGTGTAGAGTTAGAAGCTTGGCTCTACGTGAGTTCTGATCCATACACATATTATAAGGACATAAGTCCATTGTGGCAAGTGACATTTTATCCGGAAAATTTCGTTTATCTGGTATTAATCCAAACCTAAGTTGTAAGAGTTCAACATAAGGACAAAAAGCTTAAAGAATACGTAGGTAGTACAGATACATGTAAAGATGTATTAGAAGAAGTATGTATTCCTAACATAATAGAAATTTGAGATTTTATACTTATCTAGAATAGAATAATCTTTATTGTACACCAATTCAGGATATTATACATACAATAGTATTCCAAGTTAATGACCATGTACAATGGCGGCCTTATCGCTAAAAAGCAATCTCTTACAGGCGACCTTTGGGTAGACAAATAGACTGTAAATAGGTAGAACACTGTAAAGTTATCTATTCCGTAATATATTCAACAAATAATGGTAATAAGTGTAACAAAATAATCAAACTGTAGCTTAAAATAAAAATTTAAATAAGCACTTTTATAACTTTCGTGGCGGCAGGTTAGCTTATCAACACTTTAACTATTAATTTTCGTGGCTCCTAATCATTAAAATTGACCTTTTAACTCTTCCCTTGAAAAGAACGAAATAAATTATGTTTTTTATTCCAGCGTAAAAAGTGATTGTGTAAAACTTGTAAGAAAATTGGTTGGAGGCAGCACAGTATAACACAAACATTTACGAGACTTAACGAGGTCACGATAGGCATTGGATAGATATATAGAAAGTTCTTTATTTATACACAATTTTTACATCACATCATATATATAATTGTCACAGTAATATAAAAGGGGCGGCCTTATTGCTAGGTGCATTTTTTTTCAGGCAACCTTAGGATGGACCAAAATGTTTCAGATAGATAGTGTAGTTGAAAGTGCATTGCAGTTTTGAGAATATTAAATTCTACTTTGAGAATATTAAATCTACTATAGTTTTTTGCTGATTAATAGATAGAAAAAAATATACATTTACACAGATAAATAATACAGTCATAAAGATATTTTTACAAACCTACACATATATGTGTAACTATTTAATTTTAACAAACAAACAGAAAACCAACATATCATACCTTAATACGTAAATAATTTAATTAAGAAAAGTAATATTCGTAAACCTGAATTCAAAGGTATGTACTTAATGCCAACCGTAAGTGCTTTAACTCCCGTAAACGTAATTACATAGTAAAGAGGGCCTAGTATGAGTTTTTTTCACAAGACGATAGCGAGAGACAACAGAACGCGATAGTTTAAAAGTTAGTACAGTACGAGTATTACACATTGTGGGTTCGATTCCCACCCAGGACAAATATTGTGGGACGAGCACGGTCATTTGTTTTGTGTCTGGGTGTAATTTATCTATAATATGTATGTATTTCTTAATCCGTATGGTGACGGATTAAGAATACGAAGTGTCACCACCCCTTTTCATTCCGTGGGTGTCGTAAGAATCGACTAAAGGAGCAAACTACGCAGGACAACATCACTGAAAAGAGAAGGAAAACTTGAAACAAACCCTATAACAACCCGTCTGGCCAGCGTGGTATAGTAGGCCAAAACCTCCTTTCCAAGAAGAGGCCTATGTCCAGCAGTGGACTAATATAGGCTGTTGATGTATGTATTTAAAAAAAATATAAGTATGTTCATCAGCAGTCTGGTTACCATAGCAGTGTGTGAGATGTGCGAGGTATATTAGTATTATTATTTTCTTTATTTACTTTTTATACATATTATTTACATTTTTAAACATACACTTTTAAAAAAATTATTAAAAAATACATATTTTAAAATGTAAAAAATAGTAGACCACCGACATCGGGTACAGGGACCAAGACACCGGTGGTTAGGACTCCAAAGATAGGAACCTCCTCACTATACGAGCCGTGTCAAGGAGGACTGCCTTCTGCATCAGACTCTTGATCCAGCCGTCAAACGTGAACCTCTAAAGGTGTTGGTCGAGGCTCTTGGCTATAAATCCGTGAGCAGATACTACTATCGGAACAATGATCACTGAATCAACATTCCACATATGGACAATCTCGTGAGATTAATCCAAATCCGAATTTTATACAACTCCAGCACCTTTCAAAGCCATGTGTGTGGAACCGAGTCATAAGCCTTCTTATAGTCTATCCACCATGCCACCAACCACCCCTGTTCATCCCATGGGTGTCGTAAGAGCCGACTAAGCCAGAAAACTATGCAGAACAACAGCACTGCGGTAGAAGGAAAACTTGCTACAAACCCTATAACAACCCGTCTGGCCAGCGTGGTATAGTAGGCCAAAACCTTTCTAAGGAGAGGCCTATGTGTGTCTGCGTGTGTGTGTATATATATATATATATATATATATATATATATATTATTGATCTAATGGTAACAAATCACGACGGCTATCCTTTTTTTTACGAAAGTCAATGCACTAATATTTTTGTTCCAATCTAAAACATTTTACAATTATTGCCAAGAGAAGACCATGTTCGAAAAACGAATTATTCAAGTCCGCAACAAAAACAGGGCATATTCCCATCCATCTATATTCAAAAGGCAATTCTATAGTATTTTCATTACCACGTCCTATATTCACGGATCAGCGGGCCGATGCTTTTCACCCTTTATTTATTTTGTGGCCACATCCAAGTTTTCAATTTAATTACGTTCGGTAGAAAAACACCCAATAGCAAATAATGCTGCAATTTGTTTTGGAACGAAACGAATATACGGGATAGTGTGAAAACAGTGTAGTGTGTGTATTTTTGGTCACAGATGAATAAATACAAATGTACGTCGTGAATAGGTCTACATTTTAATGAAGTGTAATAAACTGTAATTATATTTCCCCTAGGGTGATATTTCTTTTGCTTCCAAATAAAAGAAGCATTTGCTGAATAGTTTCAATATATAACGAAGTTCTGAGTCAACCAACCAAAATAAAACCAAGAGGAAATCCAGTAGATTTCCTCTTCCTTTCTTGAAGTCGGTTAAAAATATTCCCTACTTCAGGTAGTGTTTCGTTCAGAAGTGCAGTAAGTCATTTGCCACTAGTGATGGAAATTATTGATACTTTAAATCATATTCATACAATAAAATGCTTGGTTTTAGTCAGTGCATTTTCACCTGTGATAAATCTCTGGTGGAATTTGGTCATAGACAAAGATAAATGCCATCAAAAACATAAGCAAAGAAAAAAAAAACTTCTTCGACCATTTCTTTTAGATTTAGACCTTTTGCGAGTCAGGTGCTAGCGTAATCATAAGACGCAGTGGTTTTGTAAATTAGTTACAGGTGTTATAATGTGCTTTATAAATCATGTGATTTATAACAAGTTATTGTGATTGTATTCCATTCCTCTGGAGTTCAATTTTGTAATTGAGTATTCCTTGATACCAAGTACGCTACCATTTACTTGCGAAAGAAGTTATTTAAGAGTTCTGTTCTTTTTATGTGAGTGAATCCTAAGCATTCACACGACATACCCATAAAGCGTACTTCACATTTGCTTCTCCTTTCAAAGTCCAATGAACATGAGCTTTCATTACTTCACGTGTTCATCGTTTGTATAATTTTACATTAAACCGTTTATGAGAATACGCGCACACGACATTTTCCCCAAATGATGTTTTCCAGATCGATACTTTGAACAATGTAACGGCCAATTCTTCAAATCAAAACCTTATATTTAGCTCTAATCTATACTAATATTATAAAACTGAAGACTTTGTTTGTTTGGTTGAAGGCGGTAAACTCTAAGACCCATTATCCATTATCCCTATAAGAGCCCATTTATCGAGGAAGGCTATATAACATCAAGATTCTACCAATAGGATTAATATAGCCATCAAATATAGCCCACAATCAATGTAAAATATTGCAAAAACATAGATAATTTATTCCTTTTGTGAAATGCAGACGAACTTAAGCGGGTTGGGTTATTATATATATTAACAAATAATACAACCCGACTAATACGGTAAGCTAATACCGGCACTTATAAGCACTTCAAACATTAGGAGCCAATAGTGTAATGGGGGAAGCCATTTCATCTGCGATAGGGCCTGATTAGGCATGGTGTCGTTTCGGGGAGGACCAGAAATTACATGGTCCAGGTCCTTCCAGAATAGGACGCCCGAGGCTGGTCGTCGGGGTGGTTTTCAGTGGAATCATACTTCTGGCTCCTGAGTCCCAAGGAGGAGGAGATCCAAATGGATTTTTAACCCCGTCAACAAAAAAAACAAAAAAAAGGAGTCAATGATGCGTTGATAATTCTGTAATAGAACATTTTTTACTTAAAATAGACACACAAATAGACAGAGAAAAATAAATCATCTTAAATTGTAATAACCTGTGTTTCACCCTAAAGTTTATACACATTTAGACCCTGTATATTATCTGCAAATTTAAATGGAACCAGCCTTGAATACATACCGATTCCATTATAAAAAATATAAAGTAACACAAGAATAACATAAAATCATCTTCTAGACGGTAAATGTATTCCACAGTAAGTCGTCCTGAACAATAATATTATGCTGTACGTCTTTGTGACGCAAAACAAGCATGACAACGTTCAAGAATATTTCATAAAAATAAAAGCACATTCAACATATTATGTACATCAAAGGTTTACTTCACTTTTTACAATTTAAACGTAAAAATACGGCGCGCTAAGTCCTCTCGCCTTAAATATGCATTGTCGACCATGTGGACTTTATACTGTTTTGTTGTGAATTTTATAAAAATGTTATTATGAATCTTTTCTGCTAAAATATAATAATCATTTTGATATTGTCTACGTCTTTGTAACCTCAATTATATGAAATTTGTTTGATGGATTTAAATATACGCTGTAATATTTGAGTTTTCCTTTTTTACCATTGTTTGCATATATAAGGGTTACCGTGGTTCCTTACACACTGCAAAGAGAAGGAAACTTGAAGCAAATCCTATACCAACCTGCCTGCCAGCGTGGTATAGTGGGCCAAAACCTCCTTTCATATGTACAGCAGTGGACTATTATAGGCTGTTGATTGATTGATTACACAGATGTATGATAGAAAATGATAATAATTGGTAGGTATGCTAAGTTATGAGTGTTGAAAGAAAACCGCTCTGTATGATTGGTAAATGCACACTAAATTTATTGACTTGACTATGTACAGATTAGGTAAATACGCATACATACGAACCAAATACGTACACATACATAAAAACTTACATAGTGACATACATACATATATCTACATATTGATCTTATATATAAAATTCTCGTGTCACAATGTTCGTTCCCGTACTCCTCCGAAACGGCTTGACCGATTCTCATGAAATTTTGTGTGCACATCGGGTAGGTCTGAGAATCCGCCAACATCTATTTTTCATACCCCTAAATGGTAAGGGTGATCCATCCCTATTTTTTTTTTGTTTTGCAATACAACGTTTGCCGGGTCAGCTAGTTTAAGGTTGTAATGAATCTGCTAGGGTGTCCAGAATGCGAGCTAGGACTGGGTGCCCGGGAGGGTATATTTTCCAGTATTCTTTTAAATAAATAAATTATTGGTGTACAAAAAGATCATTCTAATGTTTCCATGAATAACCTTTATATTTAAATAGTTAGATACAAAAACCATAATTTACAGCATCTGCAGTTTTCTCATCATCAAAGAGCGCATTAGACTGCTGCGACTTATTCCACACGAATGCTCACAAGAGTGAACAGGTGAGCAAGCAAATTATTTCAAAAACAACTAACGTTTCAAATTATTGTTGGTTACAATGCTATGATTACGCTTTACAAAATAACATTATATTATTCATATTTTGACTGCAAGGATGGTGTAGTGGTTTTAGGGGTCGCCACGTCGCTTACTACTACGCTGAGTGTTGTCGGTGCGATCCCCACATGGGACGACACTTTGTGTGATCCACAAATTGTTGTTCGGAGTCTGGATGTTCTTTGTGTCCGTTTTATGTATTTTTGTAAAGTACCCCACGACTCAGGATATATTCCTAATGCGAGAGTTGTCTTTTAAACCCTTTGTCTTGACCATTGTTTTAGCATTTTTCGGCTACAACTAAAAACGTTACACCGCTAGTGCCGGCGCGAAACGTATGACGGCTCAATTGTGCACACGACTGTATTTATGCAAAGTTTAGTCGATACTTTTATTTGATCGTCGATCAAACTTCTATGAAATATATTATAATGAACAAAGATAGGAATTACTGTGGTTAGTTTCATTGCAAAAAAGCGCAAGTTGAGTAGACAACACATACGTTATCCTAGAACTAGGTAGTTATAAACCAATAACGTTAATACCTATTTTCTCAATAGTAAATAAAAAACCAATGAATAGCCGTATTATTTACTACCTTTCTGCTAAGCTGTAAGCTAAGCTGTATGTACTACCTTTCTTAACAAATTTTATGTTATAAAAGAAGAAGGGAATTGTTTAAAAAAAACATGTACACATGTAAACGTCTACACATTTTTTTTTAAATTCTTTTACGCATTTAGATATTACGTACGACAGAAAGTACAACAATTACTGCTAATCATGGTAATGTTGCATCGATATTGAGATATGGTTTACTGTTGTGGGGCAATACAAATTTAATCGATAAAATATTTCTATACCAAAAAAAATGCCTACGGCACCTAAAAAGATAGTTGTACCAAAATGTGGGACCACCCTTTCTCATAAAAATATCATGTTTATGCATGTCAAGTTTTAATGAAACTTAACTTCAATAAATTTGTAGTGTACACCTAACTGACAAATCAGGGTCAGGGTTTTTATAAGGTATATAATGGGCTGATTGATGTTATACTAATAATATGTACCTTTTCTTTCCTACCGGTGGCTATGTCGGACTCGAACCGACTAAAAACCGCACGCCGTCTCGGGCACCAGTAGCCGGGGAACCAGGTGTACCCTAGAAAGAAAATCCCTGATACCCCGACGTACCTCGGGCCATCTACGGCGGGTAGACGACCCCCTCCTGTGTACAACAACTGTATCTACTCAATCAAAACAATAAAGATTACGTGTGTGTGCGCGCGTGTGTGTGTGTGTGTGTGTGCGTGTGCATGTGTGTGTGTGTGTGTGTGTGTGTGTGTGTGTGTGTGTGTGTGTGTTACTGTAAGTGTTGTCATTATTCGTAACCACCACCAGGCGGGCGAATTGCGATAAAACAGTAGCCCGACCTACAACATATAACAATACAGCAAAATATGAATTACATTCCAGTACACAACTAACAAGTCAATGAACAAGACTCGTCTTTTTCACATGTTATCTCAGAAACAAGATGACATACATGCGAACACAATAGTCGACTGCATTAACAAAACTAATGGTGGAGAGACACCCTTTGTGTAGACGGACGACGGTGGAACAATGACATAAAGATGTCAACGTTTGGTCCAAGTCGTAAGAGTTTAACTATATATCTACTCTGAGATTACTTAGACTGGTACTAAGGGTCAGAAATTGCAATAGTATTAGGCTAGTTCTGGAAAGATAGCTAGTCTCCGATAGCCCTCAACCATCCGGTTATTAAAGATTGATTTCCCGAAAACAGATATGCCAAACGAAATAAAGAAATATACTACAGTAAAATGTGTGAAATTACTTATGAATTTGACACATTGGAATGATGACACATTCTCGATAGCGTGATTGCATTTAGATATTCTGAGCCGTGTCTAGTAGACACATCGACACTTTTATAAATGAGCATTTATTCCAAATGGTTGAATTACTATCGTTATATAAACACTTACTGATTATACATAGTAACAGTGAGGCCAGTGGATATAGCAAAATTTGCACCAAGCGCAATCAAAAGCCTGGGGTGGCAAAGAGCTCGTCCTCCTCTAGAAATGTAGATTATTATCGACCAGTTTTTTGTATTTCATTTTTCATATGCACGAGTGACGATTTGCGCAAGATGGCTGGCAGGAGCTGGATGCAAGAAACCCAAAATCGATCCAAGTGGCGTGCAATAGGAGAGGTCTATATCCAGCAGTGGACTGCGATAGGCTGATGATGATGCACGTAATATCTTTTAACTATAAGTAAACGACTATAAGTATTTTTTTTAATTATAAGTAACATAATAAGTACCTTATTACGTTCTGACAAGTGGTAAACGTTTTGTAGATTTTCAACCCTTCAAACGTCAAGAACTGTAAAAAAGAAACTATTTTTTTAAGTCTTCGTTATAAGAAATAAAACAAAAAAGACATTAGTATATATAATAAATATTATTTGCAATAACAACCTAATTTATGACTACGAAACCATTATAATGTCTTAATTATGTAGGTACAAGCTTTGAAAAAAAACACTATGAATTCTCGCGTCATGTTTATGTGAAAGACAAGAGTTATGGTTACTGCCATAATGCTTTTCGAGTTGTAAAATCATTTTAATAATTTAAATTTACTATAGTTATTACAGGGCAATTAAATAAATGTATTGGTTGAAATGGGGTTGAAAGTCTTCATTTTATTCAACGGTTGTATTAAAGTTTAAAATTAAATTTTTGATTTGCTGCCTGCTCTTAAGCGATAGTCCTAAAATTTTCTGTCCCCATACTTTCTAGGTTTAGCTAGATGGATAGAACAGCCTCCGGCAACTTGCATATTAAGAAGAACATTGAACGATGCCGTAGGAAGCCTACCAAATGGCGGAAAGGCTTGTGTCTCTCGCTCTTTAAGAGTAATGTCTTTATGATAACCGTTTTAATTCTTGGAGAGAGCACACACACACAGAATCGGACAGACTAAACCACATGGTATTAATCACGAGAGGGTATATTGAGAAATCCTCGTGAATTCCAGCAGACTTTGATCGCTTCTTAAAAAGGAATAAGCTACACCATTGCTTCTGGTGAGCCTTGAATCCCTTCCGGTTCCAATAGGAGCGTGTACACAACTCTGGACTCATCGTCTTCTGCGAGAGAAATAATATAATAGTAACTGGCCAGTACATGCACCTGCATGTGTAGTGCTCTGGCTACAATAACAACAATTATTGAAGACGAGATTAGGTGAAGCCCAAGTAAAGTATTCATTATGAGGCACAACAGGTAATATTTGGTATAAACTATAATAACATAATATTTAGTTTTTAAAACCCGCTCTTCTCCTGTGATTTATACCTCTACAAACATCACATAGATTGTGCCCGCGTCCCCAGATAAGTTTACCGTCACATACCGCGATGTCACATACATGTTGGCACAGTATCACGATACCAACCAAAGAGCTAGAACAGATTAAATAATATGTTTGGATTGTTCATGAGACGGTCTATTTCCATTGATTGAATAAAAGATTTCCAAAAGTTTGTTGTAGAACGATAAGACCATCGTGGTAAGGGCATGTGATGCGAACGGATAAGCTAAATTCGAAGTAAATACTTAGAGAAGATAATCGATGAAAATGTGGATGGACTGCGAGTTGCATATAATAAAGAAATAAGCCGTGAAATTACGAAACAAACAAAATTGCAAAGGCACATCCCTTTGCAATTTTGTTTGACGATGATAATACTATCTATTAAAGAGATTATACTTAATATAATAAAAGTACCTTACACGATTTTTATTATAGATAATTTCCCCCTAAATATAACCTATATAGCGGGGGACTCTAAAACCAATTCATGAAACGGCACAAAGAACATCCGGAACAAAAATTGTGGATCACACAAAGTATCATGTGGGGATCGAACCCACAACACTCGGCGCAGTAGGAAGCGGCGAGGTGACCGCTTATAACTACGCCATCCGTGCAGTCTAATTTGTGAGAAATCACGCAAGACATATATGTATATGACACAGTAAGATAATTATAGTCCTGCTATAATTATATCTGGAAAGACATAATCTTATGCCATAAAACAGTTTCATGGAAGCGCTTCATAACTAATCTACTATAGATATAATTATATTACGAGTATAACCTAGTAATATCAATATTTGACTTGACTATCACATATATACTTTTATACTGCCTCGGTGGCGCGGTGGTAGCGTATGCGACTGCTGTTCTGAGGTCTCGGGGGTTCGATTCCCGGGTCGGACCAAATATTTGTATGCTCCGCAAATATGTGTTTCGGAGTTTAGGTGTTATCCATGTATAATATGTACGTATTTACAAAAAAAAGTATATAAGTATTCTATCAGCCTTTCTAGCTTTCGCAGTACAAGCTCTGCTTAGTTTGAAACTAGATGGCGTTGTGTGTTAGATAATAATAATAATAATAAATTCTTAACCGATATAGACAAAAAATTAACACCGCTCAACTTAAACGACACAAACATTCAACCAAAATTATTGAGCAAACAGCAGAAAATAGACTTATGGGCACAAAAGTCTCTACACGGCAGACATCTCGCCGATCTCAGCCAAACACACGTCGATAGAAAAGCGTCGAACGAGTGGCTGCGGCGCGGAGAACTCTTCCCAGAAACCGAGGCTTTTGTGATCGCTATTCAGGATCAGGTTATCGACACTCTTAACTATAAAAAACACATAATTCGTACCCCTAACCTTCCTACCGACTTATGTAGACGATGCCATAGCAGTTCCGAAACCATCCAACACATCACTGGTTCTTGTAAATCTATTGTACAAACTGATTATAAACACAGACATGACCAAGTTGCAGCAATAATCCATCAAAATCTAGCTCACAAATACTCATTTATTTCAAATAAAACTGCTTATTATAAATATAAACCCAGTACAGTTCCAGAAAATAATGCATTTAAAATATATTGGGATAGGACAATAATTACCGACAAAACCATACATTATAATAGACCGGATATAACAATACTAGACAAAACTAACAAAATAGTTTTTATTATAGACATAGCAGTATGTAACACACACAATCTCCTCACGACGCACACAGAAAAGATGACTAAATACACAGACTTAGCAACGGAAATAAAAAGGCAATGGCAGGTAGATAGAGTTAAAATAGTACCCATTGTCATATCTACAACTGGTGTAGTACCGAAGACTCTTCAAGATAGCCTCAACACATTGGAAATGCCGAAATCCTCTCTCATACTCTTACAAAAAGCAGTCCTTCTTAACACATGCCGTCTCACACGCAAATTTCTCGCTTCATCCTCATCATCTTAACTTCATATCATCATCCCTTTTTGGCACACTTGGCTAAGGCCCGTGTGTTAGATTTTGTTACCCCTTTAAAATAAAAGGGAGACCAGACAAGGTATAAAATGACATAATAATAATAATAATAATTTTTATTTAAAGTAAAGATTTACAAAATTTGTTTAACAATGATAGCCACACTAGGCTTAGCCTGTATCGAGGCTATCAATACAAAAACGATTATACATTAGGACAATATCAATAATATTAGAATCTTATATAAATCTCATATGAAACAATAGGAAGAGATCGCAGTTTACTACAATCTATATTTATTTAATTTACTAAGTTTAAGTTGGAGCTATGTGAGTGTGTGTGAGTGTGTGTGATTGTTTGTGAGCTTGTGTGTGTGTACATGTCTAAGTATGTGTATTCGTCTGTCTGTCAGTTTTCATTCTTATTTTAAGATTTTTAGCAATTGTTCGGTTTCTTTATGGTTAAGACAGCTCATGATTTTACTGATTTTCAGTTTAGCGTCCCGTATTGTATCCTGTTTGAAATTATATCTATTGACAACCTTATTGTAAATAAATGGAAACATGAATTTTTGAAAGCGGTTTGCGAAGGATGATTTGTTTCTAGGAACAGGGACTTTGAAAATTCTTTGCTTGAGCATTTTATTGTAATCAGGGGCGTTTAACACGTTTTTATGTGTGGAAATGATGGCTTGAAATATGTATAATCGTCTTATATTCAATACTTGGGCTTCTTTGTAGAGTTCAGTGGTTGGGAATCTCAACGGTTTATTCAACATATCTTTTAAAATTGATCTCTGAGTCCTTTCTAAGATAATCAAGTGTGTTGCAGCTGAGCCTCCCCAGATATTTAAACAGTAAGTCAGGATGGATTGACACAATGATATATATATCGTTTTTAATAAATGTAAATCAGCAACATCTCTAAGTTGTCTTACAACGTAAATTAGTTTCCTTGCCTTAGCTGCAGTTGCCACGATGTGGTCTTTGTAAGAGAGTTTATCATCTAGAATTACTCCTAGATATTTAATGCTTCGTGACCTTTGTATTTTATTACAATTACAAATAGTCTGATCAAAATTACATGTGTGAATTGGAATGTTTGGGCTTAAGGCTGGAGAAGAAGCTGCAGTTTTGTGGTAGCATAAATATTTGGTTTTGCTAGTATTTAAAGTTAATAAATTATTGTGAAGCCATTTAGCTATAATCGCCATACCTTGTTCAGCCGTGGCAAAACAGTTGGCCCAAGTGGAATCATGAAATATTATTGCTGTGTCATCCGCGTAGCAGATCATCTTTGCATTTCTAAGTGGTAAGGTCGTCAGGTTATTTATATACAGAAGAAATAGAGTCGGGCCTAACACACTCCCTTGAGGAACTCCAAAAGAAGTTTCCTGCAAGGTACTGTGCAAGGAGTCCACCTTTAAACATTGTTTCCTTTCCGTCAAGTAACTTCGGAACCAGTTTAGCGCGGTTCCCCTTATTCCAATGCCTTCCAATCTCTTGAGTAAGATTGGAATTGCAACAGTATCAAAGGCCTTTGATCTAAGAAAAGATCTAAGAAGATTCCGATACACGCAAGGCCATTGTCTAGATTTGTAACAATTTCATTTGTCAATAAATTTACGGCGTCTTCAGTGGACCTTCCTTTCCAAAAGCCGAACTGACTGTCTGATAAAATATTGTTCTTCTCAATGTACTTAACTACACGTTTGTTGACTACTCTTTCTAGTATCTTAGCAAAGACAGAGAGCAAGGAAATTGGTCTACAATTGTTAGCCAAATTGGTTTCTCCCCCTTTATGTATAGGTACAACAACAGCAGTCTTCCATTCTTGAGGAACGATTCCGGTTGATAAACTTTGGTTAATAATATAGGTTAGCGGTTCCACAATATGATTCTTGACTTTTTTTATGAGTCGGTTAGTAACTCCATCTAGTCCTGGGGCACTGTCATTCTTTAGATTCATAATTATGTGTTCTATTTCTGTATTATCAGTTGGTTCGAAGAAGAATGAGTTTGGAGGAGATGGTGAAGTGTCGATATTTTGTGCCAAAGCTGATTGTGTTGTATTTAGATTGTTTAAGATATCGTTAGCGTATTTTTGTCCTACCGATGTAAAATATTCATTACAAAGATTTAAGGAGTCTTGCGGACAGGAATTTAAAAGTATTAGATCTGACGCAGGTGATTTCGTTACTACTTTTCTATGCGAGATTTTATTAATAGTCTGCCAGAGTTGTCGTGGTTGATTTTTCGAGTTTTTCAGCAATGTACATTCATATTCATTTCGTATTTTACGAATTAGAGAGTTATAAAAATTTCTATACCTGAGATATATCAGTGATTTCACTTCGTTTCTTGGCATTTGTTTAGCCTCGAGGTGTAATTTATCACGAACACGTGAGCATCTTAGCAACCCTTCCGTCATCCACGGCTTAAGAATTATTTTTGAGCGACTTATTCTAATTAATTTAGTGTTGTCTTTGATTATATTGTTTATAATATTCATAAAATGTTCTGTTTGGTCAGCCACATTCTGTATCTTCATCATCTTACACCAATCTACATTGCTGAGCTTTTCTGAAATGGAGTCGTAGTTAAGGAGGCATTTATACCTTGGAGGTGATGTTGATGTTGTGGCCGTTGCTGTTAGACCAGTAATGACAAGGTCGTGGTCAGATATTGCTGAAGAGCAGACTATAGTCTCCACATCCACCTCTCCCTTATAGAATACGTGATCAAGGCAGGAATCATATCGAGTAGGCTTATTAATAGCTGGCACTAGGCCTAGTTCAGCCATAGTGCAAAGGTATGTTGTGGTATCGTTGCCGTCTAAATAGGATATATATTTATATTGATATCGCCAGTAAAAATGGTGCATGACTTTTTATTTAAAATTTGGCTAGCATTTTGCAAAGAGTTAACAAAATGTCCGAAATATTATTATATTTTACTTATATTATAAATGTGAAAGTGAATTTGTTTATTTATTTGTTACGCTTTCATGCCCCAACCACAAACACAAGTATACCAAATTTCAGATCAATCGGACCTGTGGATTTTAATGAGATTCCTTCATTACCTAGGAAGTGAGCTGATGGTCTACAAAACTTAAAGCTAAAAACCATCTCGATCACATCGGCTTTCGAATAAAAAAGCCGCATCAAAATTGGTATATCCGTTCGGAACCTACGATGCCACAGACAGACAGATACACAAGTTAAACTTATAACACCCTTCGTTTTCGGTCGGGGGTTAGTAAAAAAGTGAACTGAATCGGTCCGTGTTGTGACGGAATAAGAATACGGAGTGTCATCAGAACTAAACTACAAACGAACTCAAAAACTGCAAGATTTACTGTATTTTCTGTATTGCAGGCGTTCATGGGCGACGGCCGTCACTTTTCAGGTGACACGTCTTCCCGTTTGCGCCCTTTATAATACAAAAGAATATTAAGAAACTGTTTATTATGTGTGAGGTCAGTTGATGTAACTCTCCTAGCGGTCATTCAAACTCAGGTCATATGGATACAAGACGACCGGCCATCAAAGAAATTATCAAAGCCTGATTGCAATTTCGGAAATGAACACGAAGATGATCACGATAATTAAATTTTTGGTGGAATAACAGTGAATAATTAAATGATGTTTTTGTTAAATATTAAAAGAATACGTTCAAATATCATGAATCACGTTCGATAACCTTGATAACTTAAGAAGTTTGAGTCAGTAACGAACCGCGCTCCTGTTTAAAGGATCGTTAATTCTTTCAAGTATAAACCGAAAGTTCTGAATCTCGATTCATTTTCATGAAACTTTGCACAAGACACGAACGGTAACTTATCCCGAGTTATTTTTTAATTCAAACCAAAGATGTTTAAGACCAAAACGTGGAAGTTGTGAAACTGAAGATGGACAGTATTTTTTTTTCTCTTTAAAGAAATTTACGGACGGACGGTTCTGCGAGCGAAGTTAATATTATTAGTATTTTCTTTATTCTTACGTCAAATGTACTTCAAATGATTGAAAATCAGCTAAAGCTAATAATATCCGAAATGGAATCGAAAACACTAAGATATTAAATACCTTTATACTTGTATTTATAAAAGAACCGTTCGAAAACTATTATCTTACGATTATTCGATATGTTTATTTTAGATAAAGAAAGATTGTTGACCATTAATAAAAACCCATAAAATTATAAAGAAAATGTTCTTATTTAAAATATTTTAAAGGATGGATATTTTTTTAAGCATTAGTACACAAAGGAAAATAAAACCGGCAAAAAACATAAAGTATTATTGAAATTAACAAATTGAATTTAAAGCTCAATGAAAAACTTTGTCATAATTATAAAATATCTAGAATGCCAGGGCTACTTCGCACTTAAGGTATGCCTAAAGTATGCAGCGTACTAGACTTCTCAGACCTATTCAGTAAGATGTTGGGTGTATGTGCGATTTTTTTTAATTTATACTTCCTAATGCCGATTGCCAAAAATTTTCTACCAATCAATCTATAGGTGATGCAGACCTATGTGTGAAGATGTGAGGATATTCTACAAACACGCATCATATGTCAATCTAGATTTCACATCACATCACACATCAACAGCCTTTAATAGTCCACTGCTGGACATAGGCCTCTCCTTAGAAAGGAGGTTTTGGCCTACTATACAACGCTGGCCAGACGGGTTGGTATAGGGTTTGTATCAAGTTTTCCTTCTTTTTGGAGTGTTGGTGTATTGCGTTGTTTTGCGCCCTTAGTCGCCTCTTACGACACCTAGATCGACAATCTAGATTTAATTTTCATAAACCTACTTAAACACCTAAATGAGACAGTTTTATATAGACAGACAGTAGGTATTATGTTTTCCGTGGTACAGTCGTTTTAACGGCTATGCTGTTCATCTTAAAAAAAAACTTTTTGTTTTGATAAGCATCGTGCCATCCACAAATAATTCTGAAAACAACTCGTTTTTAGTTTAGGATTCAAACAAGTTTTTGCTCTAAAGGGACTAATTAAAGAGCGATATACCTCATTACTCGTGAATATCGTCTAATGGTACAAGTTAAGGTTTAATGTTGTTTGTCTTAAGGTAAGTGCTGACTATTTGTAGTTGGCAAAACGATTGTTTTTAAGGATGAAACTATCTACATTTATTCGAATTATAAAACCAATATTTGTTTAGGAAAATCCTTTTACAAAGATAAAATTGAATTAGTTATTTAAAAGACTCAAAGAATTTTGAGAGGGCTAAAATGTAGCGATTTCATAAACAAATTCTGGGCTTGCAAAAGAGAAATTTCCATACGTTTTTATCAGTATATTTCGAGTGACGCTTATTGAGTGTTTAAAATTAAAGGATATATGAGCTAACACACACTAAATCAACATTTGACTGCCTCGATGGTGCAGTGGTGGCTTATGCGACTGCTGTGCTGAGGTCTCGGGTTCGCTTCCCGGGTAGGACCAAATCTTTGTTTCGGAGTTTCGGTGTTTTCTATGTATAATATGTACGTATTTACAAAAAAAAGTGTTAAGTCAATCTAGTTTTCATAGTACAAGCTCTGCTTAGTTTGAAACTAGATGGCGTAGTGTGTCAAACATACGAAAAAAATAAACAATAAAGTGAAGTGTACTTCACATCATCCTCACATCAACAGACTTTAATAGTCCACCTCTGAACATATACACTTACATGAATATTATCTCAACTTAAAAATTAGAAAAGTGAAATTGGGGACACGAATATTTTTATTGTGTCTACAATTAATTCTTAACAATTTTTCAGATACATAATTTACAAAGGCTACTAATTACGTTTTTCAGTCATTCGTCATTTTGTATAAATGAAAAAAACAGAGTTTAGTAGAAAAAAAATATTTAATGCTTAAGATAAAGAACTGTGGAGACTACCGTATCTTTTATTTATTTCAGGATGAAGATAGATTTCATACAATGATGATGATATCTACAAATAACACGATGCTACAATTACTTACACATTAAAGGATAGACAGAGAGGGTCTGCCTTTTATAGCAATTGAACTTATTATCTCTATGCCAAATAAAATTCTGCCATCTTAAAAGTATGTCATTGTAAATTCGACATATAAACATTCAGCCAAACAATAATAAATTTATCTGTATATAAAAACGTTAAGTTAATTCTTGTACACTTTAAAAACTCAAAAAGCTCTGTACCGATTAATCTCAAATTATGACACGACATACAAAGATTTTTTTTATCCGTATTTTGCGTCAGTTTTGTTTTTCATTTCTCATCCTTGCAACCACACCGTGACACAGCTCGTTCGTTTTTCTTCAAAGAAGATTATGTCTAAGTGTGTTATCATCATCATCATCAGCATCAACAGCCTTTAATAGTCCACTGCTGGACGTAGGCCTCTCCTTAGAAAGGAGGTTTTGGCCTACCATACTATGCTGGCCAGACGGGTTGGTATAGGGTTTGTTTCAAATTTTCCTTTTCTTTGCAGTGCTGTTGTCCGGCGTAGTTTGATCCCTTAGCCGGCTCTTACGACACCCACGGGATGAATAGGAGTGGTGACACTCTATATTCTAAATCCGTCACCACACGGACTAAGTGTGTTATGGCAAATAAATTTCGGAGCATCAAGGTTCTGCACGATAGAGGGAACTTTTAATAACATGTAAATATATGAGTACTCACATCAGCACCGTATTCATCAGCTTGTTCAAAATCCGCTTTAGAGAGAACAATTACGTTGAACATCCCGTCGGAGGTTCGGTGAAGGTTTTCGCCAGCAATAATCCTCGCTCAAAAACGATGTTTGCACATGACCAAATACGAAATGTTTTGTTTTATGGTTCCAGTGCTGAAACTGGCTCCGTTTTATGACTTAAATCTTTGTTTGAAACGGGAATTAGGATATTAAAAATTGAATATTTTTTGGGTGGTAATGCGTTGGTTTATTTCGCAATTGAGTTAGTGTTTTGTTCAGAATAAGATATTTTGCTGGTTTTGCTAATTATAAGGTATTTTCAAACCATTCGTTTGTCATCAGTAAGATAATGACTAGTTAGCATCATGTATTAGTTCAGGTATTCGATTACTAATAAAAAAGAAATATCCGTGACCAAATATGTCTCTAGGGGCCACCCATAAACTATGTCACGTAATTCCATAAACATTTTAACCCAAGGATCACGCAAATTAAACAAGTAACGGTGCTTTTCTAATTTGTATGACCTCCAACTCTTTGATGTTATTTGAAATATAATGCAAATTACCACCCAGTAGTAAATAAATGTAAAAAGCAATAAAACAACATAAAATAAACAAAATAACCTTATTTACAAACGATAAACGAGAAATTCTATTAACGAAGGCAGGTCCTTCGTTGCGGATGTCGTTAGCATTATGATAATAATCATCTTGTCTCTATGGTATTTTACCATAAAGCTTAAAGGCTTCATTATCGTGTCCAGCTCATGTCATATTTCTCCCATTAAGTGGACCCTATTATATAGTATTTCTTAGATACCAATAAATAAAATATTGCTCATAAATATAAACGATATATGATTATAAATTAATTTAATGTTTTGTTAACAATTCTGTATTATTTTCACAACCTTACCTAAATTAGAATGAATAGCCATAAAACAGCAGTTATGAACTTTTGATGTTCCCAACTGCATGATATAACGACAATCCCCTTGGTTTACTAACATACATTTATTTCGGCACAGATAAAATTTATAGAAGGTTTTTTTGTTTACTTAAATCACCCGAAGAGTAATATACCTATGTATCATTATGTAATATTAGCTAGCTAGCTTTGGCCCGCGGCTCGGTTTTCGCTTTCACTATAATGTCACCGATAATACAGCTTACCATTGGTGAGAAAAAATTAAAAAGGTAAAATTGGGTAAGAAGAAGGAACTAAGACAAGGAATACCGCAAGTTTCGGATTGCAAGAGGGGCATGCAAGATGCAGTAGCCTGAGGTTGCATACCCATACGTGTCCTGCGATTAGATACTCCATCAAAGACAGGGTTTTCCTTTGATAGAGCTATATAGTGTTGGTCGTGAGATGTAGACAGGCGATATTTTAAAGATCACAGGAGGACGACGGTAGATGCAGGCTGCTACTAATCGACTTTCTTGGAAGTCATTGAGTGTAGACAAATTTCTAGCAGTGGACGTCATAGGGCTTAGGATGACAGGGATGGTAATAATGATGCGCGGCGGTAGAGAGAACAGAGGACTTTCATGGTACGCAGTATTAGATGTTTGTTAGACATAATTAATACGGGAACACACAAATTTCGAATTTCAATGATCCGAATTCGAAAGTCCGAATTTCATAATACTTAAAATTTATAATGTCTTTAAAAATTCACGAAATTTATGTACCGAAAGTCATGAATGCGATTTGTTTGTTTCCCGATTTTTATACGTTCGAAGAATGAAATGATCGATGGCTTCTCGGTCCGAAAAACGATATTCCGAATAAACTGCTAAAATTAAGATTCTGATTCAGTTAGTATACTATTCTGTTACACATATACCAGTATATTTTAAATATATAAGTAACGTTTCATGTAATTTAATTAAAAACGACAACTTTGTTATCAATATTTGTGTATTAATACTATGTTTTGTGTTTTCTTCTTCTCCTTATGTCTGCGTTGCGTACCATCTACTGTGTGTGTGTGTGGAAATCGCAACTTTCCTTTTTTTTTTTTTTTTTTTTTATAAGCCACTCTGCGCCTGTAACAGGAGGGATCCGGGAACAGCTGTTGTTAAGACATCCGGACCCCTCCTAGCGCCAGCCCGCTCCGGTTGCGGGCTCCGTCTCAATACATTTTCCTCTCTTTAGGCGACGTCCGGCACACGCGGACGCCGCCCCCTCGCGGCTGGCCAACTAATGCGGGTGGAGGGGAAACCCACCCCGTCCACCCGCGGCCACACTCAGGGCGGCATGAGGCTGTGATAGGCGGGCCTCCGCCGCCCGGTTCGCCGGCGGCGGATCGGGTCCGAGTGGAGGTCGTCCTCCCGGGCCCTCTCCGCCGCCTCCTTCCGCGAGATTACTACCTCGCAGAAGGTTGCGACCGCGGTAAAACAACTGTCGCTACCGGCCATGGAGCGTACTACGGCCGGTAGCGAGAGATCCACTCCGATGACTGCAGTGAGGGCCCGGCGCTGCGCCGCCCATGCGGGGCAGACCGCCAGCGTGTGCTGGGCCGAGTCCTCACTGCAGTCGCAGTGGTGGCAGGCGGGACTCAGTTCCCTCCTAGCGACCGTGTGCAGGTACTTCCCGAAGCAACCGTGCCCGGAAAGCACCTGCGTCAGTCGGAAGGAAAGGGTCCCGTGCTGCCGCCCTGCCCACTCGGCGATGACCGGCTGGAAAGCCTCCACGGCGGCGAAGCCAGCGCGTGGAGTCTCCAGCCGGAACGACCAACGAGCCATCGTGGCTCGGCGAGCGGCTTCGCGCCACTCGCGCACATCCTCGGGCGGAGGGCGAAATCCGCTCTCCGCCCGGTAGTCAGCCACTCGCCGATAAACTTCGGCGAGCACTTCCGCCTCCAAATCCCACGGGGGAGTTCCGGCCAATGCGCATGCCACCTCCGTCGAAACGGTGCGGTAACCGCGTATGGCTCTGACCGCCATTACCCTCTGAGGGCGCCAGAGGCGTACCCTATTCTGGGCGGTCAGAGCCGCCGCCCACACCGGTGCACCGTACAGTGCCATTGACCGGACAACCCCCGTGTACAGCCGTCTTGTCGCGACGCTGGGTCCACCCATATTGGGCAGAAGTCGCCCTAGGGCGGACGCAGCGCCGACCAGCTTTGGAGCAAGCTGTCGGAAGTGCTCGTCGAAGAGCCACCTACCGTCGAGGATCAGGCCCAGATATTTCATCTGGGCCCGAACCGGTACGAGGACCGAGTTGACCACGATGGAGGCGCCAGGGGGTGGACCACGACGGGGCCCATGGAATAACAGGGCCTCCGTCTTATCTAGGGCCACCCGTAAGCCCAGCGCCTCAATGCGCCCGACCACCAGGGAGACTCCCCTTGTGGCCAGGCGCGCCGCCTCTTGGAAGTTTGCCCCCCGGGCTGTCACGAGGGTATCGTCTGCGTAACAGATTACACCCAGCCCGGGGGGGAAATCGGCGCGAAGGGCCCAGTCGTACCCTATGTTCCACAAGAGGGGTCCAAGAACAGACCCCTGTGGAACACCGCACGACATGGGCCGACACCTCAGATTACCTTCTCGGTCCTCGTACACGACGGTACGCTCCTCTAAATAGTCTGCCACCAGCCGCCTCAGGTACTTTGGCACCCCATGATAGTGGAGTGCTTCCCTGATGCAGCTGAATGGCAGACTATTGAATGCGTTGGCGATGTCCAATGACACCGCCAACAGCACGCCGCCACAGCTCACGGCCTCTTCGGTCACGGCCCTCAGGCGCAACACGGCGTCGACCGTCGAACGCCCCGCCCGAAAACCAAATTGGGCGTCCGACAGATCGGGGCCCACCTCGCAGAGGTGCCGGACGATGCGGGCAGAAAGAACCCTCTCAAACAATTTGCCCGCCTCGTCCAGCAGCACGATGGGCCTATAGGCCGCGACCGAATCGGCAGGCCGTCCCGGCTTCGTCAATAGGACCAGCTTCCCGCTCTTCCAGCACTCAGGGAAGCGTCCCGACGCCAAGCTAGCGTCGAACACCTCCCCGAGGCGGTCTGCCATGTGGTTGAGGGCCAGGGCCAGCACTCGGGCCGGTACCCCGTCTGGCCCAGGGGCGGTGTTCTTGGAACGGATCCGTAGAACAGCCGCCCCTACCTCCGATTCCCGGACGGGCGGAACATTGTCCTCCCCGTGCTCCCCGTCGTCTCCGGCCAGGGAGGCCATCGACGGGGGAGTGTGTTCCGCCCGTTGTGGGAAAAGGCCCTCAACCACTTCTCGCAGGAAGCTGGGCTGGAGAGTCTCCGTAAGGGGGGGGCCCGACGCGCGGAGCTTTTGTCGCACCGCGCGGTAAGGGCGACCCCAGGGGTCACGATTAAGACCCTCCAGCATCTCCTGCCTTTTTTCCTCTTTGGCGCGGCTAATGGCCAGCTTCAGAGTTTTCCGCGCCCGTCGGTACTCCTCATGAAGCCGGTCCTCCTCACCGTCTCCACGGTGACGCCGCCGACTGCGCGTGTAGGACCTCCGGGCACGTGTACAGGCCGCACGGAGGTCCGCCAGCTCCTGGGACCACCAGTAGACCTCCTTCCTTGGAGGCCGACGACCTCGAACGCGGGGCATGGCCGCATCGCATACATGCGTAATCGCATCGCGAAAGCGGCCAGCCCCCACGTCGACCTCCTCGGTCGGAGCCTGAGGAGACAGCCACGAGTGAATTATGGCTGCCTCCTCTAGTAGGTCCCGGTTCAGCCTGGCAACAGCCCACCGCGGAAAGCGGGATAAACGCCGCGCCACGTGACCCCTACTGGAGTCCTGGGTCCGGGAGAGCTCAAATCGGATATACAGGTGATCCGAGAGCGTCTCAACCTCTTCCAGGACACACCAGTTCCTTACTCGTGCGGCGAGGACAGGGGTAGCGAACGAAAGGTCCACTATCGACCCCCCCTGCTGTCGCACGCACGTGTTGGTGGAGCCTCTGTTGAGAAGACAGAGGCCCACCGAGGCCGCCCACTCCTCTACGGCCTCGCCCCTGGCGTCCGTCCTGGGGGAACCCCACGCAATGGACTTTGCGTTGAAGTCCCCCAGCACAAGGACGTGCCCAGACGCTAGTCGCCGTATCGAGGTCTCCAAGTTGGTCAGGAAAACCTCGAAGTCGTTCAAACTCCGGTTGGGGGAGAAATAGACACCATATATGGTGATCCCCCCCCACTCGACGGCAACATATCCAGTGCCCTTGTCTCTTAGCGACAAGGGCGGGGAATGAGCCGTCGTGGAACCGACGACTGCCACGGAGCCGTCCCAGTCACCCATCCAGTTTGGACGGGGAGGGACAGAATAGGGCTCCGCGACTACGGCAACACCTATCGACCACTGTGCCATGGTTTGCAGGAAGAGATCCTGCGCCGCGGCACAGTGGTTCAGGTTCGTCTGGACCAGGAGGTTGGAGACTTGATCCATTACTGGATCGTCTCTACAACCTCCTCCATGGGCGACGACGTCGACGCACGAACTACGTCGGAGGCAGCCTGGGTCGACTGGCTAGCCCCCGATGCTTGCTGAGAGATGCGGGGAGGCTTGCAGCCCCCCTGCCCCATCTGGTGATTGGCGGGCTTGTTACCCGCCGCACACACCGGGCAGTGAGGGGCGGCAGAGCATTCCACCGCCACATGCCCCGGTCGACCACAGCGGAAACAGAGTCCGCTGCAGTCGAAGCAGCTTTGGCACTTGACGCGCGTGTGCCCCGATGCTAGGCATTTGTAACATCTCATCGGTCTCGCCGCCAGGACTGTGATCCTGGCGCTCACGAAACCGACGAGCAGCCTGCCGGCGTCGGCCAATACTTTGGCCGACGCTACGGGACAGCTGACCCACACGGCGCCAAGCCCTCCTGGACCGGGGCGGATGGTGCCGACCCTGACGTTGTCCGCGCTGCACCCCGTCTTCTCCCGGATTACAGCGCGGACATCTTCGGCCGTCACAGAGTCGTCCAGGCCCGAGATGCGCAGCTCCGCGCACTTGGTAGGCCTGGCGATCTTGACACCATCTGTGGTCGCGAATAGACCCCGCAGCCTCTCAGCGAAAGTGTCCGCCGTCTTGGCGCCTTCAGCCCCTGGGAACTCGAGAACTCGAGCTCCCGTTTGGGCGAGGCGCATCTTCACCCCCGCCGTCCCAAAGTCGTTGGCGAGGCTGTCCCGGGCCTTTTTAAACACGGCCGCGTAGGACAGCCCGCCGTCCGCCGCCTCCGGGGACACGGTCACCACTACAGCCGCGGTTTTGGGCGGCTGCAGCTTCCGCGGCCTCTTTGTGGAGGCCGTTGCCACCGGTGGCGAAGGCTGGGCTTGGGCTGCTTTTTTGGCAGCCTTTTTGGCCCGCCTTCGGGACTTCTTGGAGCCCCTCGCCTCCTGCCAACCCTCGTTGGAGGGGGCAGGTGCGGAGGGGCCCGGCAGGGGTGTCGGAGTGGGGAGCGGAGGGAATGCCACTCCGCTCCTCGGCGCCGTTTTAGGCCCCGTCTTGGCCGGCGCCTGGGGATGTGCCTTGGCCGGCGCCTTAGCCGGTGCCTTGGCCGGCGCCTGGGCCGGTGCCTTGGCCCCCCTCCTCGGCTTTTGGGGAGCCGATGGAGTCGGGGCAGACGCCGCCGCCGCGTAGGAGACGCGGCCTCCCACTACGGGGAGCGCGGTCGGAGCGGCGGCCTTAGGCCGCTGTGTCGACGCGAGCGGGGGGCGCACAACCGGCGCAGGGGGCAGTCTCGCCTCCAGGCCAGCCAGGCGTCCGTCCAGCATATTCCCAACTGCGATGAGGATTTCTCGCAGTTGGGAGTCAAATGCCCCTGAGTTGGTAGTAGGGGCAGGCTGGGACGCGGACGGGGCTTCCCGCTCGGGGAGGTTCGCCTGGAAGCGGGCGAACTGAGCGCTCAGCTCGTTCACCCGCTCCGTCAGCTTCTTGTTGGCCACCTGCAGGCGAGAGACGTCGCCCGCTAGGCCCTCCACGACCTCCGACAAAGCGGAGGAGGAGTCCTTAAGGGCCCTCACAAACGAGCCCTTAAGGTTCACGGATTTGGTGGCCACCTTGTCGATGACGGCCACCGCCGCTTTCGCCCTCTCCTGCACGGACACGGGAGCCTGGGGGGCATTTCCCCCCACCGGCTCCCGAACCTTGAGCAGGAGATCCGCGATCTCCTCCTCCGCTACGGCCTCGCCGTCCACTCGCACGCTCCTGTAGGACTCCGCGTTTGAGAACGCGGAGCCTGACGGGGTCGAGACCGTGGCCGGTTTACGCGCCCTCCCTCGGCGACTGCTTGCCACCTTTGGTGGCATCATTTCGCCGGACGTGTCGGTTTCCACGTCCCCTGAGCGTCCGCGTTTTCGGCTGTCGCTTCGCTCCGCCTCCATGGCCTCCGCGCCATCCGAGGAGACGGCGGATCCGGAACGAATACGATCCGATGCTCTTCGGCTCCCAGAGACCAGCGTCAGACTGACTTCTGGGAGCCCCATCGAGATAGGCGTTCCCGACGCTATCTCACCCTCCGTGGATGACCCATCCACTCCACTGTTCCTCTTCTCCTTCGTATCAGAGTCCGTTTTGCTTGCCTGTTTCTGTTTGGTTTGTATTGGTTGCCGTTTCTTTATATTTTTGTTGTTATGATCCATAATAAATCCCACGATTGGGGGAGAACTAAAGGTCCACCCGGGCAGAGATCCCCCATTACCCGGGCAAGCGTAAGTTTTTAACCCAACCGAGGGGTCCGCAGGTACCTCGGCTTGGAGTGCGCTCGCGACTGAACTTCCCATCAGCCATGCATCCCCTGGCCACGCACCAGAACACGGGATTCGGGGAATTTTTTAGAGAGGTTATCTTCCTCGCGGTCCGGGCGGTTAAGCCAAGACCCTCGCCCCCGATCAGAGCCGCGAGACTTAACCACAGCGCTCTTCTCGGGATTACGATATGCCGACGGTTGACAGGGAGACTACGTCCCCCTGCCTGCTCGGTGGTAGTGTGAGTACACGCCGAGCCCGTCCTCCTTTCTCCACCGCTGTCAGCGGAGAAACTGTGGCCCCTACAGGGCCCCGCCATCAGGTTTTTTACCGAGGTTTCCTCCTCCATGCTCCGAAGAGCGAAGAGCCAGCAGGGCAACCGGCAGACACGCCCACCCTGCTGGACCAGGCCTTGCCCGAGAGCCGATGAACGGCTGCCTCTTCTGCTAGAATATTGGCCGCTGGCGATAATCCTCTCCTCCAAGAGGACAAGGAGGGAACAGTACCATCGCCAGCGTTTCCAGGGTGCACCACGAGGAGGTTTTCTAGCCCAGCACCCCAACTTTCCTAACCTAACCCAAAGGGGTTAGGTTAGGAAAGTTGCGATTTAGGGATGTCTTAATAACATCTGTTCCCGGATCCTTCCTATTACAGGCGCAGAGTGGCACACCGTGTGGTTTTAGTCGGTCCGAGTCCGACACACCACCCCGCCTCAAACCCCGGTGGGGTGACGGTCCGAGGGGATTTCCTCACGTTAAAAAAAAAAAGAAAAAAAAATTGGAAAGTTGCGATTAACGCCAGATACTCTCTATTATTGGTGAATCATTTGGGTTAGTTTAGGACTGTGACCATTTGACAGCTTGCTCCAAAGCTGGTCGGCGCTGCGTCTGCCCTAGGGCGACTTTTGCCCAATATGGGTGGACCCAGCGTCGCGACAAGACGGCTGTACACGGGGGTTGTCCGGTCAATGGCACTGTACGGTGCACCGGTGTGGGCGGCGGCTCTGACCGCCCAGAATAGGGTACGCCTCTGGCGCCCTCAGAGGGTAATGGCGGTCAGAGCCATGCGCGGTTACCGCACCCTTTCGACGGAGGTGGCATGCGCGTTGGCCGGAACTCCCCCGTGGGATTTGGAGGCGGAAGTGCTCGCCGAAGTTTATCGGAGAGTGGCTGACTCCCGGGCGGAGAGCGGATTTCGCCCTCCGCCCGAGGATGTGCGCGAGTGGCGTGAAGCCGCTCGCCGAGCCACGATGGCTCGTTGGTCGTTCCGGCTGGAGACTCCACGCGCTGGCTTCGCCGCCGTGGAGGCTCTCCAGCCGGTCATCGCCGAGTGGGCAGGGCGGCAGCACGGGACCCTTTCCTTCCGGCTGACGCAGGTGCTTTCCGGGCACGGTTGCTTCGGAAAGTACCTGCACTCGGTCGCTAGGAGGGAACTGAGTCCCGCCTGCCACCACTGCGACTGCAGTGAGGACTCGACCCAGCACACGCTGGCGGTCTGCCCCGCATGGGCGGCGCAGCGCCGGGCCCTCACTGCAGTCATCGGAGTGGATCTCTCGCTACCGGCCGTAGTACGCTCCATGGCCGGTAGCGACAGTTGTTTTACCGCGGTCGCAACCTTCTGCGAGGTAGTAATCTCGCGGAAGGAGGCGGCGGAGAGGGCCCGGGAGGACGACCTCCACTCGGACCCGATCCGCCGCCGGCGAACCGGGCGGCGGAGGCCCGCCTATCACAGCCTCATGCCGCCCTGAGTGTGGCCACGGGTGGACGGGGTGGGTTTCCCCTCCACCCGCATTAGTTTGGCTAGCCGCGAGGGGGCGGCGTCCGCGTGTACCGGACGTCGCCTAAAGAGAGGAAAATATATTGAGACGGAGCCCGCACCAGGAGCGGGCTGGCGCTAGGAGGGGTCCGGATGTCTTAACAACAGCTGTTCCCGGATCCCTCCTGTTACAGGCGCAGAGTGGCACACCGTGTGGTTTTAGTCGGTCCGAGTCCCACACACCACCCCGCCGCAAACCCCGGAGGGGTGACGGTCCGAGGGGATTTCCACACGTTAAAAAAAAAAAAAAAAAAGGACTGTGACCATTAAAGATCCCCTCTATTGTTGGTTACTGGTGAATTTTAGATGTTTTGAATTACCATGAAGACGCGCTTTTTGTCATTTGATCTATTGAAACATCGTTTTTTGAAATTAGTATTTGTGACTGACGGAATAAAACCCCATTATTATGCAGCTATTGTAAGGCTCGGCCGATTTTCTTTATTTACAAAAAGTAATTATCTACCCGTTATCTACATATCCATAATACAAGCTCTGCTTATTTTGTGGCTTTGAAGGTGTAATAAAGTATATCCGAATATATGTTGTTGTGTAACCATAGAAAGTTCGAATGGGTTATGTTCAAAAAAGGGTTCATAACACAGTGTTCAAATACAAAAGAGGCTATACAATATTTACACAAAGATTGCCTGTGCACAAATTGTATTCTTACGACGTTTGTGTCTCGAATACAAAATTATTGGGGTGAATAAATATGTTTGATGGTGCAGTATCAAATTCATATCGATTTATACGAAAAACATGAAATAAAATCTGCTAATATCTTCATCCCAATGACAGTGACAAAACAAAATATCAAAGTGTTTTATGTCTCCTGGTAAAGCGATAAAATTGGCAATGCTAGTAACGCAAAAATTACCTCCAAGTCGTTTGCGTTAAGAAAATAGTGGGGCATCGATCAAGCCTCATCCCCTGACCAATCAGGTTGTAAGATTTTTTTTTTTTTTTTACAAAATCTTCGAGTTTGATTTGTCAGGGTCCAATGTAATTTTTGGGATTAGTCCAGCCTTATTCCAAACATAATTTTTGCTGTGTATATCCTAATAATTCTTGAGTTTATAAGCATTTATAATCGTGTAGGCAATTCGAAATCACGCCTTAAGGAACAGAAGAGTGATCATTGAAAACTTAAAATTTTCGGTATATTTTTGATTTACGATACCAGTGACAAATATTACTTATCTCATATCAATAGTTTCAAGTATAGTTTTACAAACATTTAAAGTTTTTAAGAGTGCAAGTAAGTTAGTAGCAGAATACAAAAATACCACCGAGAAAATCTTGTCAATTTTAATAAGTTTTCTTTATTTGACACGAGAGCATTCACACTAGGCATATATTTGTGTTACGTAACATTTCAGCTACCTGATAAAACTGTAATGCAATAAATATGAAAACACATACCTACTCCTTTCTTTATCTTCGCACATATGTACAGGTATATAGATTGTTCGGCCCTAGAACATTTACTACAAAGTAAAAGAGTAAACCTATATCGATATTACTATTCTGGAACCGAAATATTTTTCTTCTTTTAAGAAAATACAACAACGTTTTTATACAGAGCACCGGAGTTTGATACAGTGATGTTACTACATATTCTTATATCCTAGAAGGTTCCTGTTAATACATTCTACGTGGAATCTTTTGATTATATCGCAATCACCGGCCCGGCGACGAAGATTGAAAAATATAGTACACAACAGAATATCTTCTGAGACTACTCGTAATTCAGAGGACCTTTCCATTTAGTGAGAGAAACTGTACACCCGATTCCATTTTATTATCGTTAAAACAGCATAAACAAACTTAAGTTTTTTTTTTTAAACAAGCTTTTTAGACCTTGGCTATCATGTAGCATCAAAGTACTCACCAAGATGAGTTTGTACTCATATGCAAGACATACTCGCTGGAGCTTACTTCGGCTTCGTCTTATGGGTCCATCATTAGAACAGCTGCATGGTACCATATTACTCGATTGTCATTAAAGATAAAAATGTGCAGCAAATTTGAGCCCGATCGGATATCGGGAAGTGCCGAACTTACATACATATTCTACTCGTATGACAAATCATTTACAGTGCAGGCTGTCAGATTATAAAACGCCTTGCCGATATCCATAAAACGTGCCCAAACACAGCCAGCATTTAAGAATATGGTCAAAGATCATTACTTAGGTTCTTAAGTACTCTTTTCTTTCAATAACTGTACATGACTAAATGATTTCATGGTTATCAATGCACATATGTTGTATAATATTATTGAGGTATTTATATGTATGTGTGTATGTATAGTTATAAATACTTTATTATATATTTATTTTTACACTACTGTAGCTTCAATACACCTAGACTACCCATTGTTTCTTCTCATCTACTGTCGATTTGTCCATCCAAAGTTTGCCTGTAAAAGATTGATTTTAGCAATAAGGCCGCCCATTGTACTTTTCCGTCTGTAAAATGTATCTAACATATTGTAATCGGTATACAATAAATATTCTGTAATAATACTTTACATACATACATATATACATTACAAGTTAAATAAAAGCTTGTATAAAAACTCGATTCTAAAAGAAAGACCTATACTAGAGTTTCATACAAAGCAAAGAATCTAGTCGCCTCGTTAACTTTCCAATCTCAGGAGATTTTCATAATTAAAAGTTGTATCCATGGCTGAATGCCAAGTCTTCAAAACACAAAGCATAAACCAGCGAACTTATTTAATATTTAATTTCGCATTATAGACCACTGGGAATTGGATTTAGAAAAGAAAATAAACCTCCAGAGGACTGGCTTTTGTTGCTTGGTAAAAATTGTAGATACGTCAGTTCTTACTACGCAGCAATATAATTGAGTTTTACACTTACGCAATAATTTGCGGTATTGTGTCCTCTATCTAAGACAGGACAGGCCTGTAAGTTAGTCTAGTAATTGGCGATAAGCTGGGTGTCACGGGTTATAACATATATTCCTACCCAAGACCTATATTGTGTGATGAGCATGTCATTTGTTTCGTGTCTGGGTGCTATTTATACGTAACTAGCTTTTGTCCGCGCTCTATTCGAGTGTATGTCGGTTATCGCGTTAAAAAGTAACCTATGTTACTCGCTGATAATGTAGCTTTCCTTTGGACATTTTTTTTTTTTAAACCGGTTTAATGATTCACACGTGAAAGCGTAACAAAGAATCAAAGTAACAAAGTCATTTTCATTCTTATAAAGTATGGAAGTATGGATTATGTATGTAGTTAGAAATATATAAGAATGCCTATTTAAAAGTATTTGTGGTATTAGGTTTGACCCCTATTACGTAAATTGGACTAAAAGTGTAGTGGGCCCATTGTTAACGTTGTTTAATACGTCTCCGACTACCCTTTCACCAGGGATATAGGAGTCATTATACGTATGTATATTTACGTAACCAAGATAGTTTGAAATAGCGATATATGATTGTGAAGGATTTAATTTCGTTATGTAAATCATCATCATCATCATCAACAGCCTGTAACAGTCCACTGCTGGACATAGGCCTCTCCTTAGAAAGGAGGTCTTGGCCTACTATACCACGCTGGCCAGACGGGTTGGTATAGGGTTTGTGTCAAGTTTTCCTTCTTTTTGCAGTACTGGTGTCCTGCGTTGTTTTGCGCCCTTAGTCGGCTCTTACGACACCCACGGGATGAATACGTACGTTATGTAAATACGTACCCGATATGGTGGACAGACTTATAAGTAAGAAAGCTTACTTTTAGTCTCACCAACATATTGGGTCATCTGGCTCAAGAGCCTAGCCGGAACATCGCAATGGCACACAATCACACAACACATTCTCGTACCGGGGGTACAATAAGGATTTGTGCGATTGTCATATTCTCCCTGGATGCCAAACACCCCATGTGTTCGGCGTCCCCTTTATTACTGAGATCAAGATTGGATCAAGTATTCAATAATAGACCAAATACAACCAATATAACACGAGTAGATATTCAGTTCGGGTTTCAAATAAAATCTCAAGATAAACAGGAGGTATTGGTGCGTATTATTCAGTACTTTTTCGTTTTTGATCTTATCACCACATCACGCATTCACTTATTTGTCATCAAGAATTATATTAAAACGCATCCAATAAATAACAAGTTTATATGGCCCTTGAGAGTTGAAGGTAGGCGGGTAGGCCCCGAAAGAGAACTATATACTGCTCCCCCCCCCCCCCACCCCTAACCGGCGAGTGTATAGGCCTAAGGAAGGTATAGGTGTCGAAAAGGGGCGAGGTGATTGTGTATATGTGTATGAGAGGCATAATATATAGTATGTATGTATTAAAATCTTTAGTTTGGGAGAAATTGAAAATTCGACTTGCGGAAATTAAACGCCCTACTACGAAAAGCGATTTAAATGATTTGATTTCAAACGCATTTGTTCCATCGATACTAAATGATCTAACAACTTCCCGCAATAGATTACTCCATTTTATAATCATGATTAAAAATCGACTAAATGCGTGTTGTTCTCAATACGGTGGTTCAAGATCAATAGTAGTAATGGTAGAACAAATAGTAGGGTGAACAAAACTGGTTACCCTTAGCAAGCATACCTGTTAAGTTGATAGGTTCGTAGCAGTTTATCAAACTGGGTTTAGTTCAACAATATTGTGCAAGTTTGCAGTTTAAAAGTCGACACTGCGAGAGTTTTCTGCAAGTATTTTACAATGATTGTGTTTAAAAACTACATCGATATAAATAAACTATGTTTACATCGGAGGCAACTACTAGTATATCATATAAATGAATATCTACATCGTTATCAACAGCTTCGAATAGTCCACTGCTGGACATAGGCCTCTCCTTAGAAAGGAGGTTTTGGCCTACTAAGTCTACACTAATATCTACTAACTACTACTAATATCTATTATACTATATCTACATACATATCCTTAAATGTGAGTCTTATACATAAAAGTAATCAGACTGGAATAACTTCATTTATTAATTCATTAATATATATTAGGGGTTAAATTACGAAATTACCGATTTGTACTGAAAAATAGAAAAAAGGTTCACATGAAAATCTCACACCATGAAGGTTTTATGTCAATTCAAAGTATATATTACCATACAACAGCAATTTAGCAACTTTAACCCCTATATTAATACGGCATGGCCTTCAAGAAAAGAGTGTACTCCCGCTTGGGAAGGATTGCTTCGCACTCTTGATCATAGATTTTAAAACTATCTCTACGTTATACTAGTAACAAATGTACATTCTTTATGTACATATATTTACTACGTATTTATAATACATATGAATAGATAATGAGATAGATGTCATTTAAATCCTCAGCTAATTTTACTTACTTAAACAATTAGTAACTTAACTATTAGCAACTTAACAGTTAGTAACATAAATTAGCTAAATAATATTATAATAATAATCCCTTTATTTCTGAATCTCCATAATTTGTTAGTATACAATTGACCTTAATAACTATGTTATTACATTCATTTCATCATCAGCCTACTGAGGCCCACTGCTGAACGAAGGCGTTCCTTAGGGGAGGCCTCCCGGTCTTGGGCAATCCGCATCCATCCGCCGCCAGCCATTTTCCTCAAGTCGTCCATCTTAATACATGTAATTGACATAATGAATAAATTTTCGGACTGTCATGTTTGTCCGCAATGACACTCAAGAGACGTTCAGGGCTACCACGTACCCTCTGCAGCAGTGAAGTCGATCGCCTGATTGCTGCAAAATCGTCAGTGTGGGCGTCGGCGAATATTCCAGAGGCACTGCACCACCATGGTAGCCCTAACAGAATCCCGAATGCAATGTTATAATGGTTTTCCGCGTATAACTAGTCCGTGTAAAATTTCTGACAGTATGCTTTAAAAATCGTTAATTTTAGTTCACAAGTGCAAAGTGCCAACCGGACAGCCATTCAGACCAGCATGTTGCTTCTAACCGCCAGTGCATCGTTTTAGATGTGTTAAGTTGATAACTCTGAGTTTATTTTTCCTACTTTCTTTTTAATATTAATAATGATATTTCGGATATCTGACACACAACGCCATTTAGTGTCAAACTAAGCGGAGCTTGTACTATGAAAGCTAGATTGACTGATAGAATACTTATATACATTTTTTTTGTAAATACATACATATTAGGGGGAAGTCCCGTAGCGCCGGACGGCACCTAGCGCCGGACACTCATACTATTTTGACAAACGTCAACGCGATCTATTTATAAATCGGTGAAAGGGGTGCGGGGGAACGTAGCGAGACAGGGTCACGCAACGCGATTTGCCAGTGAGGCGCACAGTCGTGGTGGAAGCCTTGAATTGCTGTTTTTGGTGGGAAAGCGTTGCGTCACGTAAATTTCAAGTAAGTATTACTGCTATGGTTTTATCCTTAATTGTTTTTGTTATTTGTTAATAAAGACAGTGTTTCACTATAATTATTATATTGTGAAAGTTTTTATTAAATACCTAAACAGTTTTAGTATGAAATACGTAATTTTGGACGTTTCCTGTCCCCTAGTTTCGGACACAAAGGTGTCCCTTACCACCGGACAGTTTATAGGTTAGCTTTTTTATGAAGCATTTGTACTTATTGTAATGATGATTGTTTGTTGTTTTACAGGATAGAAGGAGAGAGATATTTGAAAATGCAAGAGAGAAAAAAAAAAGGAAATGGGATCAGCAAAGTTTAAAAACTGCGATGAACAAGATTTTGTCCAGTCCAAGAGTTTGAGGGCAGCTTCGTCACGTTACAATGTTCCAAAAAGTACTCTACATGATAAAATAACGACATTGAGCAGTGGAAAAGAAGTCACGTTGCAACCAAAAGTTGGTAGATTCACAAAAACCTTCTCACCCGAGTATGAGCAAGTTTTAGTGGACCACATAAGAGATTTGTCTAATAGATGTCTGCCCCTGATGAAAAACGAGTTTTTGAAGTTAGCTTACGACTTGGCTGAAGCTATGAAGATTCCCCATGAGTAAACAAACCAAACGTGGCAATAACGACAACAAAAAGGAGCCGTTAACTGAAGTATCAAATATAGAAAAAACGACTTGTGTAGTGTGTTTAGAAGACCACGACGAGGACTGGATACAATGCTCCAGATGCCAATAATGGGCTCATGAAGCATGTGCAGACGTTCCAGAATGTGGAGATGCCTACATATGTGATAGATGCTAAAAGTTTTAGAATGTCCGGCGCTTGGGGTTTGAAGATTAACCCGTCCGGCACTAGGTGCCAATGTCACCTAGTCCTTTATTTTTTTACCAAAACTTATTTAACACTCCTAAACTATGTTTACGCAGAATTTGTATTTTTGTTATTTGATTTTGATTTTATGTTTTGTTAATTTAAGTAATTCATAAATAAATACATATTTCTCGATGTAGTTTTAATTTTATTAACTGAAAACCTTATGTGTCCGGCACTAGGGGACTTCCCCCTATACATAGAAAACACCCAATCTCCGAAACCACTATTTGCAGATCTTACAAACATTTAATCTAACCCGGGAATAGAACCCTCAGCACAACAGTCGGATACGCTCCCACTGCACTACCAAGGTAGTCATATTAAATATTATTTCATTTCTTTTTGTTTATATTAACACAAAACTATTTGTATTATTGGGGAGGGAGGGGGGAGCAGTAAATGTCAGCAGTTACCTTATACCTTGTTATTTTCTGTGCGGAAATCCCCTCGGATACCACCACATAGGTTACTTAATAAATAAAAGAAAATTATTTTATAGGTAGTACATAAAACTCACGTAATCTTTCACACTGTGTTTTTTTTTATGTTTGTTGAATAATAGTAGAAACAAAAGCCAGAGGGAGAAATGAAGAATTGTTACGTCAGGGCGGACAATATTGGGGTGCTGGGCTAGAAAACCTCCTCGTGGTGCACCCTGGAAACGCTGGCGATGGTACTGTTTCCTCCTTGTCCTCTTGGAGGAGAGGATTATCGCCAGCGGCCAATATTCTAGCAGAAGAGGCAGCCGTTCATCGGCTCTCGGGCAAGGCCTGGTCCAGCAGGGTGGGCGTGTCTGCCGGTTGCCCTGCTGGCTCTTCGCTCTTCGGAGCATGGAGGAGGAAACCTCGGTAAAAAACCTGATGGCGGGGCCCTGTAGGGGCCACAGTTTCTCCGCTGACAGCGGTGGAGAAAGGAGGACGGGCTCGGCGTGTACTCACACTACCACCGAGCAGGCAGGGGGACGTAGTCTCCCTGTCAACCGTCGGCATATCGTAATCCCGAGAAGAGCGCTGTGGTTAAGTCTCGCGGCTCTGATCGGGGGCGAGGGTCTTGGCTTAACCGCCCGGACCGCGAGGAAGATAACCTCTCTAAAAAATTCCCCGAATCCCGTGTTCTGGTGCGTGGCCAGGGGATGCATGGCTGATGGGAAGTTCAGTCGCGAGCGCACTCCAAGCCGAGGTACCTGCGGACCCCTCGGTTGGGTTAAAAACTTACGCTTGCCCGGGTAATGGGGGATCTCTGCCCGGGTGGACCTTTAGTTCTCCCCCACTCGTGGGATCAATTATGGACAGTAATAAAACTAACACAAAGAAAACGATCGGATTAAAACAACAACAAAAGGCAAGCAAAACGGACACTGCAACGAAATGTGCAAGGGAAAAGAGGAACAGTGGAGCGGATGGGTCGTCCACTGAGGGTGAGGTGGCGTCGGGGACGCCTATCTCGATGGGGCTCCCAGAAGTCAGTCTGACGCTGGTCTCTGGGAGCCGAAGAGCATCAGATCGGCTGCGCTCCGGATCCGCCGTTTCGTCGGATGGCGCTGACGCCATGGAGGCGGAGCGAAGCGACAGCCGGAAACGAGGACGCTCCAGGGACGAGGAAACGGATACGTCCCAAGAAATGATGCCACCAAAGGTGGCAAGCAGCCGCCGAGGGAGGCAACGTAAACCGGCCTCGGCCTCGGTCTCGACCCCGTCAGGCTCCGCGTTCTCAAACGCGGAGTCCTACAGAAGTGTACGGGTGGACGGCGAGGCCGTAGCGGAGGAGGAGATCGCGGATCTCCTGCTCAAGGTTCGGGAGCCGGTGGGGGGAAATGCCCCCCAGGCTCCCGTGTCCGTGCAGGAGAGGGCGAAAGCGGCGGTGGCCGTCATCAACAAGGTGGCCACCAAATCCGTGAACCTTAAGGGCTCGTTTGTGAGGGCCCTTAAGGACTCCTCCTCCGCTTTGTCGGAGGTCGTGGAGGGCCTAGCGGGCGACGTCTCTCGCCTGCAGGTGGCCAACGAGAAGCTGACGGAGCGGGTGAACGAGCTGAGCGCTCAGTTCGCCCGCTTCCAGGCGAACCTCCCCGAGCGGGAAGCCCCGTCCGCGTCCCAGCCTGCCCCTACCACCAACTCAGGGGCATTTGACTCCCAACTGCGAGAAATCCTCATCGCAGTTGGGAATATGCTGGACGGACGCCTGGCTGGCCTGGAGGCGAGATTGCCTCCTGCGCCGATTATGCGCCCCCCGCTCGCGTCGGCACAGCGGCCTAAGACCGCCGCTCCGACCGCGCTCCCCGTTGTGGGAGGCCGCGTTTCTTACGCGGCGGCGGCGTCTGCCCCTACTCCATCGGCTCCACAAAAGCCGAGGAGGGGGGCCAAGGCACCGGCCCAGGCGCCGGCCAAGGCACCGGCTAAGGCGCCGGCCAGGGCGCATCCCCAGGCGCCGGCCAAGACGGGGCCTAGAACAGCGCCGAGGAGCGGAGTGGCATTCCCTTCGCTCCCCACTCCGACACCCCTGCCGGGCCCCTCCGCACCTGCCCCCTCCAACGAGGGCTGGCAGGAGGCGAGGGGCTCCAAGAAGTCCCGAAGGCGGGCCAAAAAGGCTGCCAATAAAGCAGCCCAAGCCCAGCCTTCGCCACCGGTGGCAACGGCCTCCACAAAGAGGCCGCGGAAGCTGCAGCCGCCCAAAACCGCGGCTGTAGTGGTGACCGTGTCCCCGGAGGCGGCGGACGGCGGGCTGTCCTACGCGGCCGTTTTCAAAAAGGCCCGGGACAGCCTCGCCAACGATTTTGGAACGGTGGGGGTCAGGATGCGCCTCGCCCAGACGGGAGCTCGAGTCCTCGAGTTCCCTGGGGCTGAAGGCGCAAAGACGGCGGACACATTTGCCGAGAAGCTGCGGGGACTCTTTACAGCCACGGATGGTGTAAAGATCGCCAGGCCTACTAAGTGCGCAGAGCTGCGCATCTCGGGCCTGGACGACTCTGTGACGGCCGAAGATGTCCGCGCTGTAATCCGGGAGAAGACGGGGTGCAGCGCGGACAACGTCAGGGTCGGCACCATCCGCCCCGGTCCAGGAGGGCTTGGCGCCGTGTGGGTCAGCTGTCCCGTAGCGTCGGCCAAAGTATTGGCCGACGCCGGCAGGCTGCTCATCGGTTTCGTGAGCGCCAGGATCACAGTCCTGGCGGCGAGACCGATGAGGTGCTACAAATGCCTAGCATCGGGACACACGCGCGTCAAGTGCGACAGCTGTTTCGACTGCGGCGGACTGTGCTTCCGCTGCGGTCAACCGGGGCATAAGGCGGCAGAATGCTCTGCCGCCCCTCACTGCCCAGTGTGTGCGGCGGGCAATAAGCCCGCCAATCACCAGATGGGGCAGAGAGGCTGCAAGCCTCCCCGCAGTTCTCGGCAGACGTCAGGGGCTAGCCAGTCGACCCAGGCTACCCCCGACCTCAATATTGCGTCGACGTCGTCGCCCATGGAGGAGGTTGTAGAGACGATCCAGTAATGGATCAAGTCTCCAACCTCCTGGTCCAGACGAACCTGAACCACTGTGCCGCGGCGCAGGATCTCTTCCTGCAAACCATGGCACAGTGGTCGATAGGTGTTGCCGTAGTCGCGGAGCCCTATTCTGTCCCTCCCCGTCCAAACTGGATGGGTGACTGGGACGGCTCCGTGGCAGTCGTCGGTTCCACGACGGCTCATTCCCCGCCCTTGTCGCTAAGAGACAAGGGCACTGGATATGTTGCCGTCGAGTGGGGGGGGATCACTATATATGGTGTCTATTTCTCCCCCAACCGGAGTTTGAACGACTTCGAGGTTTTCCTGACCAGCTTGGAGACCTCGATACGGCGACTAGCGTCTGGGCACGTCCTTGTGCTGGGGGACTTCAACGCAAAGTCCATTGCGTGGGGTTCCCCCAGGACGGACGCCAGGGGCGAGGCCGTAGAGGAGTGGGCGGCCTCGGTGGGCCTCTGTCTTCTAAACAGAGGCTCCACCAACACGTGCGTGCGACAGCAGGGGGGGTCGATAGTGGACCTCTCGTTTGCTACCCCTGCCCTCGCCGCACGAGTAAGGAACTGGCGTGTCCTGGAAGAGGTTGAGACGCTCTCGGATCACCTGTATATCCGATTTGAGCTCTCCCGGACCCAGGACTCCAGTAGGGGTCACGTGGCGCGGCGTTTATCCCGCTTTCCGCGGTGGGCTGTTGCAAGGCTGAACCGGGACCTACTAGAGGAGGCAGCCATAATTCACTCGTGGCTGTCTCCTCAGGCTCTGACCGAGGAGGTCGACGTGGGGGCTGGCCGCTTTCGCGATGCGATTACGCATGTATGCGATGCGGCCATGCCCCGCGTTCGAGGTCGTCGGCCTCCAAGGAAGGAGGTCTACTGGTGGTCCCAGGAGCTGGCGGACCTCCGTGCGGCCTGTACACGTGCCCGGAGGTCCTACACGCGCAGTCGGCGGCGTCACCGTGGAGACGGTGAGGAGGACCGGCTTCATGAGGAGTACCGACGGGCGCGGAAAACTCTGAAGCTGGCCATTAGCCGCGCCAAAGAAGAAAAAAGACAGGAGATGCTGGAGGGTCTTAATCGTGACCCCTGGGGTCGCCCTTACCGCGCGGTGCGACAAAAGCTCCGCGCGTCGGGCCCCCCCCTTACGGAGACTCTCCAGCCCAGCTTCCTGCGAGAAGTGGTTGAGGGCCTTTTCCCACAACGGGCGGAACACACTCCCCCGTCGATGGCCTCCTTGGCCGGAGACGACGGGGAGCACGGGGAGGATAATGTTCCGCCCGTCCGGGAATCGGAGGTAGGGGCGGCTGTTCTACGGATCCGTTCCAAGAACACCGCCCCTGGGCCAGACGGGGTACCGGCCCGAGTGCTGGCCCTGGCCCTCAACCACTTGGCAGACCGCCTCGGGGAGGTGTTCGACGCTAGCTTGGCGTCGGGACGCTTCCCTGAGTGCTGGAAGAGCGGGAAGCTGGTCCTATTGAGGAAGCCGGGACGGCCTGCCGATTCGGTCGCGGCCTATAGGCCCATCGTGCTGCTGGACGAGGCGGGCAAATTGTTTGAGAGGGTTCTTTCTGCCCGCATCGTCCGGCACCTCTGCGAGGTGGGCCCCGATCTGTCGGACGCCCAATTTGGTTTTCGGGCGGGGCGTTCGACGGTCGACGCCGTGTTGCGCCTGAGGGCCGTGACCGAAGAGGCAGTGAGCTGTGGCGGCGTGCTGTTGGCGGTGTCATTAGACATCGCCAACGCATTCAACAGTCTGCCATTCAGCTGCATCAGGGAAGCACTCCACTATCATGGGGTGCCAAAGTACCTGAGGCGGCTAGTGGCAGACTACTTAGAGGAGCGTACCGTCGTGTACGAGGACCGAGAAGGTAATTTGAGGAGTCGGCCCATGTCGTGCGGTGTTCCACAGGGGTCTGTTCTTGGACCCCTCTTGTGGAACATAGGGTACGACTGGGCCCTTCGCGCCGATTTCCCCCCCGGGCTGGGTGTAATCTGTTACGCAGACGATACACTGGTGACAGCCCGGGGGGCAAACTTCCAAGAGGCGGCGCGCCTGGCCACAGGGGGAGTCTCCCTGGTGGTCGGGCGCATTGAGGCGCTGGGCTTACGGGTGGCCCTAGATAAGACGGAGGCCCTGTTATTCCATGGGCCCCGTCGTGGTCCACCCCCTGGCGCCTCAATCGTGGTCAACTCGGTCCTCGTACCGGTTCGGGCCCAGATGAAATATCTGGGCCTGATCCTCGATGGGAGGTGGCTCTTCGACGAGCACTTCCGACAGCTTGCTCCAAAGCTGGTCGGCGCTGCGTCTGCCCTAGGGCGACTTTTGCCCAATATGGGTGGACCCAGCGTCGCGACAAGACGGCTGTACACGGGGGTTGTCCGGTCAATGGCGCTGTACGGTGCACCGGTGTGGGCGGCGGCTCTGACCGCCCAGAATAGGGTACGCCTCTGGCGCCCTCAGAGGGTAATGGCGGTCAGAGCCATACGCGGTTACCGCACCGTTTCTACGGAGGTGGCGTGCGCGTTGGCCGGAACTCCCCCGTGGGATTTGGAGGCGGAAGTGCTCGCCGAAGTTTATCGGCGAGTGGCTGACTCCCGGGCGGAGAGCGGATTTCGCCCTCCGCCCGAGGATGTGCGCGAGTGGCGCGAAGCCGCTCGCCGAGCCACGATGGCTCGTTGGTCGTTCCGGCTGGAGACTCCACGCGCTGGCTTCGCCGCCGTGGAGGCTCTCCAGCCGGTCATCACCGAGTGGGCAGGGCGGCAGCACGGGACCCTTTCCTTCCGACTGACGCAGGTGCTTTCCGGGCACGGTTGCTTCGGGAAGTACCTGCACTCGGTCGCTAGGAGGGAACTGAGTCCCGCCTGCCACCACTGCGACTGCAGTGAGGACACGGCCCAGCACACGCTGGCGGTCTGCCCCGCATGGGCGGCGCAGCGCCGGGCCCTCACTGCAGTCATCGGAGTGGATCTCTCGCTACCGGCCGTAGTACGCTCCATGGCCGGTAGCGACAGTTGTTTTACCGCGGTCGCAACCTTCTGCGAGGTAGTAATCTCGCGGAAGGAGGCGGCGGAGAGGGCCCGGGAGGACGACCTCCACTCGGACCCGATCCGCCGCCGGCGAACCGGGCGGCGGAGGCCCGCCTACCACAGCCTCATGCCGCCCTGAGTGTGGCCGCGGGTGGACGGGGTGGGTTTCCCCTCCACCCGCATTAGTTTGGCCAGCCGCGAGGGGGCGGCGTCCGCGTGTGCCGGACGTCGCCTAAAGAGAGGAACATCAACAGTGAGACGGAGCCCGCACCAGGAGCGGGCTGGCGCTAGGAGGGGTCCGGATGTCTTAACAACAGCTGTTCCCGGATCCCTCCTGTTACAGGCGCAGAGTGGCACACCGTGTGGTTTTAGTCGGTCCGAGTCCGACACACCACCCCGCCGCAAACCCCGGAGGGGTGACGGTCCGAGGGGATTTCCACACGTTAAAAAAAAAAAAAAAAAAAAAAAGGGCGGACAATATTAGTAGACACAATAAAAAAAGACAACAACAAACAAAAAGCGTCATCATTAAGTGTCCGAGGAAGTAACTAATGGTCCTCTTTTTGTATGTTTTTGTTTCACCTTTTCAACTTGGTACATGCAAATTGGAACAATGATAAATCCGATTCATGTGTATCATCGGATTGTTTACAATTTTCTTAGTTAAGCTATCATTGGTATTGGCCGTAGCGTCCGATTTTCGCATTTAGACTCAAGAGTGGTCCTTTGTGAGTCTAGGAGAGGTTGGCTAGGTGAGCCAATTAAACTCCTTTCAGAAGCGCAGAAGCCTCCTCGGACGGCGATAAGCAACCGTAACTGTGGGAAAGACATTCTTCGGCACATGTGGAAAAGAGTAATACAGAAAATCTGTATTTCGTTGGATTTCATCAAATGAGTGTGGCTTAGTAGCCACACTCATTTGATGAAATGAGAGGGAATGAGAGAGGGTTGGGTAGTCCCAACCCTCTCTCCCTCTCCTCAAGGGCACTCAAAAGCCGGTAATGAACCTGTAACTCTTAAGTTGTAAATGTCCATGTGACCAGCCTGCTCGTTTTCCCAATATACCCCAAAAAAAGGTGGTACCATGAAATAATGCAAATCAAACGACAATGCGTGTTTAAAAATAATTACTTTAGTTTCCCCACTGTTCTTAACTCCTGGCTACATCATCAGATGGTCTCCAAGATGCCAAATTATAGTATTATCAGTCAAGTGCGCACAAAGTTTCTTTTCTATAGAACATAATCAGTAGGTTAAAATTGATTTCCCATGTTTGTTTACATAGTTAATTAGTTACAAGTGGCGATAACAAAGTGGTATATAACTGCAGTTAGTGATGCATGCAAACAGATGTCGAATGAGCACGTCTGAGAGTTGAATTTTTGGTCACGAGATAAGGTTATGTTTCGATGTGTCAGTATTAGTCAACCAATTGGAGTGTAACTAGCAGCAATCGCCAGAACTCGCCAGAAGGGTATTTTCTTTTTGTAGGCACAATCGAAGTCGATTTTGTAAACTAAAACTGACGCAATAAGAGCGATATATGAGAAAACTTTAGCTCAGAAGTTTCAGGCTTTTGCCTTTCTTTTATTACATTGCCGGATACTGGACATTTTGGACAAATACTAAAGTGCAGACTTTATTGTATAGCGATTTTTGAAGTACACAAGTAAGCACAAAAGGTTATTTAAGCTCCAAGAATGTAGTTAACCATCTGTAATAATAAAATAAAATTTAAGAACTGCTCGTTTGTTCGTTCAATCTCTTGAACGTTGGATTTTAATAAATCTTTATTATTGGATGTAGTAATAGTAGTAGTAGACCTTGCACCTACCGACTATTACTTTTTCCAAAATTTAGACAACTTTTTAGTGGGTAAAAAATTCAATTCCCGAGAGGCAGTACAAAATGCCTTTGAAGAGTTTGTTGCCTCCCGTCCAGCTGATTTTTACAAGAAGGGCATCAATAAACTGCCAATGCGTTGGCAAAGATGCGTCGATTGCATGGGTGATTACACACAGAAATAAAAAAGTTTGAAAAAATAAGTACTTTCACTTATTGCATACAAAACGGCAATTTCATAGGTAAAGAACTAATATTATTTAAGGTTATAGGTTATATAAAATCACGCTATGTCCCTTTGGAAGCGAAGCAGTGACTATAATAATAGCATCATTAAGAAACTCCCGTCACAAAAACAAAATTTAAAAAACAACAACTGCTCATTGAGATTGTTCTAATAAGCCCAAACATAGTATATATGCTGTAATTTTCTGAGGAGTTGGCTATCCGCATACTACTTGATACAGCAGCAAGTTCCAGGTTACCATGTCGTGTAAATACAAATCAAAGACTGTTACTTTGGTGGTATTTACACCAAATTTCAGAACAATCACACCTGTAGATTTTAGTGAGATCCCTTCATCACCTAGGAAATGAGCTGATGGTCACCAAAATTTATAGCTAAGAACCATCTCGATCACATCGGCTTTCGAACAAAAAAATCCGCATCGAAATTGGCCCATCCGTTCCGTAGCTATGATGCCACAGACATATACACAGATACGCAGATCCACAGATTAAACTTATAACACCCCTCATTATCCGTCGGGGGTTAAAACCGGCTGAACCTGTGGGATCCGCTAGATTTTCATAAATATGCTTTTAATAGATTTCATTTTTATACAAATTTGCTCTTAGTAAATCCTGGTAAGTATTTAGTGAGGATTCAGAAAATCCATTCTGATGTGTAGAATTTTGTACCTGCTACGTATACGAGTATCATCTTATTCACATGTCTTAGTTGTCAAAACACTCTCTTAGTTGATCCTCTATTTTCCCTAAATTTAAAGAAAAAAATATCAGTTTAAAAACACTTGTTTGCACGGAACTTGTTGAAAAGTCCAGAACCAGTTAGCTACCATCGATCATTCCATTACACGGTAGAATTATCTTTAAGCGATAGCGGTGAATGTGGTAAAGCTTAATTCAAAAGATATCTATACTGGTCACACTCGTCAACGTATTTTTCGGATTTTTCTCTACTCAACTAATGTTCAACATGCGTTACGACTAATGTTACACGACTAATGTTATAGGTGAGGCAAAGTGGTCTTGTTCTTGGAGAAAGAAGAGACCTAGGCGAAGACTCCGAATGGATGGAATGATAATGTCAAGAAAATTGCAGGGGCGGAATTCATATAAGTACTGCAAGGCGCAAGCTAAAGGAGGTCTACACTAAATGGCTAAGAACGGCTAGGAAGAGGAAAACCTGCTATTCTTATTTCTGGAGCTAATGAAATACTGGGTAACATTGTTACTCAATTTGAAAGCTTTTAAAAATTTACGTCACGAAAGCAATTCTATTTACGATAATTTGTTTTTAAAACAAACTCAGTTTGCATAATGTATTATTAATTTACTTTCGAATTCATTGGAGCCGGCTAACGCTTGCGTAGTCAGCGCGTTTTTTTGTGATAATTCTTTTTTTTAAGTCTGTCGAGTTGACAAAAATGTTTGTTCATTGAGCCTATTCGTTTACAAATGAACCACAATATATTTTTCAGACAAATACTTTGTTTGGTTTCCTTTGGTTTCGTCGCCTGTAGCTTATTTTGAAATGTCTTTCGAACTCATTATTTCACTTTTTAGAGACTGTAATCCTAAAAACTGAATTCAGATCGTTATTTCGTTAATTATATTTAACATGTACTCGCACATCGTTTATTATAAATACATGAAAATCTATGCTGACCCATCCACTGGTCGGATCCAATTGAATTGGTATGAATACGGCCGTATTCGACCAGATTGGTCCCGGATTATATCCTAGGCTTATTTTTACACAATGAGTATTCAATTTGTACACACAGGATCACATTTTTGTAGTGAAATGTCTCAATACAATGATAAAGTACTTTGTGTACTGTATTCGTATTGTGCTATAAATAAACCTGGGTGATGATCAATAGAAAGAGATCATCTACGTTACTGTGAGTCTGACTTTATTTTATGAAAGTATCTTATATTTAAAACAACCTTGTTGGAAAAAAAAAACGACAAGTGTATTAACAATAGCGTTCAAGTGAGGGACGGAGGTCCCTAAGGCCTTCTGACCCGATGGTCAAGTTACATCATTAAACTTACAGGACGGTAATGGATGACACTGATACTGGAGTGTTAGGAGTGAGGTAATGAGGCCTTTAATCAAAAGAGGTTAGAAATAGGGGGAATTATCGTTGTTTCTCGTTGACTGCATGGATGGAGTAGTGGCTTAAGCGGTCACCTTGCCGCTTCCCACTGCGCTTCCTAGGGCCTATAGCCGTCAACAGAGGTTATATAATTCTAAATAAACATATTCATATATTTTTAAATACACACATATAATATATAATTTACACCCAGACGAACACTGAGACCTTCACGGTTATGCTATTTACAAAACCCATTCAATAACGGGATCACATTTTACACAAAATTCAGCATTCCATTAAATTTTCGCTGAGATTTTACCTGCGTTACTAGCCAATAATACATTTAGAAAACCACAAGCATCACTTATACGTATAGAGCTCGGATATAAAGACCAAAACACTTCGATATAACCTAATTAGAAAGCTAACAAAGGCACAAAACAGGCATCGGCGAACTTTCACTGACTAATCAAGGTTTGTTAATGAGATGTTGAGCTGTAAAGGATTTTACGTTTTATGATCCAAACAATAAACTATCTACCTAATGAAATGGGCTCTTGAAATTTTAGAAAATAGGTTCCCATTACAACTTAATCCAATAATAATCTAGAGAGAGAGTTTAGAAATTAGTTTTTTGTTCTCAATTATGTTTATGCTGTATATTTCGTTTATTAGGTAATGAAAAACACTTTTGTCTTACAAATCGCTTGAGGGAAAGTGATAATGAAGGCGCAGTTCATCTAAGAACAGGCTATTCATTCTACTCTTGAAAGTTCCAGGATAGTAATTGTCTGGAAAAACAGAGACAGACAGGTTATTCTGCATTATTCTATTATTATAAATAATGTTTACGGGAATTAACGCGCTTACGGCAGGTAGGTAGACTTCAAAGATAGAGATAGGTCAGGAAACGTCAGGCAATTCTAAGGTATGTACTTAATACCTATCGTGGGCGTTCTCGTTAAGATAATTATATACTATGGAACACGATAGTTTATTAGTTAGTTTATTCTAGATTTTGGCGAACCGAACTGAAACTTTTAAACGTTTAGTGTGACTGTTTAGTGTTTCGACACTAAAGTGGTGGAGTCTCTGTCTGCGTCTGGTAGTCCAAAGAAAGACTGCTGAGGCTTAAATTAGTGCAAAAAGAGTTTCGTACGCTATGTGAATACTCCATACAAAAACCCAATAATCAAGCGAATTTACACCGGTGTTCAAGAAAATGTGTTCGTGAACACAAATTTTAGTATATCATACGAAAATTTATCCGATTGTATCCTAAACGAGAATATATGTGTACACATATGTAACCATGACCAGAAATTACCCATTAAAATTAAAACAATCAGAATTGTAAAACACATCGTCACTGTACAGGCCCCTCAGTAAAAACCATTGCCACCGCATAATGTTCTATTCGTAGCCAGGAGTAGCTTACAATAAGCATTGTGCATTGGCAGTTGGCAAACAGTCAAACAGATAATATGAGACATGAAAATGAAAAAGAAAGTTAGTACGTAAGTAAAGTAAGTACAATTGATGACGGGCCTGTTGGTCTAGTGGTTAGTAGCCCTGACTGCTAAGCCGGAGGTCGTGGGTTCGATTCCCACCCAGTACAAATATTGTGTGATGGACAAGGTCATTTGTTCTGTGTCTGGGTGTAATTTATCTATAATATGTATGTATTTAACATGTTTAAGTATGTTTATCAGCGGTCTGGTTACCATAGCACAGGCTCTGCCTAGTTTGGGATCAGACGGTAGTGTGTGAGATGTATAAAGTTATTATTATTATTATTAATTATCTGTAGGGCAGTCAGTTATGACCACGGCTGGTACAACATGGTCAAAATATCATTCAAGTGTAGAGGTAGAGTTCGAAATGAGATTATCATTCATTAAATTACGAACGTCCCTGAACGTTTGCGATCGACAAGCTATTTGGGACACGTACGTTTCACTCGTCAATTTTGTCAATTAGTTTTTAATCAAATCATGTTGTAGACTGCCCACAGTATACAACATAAGTTTTAATCGTTTGTGAATATTACCATACTGCGTTTATTACAACAGTTTTTTAATAGCAACACATTATTCGCAGATAGGTTTGTTGTCTGTCTTTTTGCAATTAGACTAACAATAAATAGCGGTAAGTTTTTTTTTATGGTATAAGGTGAGCAACTAAGCCGCCCATGGACACCTGCAACTCAAAAGCCACAAGCGCGTTGCTGCCCTTAGAGTCCTTGTCCTATAGATATTTATTTTCGGACAACAGTCGTTTGACTGTCTTCGAAATGCCAGAAATAAGTAAAATAATTAATATTTGTGATCTATTATCACCGCCACAAACAGCCTATAACAGTCCACTGCTGGACATAGGCTCCTCCTTAGAAAGGAGGTTTTGGCCTACTATACCACGCTGGGCAAACGAGTTGGTATAGGGTTTGTTTCAAGTTTTCCTTCTCTTAGCAGTGCTGTCGTCCTGCGTAGTTTGTTCCCTTAGTCGGCTCTTACGACACCCACGGGATGAATAGGGGTGGTGACATTCCGTATTCTTAATCTGTCACCACACGGACTTTTATCTTTTATCACAAAAAGGATTATTGACTAGGTCTAAGTTTATAAAATATCTGACATGTCTATACGTCCTTCTTTTTTAAAAATTCATTTGATATTGTATCGACAACAATAACATTACAATTTAATATCACAATGACAATACGATGTACAGTACTAATAAAAGCGCTAATAAGCTGAAATGTGTCGTAATAACATGATAATAAAGTATTAATTGTTTGTTTGACAGTTGTTTTTGTGATATTTATGAGGTACTCGGCATCGTATTTTACATGTTTTGCAAAATACTGTTGTGTTATTAAAGAATTAGATTCATAAACCAATTTATATATGAAATAGACACTATTCATTTGCATAAAATTGCAATAAACAAGATATTTCCCAATTAACATTAATTCTCACTATTAGCTATTTTGGGCACTTGTTTCACTTGCTGTTTTGCAGAACTAGAATGTGTTCTGAAACTAGAAACTGTTCGCAATTCCCTTTTTTTAATCTAGCTTTATTTACAGTTAAGTTCCAGCTTTAGTTCGTAGATTCATAAGCTCGCGAAGTTTGCCGAAAAATATTGTAATAATCCGACAGACTGGACCCCTTTTGAAACGTTCGTTTTATTCCTGGAACGTTAGCAAAGCTTCGGTCACTCGATTGCAGATGGCGCCAAATGTCGTAATTTGGCTTTCTAAAAGCAAAGGAGTGTCCAAAAAAAAGAAAGTTTTATCAAGCAGAATGAAGAAGAATACACTAAATAGAAATACTGCTAGGAGGATGAAATGATTGTTACTGTTGCACCAACACGGCGCTCGCTATTCCTTAACTCAGGCTGCTCTATTTGCAACCAGGTAGTAGGATTTTAAAAGAAATACACTAGTCACGTACCTTTTAAAAAAATCGCCGTCTTGTCGGACCACGAGTATTTCAATCATTTTTTCTTTCTTGAAGTTCAAAATGATAAAAAACTAGCTTTTGCCCGCGGCTGCGCCCGCGTATATTCCGATTATCGCGCTATAAAGTAGCCTATGACACTCCCTGATAGTGTAGCTTTCTATTGGTGAAAAAATTTTAAAATCGGTGTAGTGGTTTAGGCGTGAAAGCGTAACAAATGAACTCACTTTCACATTTATAAGTATGGTAGTATGGGTGTATGTCGTAGTGTTCATAAAAATAAATTATTACAATATCATAAAGAGCCACCATCATTGTATAGAAAATTCTTAGATAGATAGAGAGGAGACATTCCTTATAAATCAATGCTAATCCTTTGCTAGTAACATATTTAAAATAATATCACTACTTACGTCAGCCAGCGCATGCGTTCAGCAAATTAACTTACCTGAAACAGACAATTAAATTAAATATCTCATATATCGTCAGCCACACGAAACAACATAATTATATTGAGAGAACACACGCAATTATAACAAGTACGGGTGCCATTTAGATAATAATACGAGTAAATTTGGGATTAGAAACTTACAAAGCTTTTACTGTAAAATATATTTGGTACGTAAATTAACAAGCGGCCGGATAGAAGTTGCAACCCCGCTCAGAATACTAGCGGCTTGAACTTCCTGATAACATAAGCACTATTTTAATTTGAGATCTTCATCAACAGCCTTAAATAGTCCACTGCTGGACTTAAGCCTCTCCTTAGAAAGGAGGTTTTGGCCTACTATACCACGCTGGCCAGACGGGTTGGTATGGAGTTTGAAGTTTTCCTTCTCTCTGCAGTGCTGTTGTCCTGCGTAGTTTTCTCCCTTTTCTCTCTTACGACACCCACGGGATGAATAGGGGTGGTGACACTATGTGCTCTTAATCCGTCACCACACGGACACTTCATTTCATGTTCAGTTCAGTTCATGTATATGAATATACTAGCGACCTGTCCAGATTTCGCACGGGTGTCATTTAAGGCTTATGCGCCTTACGTATAATACTATTTTTCAGCCACCAGAAACCACCAAATTTAATTTAAAAAATAATTAGGATTTATAATACAATAATTTATTTTATAATAATTGGTTTTTCGCACCTGTTCGATTTTTCTCAATAACTTGCCACGAACCGATTTTTTTCCAAAGTATTTTTTTTTAACTAATTCTTTTATTCTTATCTGAATTATCAAGCTGAAAAACCAGCCAGTTTATTTTCTTAAATATGAAGTTATTTTACTTTACAAAGCCTGTACTATTGAGAATATTACCAAATCATAAAATACCGAATACCAACTGCCACAAAACCCAGTTATCATTAACATAACAATGAGTATTATGTTCTCTTTTGTTCGTGATACATAGTATAAGCCCTCTAATTAGCATGTAATTGAATTGAATATGTTTTCAAAGGAAGAAGCTAACATTTACACATGCGTTCGTTGCCTGGAATTATTTGATTAAGATAAATACTTTACAGCGTCTGTGTATATTAACATTACACGTAATTAACTTAAAAAAAAACAATGATGCCAAATCATACTAAATTTTAATAATTAATTTAATTTTATACCTTTAGCATTGGAATTTATTCTTTAAGTCAAAATGTTATCCACTTTGAAGTTTGAACATTTTACAAGAACTTTTCATAAATGGTGAAGATATCACCAAAAAACACTGTTGCACTGAATGCCTCCTTTTTAAAATCACTTATAAACGGCATTGTATGCGTATAATATATGATTCTATTACGTATGGAAATGACTTAGAATATAGTCAAAATTAACGTAGATTATATAGTTGCATTCATAAAAATAATATATGAACAAAATGAGCTTCTAAAACCCTTAAACAAAAGACCTTTGGCAAGTGATAAGTTAAGAATAGATAGTCCAAAATTTGCTTTGTAATATCTGAGTATATATAACAGTATAATAGTAGTGATATATAATTGTGAAAAAGATTTATATAACAAGACTTAAGAAGAAGACTGCACGGATGGCGTAGTGGTTTAAGCGGTCGCCACGCCGCTTCCTACTGCGCTGAGAGTTGTTGGTTCGATCCCCACATGGGACACCACTTTGTGTGATCCACAAATTGTTGTTCTGTGTCTGGGTGTTCTTTGTGTAAGTTTCATGTAGATTTGTAAAGTCCGCGCGACACAGGATATATATTCCTAATGAGGGAGTTGTCTTTTTAAAAAAGAAAAGAAAGAAAGAAGAAAGGTTTCCATAAATAATACAAATTTGAAAAAAAAATACTTTTAATAGCACAACGTCGGTCTGGTCAGCTTGCAGGTCCAGAATAAAAGAGCAAAACACTTAAACTTTATGCTCTGTATATTAAGTTCAAGTGTTTTGGTATAACACTAATAAACTAAAGTTAATTATAAAACGTTCCTACACTTTTATCATTTTTTTACCTATTACTACATATTTAGTAATTTTATATAAGATATGTTAAGGGAAGAGAAGGAAAACTTGAAACAAACCCTGTACTAGCCCGTCTGGCCAGCGTGGTATAGTTGATCAAAACCTCCTTTCTAAGGAGAGGCCTACGTCCAGCAACGGACTATCAGAAGTTGTTGATGATGCAGATATAAATTTATAAAACAATCATAAATTAAAAAACAATTTTTCGTTGAAAGAGTAAACTAAACAAATATTCAGCTACACGTTTCGGTAATCGCCTTGGTTTACCTAATATAAGAAACGTTACTAAACTTTTATGGGAGTACAAAAAAAATTTGTAAAAGAAATTGTCTGAACACTCACACACGCTTCGCTTGAACCACAGCCTTGGCGAAGAAATGTAGAGAACTCGCTCCCTAGCTATTGATTTTTAATTACTATTTTATTCTTGTCTACCCGCAACTCAACAGTACTGATATAACTTGCACAATATTCACATATGATAAATATAATTCTTTAAACCGAAAAACTTAGAATAGTACAGAATAATACTTAGAATAGTACAGAATAATACTTACAATTGAACAGACACTAAAAGTCCATCCACTTAGAAACTATTTCTTACTATAGAGGCCATACTATAACTGCCTTATACATATATATGTTTCACAACATTAGGTTTCGACCTCATATCCTCGTCTCTGTTTTCCACTTCGGTGGTTAAACACTAAGCTAGATAGATATTGATATTGCCCACAGCTCATTTAATTCCACTGTATATATGTTTTAGTGAAGTTTTCTTTGCATACGTAGGTTCTACAGATACTTTTTTATAAACTTAGCAAAGCAGCGCACGTCTGCCCTGATGATAAGCGTTTACCGGTAGCTATAAACAAGGGGTAAACGTAGCAAGTGGCCTTACTAGTGCGTTTTTAAGCCAAACTACTCCAGTAATGTTGTCTGATGTGTTATACAGAGTCGCCTTTACCAAATTCTAGTAAAGTTTGACAATATAGCATCAATGGCAGAGAAAACTGTTTATCAAATCGAGCAATTTTCTGGATATTGTAGAACATTTTATAAAAAATATTTCCCGTGGGAAAATGATTTTTATTATAAGTAAGAATATTTTATAACCTGTAAGTTCTACGTGTTTGTTATTACTTTCATGCAAGGTTTGGCCATATAATTTTGCTTTCTGTTCCCCGTACAGTTGACCAACATTATTTACTCAACGGATACCATTAATAATATTATGCTATTATTTTTTTTTGTAGTCATAATAACATGGAGACAAATTAATTTCATTTATATAACCGTTAGTCAAATATCTTGCATTTTAATATATTCCTAGCCTCCTAAGTATATAATTATATATATATATATATATAGTATATAATTGACGACCGAATGGCGTAGTGGTTTGTGTAACGGACTGCTATTCCAAAGGTCGCGGGTTCGATTCCCGCTCAAGTCAAACATTTGTGTGCATAAACATTTAATGTTTGATTTGGTCTGGGTGTTTATATGTATAATATGTATGTATTTACAAAAAAAAGTATATATGTATTTATATCAGTTGTCTAGTACCCATAGTACAAGCTCTGCTTAGTTTGGGACTAGATGGCTTTGTGTCAATGTGGTAGAATATTATTATTATTATAATTGTTTACATAAAGTAAATACAAATTATAATTACATATACGCTATATAAAATATCAACAAAGTAGCATAGCATGTTTTCCCTATTAATAAAAGGATTAGACCCCTCAAAGTGATCCACTTTTATCTCTTTTCCTGAATTGAAACAGGTACCAACGAACGGTGGCTATATTAATAATGCAAGAAAACGGCAAGGTCATCGAGGTATAGGAACGAAAATTGTTTCGTGGGCGTCAAGTTCACAGGAAACCTGCCCCGCCTTACTTAAAAATCCATTAACCAAACGACCCTGTTCCGAATATCCCGTATAATGTTTGAGATGTTTTATGAAACAAACTTAGGTACAGCCTCACTCCCAACGGGAATTAAATAACATCACTGTACTAAGTCTATTTGTATTACCATTTATTTGTATTAAATTTACTTTGCATGATAGATACTTCGTCTTTAAATTAAACATGAAAATTATTATAAATTATATTAGGTACACAGAAACACAGTAATGTTGTTGAATTTTTGTTCAAATAACTTACTTACTAGTTGTTTGTATTACAATATTGAAGTAAATAATTAATAATAATTTGGTAATAGAATATAATAATGGTGTAATTTATCTATCTATCTAATTCCAAATACATACATATTATGTATTTAGAATTATATAAGTATGTTTATCAGCAGTCTGGTTACCATAGTAAAGGCTCTGCCTAGTTTGGGATCAGACGGCCGTGTGTGAGTGTGTGAGATATATTATATTATTATTAATAACGTACAGTTTAAGACGAAGCCTGTACTTGTAACTCTGTAATTTAATGAGGCATGTATATAACACGAACCAAACCAACCTCAATAACAACCTTTCATGCGAAACACTCTTCGAAATTGAATATGTCATGCTATAACTACATTTGCAGATACAAAAAGCATATTTTGCATATGAACGTGTCCTAGGTACATTCAAACACAAATATTGCAAATTGTATGTGACTACGTATACTCGTGAATGTACTGTCAGTTGTGGAAGTTGTTTACATGCGAGAGCTACGCGGTAAAACATTTTTCAGGTTTAGGTTTCATTCAACTCAAGTGTTACCATTACATGAGGTTCCGCACAACAGATTTTCTTCTCGTAGTCAGCCTGTTTTATTCACTAAGTACGGTAACGTGTAAAATGAAAGAAATTTTATTTTATTCTTATATTTTTATTAAGAAAGTTATTTAGCGAGGAGGCGGGAACGTCGAATATTATAAGGGCAAGCGACTGTGAGATAAGATGCAGTCGGCGCTGACGGGGGCCGGTAATGGTATTACGTTTCAACGCCACCTACCGCTTGACGATACAATTGTGTTTGCTCAAATGTTATTTCACCTCGGCCAGGGTATTTTTGATTGTAATAGAATCAATTTCACTGCTTTCGTAAGATTTTCAATTAACATTTCTGTCTTAATCAATTAACTTACTAAACTTTGTGAGTAAACCAACAGACATAGAATACTTCATTTGTAAACACGTCGTAATTGTTGTTTAAATGGATGCTTAACTATCCAGACGCCCCTTAAGGTGTTAATGAAAGTAATATTTAGATAAATAAATTCAAATATTACATTCTCTCATAAGTGAATAGTAGCGTAGGATAGTAGCGCCTTGTAGGTATACGTTTATTTGTTCAAACAAATTTATGTTAACCCTTCCCCGCGGATCTCTGAGCCCAATAGACGTCGTTTAAGTGACCCAACAAGAATAATTCGAAAATAACAGTGCCAAGTACTAGGAACGCATACGGCGACGGGAGTGAGGCGCTGGTGGTGACGGACGTCGAAAGCTTTGTGAAATACGCACGCCACCATTCACTCTGCGCATGAGTCAACTATCTTATGGCCACACCCCCGTGCGAACATTCATTATTCGAGAACAGATGAAATTATTAATGTGCAATCCAAAAACTTATTCATAAAAATTACTCTGCGTAAGCGCAGATAGGGCCAGACATTTACGATCAAAAGGGATAACCAGAGGTCAAGTTATACTGGACAAAAAGCACTTTTGTTCCGATCTGTCGATAGTTACCAGCCTACGTTGAGCCCCGCCTTACAACCATCACTACCGTGTGTTTTTGTCTCTGTTTTGTTGGGTCCCTGTTACTTGGGATCTGAGCCATTCAGAACTGTGAACAATCGACCTAGTTTCAAACATAATTCTACTTTGTTTTACAAATAGTGTGTGTGGAATATATATTAAATAAAACAAACTATCTGAGTTACGATGTCTGTGCAAGGCTCCCCACCAACATTACTTCAATTGGACCCTCCAAATAATTTAATCCATTACAACTCGGATTCAGCCCTTAATGTGTCACACTTGTACACTACATATACATATCGGAGTATCTAACTTCATAAGCAAGACATCTCTTTTACATGGCGCGCACAAGCGTTAAGACTAAAAAACTTTTTACGGCAAGGACCTCAAATGGGAAGGTATATATTAAAAAAGAAGCTGACTCAGCACCAACTCGTATTGAAGAGGAAAGTGATCAATATCATACCATGTGACTAGTCCTCGTTCAGTATTTTTGTTTTTACTTAGTTTGCCTAGCATGTTGCCTTGTTTTTTTTGTTTTTTTTTATTTACATTTTGATATTAGTTTTAGTGTGCATCTATCTTTAACGTATACTTGCGTAATTACACACATTAACACATCATCATCATCATCATCATCATCAACGGCCTTTACTAGTCCACTGCTGGACATAGGCCTCTCCTTAGGAAGGAGGTTTTGGCCTACTATACCACGCTGGCCAGACGGGTTGGTATAGGGTTTGTTTCAAGTTTTCCTTCTCTCTGCAGTGCTGTTGTTCTGCGTAGTTTTCTCCCTTAGTCGCCTCGTCCGTGTGGTGACGGATTAAGAATACAGAGTGTCACCACCTCTATTCATCCCGTGGGTGTCGTAAGAGGCGACTAAGGGAGAAAACTACATTAACACAATCACTCATAATACTCATCACAAACTCTCAACACACGTTATCCAAGCGAGTATCTCTAATCGGCAGTAGTAACATCACTCCTTTACCTATTTCGCTATGTCAAATATCCATAGTTAAACCAATGAAAGTTCCAGAGCTATGTCAAATATCCATAGTTAAACCAATGAAAGTCCCAGAGCTATGTCAAATATCCATAGTTAAACCAATGAAAGTTCCAGAGCTATGTCAAATATCCATAGTTAAACCAATGAAAGTCCCAGAGCTATGTCAAATATCCTTAGTTAAACCAATGAAAGTGCCAGAGCTATGTCAAATATCCATAGTTAAACCAATGAAAGTTCCAGAGCTATGTCAAATATCCATAGTTAAACCAATGAAAGCCCCAGAGCTATGTCAAATATCCATAGTTAAACCAATGAAAGTCCCAGAGCTATGTGCAAATATCCATAGTTAAACCAATGAAAGTCCCAGAGCTATTTCAAATATCCATACTTAAACCAATGAAAGTCCCCGAGCACAGATTATTCATTTCCCATTTTCTCAAGTCACGTATGAAACGTGACTATGGTTAGTATATTAGTATATGCAAAACATCGAAACATTAAGCTCTGATCTGGACTCAATTCAAATAGCAAAAACTATCAAGTGCGACATAGAAAATGCCAAAAGTTACATTACTTCTAATAAATTTAATATCAATATACTGACTCAAAATATTCGTAGTATTAACTGCAATATGCCAAACTTCGTTGCTCTTATATTCTGTGCTATATTCTGGGACGTATTAGTGGTCACAGAATGTTGGCTTCCGTGTTCAAAGTCTATCCCTACCCTCGATAACTACAACCATATAGCGACCACTTTACACAAATCACAAAATGAAGGTGTCCTTATGTATTACAACAGCTTCTCAATCTAACATTCGTAGAACCTATCGTTACTGACGCCAATTGCCTAGTGCTAAAATTAGACCAAGACACGTGCATTATCAGATCATATCGCTTACCAAGTCAAACTAACACAGTAAGCTTTGTCGACTCAATTAATTCCTTACTAAATCAACTCAAAACCTTCAAATACATTTACTATTGTGGTGATACAACAGTCCTGATAAACGATCTTACGACTATCTGAACACCTTAACTAGTCATGGTCCTCTCCCCAGCTCATACATTACCCACGCATGGCCCAACGTGTCTAGACCACATGAGGGTTAAGACCAAATTGGACACCATTTACTTTATTTTCGAAACATCAATCACAGATCAAGAGAGTGTAGCTATTAGCTGCAGACCTAAATCTCGTTTGAAGTACCTAAATAAAACGCATCACCTAGTTAACTTCGTAAAACTCGATATAACTATTGAAAACATTGACTTTCAGCCCATTCTTATTAGCCAAGACCCAAACATTTGCTCTGATTTTCTCGTGTCATACCTGTCCACAGCTATAAAAAATAATACAAGTATAGTCAAATACACAAATAATCCTAAGGCCTAATCTGCTACGCTCTGTTATTAACCAATTTTAGTATTCATTTAATTCTTCTAGAAATAAAGGATTTGCCATTAAATCTTAGTAAGCAGCCCGATAAATGAGCATTAAAATATTTATAAAATAACTGTAAAATAATTACTATATAACAAAATTGCTCAGATTTGGATATTAAGACGAGAAGAATTTTGTTTTAAAGCTTGCTTGGCAAACTTAATTATTATAAGAAAGAATTCTACAAAATTCATGAACAACGGCTACATAACTATGGCTAAGCCATAGGGGTCCAGTACATATTTTGTTCAAATTACACCGGCCAATCAAATAAAACAAGACAATTAGAACAGTCGAAATTTGACCGCCTATCGATCTCTTTTTTTTCTTTTAAAAAGATAACGCCCGCACTAAGAATACACCCCGCGTCGCGGGGAACCCACAACACGCAGCACAGTAGGAAGTAGCAAGGTGGCCATCCGTGCAGTCATCTCGAGACCTGATCACGTGTGCATTTAATCGACGCCTCCTTTAAAGCCATTACTCTTACTCTTTAAAGAATGGTAAAAAAACTGTAGCTTGACACCATGTGCGTTGAGCGATGAGACGGAAAATTATCTACTTTATCTTGTAGCTGCGACATGCTCCGCATTCGCACGGGTGCAATGTATGTCATCACATTACGAATCTTTGGAATTCTCGGATTTTCTCTCCGTAAATATGCATTTACAAATTCCCAACATTATTTTATAGCAACCCTTTTTTAATCACTTGTAGTTTTGAAAGTAAAAAAATGTGTCTAATTATTATTACTATTATTTGGATAGAGAATATAATTTTACCAAGAGTTTGAAATCAATAAGTTAAAAAAAAATATCCTCATACAAACTAGCACCGCCTTTTAAACGAAGTTTTGAAAAATTGGTAACAATGTTTGTTATAACTTTTAATAAAGAGTATTCAAATCAAATCAAATCAAATTGTTTATTTGCGTATTACAGGTTATACAAAGATCTTATATACTAGTTTTGGCCTCTGTATACTACCCTTTCAGGTGTGCAAATATTTCATACAAATTAATTACTTTAAACACAACAAATATGTATTGAATTGTCATATATTAATAAATAAAAAATAAAAAAACTCTTAATCCTAAATTATATCAGTACCTGAGCAAAATCGCAGAATTTTTAAATTATGTCAAATCAATAATCCAGTATTATCTAAAGAAATGTACATATATATATCCATTTTCAGTGAATCAGTAACAAATACCATAGCAAATGTCATTAAATAATGTCTAAGAGGAAGTCATTTACGCTGTAGTACGTTTTTTCAATCAGAAACGCTTTTAGATCACGTTTAAATTTACATAGGTCACATATTTGACGAATATTTTTTGGGAGCTTGTTAAATATTCTAGGAGCCATACCGAGGATATTTTTATTAAAAAGCGCACTTGTGTGGGGCGTTGCGTGGATTCTATCCCGTTGTCTTTGGCTTTTTAGGGATTGAAAATATTCTGGATGCAATTTAACAAAAACTGCCAACTCAAAAATGTACAGTGACGGGAAAGTCAAAACCTTCAGTTCCTTGAAGCGAGGTCTGCAACTGTCCGGCAACCTTAAACCACATACGGCTCTAACGCATTGTTTTTGTGCTCGAAACGCATCGTCTCTCTTAACTGAGTTTCCCCAAAAAATGATTCCGTACCGTAGTGTAGCCGTGACGCAAGCATTATAAGCAATTAGTACGACCTGTAAACTCGCTGCTTTAGAGAGCATATATAATGCGTACGAGAAGGAATTTAATTTTTTACATATTTCTTCTATTTGTGTTTTCCATGACAAATCTTTATCAATCCATAATCCTAAAAATTTTTGATTATTATATATATTATATTATATTTACTGTGAGTTAGAAAAAACTACTGCTAAAAAAGTTTTATTTAAATTTCCAACCGCCTTTTTGCACATTTAGGGGTGGAACTTTTTAAAATCCTTTCTTAGTCATTTCTAATAAAGGGATATATGCTTCTAAACAAAGGGATTTCAGGTGTGCGTTGATCGATCAGACAAAAAATCAGTCTGGCAGTTTCTTCTTTTATTTATATATATACGAGTATATAGATAATGATTTAATGATTTGATGTTTCGAATAATAATAATATTTAATGACACCAAAGTAAGTACAAATTTTCTAATACAACATAATGTTCTTAGGTTATTTAGGTACACAGTGTTTTTTTCCTTTCTTCCCTTTACCTTGTACATACATAGTATTTCACCGTATTGTTACACTTAGAAAAAAAAGAAACAGAATACACACAAAATCATTGATCAATGACCCCATGCTAGGAACATCCTGTGTTATGGGAGTCATCCATCCGTCTGTAATGTGTTCAGGTGTGCTTTAAATGTGATAGCTGTTTATATATATTTATTTTTAATGATACATACAAGAGAAGGAAGTAAGAAAAGAAAATAAAAATAAAAAGACAATATATATACATGTAGGAATGTGTGTGTTAGGGTGGGTAAGTTCGTTAGGTTGGTTCGTTGGTTGGTTGGTGTGGTAGGTAGTGCAAGTGTGTGCATTATTGTCAACCTATAATAACGTTAGGGAATAACATTTACCTTGCATAATATTTGATTGTGGGTAAATATTGATTGGAATAAGTGTAAGTGTAGATATATTTGTGGGTTGGTGAATAGAGGATAGGTTTAGAAATCAAATGACTGTTCATTTAATCAGATCTTCTGTTTCATCATAATTTAGGGTTTGGAGGTACTGTTTGATTCGGTCTTTGCAGTGGTGTGTGTTTAAAGTGTGTATGTTAAGTTTAGCGTTTAGCTTGTTATATATAAGCGTACTTAGGTATGGGTAATGTCTACGTGCAAATGTTGTACGTGTGTGAAATTTGGGAAATACCGGCATTGGCCTCCTTCTTCTATTGGGGCTATTAATATTAATATTTGGGGGGAAAGTTACGTGCTTGCGCAGGGCGCGGTGAATAAAAAGCTGTCTGACCGTGAGAACTTCATAGTCCCTATACAACTGCTGGGTAGAGTAACGAAAGGGCTTGTTAAGGAGTACTTTTATTACAGCTCGTTGAGCTCTTTCAGCCTCAATGATGATGGTTTTTGCTGCTCCTCCCCATGCAGTTATACAGTAGCTTATAATTGATTCACACAGTGCACTATAGACCATTTTTATTATCTTAACGTTAGCTGATGTTCTTAACTTCTTGAAGATAAATATAAGTTTCCTAATGCGTGACGACAGCGACTGTATGTGGAATTTCCAGGACAGACAGGAGTCCAGTAGCAGTCCGAGATACTTCACCACCGAAGCTCTGGCCACTATAGGACATGCGCAATTGTGAATTGGAATATCACATTGATGGGATTTGATAGTAAAAGAAGGCTCAGGTGGCAGGGTAGAGAGACGCGATCCAAAAGTGATGAATTTCGTTTTCTCAACATTTAGCGTTAGGCTATTACTGGCCAACCAAGTTCCCACCTGCTTCAGTGCAGATTCTGCTACATTCTTTGCGATATCCCAGTCACGCCCATATGTTACCATTGCTGTGTCATCGGCATACGCGATTATGTGGGTAGAGGAAATGTTAAGGTTACAGAGATCATTGACATAGATGGAGAAGAGAAGAGGACTAAGTAAACTACCCTGCGGCACACCGTACTCCATCTGAATGTCGGTACTAATGTATTTTCCAACCTTAACACATTGCGTTCTTTCAGAGAGAAAGCTTTTAAATAAAGAATAAGTTCTCCCACGTACTCCTACTGTTTCTAGTTTGTTTAGAAGAATAGGCACAGAGACAGTGTCAAAAGCCTTAGAGAGGTCTATAAAGATAGCCAGACACTTGAACTGTTTGTCAATTTTATCTGTAATGCAATTAAGCAAAGCAGAAACAGCGTCCTCCGTGGATACACCTTTCCTAAAACCAAACTGATTTTGAGAGATTAATTTATATTTGTTTACATAATTGTTAAGGTTTTTGTAAAGAATTCTCTCTAAAATTTTTGAGATCACTGGTAGGACCGATATTGGTCGATAATTATTGACACTGGCTCTGTCACCAGATTTGTAAATGGGATGTACGATGGCTTTTTTTAGGGCTTTAGGGAAAATACCTGTAGATAATGCGAGATTGCAGATGTGTGTTATAGGTGGTACTAATACATGACTCGTGGTTTTTAGGAGTTTAGGAGAGATACCGTCCCAGCCCGCGGCGCTATCCATCCGGAGATTTTTAATAATGCAGTCCACCTCTACTTCATCCGTCTCTAATAATACCATGGAATTGCACACGGTAGATGAGCTGTCAGGAGATAAATTAGTGACTTTTTTGGGAATTTTATCCGCCAGCTTCTTACCAATCGATGCAAAGAACGAATTAATGGACTCAACTGATGCCTGCGGTGACGGTTCTATTTTTAACAAATCACCGGGTGGAGGGTTTTCACGGTTTGTTTCGGTGACCTTTCTAATGGTCTCCCACATTTTTTTTGGATTATTTTTTGCTTTTAGGAATTCGTTTTTCTCATATTCAGTCTTAAGTTTTTTTAGCAGGCTATTGCAAAAATTTCGATAACGTAGATAGGTAAGTTTAAGAATTAGGTTATATGGTTCCTTATTTAGTTTCCTATGCATCTTGTCTCTGTTGCGAATGCACCTGAGTAGACCAGTTGTTATCCAGGGCTTAATGATCCTGTGTCTACACGGAATAGTTTTAGTAATAGTATTTTTTGATACAACTGATGATAGTATGTTAATTAATTCTTCTGTTGCATGGTTGGGATCATTCATTAAAAATATTTTTGAAAAATCACACTTCAATTTCTCTCGCTGCACTTGAAAGACTAAAGTGAGATGCTATAGTATTACGTGGTCTAGTTATTGAACGATCAATTTTTAGATTTAATAAAACGGGATAATGGTCTGTTATTGCTGCGTGTAGTACTAAAGTTACAGCTTGATTAGTTGTTCTGAGTAACACATGATCTAAGCAATTATTCAGGCGTGTTGGGAATTGGTGTGCTGGAAGAAGTCCGTGACAAGCAGCTAAGTTTAAGTATTGAGCTGAACGAGCGTCAGTACCTGAAGAGCCAATATTTATATTAGTGTCTCCGATGACTGTGACACTTTGGTAATGTGAGTATTTTAAAAGTGTGTTGTTAAGACTATCTAAGAAATATTCAATATTTTTGTTTGAAGGAGGTCTATACAATGCAATTATAGCCAACTTGTTGTTAACGGTACTAATAAGGCAGCTTGAGTCCAAAAATGGTGGCTCTGTGACATTAACATGTAAATGATCCCTGATGTACATTACTATACCATCATTCTGGTTCACTAAATTCCGTGTTTGATGTGATGTGAAGCCTGGGAGGGTTGGTACTGAGTTGGAATTTTTAAGCCAACATTCTGATAGGATTATAACATCACATTCTAACTTCATAGCTACCAGAAGGCATCTTAGTTCATTGAAGTTTTTATTTATACTTCTAATATTCAAGTGAAGTATATTAAGTGAATTTAACAAGTCGATATAATTACGACACTGATCTGGGGAACATGCATATGAAAGTGAGACTGATACGCTATCTAGATCGTTACTTATATTGGTTAGGTCAGCCATTGGTATTTTTATTAAGGTACCCAAGTATGTGAACAATTAGTGAGTGTTGAAGTCTACCATTAATTGTGCGGGGTAATTTGAGAGTGCGAGATAGATTTATAGATAGACGTTTATCTATAAATTATAATTATATAGTAAAATATATAGTATAACACAGTGAACATATTTCTTTATATTTAATATAAATAAATGTATTTAATAGAATTAAATATGTACTTAAGTTATGAATACATACAATTCAAATCAATGCACCGGGAGCAATGCGGGTGAGCTATACTCGTATACTGCCGGTGCAAAGGTGGCCTATGATATTAGCATCTTGTAAAGGAATTAGTGCAGATTCCTTTTATTCTTATTGAGGTAACTTACACGCATCATCATTATGATACTGCAATAGCTTGAAGATGCTGTCCTGTGTTAGAGAATACCCCAAGGACCCTGTTCTTGTGGCTTTTCCAATCACAGGATGGAGAATCGATGTCCCTACGTCTACTGACAATTGTTTACATAGAGTTACAATGGATTAATACCGTATGATTATGATCCATTAGAATTGATATAGATATATTTTTAAATGATGAGTTAATTATACTTTATGATCACCGATGTGTTTAATATATATGAATTTATAAACATGGTCTACTTTTCAATTTATTTTTATCAATTTTTAATTTCTTATTAATGTGTTTATAAATAAGTAACTGCAAGCAATTAACAGTTTTTGGTACAGACTTATTTCTCTACCTTTATCTTATATTTTATTAATTGTTACAAGCGCTTACAGCTTTAGTTATAGCATTGTAATTAAAATCTACAGAAAAATGTTGAATGCAGTGATGTAAGCTTTTCTGTCATTTTTTTCTGACAGATGCGACGCATTTTCATTATTGATAAGACCTGTTTTTACTGTGGCCGTAGAACAGGCCTTGTTATTCAACATAAATATGCGTGTCCTCCGTCATCTACTAGTCATTCTTGCAGAGACAAATTTAGACCATACTACACAACAAACTGCTTCACATTTTTATTTTTCTATTTGTTCTATTGTTTATTTTACTTGTTCTATTGTTTTTATTTATAGTTTGGCAGTAACTGAGGTTGGAGTTGTGTTGTGGAAAAATTCATAGAGCTTTTTTTCCTATTATCGATGACGTTTTCGTTTTTTTTATGGTATAAGGGGAAAAACAAGCAGACGGGTCACCTGATGGTAAGCAACTGCCGCCGCCCATGGATACCTAAAACTCAAGAGTCACAAGTGCGTTGCTGCCCTTGGAGTCCCTCCCGCTCGAGTCAGCCAATAATATATATAAATATTACGATCGAATTTCGACTACTGGCTGACCATCGGCGACTAGTTGAAAGCTCATTTAACTTAAAAATTATGAAATAAATTTGTTAGAATGCATTTTACGTTTTAACGACTTACCTACTTAACCAAATAAATGATCCCGAAGGATAGCAAATTACTTTTATGTAACGAAAGGTGGTCCGACGACCTGGTGAAGGTAGCGGGAAGCCGTTAGATGCGGACAGCAAAGGATCGGTTATTGTGGAAAGCCTTAGGGGGAGGCCTGTAACCACTCTTTTGACTGAGATGATGATAAAGCGAAAACGCTGGCAAATTATATAACTGTTATATAACTGTTAACTGTTAAATATAACTGACTGTATACACGGATGTAGATTTATCTCTATACTGTAACATCATCATCAACAGCCTTTAATAGTCTACTGCTGGACACAGTCATGCGTCCATTAATTACGTGAGGGATTTTCGGTGATTTTCTGACCCCTCCCCTCCCCCTCCCCCCTAGTGAGATATCGTGAGACTTGTTTCATCCCCCAATCCCACGTGAGATTTTATAAAATGTGTTTTTATTGTAAAGGCGGTGGCGTGTAAACAAACAACGGGCTACTGTGCAACTTCGCGGCACTCGCAATATCATGATAAATATTATTGTATAAGACTTGGCCATATTGCCGTGGAGGAACATGTTTTACTTAATTTAACCTAGTTTGCTCGCAATTTTACTGTTTCTTGCGGGTATATATAAAATATACTTGATATTTGCCGAGACCCCCTCTCCCCAAAGTAAGGTTAGATGAGATTCGGCTCGACCCACTCCCCCCCCCCCCTTGAACGCCTCACGTAATTAATGGACGTCTCCTTACTCTACAAAATTACATGTTTACATAGACCATATATATAAGACTTACATCTTTTATCCTAGAGAAACACATTCTCACGCAATAATTCTCAACAGCTTACAAAATTATAAACAGTTCAAATCTATATGAAACACTTTTCAACACGATCAGCCCATGGGAGTCGACCAAAGATATAACCGGGACTCTCTCCAACTTAGTGCTAAAGCTCTTAAAGATTTCTTTAAATTCTCTATGGAGTCTCGTGGATTATTATTCTACCCTCGTACGCCCCGCAATATTTACCTATGTAACCTTTTTAGAGTTTACGTGCATGTTTTACTTTTTAAGAATTTGCACGAGGAATTGTTTAAACACCTACGCGTAGTCTGGCTACGCAACTGTTCCTTTTCCTTATGGATATTTATATATTTGAGTATATAATCCGTGTGATGACGGATTAAGAATGCGGAAAATCACCACCCCTATTCATCCCGTGGGTGTCGTAAGAGTCGACTAAGGGAGCAAACTACGCAGGACAACAGCACTGCAAAGAGAAGGAAAACTTGAAACAAACCCTATATCAACCGTCTGGCCAGCGTGGTATAGTAGGCCAAAACCTCCTTTCTAAGGAGAGGCCTATGTCCAGCAGTGGACTATTATAGGCTGATCATGATGATATATACTCATGCACTCCAATAGGTATTACATAAAGTGAAAATGATATATCTCGTAAATTGGCCTTGATATAAAACTTACGAATATGCATTTAGTACGAGTAAGTGTTGATGATGTAATTTAGATAATAAGAGATACGACAAAATCACTTTCTACCGTCAAAGTATGTTCTGGTTTAAACTTTTGAGTAGCAAAACGAATGTGGCCTATATACCTACACACAAAGGGCTGTAATTTATATTCGTTCTAAAATTCAATAGCTATTTTATTTTCAACTTAGGATCTAAAAGGAATCGTTCAGTAACTAGGTTTCAACGTTATCATTTTTTGTATTACCGAATATGATATGCTAAAGGAAAATCTCTTGCGGATATCTGAAGATTTATTATCTAAGGTTTTGCACATTATTGTTTTTGTAAAATCTAGGCATATTATAAAGGTTAGGAAAGCATTCCTTTCTGAAATTATTTGTTTCTTCTAAAGGATAAACGAATATATTATGAGATAATTGGAAATATAACTGACAGTAGCTAAAAGTAACATTGAGGTCATTGTAGGAAATATAACCTCAAAATAAATCCTCGAAATAACTCTCAAAACTATTCTCATAAGCCGTTGTTTATAAGAACCTATAAATTAAATTTCTTTGTCCAAAAAAGTTTTTCTCAAGGTAGATTACTTTCAAACTTTAATGGTTTAGTGATTCCTTAGCAGTTTTAGAAACACCGCATAACGTTGACTGGTCTACTAAATTAGATGAAGGCAAATAGGAAATTGACAAAACCCCTATACCAACCCGTCTAGCCAGCGTGGTGTAGTAGGCCAAAACCTCCTTTCTAAAGAGAGGCCTATGTCCAGCAGTGGACTATTAAAGGCTGTTGATGATGGTGATGATGGTGAATTAGGTAATTTTGATTTCACATATGACCTTTGTAAGTCTGTATGTTAGGTTCTATCTAGTACATTATTTCAATATTAGACTGATGTAATATCGAAAGTATGCATGTACCACATTTCAAACGTACGTAAATTTCAAACATATTCGACTGCACGGATAGCGTAGTGGTTTAAGCGGTCGCCACGCCGCTTACTACTACGCTGAGTGCTGTGGGTCCGATCCCCACACTGGACGACACTTTGTGTGACCCACATATTGTTGTTCTGAGTCTGGGTGTTATTTATGTCCGTGTCATGTATGTTTGTAAAATCCCCCGCGACACAGGATATAAACACAAATCTCGCACTAAGAATATATTCCCAGTGCGGGAGTTGTCTTAATTTTTTTTTATGGCGATCCTGTTAGGTCAAAGCGTAGGTAGAAAGACGGTGGTAGGTACGAGGGCGGGTCAATAAGTCCGTGACTTTTTGAATTTCTGACCTCTTTACTGAAAAAGCAACACTACTCCTGTCAACAGGCATCTGTCAGTTGACTCCTGTCAAAATTTGAACTTGCTGCGTCAGTTAGTTTGTGTTTGACAGCTGTCTTTATCAGACTACCCAGTAATTTGAGGAAAAAATAGAAAAAAGTGAATTTCGTGTGCTTATTAAGCATTATTTTTAGCGAAAAAAAACCATTACCGAGACCAAGGCTAAGCTTGATAAATCCTATGGGGACTCTGCACCATCGATTTCAATGGTAAAAAAGTGGTTTACTGAATTTCGTTGTGGCCGTACAAGCACTGAAGATGCCGAACGTCCTGGACGCCCAGTTGAGGTCTCTTCACCCGAAACAATCGAAAAAATTCACGATATGGTGTTGGCCGACCGAAGATTGAAAGTGCAAGAGATTGTGGAAGCCGTAGGGATCTCGCATGGCTCAGTGGTTTCAATTTTGAATGATCACTTGGGCATGAGAAAGCTTTTCGCAAGATAGGTGCCGCGATTGCTCACAGTCGACCACAAACGCAATCGTGTAACAACTTCACAGGAAGGTTTGGCGTTGTTTAATCGCAATATGGAGGAGTTTTTGCGCCGTTTTGTAACCGTGGACGAAACATGGATCCATCACAACACACCAGAGATCAAACAACAGTCAAAACAGTGGGTTTCTAAGGGTGAATCGGCGCCAAAGAAGGCCAAGGTGGGTTTGTCAGCCAATAAAGTTATGGCGACTGTCTTTTGGGATGCACGCGGGATAATCCACATTGACTACCTTCAAAAGGGAAGAACAATCAATGGGGAATATTATGCTAACTTATTGGACCGATTCAATGACGATTTGAAAAAAAACCGACCTCATTTGGCCAAGAAAAAAGTTCTTTTCCACCAAGACAATGCAAGGGTGCACACATGTGCAGTTGCCATAGCAAAAATCCATGAATTGGGCTATGAATTGCTCCCTCATCCGCCCTATTCTCCAGATTTGGCTCTTGTTCCCAAACCTGAAGAAATGGCTTGGTGGAAAAAGATTTCACTCCAATGATGAAGTCATCTCGCAAACAAAGGCCTATTTTGAGGACCTCGAAAAACCATATTTTTTGGAAGGGATAAAAAAATTGGAGAAGCGTTGGACAAAGTGTATAGAGCTCAAGGGAGACTACGTTGAAAAATAAAATGATTTATTTATCAAAAAATCTGTGTTTTATTCTAAAAGTCACGGACTTATTGACCCGCCCTCGTAGGTGGTTGTATTTCTTACCATACATAGAGATGAGTGTTGTTACCTGCCGAATATGGACTCCTTGGTGGCTCTCGACTACAAATATATTAGTCTGACAAGAAAACTAAGAGGCACTCACTTATAACCTCACAAATACGAAAGAAAACAAGAATAGAAGGTGTAATTTGTTTCTTACTGAATCACACCAGGACGGCTGAATGAATCTCGATGTAATTTGGCACAGAGATAGATTTTAATCTAATTTTTACTCATAAAAAAAAACAAAAAAAATTGACATAGAATTGAAGGATTAAGAAATGACCTCATAAATAACTGTAGATTACGGTTAAAACAAACTAATTAATCAAGCGCTAAGACTGCAAAAGGAACGATTACCAGTTATAAATAATATTAGCTTAGAACCAAAGGCCAAGATAACAAAGACAGTTTATGTAACACGCCATTCCACAAAATATTATGATAGCCTTAATACATGGCACCTGTGGAAACATCCGCCACATGATGACATGAGTATTCTGATGTACCTACACTGAAGATACTATTGAAGATCGACAATATATACACTCGGACAAGTGCTATGATGACTCATGATTTAAGAGAACCATTAAACCTAATTATATCCACATTTGAGAGGTTTTCTCGTCATCAATTGTGTTGAGATTTTGGAAAAAAAAAGTTACATTATTCTTGCATTTAATTTGAGCTTGTATATAACAAATATACCTAATAAAAACATGTTGAAATACAGTGTCCATGGAGATTTTTGTATGTCCATCATCATATAACTTACGAATTGGAAAAGTCAATCAGTATCATGACTGACTGGAGTTTGTTTTGAATTGTTGAACAGTCTTGAGGAGGAAGTACTGACAATAAAAAAATCTATACATACAGAATTACTTGCACTGATTGACTAATTCATCAACGCAGAGCCTACAGGAGTTACAATCTTGAAATTTTGGCATCTGATGCATTTATGTTATAAACAGTAACAATAATATTTTCGGATATCTAACACACAACGCCATCTAGTTTCAAACTAAGCAGATCTGGTACTATGAAAGCTAGATTGACTGATAGAATACTTAATACTTTTGTTTTAATACATACATACATGTTATACTCACATAGAAAACAAGCAAGCACCGAAACAAACATTAGCTTGTGTAGTGCGTTTAAGGAAATATTAAATAAACTACGCCAGAGGTCGTGGGTTCGATTCCCACCCAAAACAAATAATTGTGTGATGAGCATGGTCATGTGTTCTGAGTGTACTCTATCTATAATATGTATGTATTTAGAAACGTATAAGTATGTTTATCAGCGGTCTCGTTACCATAGCACAGGCTCTGCCTAGTTTGGGATTAGACCGTCGTGTGCGAGATGTGTAAAAATTATTATTATTATATCATGGTAGATTTGTGTAACAATAATAAATAAGGAAATATTTTTTGGAAATTTTACTCTTTTTTTTTATTCTCGTTGTATTGAAGTATGTGACGACAAACATGAGATATGAATTAATCGTGCGAACGAAGCCGCAGAAAATAGTTAGTAAAATTTTTTGGTTTCATGGAAATAAATGGTTTTGATTTTGACCTTGACAATTGTGACGTGCGCTTATTATTATATATGCCGAAAATTTTCCTTTTCCTTGTCCTTGTCAAATGCTTAGATATGGTTTGATGCACAAATTTAAATCTGTAAGAAACACGTTACTCAAAATATTGCGGATGAAAAATATTATTTACCACTATCAACACATAGTTATAAAAATAAACAAAACTGGTTAAATGCTTTTTTTATCATAAATTTAACAAACAAGTTTCTATTTTTATGCATGTTTTAGAATTCGTCATGGCAATTGTACTGTGGCGACTTCCACATACCATGAAACAACAACCAACACCAACCGTTGGGCCGCGGCCCGCTAAGCATGATCACCTCGCCTGGTCGGAGGATCCTCCTGTTGTGTAGGAGGGACATGACACCTGTTCCTCCACAGTACTAAGAAATAGCATAAGTTCAACTTAGAATAAAATATTTGTTTTATATAACTGGTTTATTGAGAAAGTTATAGGCTTGTGACTGCTTTCGCTACGTATTCGTTCAATCTAATTAATTATTTCATGTTAATTAGGTAATTTCAATATAAAATTGACAACTCAACGATGTACAATGTTTTTATCTAAATGTTACGCAAATGAAAGAACTGGAAACTGTTAAATATTCTTGTAATAAGTTATGTAAACATATCAAACGTAAATACGTATTATTACGTTCAGACTAGCTTCGTATTACCCTTTTCTTTTAAATACGTCAGAAATAAAAATGTGGATTGTCCTTAGGAAATATACATATGTCATCGCACACTTTTTTGTAGATTTTTTTTTTAGATATACAATTCCATTGTACATTATTTTGATCTATCTCGTGGGGTTCAGCCAGCGTTTGCAATGTAAGCGCACAAAAACATGTTTTTTTACGACTTCACATTACAAATTATTGAAATCCTATGATTTCATCTACTGTAATATGCGTGTATTATACATATAAAATCTGCCTCTGGAATCACTCTTTCTATTAGTGAAGACCTTGTTAAAATCCGTTGCATAGTTCAAAAGATCTAAGCGTACAAGAACAAAAAACTACTTCATTTTGTACTCTATAGATTAGTCTTTGTAAATGATGTATTTGAAAGAAAAGATAAAAGATTTTGTGTCATGTTCCATAAAAGATTTCGTGTCATGTATTCATGCAAGTGTAGACTTTGTTGATTTATTGTATATTAGCTTAAATACCATTTAATGTTAAACAATGAGCGTTATTCCAAATATAATTATAAACAATTATGTATAATGCGATACGATAACTTGTAATTTTTTAAATAATCATGTGCATCCATCATCTATGTGACCTTGGCCTTTGAATTGTATAGTAGGATGGCAAACCGTTTGTGTTTATGATTTTTAGTTCAAATGTAATACCAGTTTTGAAATCCACAAATATTGTTATCTAGTTTAGAGACAAGATTTTAATATATTCCTGTTTTTAATATAAATAAGTGTGTTTAATTATTCATGTGGTTTATTTATATTCATATAAAATACCAAGTATTTATAGGATCATAGGATCAAGGATATACTTACTTCATATGCAAGGTAAAATAATATTAAACATTTTTTTTTGGATAATTCATTTTTTAACGGAAATCTTATTGATATGCAAAGAAAACTCTTTACACCCATTTTTTTAACAAACTAGGTGTACCCTTCATTACGCTGTGGCACATCAAAATTGCATTGATGAGAAATGAGGAACGAAACTGACGCAAAAAATAGGTAAATAACATATTTGAAAAGGTTTGTACATAGTGCAAAATTTGAGTTTCAAATCACTAAAAACCAACTTCACATCACATCAACAGCCTTTAATAGTCCTCTGCTGGACATAGGCCTCACCTTAAAAAGGCGGTAATGGCCTATTATACCACGCTGACTCGACGGGTTAGCATAGGATTCGTTTCGAATTTTCCTTCTCTACCAACTTAACAATCACTTTAAAACCGACAATTGGGGGAGCGCATACGAGCACGAACCGAATGGTCGAAAGGCGCTCGTTCGAGGTTTACACTACACGAACTTGTGCTCGGTCTAACGTAGCTTATATTATAAACCTATATATAAAGCTTGATATTATTTGGTATTCCTCATTGATTCAGAATGTCACAACAAACAAAACAAGACTATTTGTTCGGGTGTAAAATCAATTAGGAAAGACAAATTCAGTCGAATGCTTTTAAAATTTGTTTACATTTAACTTCAAAAACAACATTCACCTATTACCACATCAAATAAATAGATCGATTAGCTAAACGTCAGATAAGTAAATTCAATAAAGGGCATCAATAATGTTATACATGACGGATTAAATGCATACATCATCTATTTAAATACCTTTTGAATTACCTAACATTTATGACAATCGAAACTCAACTCTAAGATATAAAAGATACTGTTTAAAATCATGTAAGACTACTGTTAGTAATGATCAAATTCATAACGTACCTTAAAGATAAGGAATAAAGGGTTCAGAATTGTTTGTAATACGGATCGTCAAATATTTAACTATCACAATGATGGATGGTAAGAACCTCGTGAAAGACACATTACAGTATGGACAACATGCAAACACGTTGACACCGATACTCGTGTTGGTTAACAAATGACATGTGAGTCGATATTACAAATCAGTGGGTAAACTGACTCCGTTAAACAAGTATTTGTTAGTGGCATTAAATGTTCAGACTTTATTGCAACAACATTTGGTATTTAAAGTAGAAAAAACCTTTATGACAGGCAATTTTTTTTACTGGCAACACTTCATCGCATTTTATACATTCTTCAAAATCTCATATGATTGAGAAGTAGTGAGCGGATGAGGTAACAGACAAAATCCGTACAAGTAATATCCACATACAACAGCAATTGCTGAATATCTCAAATGAGCAAAAAAAAAATGTTACAACATTTACTATTTGGGCATGAATAAACCTATGTGACAGGCATTTTTTAAATTGGCAACACTATTCAACATATGCATTCAACTGTTTTTAGAGCGACACGAAAAAATGGGCTGGTGTTAAAAGTATAAAAATAAAATAATTTGGAGAACTGTTGATAAAAGTTTCATGTAAATATAGATAAATCCCACTATTTGACATAAATGTCGTGAACACATGAACCGTAACACAAGAGTGACCGAATAAAAAGTTAAAATGGTTTTAATTACTGCTAGTGTTTGTTAATTTAGCTAGCACGTAGCGGATTTCGAGCACATTCGATTTTAAGCTGTCTGCATAACAGATTAAGGAATAGCTCCTCCGTGTTATCGACTGGTAGTTTTTAGAGCTCTATGAGTGATTAGTGAGGATTGCAATAGACTTAGAACAAGACTATAGTTGCGAATTTCCCCACAAGTTGTGTTGATATTCAACTGTTTCTTTGTCAAACTTAAGAAGGTATATAAACCAATGACTTAATAGACAGCCAAATTTAGCATGCAAAATAAACAATAATTGAAAAATTACCATTTCGTTAGCTTAGTATAACAGAATACATAATAGTAATAGTATCATAAAAATATGATGTTTTAGGGAAAAAGAATTTTATTTAATTATTACTTATTGGCTCGAGAGGCAACACGGGACACTCTCATTTAATTATAAGAACAAGAATAAGTTAGTTTGTTTGTTTATTTCTTAGCTTTCGGGCCCTAATTGCTCAAACAATCCTAATGAAATTTAGTAAACACGTTGTCAGAGTTGCAGTTCCTGAAGGTAAGAGAAACAACTAATGCGAACGAAACTACAGGCAGAAGTTTATAATCACCATTTAACTCTGTTACTGCGTACGGTACAAAATGGCAGAAGAATAAATTATACCACGTATAGTAAGTAATTGAGAGTCAATTAAAATATTTTAAACTAGATATTGCCTCCGGTTCCGCTCGCGTGTTTTTTTCTTATTCCGTGTTCTAACTTTAAAAATGATGAACTTCAATAAGTACAACAAACATAACTGCTAAAATTTCAAGTTGTAGCCTAAGTTGTTGAGGCTCTACGTTAATGAAGCAGTCAGTTAATTTTCTACAACGTTATTTATCAAACGATTAATAAAAAACCAAAAAAAAAATTTTTTTTCAAACGTTCAAACATTTCCTTCTATAATGTTTAATAACTCCAACACATTTTTTCAATAACATAAATACATACACTTATGTAGAAACTGATCTTATCACAATATCATCACAACAATTAGTAAAAAGCATTTATTGAATGTTGACAACTTAATAGTTCATATTACCACAACGCAACCATTTAAAAAAACTATTAAGATTGTCCTAGATTACGAAACGTTAACAACCCAATAACAATTTGAAGTTAAACAACATTTCAGTGTCCGAATTACGATCCAAAACGTTGCGAACACAAATCAATCCAACTAAAAATCGACCGTAGCTCTTCGAAATGAGGATCATTTCACTTTATAGAATTTACACAAATTATTACTATTTTAATTAATTTATTCAATAACTCTATGAATAAAATGTACAATGGCAGAGGTAATGTCATAGGCATTCTCTACCAGTCCACCGTAGTGTGGTGTGGAAATAAATGAAAAGGAGCAGTACACATGGGTTGAGAATCATAAAGTGAACATCAAAAGAACTAAATATTAAGAAATACTGACTCGCGCAGAAAGAATAAAGAAGAAATGAGAAAAGCAGTAAAATAGTATAAATATAACAACGTATACGTAACACACATAGATACATTTAGAACACTAAAGTCACTAAGACATCGAAGTCATGGCATGGTTAACTCAGAAGAATTTTGTATCCCACCAGCTTTGAAATGGCGCATACTTTTATACGATTGGTAACTTGCCCTATTCAAATTTTACCTCAACGCCTTTCAATTAACTCTCCCTGATCAATGCAACCTAGTAAAGTGGGGGAAAAGCCACAACAAAAAGACTTGTACGATCTGCAGTGCGGCAATAGGTACAGCCAGGCACTTACTGACAGGTTGTAAGGCGCTATTAGACCGCGGTTATTATTTACGTCGCCATAATAGGGTATTACAAATCATACGTGAAGCTATAAGTTTATCACTGGCGAGAGCGAAAAAAGGAATAACAACAAACATAAGAACTAACTTCGAGTTTGTAAAGGAAGGCTCAACAAAAGCCTTCACAAAAGCCGTACGCAATTATAAATACCGCCAGTGACTGGACATTATTAGCGGACACGTATGAAAATCATTACAGAATACCGGAGGATATCTGTGACTCGGCATTTGGACCAGAAATATTTCTTTATGCAATGTGAATCAAGCATGTAGTACCAGTAGAACTCACCGTGCCGAGGAAAACGATAATCTAAAACGAAGACCACGCTTTGTAAAGAAACAAGTACTTTTACTTAACCAACGAAATAACTAAAAAATGGTTATTTCGTTGCGTTTTAGCTCTTTTCTTAAACGAATTTTCAAAGCGGCATTGCTAGGCTCGTAAAAAATGTGGTTAGGTAGGGGGGGTAACACGGCAGACAGTGAAGGTGAGCGCTGACGCGTCGCAAGGAGTACTCCCTAAGCCTATTTATGGGTCGCAATTCCCAGGAACTGTCAAAGTCGCATGGATTGCCCCTCATCTATCACGCGATGGATCCGGCAGCCGCACGGTGAATCCATGCTACTTTAAGAAATAGATATGACATACATACATGTAAAATCCAAATATTTGTTTGGTTTTAAATATCAGTTAATTTTCAGTTTTGAGATAGTTGCTACTGAAACTCATAACGCTGGCAGCGACTGTACCCAAAATATATGTACGTTTGAAGTGGCACTGGCATGTAAATACTCTAATTTCCGGAGAGAACACGAAATTACGCTCACCGTAACTACGGTGAGAGTCGAAGTGGAACTGAAGCCGGCAGGATTAGCGGAACACAAAAAAAGGTATTTATTTTTAAACAAATTATAATTAAACATGAAACAGCAATTTAATTTAATGTGTTTGACATTAATTTGCAACACCATACTTAATAATGAAAAAAACTAAAGTTAACATAATGCATTTACTTAAATTTCATAATGACAGAGAAACAGTAAAAAATTTAAGTTGTTGTGACGGTTCACAATTAACTAAATGAATGTTTAATATCGAGTGTTTCCCCCCGTGCTCTGATTATGGTTTCCATCCGTCTGGCCATGCTGCGGATGATATTGTCAATGATTTCTTTGGCCAACCTCTGCCATTTTTCAAGTAAAGCGTTTTGCAACTCGCCCAGATTGTTGAAAGGTCGCATTCTTGATTTGACAGTCCTCTTTAGCAAGTCCCAAACGTCTTCAATTGGATTCATATCCGGTGACCGTGCTGGCCAACATGGTTTAGGTTATGCCTGTACTGAGCGAGCACTGTGAGCCCGAGCAATATTTATCATGCATTAGAATGAAGTCGTTGCCAATAAAGGGGGCCAATGGCACAACATGTTCTTTCAAAATCTTCCTGATATACCGATCAGAAGTCAAATCGAGCCATCGATTACCACCAACTCCGTGCGACCTCCTAAACATGCCCTCTCCAGGCCATAATTGAGCCGCCGCCATATGCCACTGTATTTTCTCTTTTGCGTGTCCATACTGGCTGCCTTCCATCAATCTGATTTAACAGAATTCTGCATTCATCGGTGAAGAGAACCTGACCCCCCACTCGTCGAAGTCCCAGTGACGATGATCACGAGCAAGGTATAGTCGGTTTATGCGGTGATGTCACTCAAGTTTTGGTGCTTTGGCGAGCACAAATGAGCCTTTACCAACTTCTTTATATCTTCTGTGAACCGTCCGCTCACTCACTCTTACTCCTCTAAGCTCCTACAATACATCTCAGGCCTGAACTTGAAGTTGTAGAAAACGGTTATCTCTCCTTGATGTGGTGTACATTTTCCTGCCTTGTCCTCTCTTCCTCAGTAGAGAATTCGTCAATCTGTACCATTGGATGCTACGATGAATCTTTGATAACGATCGACGAATTTGTAGTAATCGATCTGCAGGATTGACCATTTCTTCTCATTTCATCTGCCCTAATGATTTCTGATAGCGTTAAATCAGGCATACTTAGATGCTCGTAACTGATCAATATGCAATATGCTGAGAAAACACAAAAGTCTTATAAAACAGCAATACAATGTTTTTCAAATTAATTTTACCAACTTTACGAAAACAGAAAATGAAATGAGTAAGAATGAAAATTAAAACAAACGAATGAAAAAAATTACTGTCGACTAATGGCTTATATCGGCCAGTGTTACGAAAAAAATACATCATTTTTTCCTTTTTTTTTTTTGTTTTTTTTCGCTAATTCTGCCGGCAGCGGTGTGAGTATTTTAAAAATATAAATATTTCGTGAAAGAGGGATCGACTCCCCTTATTCTTACAGCTTTAGCTTATCGTATATCTATTTTTTTAACGTGCTGACGGATTAAGAATACAGAGTGTCACCACCCCTATTCATCCCGTGGGTGTCGTAAGAGCCGACTAAGGGAAAAAACTAAGCAGAACAACAACGCTGCGAAGGAGAAGGCAAACTTGACACAAACCCTATACCAACCCGTCTGGCCAGCGTTGTATAGTAGGCTAAAACCTCCTTTCTAAGGAGGTGTTGGCCTACTATACCTATATATACTACGAGTATGTTAAGGTACCACAGAAGTTACATTATGTTATAGATGAAAATATACACAGTTTACTACATACATAAACTTATACATATACATTAATGTATACTACTTAAAAATTATTTTTTATGTCTGGAAGTGCACATACCACAAATTTTTAAATCACATGTGTTTTGTTTTTTGCTGTTTTTGTGTAGTTGATACATTGTTTTATAATTTCCATTTCTAAAATTGTAGTTAAGTTAACCGACTGGTAGTTGGTTAGAATAGCGAAAAGAAAAAAATCATATTTTAAAAAATATTTACGACAGTTAAACTGCAGATATATTAAAAAACGTATACGTATTATTAGCTACCTAACAAGGTATAACATAACAGTCTAGGAGAGTATTAGAATTCTTAGAAAAAATCTTTGATGAAAGACTGGGAATATTAAGAATTAGCTTACAACCCAGTTGTACCTAGTTGAAAGCTTGGCTTGTATTTTTGTTTTCTATTCATGACTAACTTTTGATAACTGAACTTTTATTTGTGCTTTTGATACTGTTGGAGACGATGAGCTATGCGAACGAAGACTATGTGAATATTTTGATTTCTTACGGATACTGCCAATGCGTATCCGCACGGGCACGTGGATGAATACATAGTACACTATCCCAGCCATCGAGTGCCGTATGTTATTGTGTTGGACGGAGCCTATCGACAACTAAGAGCAACCGGCTCTGGGTCAAGGCGACGATCTGATCTGCGTTTCACTGATGAAGATGGCGAAGAAGGCAACAAGATAATTCAAAGATTTGGAAGTGAAAGTGGTTTAAGAGGACGCCACGCCGCTTCCTCCTGCGCTGAGTGTTGTGGGTTTAATACCCAGACAGGACACCACTTTGTGTGATCCACAAATTGTTGTTCTGAGTCTGGGTGTTCTCTGTGTCCGTTTCATGTATGTTTGTAAAATCCCCCGCGATGGATATAAGGATTTATATTCATTATGCGAGAGTTGTCTTTTTAAAAAAGAAAAGGGAGTTATATATTCCTTGTAAGACAAGTAAGATAAGGTAGTTGTAAACCGCTTTTATAAATCGTTATAAAACTATGTCACTGGGAATCTAACTTTATAAAGGTCATAACAAGTTTACTACGCCGTATACTTATGTATATACTCAGAAACACACAGCGAACGCAAATTTACATATTTTTATTAACTTTATGAGAACAGACTATTAGCCTGCGTTTCCATCAGAGATATTCAGGGATGCATAGCGAAAGATGTATTTTAATATAATATTTTCACACATCTCACACACGACGGCGGTTCCAAACTAGGCAGAGCCTGTACTATGGTAACCACACTGCTGATAAACATACTTTTATATTTCTAAATACATAAATATTATCGATAAAGTAGACCCAGATACAGAACAAATGACCGTGCTCATCACACAATAACTTGTCCTGGGTGGGAATCAAATCCACGACCGTGGCGTAGCAGTCAGGATCACTAACCACTAGACCAACAGTCCAATGTGTTTGTTATGAAACCAATAGAGTCATTTCATGTAGCTTCCTTCAAAGCAGTTCTGGTGGAAGCAGCTAAGCGGAACAAAATATGGAAAGGATATGTGCGAGGAATCATTAAAAGCGTCACTACGCATTTTTGCACTGCTCAGCTACTACGTACACCTCTGGTGGAAAAGCACTTTCTGTTCTCAACCTAGAATAATCATTAAAGTTGTCCAATTATAAAAGTTACATGAGATAATATCACTAACAATGACCACACGTCAAATTAAGACCTTGCCTCTTTTTTATTCCTTCCATCAATCTTACTAGTTGAAGGTTTTCTTATGTATGAACGTCTCTATATTACAACGCTAAATGCCAAACTCTGACAAGGCGATTAATTAGCGCCTCAACTGCAATTTTAAGACATAATGGTGCTAATTCTTTTGTACAAAAACTCGTACTAGTCCTGTTAAAAAACGTTTCGTATTCTGAAAACATGGTAGTTGACTGGACTAAATAAATTTTTAGTGATTTTTAGTTTAGTTTAGAAAGTTTTCGGACAACAGAATTAGCAGCAATTACTATTTTATATCCTATACCTACATAGAATAAATTAATCATCAAAATACTATTGCTCTAAGAAATTTGTATAGTCATTGAACATATAAAAATATATTAGGTACCTATATATAACTGAAAATCTGCTCTTAGACATCGGTTAGAAAATATATTAAGCATCATAAAAGATATTTTTTTGACGTTTTTGTTTTGGTCACTTCGATGTAAATTGTAGTGACAGATTGATATAATAGAGTATGATATAATAAAACATAGAGCTGACGCTATTTACTATATATACGATATATATAATGCAATACTAAAGCATTCTGTAATAAGCTATTTCCTTTGATTCGGTTTGGTAACAACTAAGCTCAAAAAGGTTTGAAAGCTGCATTGCACACAGAAAGTGATAATTTGATGATGACGTGATGTGATAGGATCTAGCAAAATATTTTACCTCGATAACCTGTAAATACATACACCTTTTCCTTTTATAACATGCTTTTATTAGCTTGGTAAGTATGTATATAAAGGAATCTTCGAACGAGATTTTACCGCCCATGGACACCCGCATCTTAAAAGATACGATTGCCAACCGTTGTGTGTCCTCCCCCCAGAATTGTGGGGGTGGGGAAGGGTTGGCTCTTGGGTAACCTCACTCATTCAGTGAAAAGCATTGAAGAAAATGCACGGATGGCGTAGTAGTGTAATTTGCTAAGTTCCTTCTGCCCTGAGGGTTATGGGTTCGATCCCCACATGGCACAAAACTTTGTGTGATCCACAAATTATTCTTCTGAGTGGGGGTATTCTTTGTGTCCGTTATATGTATGTTTGCTTTGGTGGTGTCTTTTAAAAGAAGCAAATAATTAACACTGCTTGCCTGTAAAGCCGATCGAGCTGGCCCATTTGTGCTGCAACATGGCTCTCCTGCGGTATTTTTTTTTCATATTGCTAGTAAAGAGTTTCAGTGCCTATGTCTAGTAGTGGAATAGCAAAGGCTGTGGATGAAACAAGATTGCTCGGGCAATAAAAACATAAAGTGCAATGCTTTAATTTCAATATGATCTGACCGCTTCATATTCAGTCAGTTTGGGTGATTTATTGTTCCTGGGATCCCTGAGGACAGTGTCCAGTTGTCACTTTTGTTGCAGGAACAGAAGTCACCCATGCAAGTTTGTGTTGTTTGACATGTGTATTCTAAATAAAATTATCAATAAGTAGTTTGTTACGCTTTCATGCCTAAAATAGTAAACCGATCATCATAAAACTTTGCATACACACTGACAGGGGTACAGAAAAGAATTTAGGATGCCTTTCGTCAAGAAAAACGTACTTTGCGCAAAAAGATAAAAAAAATATTTTTGAAAAAATATTGTTTATTTTAAAAGCATAATTACTTAACACAGCTTTCAATATATTGAATTGAAAACGCGTTGTAGGAGTATTCTCGTATAAGGCTTTGTGTACAAATGATTCACGTTTTACTTTTATCGTTAAAGTGGGTTTAAATCGAATTATGAACTAATTATAAACTCTAAAAATCATTATAAATTTCACAGTACAGAAATATAACGTTGGCAATCTCCGCATTATATGGGGGAATACCCGTGCTATACGAGGGATTGAAATCGATAATTTGAAAAAGCGTTATAAGAGTACCGTGTTATATGTAACTGTATTTAATTAGCATTACATTAGTCTTTAAAAAAAATCTATGTTAAATCAGTAATAAGCAAGTTAAAATAATTATGTCTGCCAAGAACTACCGTACAATTTGGTGATTTTTGTAACGGACTGCTACGCCAAAGGTCGCGGGTTCGATTCTCGCTCAAGTCAAACATTTGTGTGCAGGAACATTTAATGTTTGATTTGGTCTGGGTGTTTCTATGTATCATATGTATGTATTTACAAAAAAAAGTACATGTATGTATTTATGTCAGTTGTCTGGTACCCATAGTACAAGCTCTGCTTAGTTTAGGACTCGATGGCGTTGTGTGAATGTGGTGGTACAGTATTATTATTGTATTATATATCATTGCAATTTATATTTATCTAATATACATCAGAGAAATTATCTATCTAGCTTTCCTCATTAAACAAACAAAAAGAAGTGTTTCTAAGCTAATTTTAAAAATAAAACAAATCAGACAATAAAATTCTTCTTAAAATAAGTTGAAACGACTTCACAGAAACAATACCTACCTACCAACAAAGAGCCTAGAAGCAATCGCGATTGATTTGTTGTCATTTTTTGAAGAGGTCCATTGTCTATATCCGAAACCCGTTTCGAACAAAATAAAGAATTTCAAAAATCAGTCTATATATGACAGAGTTATGCCCGAACATACATAAAAAAGAAAAAATCCAAATTGATAACCTTCTCCTTTTTGAAGTCGGATAAAAATGGACACTAGCGCCCTCGGTATTTGAGGTTCTAAATTGTACCTACTTTTTGTGTAATCCTAAAAACGTACGATTCATTAACGCTTTTAAGCCTCCATCTACTTGCGGTAAAAGTGCGACAAAAGTAAAGCACGCTACACAGTATTGCTTTCAGTGGATGTGTTCTTGGGTTAGAATAAATCTTTGACTGTACGGATGGCGTAGTGGTTTAAGTGGTCGCCACGCCGCTTCCTACTGCGCCAAGTGTTGTGGGTTCAAACCCCACATGGGACGACACTTTGTGTGATCCACAAATTGTGTATTAAATATAGGACATTCTATTCAGATAGTACTAAAATAATTTTCTTTTATTATATTATTTTCATGTTTTCGATATTCTCCGTCATTCTGAGTTACTGATGACTATTTAAACAAAGGCATTTACGCCAAGATCTCTATCATATATATAAGAAGAAAGTTGTGTTTCCTAGTAAGTACTAGGCAACACAACTTTCTTCTTATTTTAGAATTCAGGCTTGTTAATATTAAGGAGTACCTTCACCGATCTTCAGAAGTTATGTCAGGCAGGAAAGGTTTATTTACCAAAATTTACGATAAGAAGCTGAGTTGAGTGGGTGGATTGCTGGTTCCACCTCACAACCTAACCCTTATTGCCTACCATTACTGCAACTTTTTTTTTGTGTTAGAGGGGGCAGACGAGCAGGCGGGTCGCCGGGTTGTTCGGTGTCGAGGTTTAATATTTCTATACCCAATATGTATGTTTTTAGAAATATATAGTACTGTTTATCAGGAGTCTGGTTACCGTAGTACAGGCTCTGCCAAATTTGGGATCAGACTGTCGTGTGGTTGTTATTATTTCATAGTGTTAGTGTTTCTTTCTAAGGAGAGGCCTGTGTCCAGCAGTGGACTATTAAAGGCTGTTGATGATGATAGTGTTCTTATCCCAGAACACGTGATTTTGTCCGAACTGCTTTCTAAATGAAGATAATATCTCACTAAGAACGCACTGAAAATAAATATATTACGATTCAAATGATGTGAAAACATACCGCTCCTCATCATCTCAGTATTTAACTATTCAATAAATAAATAACATAAAGAATAGTTAAACAAGTCATTGATCTATGGCGTCCTCTGTGTGTACAGACGTTCCATTTCTTTTATTGAATGTATAAATTTCAATAGGACACTGACCGACAAACGAAATGACTCAGATGCCAGATCTGTTGATCTGTTTATCCCTGATTACATCACTCTTGATTGTTCATTGTGAACATATATAAATTCCCTGGGAGAATGACATCGCTTCCTACTTACATAACATTTGTATTTGTAGACAAAAACACTAGAATGATGTTGTGTTGAAAGCATTTTTGTTTGTGTTGAAACATTCTGAGTTTACAGAAAGCATTCATTATTTATTTTATAATCCTACACGGTTTTGTTGATGAATGTAGCCAATTGCATCATTATAATTTTCTTTTCTAAACCAAAACTTCTGAAGATTTGTTTGTTTTAGGGTTCCGTACCTCATAAGGAAAAAACGTAATCCTTATAGGATCTCTTTGTTGTACGTCTGTCTGTCAATGCCCTTTATCACAGGAACGCGTATCGGTGGTATCTAGTTGAAATTATAAACATATCCTCAGGTCGACAGTCTTTTGAAGCTATATTTCGACACTCTCAAGGCAATCAAAATTAATAGGGTGCTTTCCGTTGACCTAGAACTATGAAATTTGGCAAGTGACATCGTTTTATACTACAAGTAAAGGTAAAAATCTGAAACAATACATTTGGAATTAATCGTATAAAATATAGTCTTTATCAAATTGAGGTACCTACAATCTTATATATAAAATTCTCGTGTCACAATGTTCGTTCCCGTACTCCTCCGAAACGGCTTGACCGATTCTCATGAAATTTTGTGTGCACATCGGGTAGGTCTGAGAATCGGCCAACATCTATTTTTCATACCCCTAAATGGTAAGGATGACCCATCCCTAATTTTTTTTTGTTTTGCAATACAACGTTTGCCGGGTCAGCTAGTTTCACTTATAAAACACAATAATATAAGTATTTATGGGTTTTATTCCTGCATGGAAATGTGGCGTGCAATGGAAGAGGCCTATGTCCAGTAGTGGACTGCGAAAGGCTGATGATGATAGGTTTTATTCCTGAACCATGTATAATATGTACCTACAAGTTTAAACGGAACCCGCGGTAGGCGAGTCCGATTCGCACTTGTCCGATTTTTTTTGTATTTTAGTTTAAAACTTACAACAATAAATAGACTGAAATCGTTATAGAAATCGCGAATAAAAGAATTTTTATTGACAAATGGAGTGGAAATACTCTTAGTTAAATTTTATGGCACTTTCTTTATTACAAGAGATTAAGATGTTTACCATAGACGAAGATACCGCATATCACACACTCAAAAGGGTACAGGCAAATTCCTTCAATTACATTGAAGTCTTAAAAAAATATAAACTTCTTTTATCAAGATACCTACTTACCTTCCAAACTTTCTGGCGTAAAGACACTGAAAGATCTGATGACTATAGTTCCAGACAAAGTTCACAATTACTCCTCTTCCAGTAAAGTTTGACTCCATAAATTTTTATCTAGGACGCATTGGAACTCCAACAAGTTTTCAGAACAATAGACAAAACTATTAAATCAGTTTAGTGCGTTATCACTAAACTTACTTATAAAATTGTGTCGCAATTGTGCGACACAATTTTATATACAGAAAATATTTTAGTTCGGTTGACTTGATTTACCGGCAAAACGAGATTATAGAATTAATTTCAATAAAAATTTATTTCCTATCTATACAAATAAATAAAATTGGAGTGTCTGTTTGTAATATTAAAATAACCGCTTTTTACTAATTGCATGTGTATGTTTACACGGTACATATACCAAAATAACATTTTTTTAAAAATTTGTCTATCTGTCTGTTTGTTCCGGATAATTTCTGGAACGGCTGGACCGATTTTGACGGGACTTTCACTGGCAGATAGCTGATGACATAAGGAGTAACTTAGGCTACTTTTTTTAGACTAGCTTCGCTCCGCGGCGTTGCCCGCGGTTATAACAACAAACGCGGGTAACACCGCAGGTCTCAGCTAGTCACAAAGTAAATGAAATAAATCAGTATTTGCGTCACAGCAGGAGGCAATAACAGGATCCACCTTTAAACTTAATAGACATCTAAACTAACACACCTTGTGATAAACAAAAGTTTTTTCTTTTTGTAAATACCAACACAAAAAATATCAGAACAATAAAAATACATTTTTTTCACTCCAGCGATTTTTTCAATGCCTACGTTTCGGCATTTAGATCTTAGAAGTATTTTTAGAATGTTTAGGGACGACTCTCAACTAGTACAACGCCATCTGTGTGAAAATATTTAAAACTACAGTTTAATACAATAATGTGATAATACAATAATGGTAATTATCATTACCAACAGCTTTTAAAGATGATGAATCATTAAAGTTACATCGAGAATGGATAGAGAGAGCGAATGAAGATGAAATGTGCCAATTCATCAAACTACTATTAAGCATTGATAGAGGTTATCGTTTGTATACGTTAACACAAAAAGGGTAGTTATACTGTTAGCAGAAGTTATGTAATCGATCAAAAAAGTACGGATTTGCTTCTTAATATATCTTAAAGGTATGAAAGATTATAAGAATAATAACTATAATAAGAAGTTCACACATATCACACGCCAGTCAGATCCCAAACTAGGCAGACCCTGTACTATGGTAACCATAAGAATAAGAAAAACTTTATTTGTCTTTAACATCGAGTACTTAAAATTAATAACAATGCTTGAATAAAAATAATACTTGAAAGTCAAAAACCAGACTGCTGATAAACACACTTGTATATTTCTAAATACATACATATTATAGATAAAGTACACGCAGACACAGAACAAATGACCGTGCTCCTCACACAATTATCCGTCCTGGGTGGGAATCGAACCTCTGGCGTAGCAGTCAGAGTCACTAACCACTAGACCGACAGGCCAGTCTTACACCTAAAGTCACGATAAATATTTTTGTCTCTTTCTATTTTCTTTTAAATGTCCTGCATTTAGAGATCTAGTTCATAACTCGCTTGTAACCTGAAGCAAAAAGGAGGATGTTTTTTTTTTAAGATAACATAGGAATATATCTTGAGGCGCGGGGGATTTTACAAAAATACATGAAACGGACACAAAGAACACCCAGACTGACAGACAACAATTTGTGGATCACACAGTGTCGTCCCATGTGGGATCGGACCGACAACAATCAGCGTCTAAGTTTAAGGTGGGTATCTATCTGTATGTTTCACTGTAGCATCAAAGCTTTAGTTTTGTTGTCAAGCAAATTGGTTAGGCTTGTTAAAGATTTACAGAAATTATTTTATGGTTGACGGGATTTTTTGAATGACTTGTGACAACAACGGTTGACAGTATTGTCGTATTGTCGTGCATTGTTTAAAAACTATATCTTAATCGCGTTTCTTTAACAGATATATTCCTTCGCAGTCCCAGAGCTTTTTTTATAGATGAACGAAAGAGCAGACGGGTTATCCACACATCCAGACGGACATCTACCACGCTGGCCAGACGGGTTGGTATAGGGTTTGTTTCAAGTGTTCCTTCTCTTTGTAGTGCTGTTCTCCTGCAGAGTTGCTCCTTTAGTCGGTTCTTACGACACCCTTGAGATGAATAGGGGTGGTGACACTCTGTGTTCTTAATCCGTCACACATACGAATCAATTATTACTATTGATGAGTGTGTATTTATTTGATTATTAGACTTTACTGCAAAATTAATATTAATGTATTTTGTTTATTTTTTTACATAAATATATTTAAAAATGTAATTTATATGTAAATTAAATAGAAAGTAATAATAATAATAATATTTTCGGACATCTGACACACAACGCCATCTAGTTTCAAGCTAAGCAAAGCTTGTACTATGAGCGCTAGATTGATCAAATTAAATTAATTAAATTGACCATCAAAAATTTTGCTGCACGATTACAAAAGTACAGAAACCGCAAGCAAAGACTAATACGGGTAGTCAGTACATTATTTCGAGTAAGACACATCATAACATTGAGCATAATTTACTCACGCGTCAATTGAACAAGCGTCAATAAACTTTAATATACATAGAAATTATATCGGTGAGTCTTCAAGGACTCTCCAAGTGGACCCACCGGAATGTCTGCGCAGAAGATAAGAATATCTTCAAGTGTTCCGTCCATATGATTTTGAATACGAAGTGTGCACACAACCATGAACTTCGTTCCTGCCTTTAAATACAAAAAAATAACCACATCCAAATATTTTTATTGATGTTGAGGTTTTTCCGTGAACTCAAGTGACGTCACGAGTACTGCTTAGGTAAGTGTTATTCTATCTATTGTAGTATAGATTTTTTTAATCTGCTGAGATACGCAAACAATATTTAATTGTTAAACACTTTTTCCTCTAAGATTCTAAATTCAAAAGCTTTTTAAACAGCTTTTAATTATTCTTGTTTATTGCATAAGTCATGATTGTGTGACAAAATAGGAAATAAGAGTTTTAAGTGGCATCATATTTTAAACGGGCTGAAGTTGTTTGCAAGTACTGGCCACCGAGGTTATAAGTTTCAGTTTTAATAAAATTATTATTTTCGATCTTTACGTGAGGACAACAAATAAAAAAAACTGTGTCTCCTCACAGCTACGTTTTAAATTTTTTGTGTTCATCCTTTTCCATATTGAAATCGACTGTCCGTCGTACAAAATCTCAAACTATTGTTTTACTCCAGTAGTCATCATCACCAGCCTATCGCAGTCCACTGCTGGACATAGGCATCTCCCATTGCACGCCACTTAGATCGATTTTGGGCTTCTCGCATCCAGCTCCTGCCAGCCATCTTTCGCAAATCGTCACTCCACCTGGCCTGTGGGGGTCCTACACTACGTCGTACACTCCAGTAGTAATCCATACTTAATTATAAAAGTGCAAATGAGTTTGTTTATTACGCTTTCACGCCTGAACTACTAAACCGGTTTCAAAAATATTTTCACCAATGGAAAGCTACATTATCAGCGAGTAACACAGGCTACCTTTTTAACGCGATAACTGACATACACGCTGTTTGAACCGCCGTAGCTTTTATACGATGAAAGCTACGGTGTACTCATTTCGCATGTAATATGTTTACTAAAAATACGTCCTTGGCCTCATGCTGGTTCAAAGATAAGATTAGAACCAATCACGGTCAATCATATCGGCCGAGGCATCGGGTACCTGATACATGTTAAATGGCTCCGCCTGACAGTCATCACAACTTATCATTATATTGGTTTGTGTAAGCTCTTCGAAGTATGATGGTACTTGGAAATATTTGTTTTTTTAACTAAAGAAAAAATGTAATAACGGGTATATAAAACTTGTCATGGTATGAAATTCTATACAATTCACGGATGGCGTAGTGGTTTAAACGGTCATGTCGCTGCTTCCACTATATGGTACAACACTTTTTGTAAGACTTGAATTTATTAGCTGTAAATAACATTTTAAAACAAAGTTTTTTTCTTAAATTATAATACTACTTTGAACATTTTTTTGTTTGACCTCACTGTTTTTAGCTTGAACAATAGATGTTTTATTAATTTAATGTGGTCTCAATCTCTGGAAGAAAAATATTTAAACTAAATAGATCGGGTAACCAGGACAACGGTCCGAGTTGATGGCGGTCCGGGTCCACGGAACCCTAAAAAAATATCACAGTTTGAGGTAATTTTGGTCAATGAAATAAAATAAGACATTCAATACGGTCAAAATCCCACCGTATCTCTAGCACATATAAACTATCAACTTCGTAGATCGTCGTTTAAATATGCCTGTGTTCTTAAGGTCTTAAACGAAAGTACCTGGATTACAGTACCCCGCAATATAAAAGAACTCTCTTCCAAAATCCACACAACTGTGTACGAAATTCACACAACATAACATAAACAAGAGTTATATTTCCATTGAGATTTCGAAACGACTACTGAGGATAACATTATCCGTCATTACTTAGGTAAGAATGTCATTCTGGGAATAAGGAAGGTAGAAATAAAACAGTCGGTGACCTTTAAAGATTTAGAATGTGATCTTCAGAAAACTGAATGATCACTGAATAATCAACTCCAATAATAATATAACTACAAGTGTTAATTTTTATCCCCATCACCTGGATAGTTGGTGCTCCACTACTGTGCACTTTTTGCCTCGCACAACCAATCTGTGGAACGGGTTATCGTCTGCGGTATTTCCGGACCGATACGACCTTCAAACCTTCAAGAAAAGCTTCGTAAAAGGTCGGCAACGCGTTTATGACTCCTGAGTTGCAGACGTTCATGGGCAGACGGTTAGGCTTTTAAAGTTTTAATTGTTAATTTATTTTTTTAGTTTTATTTAATTTAATTTCACAAGCAAAACATAAATGCTGTTCCTAAAATCAGGCAATTCAAGTGTATTTTTTTTATTTATTTTTTCGTATATTTATTACGCATTAATTTTTAAATTTTTTTTTGTAATTGATAGGGTGACGGAGATCGAAAACCGACTAGAATAGAAGGTATGTATTGCTATTATAATGTTACCTGTTATACTGAGGGTCGCACTTATTTTGTTTTTTTTTAATTTGATTTGTAATTATTTTTTATTTTTTAGTGCTCTTTGTTAGTGTTGTATGAAGTCGGTTCAACTTTTTTTTAACAGGCGTTATCCTTTATTTAATTATAAAATTAGCTTTTGTTACGAAATCATCACAAACAATTAATTTTCAATATGAAATAATTTTACTATTACATGTATTTTGTATTCCAGATTTTAAACTAACGCGAGTACTAAAACAACATTAAACTCGGTACAGTCAATAAAATGTTTTGAATGGTATTGCGTGTTATATTTTCACAAAATAAAGTGACTCAAAATATAAAACACTAAAAAGAATGTGTGATTAAGGATCAGGTCTCAATCAAATTGTAACAAGCAAGCTAGTCAACTTTGCATAATATATGAGTAAGTATGTTTATGTATTGTTAAGTGTAAGTGTATGAATTAGTGAATTATGAATTAGTATTTATGAATTAGTTATTCGTGTGTGTGTGTGTGTATAAATATTAGGTTATATACGGAAATTCTAAATGCGCACCACACGCTATATATTACCGTATAGTCTATCTTAAGGTTGCCTGGAAGACATCGCAGACTGCGATAAGACCGCCCACTGTATCACTGTTTTTTGTATGTACCATGGTATGTATTCTAATTATGATGTGCAATAGAGAGTAGCTATCTAACTATTTATATGTAAGAATATATTTTCCTATGGGAGAACGATGTTAAGGCATAAAAGGGTCGACCGGAGGAAACCGGTGTTAAGCCATTCTTTCCCCCTTTAATTCTGATAAGGGGGGAGGACGCATATCACACGCACTTATATCTCTTGAATTGTAGGTGTCCATATGCCGCGGTCGTCATTGCCATCAGGTGACTCCGGCTGATAGTTTATTACAAAAAAAAAGATCTTGTGGGTGTCATAAGGATCCCGTGGGTGTCGTAAGAGCCGACTAAGGGAGCAAACTACGCAGGACAACAGCACTGCAAAGAGAAGGAAAACTCGAAACAAACCCTATACCAACCCGTCTGACCAGCGCGGTATAGTAGACCAAAACCTCCTTTCTAAATAGAGGCATATGCCCAGCAGTGGACTATTAAAGGCTGTTAATGATAATGATGACATAAAAAAAAAACAAGTTTTAAGTTTGAAAGCATTTGCAGCAAGTTAAGTAGTAGACATGTTAATCAACTTTGTGGACGGACCTCAAACTGACCTATTTTCCTTAAAAAAATTACTGCAATGTTTTATGTTGCCATGTTTTGCCCAGTAATTGAAATATCCTGTACGAGTCAGTAGCGCAAATTAACCAATCAGTGGCTGAGCCTGGAGTGCAGTATATTCACATTGCTTGGCGAATTTAACTATCATATAAAATCAGCTTTTTTATTTTCCTTCGTAAGTCAATTTTGTAATAGATAGCAAGAGATCATAGGAGTTGAATGGACTGGCGAAGAAAGAGCAGAAGAATAAAAAGAAACCGCGAAATAAGTTGCATTTAGTATACTAATTTTTCTATTGACTTTTGTAACAAGAAAACTATAGTATGGTCATTTACAAATCATTGCGAGTTTTTTTATTAATTACTATGTAATAATTTTACATTGATTTTTGCACAAGAAGGATATTGCCGAAGAGTTAAAACTTGAAAAATTACTATAAAAGGTCATCCTAGAAATAACTAACTAATCGTCAAGTCACACCTAGGACTGCTGATTAGTAGTAAATCAAAAAAAAGTAATTTGATAGTGATTTTTAATACTAATAACTATTAATACTGCTGCTATTAATTTGACTGCACGGATGGCGTAGTGGTTTAAGCGGTCGCCACGCCTCTTCCTACTACGCCGAGTGTTGTGGGTTCAAACCCCACATGGGACGATACTTTGTGTGATCCACAAATTGTTGTTCTGAGTCTAGGTGTTCTTTGTGTCCGTTTCATGTATGTTTGTAAAGTCCCCCGCGACACAGGATTTGTTCCTAATGCGGGAGTTGTCTTTTAAAAAGAAAAGAAGAAAGAAATAACCCTTTTGCCATATGCTTGCGAAATATAATTGTGTAGACTTTTAAGATATAGCAATACTTTACAATTTATTATGTAAGTTTGATCAAATACATCATAGAAAAAAATAACATAGCCTTGAATGTATACATTGACATAATTGAGCAAAACCTACACAACCCCGAATAAAATATGAGTCTAATACTCGTATTGGACCTATTATAAATATTCAGGTAGGTATACTATTAAGGTCAAGCTTTCACAAAGAGGCTTACCTACAGAGATATTGTCAGAAGCACAATACTCGGTACTCGGTTCCGTTGCGATCTTCAAGATATTAAAATCTCTTACAATAGCAACGAGAGGTTATTGGGTCGTATTGTCACCGAGTATATTTATAATGTTGTCACAAATGAAAATATAACTTAACCTAAATGATTTGGTAATCACAATGGTTACATCACAAATTTTCATATTTTATTCGAACATACATAACCTAAAAATATCTGTATACACAAATAAAATGGTCGTCACAGCTGCAAGACATTTCTGAATACCGTTTGCCGATAGTGTGCTGTAAAACGTATTCAAGGCCAAATACGTAGTTACTATGACGTCATAGTACCATCTCATGTGTACTTTACATACACGCACTTAAGCGTACACATGTTTATATTATAAGCTCATTTATTCATCAAACGAAAAACTGCGATTGCGACAAGCCCCCATGTACTAGTAAATGCCCGCCGGTTCGCTTGTGTTAATGAAGATTTTCTGTAGCCTTCAGGAACACTACTATTTTTTTTGTACCCCTGACTATTTGTATTTAGATGTTTTTTATATTGAAAGCAAAAGAAAGAAACTTGCTTTCGTATTAATAATATTATTTAGGATTAATTGCCGTATTTATTTTAATCAAAACCATGTTACACATTAGTTCAATGTCAATTCAATAATAACGAATTGGCGTGGGAAAAAATGCGGTCCAGTTTCACTTACATTTTAGGACCCATTCAGCTAGATAGCTGGTTTCAATCGGTTCGATTCCGACATACCACTTTACCGTGTACTCCGATGAGATAATGACCGTACTGATTCCATTAGATAAAAATGACTAGGACAGCGCGTGACCCAATAATAGACATAGTTCGCATTGATTAATTAATTTATTTACCTAATTTATATAAATTGCATGGAAACAGGAAATGAATAATTGCAATACAGCGACCGAAACAAAAAATAAGGAAAAGATATTGTAGTATCGAGAACAGAAGAAATAATTATTTTTAACCCGTAATTTGGCATTGTATGTCTAGCCATACACTGACTTCAGAAAAATATTTTGTTAAAAGTAATACAACGTACTTTGTTTGATTATATATTTATCAATTGCAACACTAATAGTAGGGATATCCATGATGCTAAATTGGGACTTACTCGAGGGTCATGGGGACCTATTGGTATTGGTTGTGGGCTTCGGTTTCCGCATTTAGACTCAAGAGTGGTCCTTTATGCGTCGAGGAACCTTTGCATGGGGACCTATTGCATTTGAAAGATTAGGTAATAGAATGAATAATAGTCATGTAATGTTTCCACTTTCAGCGTGGGAAAAGCTTCTACAGGCTTTCAAAAATGTAAGGCGAGAAAATCGAAAAAAATATATTCGGGCGAGGCGAGGATTATTAGGTTATTGAGACTCCAAAAATTCTCCCAGTGAAAGGTCTGACGATTTTAAAGAGGCACAAGCTGGTAGCGAATTATCGAAGATGCAAACTGCATATTTAAAAAATCGCCATTTCGAAATACCCGACCGTATTAGATTTTATACAAACGATTCAGCTTGATGTTCCTGTCAAATTAGCCAAAAATCTGACAATAATTTTGCAGGGTTTGAAAAATTTTGAATTTTTATAAAATGTGACAAACAAAGACACGAAAAATTATGTAGACATTTAAAGAATATTTTTTGCATTGTTTTGCTTTAAAATAAAAAAAAGAAATATCAAGGCCATGTGTTTGTTTTGGAACATTGTGACGCTCCCGCTTCTGTATGTTACGCTCAAATCGCCTTATTTTTTTAAATACACACTAATGTGCATGCAATTGACTCAACTTACTTTAATCTTACATCGAGTATTTCTGGCCATCGATTATTTCTTTACCAAGCGCCCTAGACGATCCCCCCTATATGTAGGGCTCATGTATAGTGGAGGTAAGGTAGGTGTAAGGTATTCCTCCTATGTTAATCTGCCCCGCTCGAGCAAATCCCCAAAATCCTTTCTAGGGAGGGCTCCCGTACTATAATTGCCTTTGAAAGAATAAATAATGAAAACGTCTAGACACATCCGTTTTACACAACAACAAAAATGTATTCCTGGCGAAAGTCACCTGCGGTGTCTAAGGTTCTTATGTTTTTTATGTTATAATTATAAGGTGTTGGACTTGCGTAATGGCGGTTATTTATGCTTAAAGGTGTAATAAATTGTGTAAAATATTTGACAATTTGGAACACTAACATCATATATATTATGACACACATCGCCAGTTGTCTAGTACCCATAGTACAAGCTCTGCTTTTTTAGAGACTAGATGGCGTTGTGTGAATGTGGTAGAATATTATATTAAATCATTAGAAAGAAATTCACAATTTACACCATAAATGTTCAATAGTGAGGTCACAAATCAAGTATATTGAGCTTAAGTATACAAACTTTCACAATGTTAAATGAAGTCGATTCACAATCGAAGTCAGTAATAAAATTTTAATGTGTTCATCACTGTTTTGAGTAAATTTATTCTATCCATCGACTATGTAATAAGTGTAAGGTATTTTCTTATCATAAAATAGTTAGAGGTGACATAATAGTGTGTTAATTCAATAATTAATTAATTTATGGAACACCGATACTATTATTTATTACAGCCATATTATTTTAATTGCTGTTTAAAATTCTCGGCAATACCAGTTGTTATGTAAAGGTTTTTATATCTAAAAATAACTAAAACCAATTTAATAATGTTATAAGATACCATCGGACCCGACACCCGTTATCCTGTCGGAAGGTAAACTTTACTATAGCCATAGTTTATATTCAGGAAAACCGTTGGAGCATTCCGTGCGTCTTCCTTCATCCGCTACAAAATTACAAGTTGATCGAACCTGCCTTGATCGTATGGACTTGATTCGATCTTCATAACAATCTAATCAAAAAGGTAATAAGCATCTAACAATTATTTTTTATTAGTGCATAGACAGACGTAGGCAATTTAATTATCAGACGTCTGACGTCGATTTCTATTTACTTGGTATTGTTATTCAAGTACTGCTATTCATTTTAAGTATGTGATGTAAAGAACAAAACAAGATGGAAAACTATAGTTTCGTTCATTTCGAAAAGTACCCACGGAAGGTAATTACTGTGAAAAATGATTTGGCACAGGAACTGTAGGTATACCATATGGTAACACAATATTGACGAGCGATCATTCATTTTTACGAGAGTTCCTACACATTTAAATGCCATAAAAAAAATTGTTTTTGTTTACTAATCTGTTCTAACATCGTGTGTGTATGTGTGTGTGTGTATGTCATATAAAAAACCGATGAGTGTGTCTCACTATGTAAGCATAGGTACCTATCCGATTTTTACCTCATTGACGTGTCTTAATTTCTGGCTCCTGATTTCAGTCCTTAAGCAAAATTGAATTAACACACTATCATGCCAGGTCTAACGTTTAAGATAAGAAAATACCTTTTTTTAGTTATTACATACTCGAAAGAATTTTACTCAAAACAAACACACATTAAAATTTTATTACTGAATTCGATTGTAAATCTCAATATACTTGATTTGTGACCTTGATTGAATATTTATGGTGTAAATTGTAATTTCTTTCTGATTATGTTTTGAAGGTAGCATAAAATTAATAGCTTATATGATGGTCTTGCGAGTAAGAGGCTAACAGTGCAAATCCCATTGTTTACATCGCCAACCACTAGAAACGGAAGTTGAATCGGAATCAATATTTTGTGAAAAAACATTTTTCTAATCTATAATTCAGTATATATATTCTAAATAAATCTAGTTATTCTAGAGTTGCAGGTGTCTAAGGCCGACGATAGTCACTTACCATCAAGTGACCCGCCTTTTAATTTGCCCTTATATCATAATATAATTGGAGTCACGAAATTGGAGAACTATTTACCTCCATTAAGCTTATACTACCATTTATAAAAGGGCGCTATTGTGTTGCTTCCAGTAAATATCATAACTATACGGTTTGGAGAGTATGACGAGTGACGTTGGAGGTAGTTTTTTGTTGCCAAATACATGTATAAATCGCCACATTACAACGAACAAAAAATATGACGTACTTAACCAAATTGACGCAATCCAGATGTAGCTACGTAGCGTGAAACTCACAAGTCAGTCACAAATTACGAGAACATTACTTGTAACGCTATTTCGTGAATAGTTCTCGTAATTCGTGACGTAATTGTGACATAATTGTGACATACGTGTGATCATGAATGATATTTTGCAAAATCGCGATACTTTCGTCAAAAAACTAAAGAAATTATCAGAACCCCGTCTAAAAAGTACAAGAAGTTTGCAAATGTGAAGTGAACAAAATATTTGCAATGAAGACAGAAAGAGACGCAGTAAGCTTATTTCACTAACATGAAAGAGACGGTGCGCGTTCATAATAAAAACAAATTACATTTCGTCTAATATTCATTCATTTATAATCAAGCATACGTAGCCGTAACTAATAAGATCGCTTAGATCTGGTTGCCTGATTTTTCATGCATACGAGTATCAGTAACACATGTATAAGCTTAGTGTGTTTTATAACAAAGTTAAAAAAGTGTTTACTAAAAGTAGTATGTTTAAAATCGAACACAAAATCGATTTATGATTTTACTATTATCTCCAAATCACTACTAACGAGCACCTGTTAGACGCAAGCCGTGCCAATGTCTGAGTTTCGGCTCGTACGGCTTTTGGGACCGGCACTGTGACCCAGAAGATATTAATATTAGTTTAATTAATTTTGAAAAGGTAAAAGGTCGCTTAGTCAATAGACAAAATACATTTTTTGAGGTGGTGTGAGTTCAGTGCCTATTGACACAACCTCCTTACTAAGGAGAGGCTTATGTCCAGCAGTGGACTAGCATAGGCTGTTGATGTGATGTGATACAAGCACACCGATCTCGAGTCTCTTCTGACGTACGACTTACTTCTACGTCTCTGATACTGCAGTTGATTCAACTGCTATTAAAGACTAGATGCAGATGTAGACTACATGTTATGGCAATAGCCAACATCGGCGTGGACTTGAGTACAGCTCTAAGTCGAATTGATTTTTATGAAATTTGGTAAGGAAATAGTCCGATATTTCTCGAAGAATGTGGCTAATTTTCAACATGATATTAATCTTATTTCTGAGGCTATACAAGCACAGGAGGATAACAAATATAGTTACAAATTTGAATACTGAAAAGGGGTTTACGGTTACCAAAATAAAACGCAGGAATGTACATATACAAACGGAAAACTTTAATATAGACGTTCTACAAACAAAATATACGTATAGTAATAATACTTTATTGGAAAAGGTCAAGCAATCGAAACAGGTATGATGGAAAAACCTGATAGTATTTAAATATGTACCAAATATATTTTATAATAGAGCATTTTATTTGCCAGTTGTAAATTTAACGATTCACGAAACTTCATATTTTTCGTATGATTCATGTTTGGACCGAAATCAGTCTTCGCACGGATACTAGATGACCAAAAAATTTAACTGAAACCAGGCCGTAGGAGCCTTACATCGCAAGGGTAATAATACTATATTTGGTTTTCACAACAGCAGATCTCTTAGAATCGGGCCTATTATACGTTACAACCGGCTGTAATCACCTCTTCGAGTTCCAAAAACAGTTTTTTTTTTTGGAGCAATAAATGACTTCACTCAATTTTGTTTGTTGGTCCATTTTGTAATAAGGAAAATTAAATTTATTATGAACTGTCTTATTTCAGTAAATTTTTTCACAAATGCAAATGCCTTAATAAAAGAAATTTGATGGTAAAAACATAAGGTGGCTTATGGTAATTTACAGTATCAAACCAGGAAGATAATACAGGCTTCGTCATATTGCAAAACACTTCAAAGTTTCTTTCTTAAAAAAAACAAGAATAAAGATGTAAAAGAATTTTGATTAAACAAACAACGAGGCGCACCTAACATTATCGTAACATCCTTTACAAATACCTTTCTTCTCCCTACTCTTTTCGTGTAGAAGAATATTGTGTAACCGAAAAGTTTCTTGGTTTATTTTATTTAGAAAAGAGAGGGGGCTACATTTTGTACTCATATTTTTGGTGACATGTCTAGTAAGGTCTAGTCGGCATGCTTTCAGAAATATGTAATGTTCCCACACCATGGTGCTATTGAGAATGTCCTATTGGATAACCCAAGCTATAAAACTTTCTTTGGCGCAGTAAGTAAGGGAAGAAGTTTGTAAAAATTTTGATGTTTGGACGAAGAATCTCCCGTCAAATATTGTAACGGCCCAGCCTAAAAAACTATGCATGTATATTTGAACAGGAAATTCTACTATGTCTTTGCAGTACTTTTATGTAGGTACGTAGATTTATGGTCTCTATTTTAATATCAGAATGGTTGTAGAAATAGTTTTGTTGCAGAAACCGCACGCGGTGACAAGTTCTTGGCTCTGGAGCAAAATTTATTGATTTTACCCACTTAAATGTTGTGCTGGAATATAATGTCGCTGTATTTGAAGATGTTTATTGAGTTTTGAAATAAGTCCAAGGTCTGTCTGTCTGGCAACAGGTAAAACGCAATCTTGTTTGCTTTTGATGTGAATGTGAATGCGAGAAAGAAATTCTAAAAACTATGGTTATGTAAGGTAACCTTTAACGTTTGAAGTAAGTTTTAAATATTCTGCATAAAAGAAAACTGAATAAAAAGTGTAAAATGTATTTTTCTTAATAACTTTGAAACAGAGAAGTTCTGAATTGCAGCAAGTTTGTTCCTCTATACAATCTTCTCTGACAATCTTTTTAATGAAGAGACAGCTAAATGATACCTAGAATTAAAGGTCTACTCCCAGTTGTTCCATATAGCCAGTTCCACATGGTACTGATGTAACCTTAAAAATGCGATTTTATAATACTTTTACAGCTGGCATTACGAGTAATTAAATTACAATTATTTTATTTTCAAACTTTCTTTATTCAAAAGAACAAAAGCAAGTCTAACAAGGGAAAACTACTAACCGTTAGAAAAACAAATGACTTTCTACACATGTAATAAAACTGTAACATAGGTGATATTGTACATGACAAATAAGAAAAATGGGTCTTCGTAGATGTATAGGATGCGCAAATGTGATTTATAAAATTCTTGTCTGTGTGTGTGTCAATTCTGCACGATTCACGTAAAACCGCTAGACGAATTTAAATGAAACTTTGGATTTAGATTAACCATAGTCCTGTGTAGTATATAGGATACATTTTATCACACTTTTACTCAAGGGAGCTGTGCAGAAAATATTTTGGGTGGATGGAATCAATATATGGATATGAATCTTAGGTTAAACTTGAAAATGTTTTTTTATTTGTAGCACATGAAAACAAAGAAACTCGTCGAAACTCGTATTCACAAATGACTCGGATTCTCGAAGTATCCATCTTTCACGTCATAGCTAAATAAAAAAACAATTGAAAGTCGAAAACTGATTGTTGCACATTTTTTAAAAGAAGAACCCCATAGGTATCATCAAAAAAGTTTCACAAGATAATCTCACAACATGAAGGTTTTATGTCAATTCAAAGTATCTATTACTATACGGCAATTTCATATTTTAACCCCTATTATTAGTTATAGTGATTATAAAAAAATTAAGCAACAATTAGATCACCCCTACTTTATCACAGAAATTCTTAGCGATTACCGAGGCATCACTTTGATTTGATCATCCGGCTAATAAAGATTTGCTAAATATTTCTGTAGATATTTTGGCAGATTGGTTATTTAATAATATTTTGATCAACCCTTTTGAATCACGGTGTTAGTTATTTTTGTTATTTTTTAACCGCCTCCCAAAAATACGCGGGGTTCCTAATATGAATGCGGCTGTTTTTTTTTGGTTGTTGGCTCAAAACTCTTTATGGACCAATCAGGAAAATTATTTTTTTTGAAAGGCTGTATTCCCGTATAGTCGAATTCAAATATGAAACAAAAATACCCCTATTTGGAGGAAATTTTTTTTTTTTATAAAAAACAAATATAATGGCAACTTATTTAAATAAATAAGTTGGCAAGTGTTTACATTATTGCGCATATCGTCGTATAGTAGCACATGCATTTAAAGTGTTGCTGTATTTTGTCCAAGATAACATCTTTACCACAAATTAGTTTGGTGGCGCATGCTGAATCATCAACGACGCTGATGTTAATAGCAAACATTGTAATTAACGAAGGCGCGTGATTCATTCAAACACAAACTATTCCGACATCTCAGTTGCGTATTGTCTCATTCTCAGAACAGATTAATATCAGAAGCGTATTTCTTAAATTCTCCTGAGAACTGCTTGAGAGAAGTAAAAAAGTGTTGGTGGAAAATAGAAGAAAATAATATTTTAACTAAAACTCGATATGGCCTAGAACAAAATGTCAAAAACCCAAAAATAATTACACGCCCTTTTCCTTAAGGGTAGACAGAGACAACAGCACACCACTTTGTTTAAGCTTTAAGTTTAAGTACTTCAGAAGAGTCCAGTAGCAGCTTATTAGCGGGCACTTTTCTTCAGAATACAGGCAAATAGATGGATAGAAGGATAAAAAAGAAAAAGTGCATACAGGATCCAGATAGAGCTGGATGCTGGAGAGCTAATTGGCCGAAGTCACAGTCTCTCACTGCCAGTGAGTCACTGGACATTATTTGCGAGTTAATTAGATTCATGTTTACTCGTATATGTGTCTTAAGAGGGAGAGGCATGAAGTATGAAAGGGCTTTTTAAAGGAATGGCCACACTGAAAGACAATTGTTACATTGTGCAAAAAATAATGTATACACTTTCGACTATTGCTTAATAATTCAATTAGAAACGTTTTAGAAACAAAAGATAACTTCAAAACAAATAACAACGCCTTAACACAATGAAAGTAACTGAGGTGAGTTACATTTAAGACGTCCGATTAACTATACTACGTAGAAAGATTTTAGATAGACACAGGTCATGCTAATATAAAGTTTGTAAATATTTAGGATTGAAATACATTCAGCAACCTTTAATTGCATTGATGAGTTTATTTGTAAAAAAAAAAAAAAACTTTATAAAAGCAGTCAAAACAATCCTTTCCTTAGTTTTTCAAATTTGATAATAATATAAATAAACATGGGCCGGCTCGACCGGAGTGATACCACAGCCTCACACATAACCGGTGTTAAGCATTTCTTTATTTGATTTTCATCGAGTAGTGTGGTCACTGTAGCCCAAACCGACCGCCCTGGCCTTTCGAGTGTCCCTAAGTCTATCGGTCGTGAGAGCGCACTCAACAAGCGGCAGCGCACTTGTGTCTCAAATTGCAGGTGCCCACGGGGGGCGCTAGTCACTCACCCATCTTTTTTTTTTCGGACTTCTAACACAACGCCGTTTAGTTTCAATTATTATATAAATATTATAAAAGCTAATCAAATCAAATCAAATTGTTTATTTGCGTATTACAGCTAGATTGACGGATAGAACACTTATATACTTTTGTTTTGTAATAAATACATATACTCGTAATAGATAGAAAACACCCAAACTCCGAAACAAATATTAGCAGATCATACAAACGTTTAGTCCGACCCGGGAATCGAACCAGAGACCTCAGCACAGCAGTCGCATACCCTACCACTGCACCACCGAGGCAGTTATCAGCTCATTTACCCCCTATACCACTAAAGAAAAACATAATTAATTTCTAAACTCAGGCCCAAGTGTGAGTTTATTAAACATCTACTCGATAGTCACAGTGACCGCGTTCGCCCTTGCGATTGGCCCGTACTGGAATCTCCACCAATCGCAACGAAGAACGCGCACGCTATCGAGAGCGAGTTTATGTGAAAAAAACTCACACTTGGGCCTCTGAGTCTACCTCAAACTAAATAATTATAATCGCTCGAAAACTGTTAAATGTCTTTTTGGCATTCAGTAGACAAATGATGTTTTTCTCTTCACCAACCTTTAGTGGTCCACTGCTGGACGTAGGCCTCTCCTTAGAAAGGAGGTTCAGGCTTACTATACCGCGTTTTTCTCTTAGTCGATGTTTTTTCTTAATTGTATATGTTGGGATATGAAATACAGAATCTCTACAGCAAAAGTGTCAGTTAAACGTTTTAGAATTTACTTTTTTATCTTTTTCGGTTGATCTTCTGAAACTAATTTTGTAGCAGCACATAACTGTACGAGTTCAAAGATCGACCTTCTAAAACTTTAAGTAAAAATAAAGAAGCATACCCCCTTAAAATCAAGTAACAGGTGATAAAACAACTCGTGCAGCAAATTGGCAATCCATTTGTCAGTACCTTTTGATTTATTAAACATAAGCTAAACACTAGAATGTTTCGCATTTGTATTATTAATAGTGCTTCTCTCGCCTCGAAGTGAGATCATTAGTTCCATTGCGCTAACTCTAACACATAACATTCCACTTGAATTATCAGCAAAGAGATGTTTCAAATATATAGGCATGGCACCTTCTTGAAGTAAAATAAAGACAATATTTCATTACCGCAGTGACTTCTGTTTATTTTCACACACATTTTTATCGAACAGCTATCTTTTGCTCGCTAACTTCCTTCGTATTCAAAGGTCAAAGGTTCAAAGGCTCGATTCCCGCTCAAGTCATTTTGTGTGCTTGAACTTTGAAATGTTTGATTTGGTCTGGGTGTTTCTATATATAATTAGTATGTATTAAAAAAAATATTGTGTTTATGTATTTATATCAGTTGTCCAGTACGCATTGTACAAGCTCTGCTTAGTTTGGGACTAGATGGTGTTGTGTGTATGTGGAATGTGAATGTATTATGTTTTGTATATTAATCCGGGAGAAAAATGATCGGCATCATTTTTACTGGATTAAAAGTAGTTTATTCCATCTATAGTCTTTCTTTGTGTAAAACTTCATCAAGATCTGTTCATTCGTTCTTGCGTGATTGAATAACAAACATTACACAGAACTTTCCCTTTATAAACTGTGGTAAGAGGAATCACGAATATACGAAAATATGTATTTATTGCTTCTGTATCACATAATTGATTGGGTGACATTTTACAAGTCAAAACGTTAACTTTGGTAAAAGTATTTTGGTATCGATTCATATTCACGTGTAAGTAGGTGTAACTTCCTGTGTTTCGAGCATTTTCATTTTTCGATTACTAGTGAGGATCAGTGAATGCAAAATTTACTAGCAAAAATACATTTCCAGCCAGGCGGCTTTGTTTTTGTTGCCTTGATATTACTATGGAAATGAGCTTACATACTTCTACAATTGCTTTTACTAAATTTGATTACATATTATATATCTCCGTAAAAAGGTGGCAATAGACAGTGTCACATTAATATTTTAGCTCGAATTTGGCTTGTCGACATTCCTCAGGCGAACAGAGGATACGGCGAGGTTTGAACGAGTTCGCGTCTCTAGCCCTCTTCTAGATACATGTTCACCTAATCGTGATGATGTAGAAATCTAAAATCGTTGAAAGGCAAAACGGAGCTCCGCCAGTGTGGGTACGGTCTGTCAGGAAAGGCTTGCTTCTCATTGTTCTCGTTTCTCGTTCATTTTTTACGGAGAGATTTTCTTTCATAGTAGTTCATAGTAGTACGCATGAAAGAAAATCTCTTCATGAAAAATGAATGGTGTGGTGTAGATTAACACTTGATCTGAGGAGAGGATATTGCGCTTCTCTAATTTTGTGTAAGACGGCCCAACATTTAACAGTTTCCGTTAATAAAAGGGCATGAATATTGTTTGGATTTTGGCTTACCTAGAAAAAAAACTCACCGCAATGCGTTAAGGCCCTTTGAGTTAAGAGCAGTGCCGTGTAGTTACGGTTTGGTTCGTTTTGTAATAATGATTAAAAATACATTATTATTAACATATTTATTATTATTTAGATATTATAGATGGGACCTTTTCTTAATCTAATAATTAGGTATTTGTGGGTTTATAATCTCTTGATTGCTTATTCTTAAAAATTTGAATGCATTTGATGGAAAAAGTACTACGCAAAGATGACGTTAAATAAAAAAAACAATCCAAAAACCGTGTTAATCGCCTTTATCGTATCGTAATCTAAATTAATGTAGCAGCAGTCAATTGTTACGGTATTTTGGTATTGTATTCATGCATGCGGTGGTGATAATCAGTTGAAAACGTAATCTTTACAGTACTTACTTCTAATGCTCAGATTTCCAATTGGTTCACAATGTAATTTAAAAAATAAAGTATCAGTACATAAACTTACGTCTACTGTTAAATGCAGCTGATTTTAGCTAAAAACGCATACCTAGAATATGATAAGAGAAAAAAAACCACTCTGTTATGTGAATTGAACGTAACAAAACATTTTCATAGCAATATAAAATGTTGTACCTGTTCAATATAATTACTAGAAATGCTCATTTCGCTTTCCTTCTGCGTGATATAACAAGTAAAAAGACGGAATGAACTCATTTGAAATGTATTTTATTCCCTTATACGCACAGCCTTTTATATAAAGGAAACTCTTTTGAACATAATTTAGGCTCTTTTCGTTACGTCAATTTCAACAAGAAACGGCTAATTAGGCTTTTAAAATTGAACCTCTGGGAATATTAAAAACCACAAAATCGTAGTATTTATCTCAAAACGAAACGCCTGCCGGGCCTGTGAGAAATAATGAGTTTAGTTACTAGTCTAGAATAATGAGCAAGTTGGTATTTATTCAGATCAAGTTAAAGGGCACACGCCTACGGGATCGTCTTTACGAAGAACACAAAAAATAATCCTTTAACGCTATAAGTAACTTACTTCATAAACTGGAAAGTAGTTTAAGTTTTGCGAAATTACATAATTGAGGTAAATACCAACCTACGAGAAACATTATTCTTTGTATACATCATCATCAACAGCCGTTACTAGTCCACTGCTGAACATAGGCCTCTAATTAGAAAGGAGGTTTTGGCCTACTATAGTAGGCCAAAACCAGTCGTGGTATACCACGCCGGCCAGACTGGTTGGTATAGGGCTTGTTTCAAGTTTTCCTTCTCTTTGCAGTATTATTGTCCTACATAGTTTGATCCCTTAGTCGACTTTAACAACACCCACGGGTTGAATAGGGGTGGTGACACTCTGTATTCTTAATCCGTTACCACTAGAAATGGGACAAAATCACAGTAAACTGTGATTTTTCATTCGATTTTTTGCTTACGTAGGTTAGAGTTGCTAGCCAAGTAGGTTAGACGCTATTTAACAGTAAATCTAGTATTTTTTAAATTATTATGTAGAGAATCATAGCTATATATAATGAAATAGTTACTGGATTTACCGTTGTATAGGCGAAATAGGGTCTTTATGCATCGTCTCAAAACAGCTTCTTGCCAACAACGCCTGAGTAAGTAGTAACCCTAACCTACGTACGAAAAAATCCTATGATAAATCACCGGTCTTTCACAGTTCACTGTTATTTTGTCCCATGCCTCGTTACCAAATGTCTTTGTATACAATACGCATATGTTTTATGTAGGTATCACATCTTTCCTCTCTCTTTACTGTAATCTATGGGAGTGATTTCGTAAAAAGGGACGGAATTGTGTAACAGGAAGTCGAAAAAGCGCGCTCTATTTGATTTGACCAATGAGCGCGCGGTACTGGAGTTGGCCTTCACATGTAGAGTAGAGTTATATTATATGAGATCATCATATGAGAGTATTGTAGGGCTCGCTCGTTTACCCCTAATATAGTCAATAAGTGTATGGTGAGTAGTAGGTGGGGATTAAGAAATTCTTTTTGGAAGTACAGCACTAAGTTTTTAAAAATAAAGTTTCATAGACTAGGAACTGGCCTTCTGCCTTTGGCCTGGTTCTACCAGTAACCACAGATTAGCTCACAAGAATCCCAGTGATCATTGACAAAGCTACAAATAATATTTATTTCAAATTGTAACTGTCTAGTCGGTAAAGAACAAATATTTTAAAAAATAATAAACAGTTCCTATAAAGTTATAACTTCTTAGGCAGTTCAATTTTGTTTATGACATGTGTCCCTCAACTGTTAATACACAAACTGTAGTAGAAGTTAAGCACTTATGTTATAATATGTATTTCTTTGCAGGAGAATTTAAAAGATATGAGCTAAATATTCATCTGTGAAAGTTGTCAAGCTGTCGGCTAGTTCTTCTGTCACTGGCAAATGTCATAAACGAAATTCATTTTCAGTTTTCATTCAATTTTCATTTCCCTTTTGTGTCAGAGGTGTATCAAATGAAAGCATTTTGTACAGATCTCTGAGAAATTCAACCGATGAAATCGATTATAGATAAAAATAAAATTTTATGGGTTGAATTTCTTCATTCTTAACAAATTAAATAGAACCTGCATCAAGTAATAATATTTGTTTAGGTAATATAAAAAGTTAATTGTATAGGTATGTTTAAAAAATTGTATTGTTATTTACAATTTTACTGTAGGTAGTTCTACAATAAATAGTATTAATAACAAGAATTGTTTTTGATGTCTTGTTTTTAACACTTTGATGTCTTGTAATATAATGAATAATTTAAAGTTTTATTAAGTCATGAGGACATACTTTTTTTTAATATCTTTGATAGGTTTCTTTTCATTAATCCAAATGCTTCAGGAATGCTAACAATTATATTGTTAGCATTTCATGGCAAAAAGTTGGTTTTTATATAAATAATTATTGCATAAATAATCAATCAGTGTAGTTAGGTATTACTTCTTAGCCAGAATAATTGTTTTGAAAATCTTTATATTATTATTACATATTGTATATTATATTATATTCAATACTTAAATAAATATTAATGATACATTTTACTATTTTAATATTATTAATTAATATTCTAGAATGTTATCAGAATTTAAATTAACTAAAAATATAATACTAGGCATTTTTAATAAATTAAGTATGATACATAGGCATTTTAAGTAATACTTACAGATTACTTTTTATTTTACTTTATTTTTTAAACTAATTACATAAATATTTTTTGTATTCATACAGGTTGCCAATAAGACTCCTATTAGAAAGATTAAATACTTTTTTTTCATATTTATTTCAAACATATTACTTATATATAACCAGAATATCAAACTAATAAACAAACACGTTTACAGGAAAACGCGTTAGTTACAATAGATATCGTAAACAATGGTACCTAGACCTAATTTGGTAACTGCACAAATATCATAACCATTAATACAACCAATTCGAATGTTAAATTGTAATCGTTCACCTAGGCTGAACAGACAGTTATCATCGTCACACGATCCAAAAAAAACTAAACCATACACGCCTGCTCATTGTAAACAAATAGTGTATTTTTAATTTTTATTATTAATATCGCGCTCTTTACGAATAATACAAGAAAATTTCAATTACTTACCATATAAAGTCCTTGCAGTGGGAGCAGAAGGTGGGCTGCTTGAAGAACCTCGGCATGAACTTGTGGTCTTTGATCAGGTAAACATTCTTCTTTTTGAGCGCACCCTTGCGGCCCCGTAAACGGAACGCCTGCCCAACGCGCAAATCACCATCATCACAATTATTCTCCTCGTCCGCCATGGCTACGGGAGGAGGCTAGGGCCCGGTGTCCTCGGAAATGATTATTATCTCACAAATATTCGCCAGACAGCGCGGCTCACTCCGACACACTGCCGCCTTCAACCGCACGTCATCGCGATTTGTTAGCGAACAAAACTGTCAGTGTCAAATTGAAATTTAATAACTTTGTTACCATATAAAACATTATCTTTTTCCATGACCGTAAATTGTGATGTTGAATTTTTACTTTTCCTAAACAAAACCATAATCAAATACACATGACCAGATTTTTGTTCACCAAAATAAATTATAGTCAACCCTTTTGACGTGACAACGTCTTATAAATTGGTTTGCCGGGTGACACTTCAAGAAACTGCGTTACGCTCCGCTCACGTTATGCGCTCACAATGAGAGCGAGTGAGAGGCACGCGTCCCTTCCAATCGGGCATGGTTAGCCCGCCTAAGAGCGAGAGAGACAGACATAGTCGTTGTCACGTAAAACTTTCGCCCGTATACCGACTTTACAGGCAACCAATTTTTTTTTTTAACAAAGTAGGTTAAGATTTATAAATCTTTGTGTTTCGAAACTGAGAGTCCAATAGCCTTCTATAAATATTTCAATTTTAGCCAAGGCATCACAAAATATTTAATGTGGTGTTTTCGATTATGTAGATAGTATTGAATTAGGCCTTACAGAAGGATCCATTATTGACGAAATTCAAGGAAAAAGTGTTTTGCCATATTCATGTAACTAGAAAAATTATTTATACTATAAAATAATGTCCCAGGTTGATTTTGTTAATGAAAAATTTCATATTTTTTTCCCAAAGAATAGGAATTACTTAATATCTGGCAACAAACGAAATCCCTTGCAACACTTTAAATACTTTTTGAAAGTTAAAATAAAACTTAGAAATGCATTTTATTTCGATACCATAATTATATTTAGATCAATAGTGTAAAATAATTAGTAATAAGAAAATGGCAAAAGTGTTCATAGAAAAATAATTCTTCAAAGCGAGAGATCAGTTTCTGAACGTAACCTGTTTGGTTCGATGCCGCGCCGCGGAAACCGTATTGGCATTGGCATTTGTCAGCGATTTCAACTTTCAACCGAAAGCCGTTATTTCAAGTTTTATGCAGTTGATAAATTGTTTTGCTGTTATTCAAACTGAAATGTGAAAATATTATTGAACTATTTTGGTTTTGAATAGAATTGTGTTTCTAAAGTGTAATATACTAAAAATGAGTTCAGAAAATTCAGATTCGAGTGCCGGCATGACTTTGTCGTTGGTGGCTCAATTCGATGATATAAATCGGTTGAATAGCATCTTGAATGACGGAGCTGCTGAGGAATGTAAGTCCTGATTGTATAAGTATATCATTATTTCAAATTTATTTTATAACAGATATTTTATTCTACCATTTGCACTTAGTGACATGAAACAATAAGGTATGTATTGATATAAAACTCTCACCTACCTTCATTTAAGTTGATAATACAATTCGTTTTAACAAGGCTTAAATATGTACCGTATAACATGAAATTGTTACTAAAATATCAACAAATACTAATATTGTATGTAACACAGTAGGTACCTATGTACATTTATCAATGGGCTTACATACACTGATCTTAGTCCTTGTACCTGACAACTTTTGAAAGAGCCTTCTTTTTGTAGGATTAGCAATAGTTCTTAGGTGAGATTAACCTTAAATCTACTCACCAATTGTGCATTAAGTATAATAATAATAATAATAATATTGTAACACATTCACACAACGCCATCTAGTCCCAAACTAAGCAGAGCTTGTAATATGGGTACTAGGCAACTGATATGAATAAATACATACTTTTTTTTTTGTAAATACATACTTATTATACATAGAAACACCCAGACCAAATCAAACATTAAATGTTCATGCACACAAATGTTTGACTTGAGCGGGAATCGAACCCGCGACATTTGGAATAGCAGTCCGTTACACAAACCCCTACGCCATTCGGTCGTCAAAGTATAGATAAAAGTATAGATTTTCATATCATTTTTTGTTGAAATAAAAAGTTGATTGTGGGAGTTTGTAATTGTACCCCATTGTAATATTTTTTTAAAGACAACTCTCGCTAAGAAATAATCCTGTGTAGCGGACTTTGCAGACATACATGAAATGAACTCAAGGATACCCAGACTCAGCACTACAATTTATGGATCACACAAAGTGTTGTCCCATATTGGTATTGAACCCACATCACTTAATACAGTGGAAGCAAGGTGGCCGCTTAAACCATAATGCCACCTGTGCAGTCTCTATATCTCTACCTATGAAACTCTTGATGTAAACTAAACTGTCCATTCCATGAGTGTTTATGAGTTCCCATCAGCAATGCACTAGCTCTGTGTTTTACATGACTTTAGTAGCATTAGTCTCAACAAATTCTGTTTCACGTTGTAGATGTATTTGATAGTATTGAATAATTTGGTTTTACACACAAAGAATAAAATAAATAAATGTAAAAATTATTCTGTGGAAGTTTAAAATTTTGTATGAGGGTTCGATTCTGTAAAAGTTCATATTTAACACAGATCACAAACTGTTCAGTAGCTTATCTGTGAATGCTAAGTACACCCACATATATGTAAAACTAGCATTAATGTTGATTAATATTATTATTACATAACTTTACCTTAACATAGTATAAAATGAAGTCGCTGACCGTTCCTGTGTGTTTAGATCTTTCAAACTACACAACGGATTTTAGTGCTATTTGATCAACAGAGAGAGTGATTCAAGAAGAATATTTATTTTTATAATACAGACATATTATAGTAGAGAAAATCTAAGAATTTCAAAGATTTGTAATGTGATGTCTTAAAAATTGCACCAGTGCAAAGCTTATTTAAAAATAAATCGATAATTTTAAATATTTAATTGTTCTATAATAATTTTCAACAACCTTACCACATCAAGAGTTATTTATTTATCAATGAATAAATCTATGAAACCTACGATAAAATAACTTCAATAATTAGAAAATTCAATAAGATAGACACTATATAAGATATAATTCCTTTTACAGATTTCCTTGCATTCCTAAAACAAATGGAATGGGTGCGTGGGCAATGGGCTGCTGCGGAAGCTGAATCTGCTCGGCTACAGACAGAGTTAGATGAAGCATTACGTACACTTGCAAAATGGGAGGCTAAATTTGCACATGTCAGAAAACTGCTTGATGGAGAGAAGAGAGAAAGAAACATTGTCTTGAAGAAGTATAGTGAATTGGTAGGTACTTAAGAAACAAAAAATGTCCAAATTGTCACAAACCTAACCAAAATTGTGACAAACTTTAAGTGAAAAATCTAGAAAGACATTTTGAAGCTTTTGAATATTTACACCAAAAAAGTTAAGAGGTCACACTTTCAATGCAATCCAAAGAAATAACTTGGAAAATTCAATATATTTAATGTCTCTGTCTTGCTTCATGGGCTCCTATTTAATTAAACAATCATATGAGCCAGCAAGCTTGTTTGTACAGCTATAACTTCCTCTCTTTATATCTGTGTGATTTCCATTTGTTATTGAAATTTCTTATAAAATAAATTGGTAATTATGTTTTTAGTATTTGTTCAATCACACAATAATTTTGTATTTTAGAGCAAACTGCTGGATATGGCACGTGATCTTCTTTTCAATGACAACCGTGCCAAGCTCAATGATGAAACACTACAGAAGCTGGCCTTTCTCAATGGCACAGCTCAACAAGATCACAATGCTAAACTTATTGGAGTCCCAGAACTGAATTCTACTGGTAAGCTGTTTTTAAAGCTTATATTTTAATACAATTATTATGATTAAATTATGCTATTATGATATTATGATTAAATTATTAAATGTGCTATGGTGACTAGTCTATTGATATACATACTTACATATTTCGAAATACAACAGATCGTCGATAAATTATACCCAGACACAAAACAAAATGCTCACTACACAATTATTAGTCCTGTGTATTGAACCAACACCCTCTCGACTAGATCAACCCCGCCGCCGCAACCACTAATGGATTATGGTAAATCGGAGCAGATTTATTATATTTCCAGCTCCTACAATTTTCTTCTAATTAATTTGAGAAGATAGTTTTAACTTTTCTTGGGACTTCCCGAGTGTCATACTTCAGTGTGTTCGTGGTGTACAGAAGTTACAGTGGTGGCCATGGTGGGAGGGATTCAAATTCAAAATATTTATTTGCTTTAATGGTTTAGTAAATAATGTGGTTTGTAGTAAATTACTAGTTTGATAGTAATCGAACAGGCCCATTTAGCCAAAAAAATAGCATGCAAAAACAAATTATTGGCTACTTAAAAAATCTCTAACATTAGTTTTATCACTATCATAATAAACATTCAAATGGATTTGGGATTATCTAAATGTAGCTTTAGATAAGACAAATTTCATTGTGACATCCGTTGTGTGGATGCGGATTATATTTGCATTGATAACTTCCCATGAAAAATAATATTACTAAATTTAGTTCCATGTACTTTTGTGATGTTGACAAAACAAACAGAATGTTGACACAAAAGAGCTTATCCAAATAGTACATGAATACACAACTTTGTAAGTGCTATGTGAACTCTAAATAGCACTTACAAATGTTTGTACATGTTTTCTCTGTTATCTATTTAGCCTCTACCCCTGGTTAGCTTTTATTTACTCTTTAGGAGAAATATAAAATTTTCTTTAAAAAAATGTTCGCAATAAGATTAGTACCTAAAGATAATGCCTTATTGGAAAGGTCTAAGAAATTGGGTATTTGGTTTTGTAAAAAGAAATTTTCCATTAAAAACGGCAACGGTAAGGTCTTTATTATTAGTACTCGTAATGTATTTTAGAATATGTGCATTCGTGTTCCTTTTGTTGTTTACAACGATTTTTGTTACTAACTACGTTTTCGGCGACGTGACTTGACGTAACATCTTTTGGAAAGAAGATATTTCTCATTAAGTGCGGGATACATATCCTTTCGTAAAAATATCTGCAAATATATATGGATGTATGCCTACTACGCTGAGTGCTATGGACTCGATCCGCACATGGGTCGTTCCACGTTCGGATCGAACCCCACAACTTTGTGTGATCCACAAATTGTTGTTCTGAGTCTGGGTGTTCCTTGTGTCCATTTCATGTATGTTTGTAAAATCCCCCGCGACACAGGATATAGAAAAAAGAATATAAGTATGTTTATTTAAAAAAATATATGGCAATTTAACGCCTATAGCTTTGCCACTTAATATCTACGTAAGTGGGACTAAAAAACTGTAGTCTGCAAAATGTTGGCGTTTAATACGACTCTGGCTTACTGCCTCGGATATAAAGACTTGAGTGTATGTATATAAAAATAAGTGAGCCACAGTAATCGCATAACTTTGACTGCCTCGGTGGTGCAGTGGTAGCGTATGCGACTACTGTGCTGTTTTCTCGGGTTCGATTCCCGGGTCGGTTGGTCCAAATGTTTGTATGATCTGCAAAAAGTTGTGTCGGCTTTTGAGTGTTTTCTATATATAAAAAGGAATCCTTTTTAAATCATCCTTTTAAAGGATGTATTTAGAAAAAAATAATAAAAGTATTTTATCAGTTAATCTGGTTTAAAAGTTAGAGCTATACAAACTATGAATAGTACAGGCTCTGCTTAGTTTAAAACTAGATGGCGTTGTGTGTTAGATGTCCGGCAAATATTATATTATTATCGTACGTATCTCATTTACCATCTGACGGTCATCAGCCGTGGTGCCAACCACGGACGCTCAGTAGTTAAATCAAATAACGAAACAACCCAAAAATAAAAATACACAGGAATAAGACCATTTTAAATGTTGTAATTTTAAATAACTGAAGCATACAAAGTGTATGTGTCTTCCAGGTACTCTTTTATCAGAGATGTCGTACTCCCGTTCGGAGGACGACTTAGACTTGTCGCTTGCGTCTACTCGCCGCTCGTGGGTGCAACGCGGAGGGTGGAATGCTCGCGAAAATGCTCCCGTCACCAAGAAGCGGCGATCGTCTACTAATTCTTCTGCCACTAAAGTAAGTTTTTGTGTCATAATCTTACAGTTCACAGTTCATAAACATCATAAATATTATAAAGCTGCTTTGTTTGGCTGAAGTATCGGTTCTAATTAAAAAAATCTTATTTTATTAGAAAGCAAAAGAAAAATATTAAAAACGGGGAAATGTTATTCCTTTTGGAGATTCATAAGAAATTGCGTGGTTCAGCTAGTCAATGATAACTATTAGCTATCTTTGTACAAATCAGATACCTAAAACAAATTCATATAAATATTTCAGATGTACTATATTAATAACTTTTAAACCTTTTTTAGACTGTGGAACTCCAAGGTGGTAAAGTGCTGGCCACTGCGACCACAACACTCACACTAGAGCGTGCACCTACCAGCCACGATCTGAAACCTCCACAGAACTTCGTAAGTTAATAAGCATTTCTCACATTTATAAAATATTTCAACACATACTATATTTCATTACAGCTAAGATGTTATGTAATGGAGTAACTGCACGGATGGCGTAGTAGTTTAAGAGGTCACCTAGCCTACCCTACTCCTACTTTCTACTGTACCTAGTCCTACTGTCCTAATGTTGTGGGTTCGGTCCCCACATGGCGTGTGATCCACAGATTGTCGGTGTCATACATATGCTATTAATACATATTCTACGGAGCAATACGATTACTACAAATCATTGAAGTGATTTTTTGATATTTTTTTTAATAGGATGTTGCTTAGTTGCAATAAATAATAGTTTCGTTATAACTTCAAAACAGTCAAGTCAGATGAACACGGTCATTTGTGCTGTGTCTGGGTGTAATTTGTTTATATTATAGATAAAGTATAATATGTATGTATTTAGAAATAAATATATATGTTTATCAGCAGTCTGGTCACCATTGTACAAGCTCTGCCTAGTTTGGGTTCAGACGGCCGTGTGAAATTTGTGAAAATATTAATATTATTAAAATTGTATTCCAGCAACCAATATCAGAGAGCAGTGACGAGGCTCCTCCTCCTCGTAAGTCGTCAGGTCGCTTGTCGGGCCGGGGGTCGCTACACGTGCCGGAGGAGTGCGCGCCCTCTGCACCACAGAGGACCGGTCAGTCCTGCACCTTTTATATCATAACTAGCTGACCCGCGCAACTTCGTCTGCGTCACTCAATAGTAATAAATTTTCTCCGTTTTTGAAACATTCTTCATTGGTGCTCCGCTCCTATTGGTCTTAGCGTGATGATATATAGCCTATAGCCTTCCTCGATAAATGGGCTATCTAACACTGAAAGAATTTTTCAAATCGGACCAGTAGTTCCTGAGATTAGCGCGTTCAAACAAACAAACAAACAAACAAACAAACAAACAAACTCTTCAGCTTTATAATATTAGTATAGATGTTACAATTCGGAGAGTGACGGTCTCTTTGTCTCTTGTGTTTCCGCCTAAACTACTGAAAAAAATTGAACTTTTTCATAGAGATAGACAAGACCTTGGGAAACGACATACGTTACTTTTTGTTATAGTATTGTATAGAATTTTATGTGGATGAAGTTCGAATACAGATCCCCTATTAGTAAAGTTAAGTGAAGACAACCAACTGGAAAACTATATAGAAGGGTAGAAATAAATATGATTTTAAAAATTTTAAACTTGAAATGATTAATGAAAATAATTAATCTTTCTTCATACTTGGGTCTGTAATAAAGAAAAAATATATTTTTAAAATTATTAAAATATTTAAAAAAAGAAAACAAATATTATTATCAAAAAAATATTTGATTTATTCGTTTAGATGTGATGAATTGTATAACAAGTAATTTTTATTTTTGCGATAAAACCAGGAATATGTCCTTTGCCCACAAGATAAAGAGGTATTCCCGGGTCGGACCAAACGTTTGTATGATCTGCAAATATTTGTTTCGCTGTTTTCTATGTTCAATATGTATGTATTTATAATACATACATATTGAACATAGAAATTACATATTGGGGTGTGAGGGGCGAACCACCATCTTTCGCCCCAAGCCAACCTCACCTGCCCGCGGTGCATCCTGCTGCACGACGAACGAGGCTCTGGCGACCGACCGATGGCGGTATATCCATCCCAATAGGCGTAGCTAAATACAACAGGCCGGTGACGGGCAGCAGCGTTACCGGTGCGACAAGCTACGCCCTGCGATCGCCAACCCGCCTGCCCAGCGTGGCGATTATGGGCAAACCCCTCCCATGCAGACGCAACAAAGGCCACGGCCCCCAGTTCCCGGCGGCCCCGCTATTCCTGGTCATGGTGGCGACCACGGTAAAGGCGGGGCAGGGGGTGCGAAGAATCTCCGGGCTACGGGAGGCCACCACAACCGACTGACCCTGGCTACGTACAACGGACGCACGCTACGGCTAGACTCGCATCTGGCGCAACTTGAGGTGGAACTTGGGAAGATTAGGTGGCATATCCTAGGGCTATGTGAAGTCCGAAGAGAGGGGGAGGACACCATAACCCTCGAGTCAGGCCACCTAATGTACTTCCGCGAGGGAGACCAACAATCCCAAGGTGGGGTTGGGTTTCTGGTAAATAAGTCCCTATCTGACAACGTTGTGGAAATTTCCAGTGTGTCGAACAGGGTAGCGTACCTCATTATCAAGCTCACCGAGAGGTATAGCCTCAAGGTTGTGCAAGTGTACGCACCGACCTCGGCACATTCGGACGACGAGGTGGAGGATATGTACGATGACATATCGAGGGCCCTCCACTTCACAACTAAGACCCACTACAACGTTGTTATGGGTGACTTCAACGCTAAAGTGGGAGTACAGAATTGCGGCCAATCGGTAGTAGGATCCCATGGATTTGGAAGCAGGAACCATAGGGGGCAAATGCTGGTCAACTTCCTCGAACGGGAGGGGCTGTTTTTGATGAATTCTTTCTTCAAGAAACAGCCCCAAAGGAAGTGGACGTGGCAAAGCCCCGACGCTATGACCAGAAATGAGATCGATTTCATCATGACGGATAGAAAGCACATATTCAGAGACGTCTCAGTGATCAATAGGTTTAATACCGGTAGTGATCACCGACTTGTCCGGGGCTCTCTGAATATCAACTTTAAGGCGGAACGTGTCTGTTTGATGAAATCCAGGCTCCGACCAACTCGGCTCCAAGCCATGACAGGATCTGAAACGTTCCAGTCAAAACTGGAAAACCGATTCGCTGCCGTGGAAACCACAATCGACGTAAACCAGAACCTCAAAAATGTGGTTCAGATCCTCAGGGAAGAAGGTATGAGATTTTGTGAAATGCAGCGTAAGGGCAGGAAGTCGAAGCTTTCAGAAAGGACCCTAGGGCTGATGAAGAAACGACGTGAAAACCCACCTGTCACTTTGTCGGCAAAGCGGACTCTAAACCGAGAGATCAGTAAACTCGTACGACACGACCTCCGGTGCTCCAATACTCTTTCAATTGAAAGAGCGATCGAGCAAAATCGGGGGTCAAAAGTGTTCGTACAATCTCTTGGAAGAAGCCACCTGACAAAGTTGACTACAGAAAGTGGAGAAGTCGTTGCTTCGAAGCCGGCAGTCCTTTTGGAAGTGGAAAGCTTCTATGGCCGGTTATACGCTTCGCATGCATCTCGACCTGATCCCGAAAATGAGGACTCTAGAGCCACATTAACACGTCACTACACCGAAGACCTGCCAGAAGTTAGCATTGACGAAATCGAGATGGCTCTTGGACAGCTGAAAAATGGAAAAGCCCCTGGAGAGGATGGCGTTACAACAGAGCTGCTGAAGGCCGGGGGTAAACCCGTACTAAGGGAGCTCCAAAAGCTCTTCAACGCTGTCCTGTTTGAAGGGAGAACTCCAGAAGCGTGGAGTAGGAGTGTGGTCGTCTTGTTCTTCAAAAAGGGTGACAAGACCAGGTTGAAGAACTATCGACCCATATCCCTTCTAAGCCACGTCTACAAGCTGTTTTCGAGAGTCATCACGAACCGTCTTGCGCGAAGACTCGACGAATTCCAACCACCGGAGCAAGCTGGGTTTCGGAGCGGATATGGCACCATAGACCACATCCACACAGTGCGGCAGATTATACAGAAGACCGAAGAATATAATCAGCCCCTGTGTCTAGCATTCGTGGACTATGAGAAAGCCTTTGACTCGATCGAGATCTGGTCTGTTCTGGAGTCCCTGCAGCGTTGCCAAGTAGATTGGCGATACATCAAAGTGATGAGATGTCTCTACGAAGCCGCCACCATGTCCGTCCAAGTACAGAATCAGCAAACAAGGCCCGTACCATTGCATCGAGGAGTGAGACAAGGGGACGTTATTTCCCCGAAATTGTTCACAAATGCAATGGAGGACATGTTCAAGACGCTGCACTGGAAAGGGCGTGGCATCAATATCAATGGCGAATACATCTCTCACTTGCGATTTGCAGATGACATCGTCATCATGGCAGAGACGTTGCAGGACCTACAGCAAATGCTGAATGACTTAGCTGACACTTCTGTACGCATCGGCCTACGGATGAACTTGGATAAAACCAAGGTCATGTTCAACGAACATGTACTACCGGAACCGATTGCGGTACACGGTGCCGTTCTCGAAGTTGTTCAAAATTATGTGTACCTCGGGCAGACATTGCAGTTAGGTAGAAACAACTTCGAGGACGAGGTGAACAGAAGAATTCGGTTGGGTTGGGCAGCGTTTGGGAAGCTACGTCGAGTCTTCTCATCGTCGATCCCACAGTGCCTTAAGACGAAAGTCTTTAATGAGTGCGTCCTACCCGTCATGACATACGGAGCTGAAACGTGGACACTTACGGTACGGCTGGTCCACAAGTTCAAAGTCGCTCAACGTGCTATGGAAAGGGCTATGCTCGGCGTTTCTCTAAGGGATCGCATCAGAAATGAGGTGATCCGGCAGAGAACTAAGGTCACCGACATAGCGTACCGGATCAGCAAGTTGAAGTGGCAGTGGGCTGGCCATATTAGCCGCAGAACCGATAACCGTTGGGGAAAACGAGTTCTTGAGTGGAGACCGCGTCTCGGCAAACGTAGTGTAGGACGCCCACAGGCCAGGTGGAGTGACGATTTGCGCAAGATGGCTGGCAGGAGCTGGATGCGAGAAGCCCAAAATCGATCTAAGTGGCGTGCAATGGGAGAGGCCTATGTCCAGCAGTGGACTGCGATAGGCTGATGATGATGTATTTATAAAGAAAAATAGCTTTTATAGTACAAGCTGTGCTTAGTTTGAAACTATTTATATTTATTTTGGTATACAGGTGTATAACAAAATTTATTAACATAGTTTAGCGGTTTACAAAACTTACGTACTAATAAAATTATATAGTGAGTAAGTTGAGTGTGTGTTCTACAATATGATTAATATTTTGTGTGTGTATGTCAGACACGTCGAGCGGGTGCGAGACGCCCCGCGCGGTCCCACAGCGCACCCCGTCCGTGGTGTCGGCCGGCTTCGGGGCCTCGCCGCGCGCTCGCCCGCGACAACACAACTTCGTCGCCAAGAACTTCTACAAGCGGGAGACCTGTGGCCCTTGCGGCAAGACGTACGTACTCACTCTTTCATTTATGATGTATTAAAACTTGGTGTTTTTATGGCCAGTCTCATGCGGTGTGATCGAGATGAGAATACTGCGACCGATTAATCTTAATGACTTTATCTATATTGGGTGAAAGAAATCATTCCATAGAGGCGACGGTATGAAAGTAACAGATCTCAGTTCTGTGCCACTTTTTGTTTGATCTCGTTTATCTGTCGAGAGTATCTTGATTTCTTTATCTTATATATGAAAATTACACATGATCTGTTTAAAGACATTTAAATATAATAGTCGATGGTGTGCCGTTTGTGCAGCATAAAGTTCGCGAAGCTGGGCGTGAAGTGCGAGTGGTGCCGTGCGCAGGCGCACCCCGAGTGCCGCGCGCTGCTGCCGCTGCCGTGCGTGCCGCCCGGGCCCGCCGCCAGGAGACTCAACGCGCCGCAGGTACAACCTACTGTCTACTATCGACATAAAGTTCGCGAAGCTGGGCGTGAAGTGCGAGTGGTGCCGTGCGCAGGCGCACCCCGAGTGCCGCGCGCTGCTGCCGCTGCCGTGCGTGCCGCCCGGGCCCGCCGCCAGGAGACTCAACGCGCCGCAGGTACAACCTACTGTCTACTATCGACATAAAGTTCGCGAAGCTGGGCGTGAAGTGCGAGTGGTGCCGTGCGCAGGCGCACCCCGAGTGCCGCGCGCTGCTGCCGCTGCCGTGCGTGCCGCCCGGGCCCGCCGCCAGGAGACTCAACGCGCCGCAGGTACAACCTACTGTCTACTATCGGCATAAAGTTCGCGAAGCTGGGCGTGAAGTGCGAGTGGTGCCGTGCGCAGGCGCACCCCGAGTGCCGCGCGCTGCTGCCGCTGCCGTGCGTGCCGCCCGGGCCCGCCGCCAGGAGACTCAACGCGCCGCAGGTACAACCTACTGTCTACTATCGACATAAAGTTCGCGAAGCTGGGCGTGAAGTGCGAGTGGTGCCGTGCGCAGGCGCACCCCGAGTGCCGCGCGCTGCTGCCGCTGCCGTGCGTGCCGCCCGGGCCCGCCGCCAGGAGACTCAACGCGCCGCAGGTACAACCTACTGTCTACTATCGACATAAAGTTCGCGAAGCTGGGCGTGAAGTGCGAGTGGTGCCGTGCGCAGGCGCACCCCGAGTGCCGCGCGCTGCTGCCGCTGCCGTGCGTGCCGCCCGGGCCCGCCGCCAGGAGACTCAACGCGCCGCAGGTACAACCTACTGTCTACTATCGACATAAAGTTCGCGAAGCTGGGCGTGAAGTGCGAGTGGTGCCGTGCGCAGGCGCACCCCGAGTGCCGCGCGCTGCTGCCGCTGCCGTGCGTGCCGCCCGGGCCCGCCGCCAGGAGACTCAACGCGCCGCAGGTACAACCTACTGTCTACTATCGACATAAAGTTCGCGAAGCTGGGCGTGAAGTGCGAGTGGTGCCGTGCGCAGGCGCACCCCGAGTGCCGCGCGCTGCTGCCGCTGCCGTGCGTGCCGCCCGGGCCCGCCGCCAGGAGACTCAACGCGCCGCAGGTACAACCTACTGTCTACTATCGACATAAAGTTCGCGAAGCTGGGCGTGAAGTGCGAGTGGTGCCGTGCGCAGGCGCACCCCGAGTGCCGCGCGCTGCTGCCGCTGCCGTGCGTGCCGCCCGGGCCCGCCGCCAGGAGACTCAACGCGCCGCAGGTACAACCTACTGTCTACTATCGACATAAAGTTCGCGAAGCTGGGCGTGAAGTGCGAGTGGTGCCGTGCGCAGGCGCACCCCGAGTGCCGCGCGCTGCTGCCGCTGCCGTGCGTGCCGCCCGGGCCCGCCGCCAGGAGACTCAACGCGCCGCAGGTACAACCTACTGTCTACTATCGACATAAAGTTCGCGAAGCTGGGCGTGAAGTGCGAGTGGTGCCGTGCGCAGGCGCACCCCGAGTGCCGCGCGCTGCTGCCGCTGCCGTGCGTGCCGCCCGGGCCCGCCGCCAGGAGACTCAACGCGCCGCAGGTACAACCTACTGTCTACTATCGACATAAAGTTCGCGAAGCTGGGCGTGAAGTGCGAGTGGTGCCGTGCGCAGGCGCACCCCGAGTGCCGCGCGCTGCTGCCGCTGCCGTGCGTGCCGCCCGGGCCCGCCGCCAGGAGACTCAACGCGCCGCAGGTACAACCTACTGTCTACTATCGACATAAAGTTCGCGAAGCTGGGCGTGAAGTGCGAGTGGTGCCGTGCGCAGGCGCACCCCGAGTGCCGCGCGCTGCTGCCGCTGCCGTGCGTGCCGCCCGGGCCCGCCGCCAGGAGACTCAACGCGCCGCAGGTACAACCTACTGTCTACTATCGACATAAAGTTCGCGAAGCTGGGCGTGAAGTGCGAGTGGTGCCGTGCGCAGGCGCACCCCGAGTGCCGCGCGCTGCTGCCGCTGCCGTGCGTGCCGCCCGGGCCCGCCGCCAGGAGACTCAACGCGCCGCAGGTACAACCTACTGTCTACTATCGACATAAAGTTCGCGAAGCTGGGCGTGAAGTGCGAGTGGTGCCGTGCGCAGGCGCACCCCGAGTGCCGCGCGCTGCTGCCGCTGCCGTGCGTGCCGCCCGGGCCCGCCGCCAGGAGACTCAACGCGCCGCAGGTACAACCTACTGTCTACTATCGACATAAAGTTCGCGAAGCTGGGCGTGAAGTGCGAGTGGTGCCGTGCGCAGGCGCACCCCGAGTGCCGCGCGCTGCTGCCGCTGCCGTGCGTGCCGCCCGGGCCCGCCGCCAGGAGACTCAACGCGCCGCAGGTACAACCTACTGTCTACTATCGACATAAAGTTCGCGAAGCTGGGCGTGAAGTGCGAGTGGTGCCGTGCGCAGGCGCACCCCGAGTGCCGCGCGCTGCTGCCGCTGCCGTGCGTGCCGCCCGGGCCCGCCGCCAGGAGACTCAACGCGCCGCAGGTACAACCTACTGTCTACTATCGACATAAAGTTCGCGAAGCTGGGCGTGAAGTGCGAGTGGTGCCGTGCGCAGGCGCACCCCGAGTGCCGCGCGCTGCTGCCGCTGCCGTGCGTGCCGCCCGGGCCCGCCGCCAGGAGACTCAACGCGCCGCAGGTACAACCTACTGTCTACTATCGACATAAAGTTCGCGAAGCTGGGCGTGAAGTGCGAGTGGTGCCGTGCGCAGGCGCACCCCGAGTGCCGCGCGCTGCTGCCGCTGCCGTGCGTGCCGCCCGGGCCCGCCGCCAGGAGACTCAACGCGCCGCAGGTACAACCTACTGTCTACTATCGACATAAAGTTCGCGAAGCTGGGCGTGAAGTGCGAGTGGTGCCGTGCGCAGGCGCACCCCGAGTGCCGCGCGCTGCTGCCGCTGCCGTGCGTGCCGCCCGGGCCCGCCGCCAGGAGACTCAACGCGCCGCAGGTACAACCTACTGTCTACTATCGACATAAAGTTCGCGAAGCTGGGCGTGAAGTGCGAGTGGTGCCGTGCGCAGGCGCACCCCGAGTGCCGCGCGCTGCTGCCGCTGCCGTGCGTGCCGCCCGGGCCCGCCGCCAGGAGACTCAACGCGCCGCAGGTACAACCTACTGTCTACTATCGACATAAAGTTCGCGAAGCTGGGCGTGAAGTGCGAGTGGTGCCGTGCGCAGGCGCACCCCGAGTGCCGCGCGCTGCTGCCGCTGCCGTGCGTGCCGCCCGGGCCCGCCGCCAGGAGACTCAACGCGCCGCAGGTACAACCTACTGTCTACTATCGACATAAAGTTCGCGAAGCTGGGCGTGAAGTGCGAGTGGTGCCGTGCGCAGGCGCACCCCGAGTGCCGCGCGCTGCTGCCGCTGCCGTGCGTGCCGCCCGGGCCCGCCGCCAGGAGACTCAACGCGCCGCAGGTACAACCTACTGTCTACTATCGACATAAAGTTCGCGAAGCTGGGCGTGAAGTGCGAGTGGTGCCGTGCGCAGGCGCACCCCGAGTGCCGCGCGCTGCTGCCGCTGCCGTGCGTGCCGCCCGGGCCCGCCGCCAGGAGACTCAACGCGCCGCAGGTACAACCTACTGTCTACTATCGACATAAAGTTCGCGAAGCTGGGCGTGAAGTGCGAGTGGTGCCGTGCGCAGGCGCACCCCGAGTGCCGCGCGCTGCTGCCGCTGCCGTGCGTGCCGCCCGGGCCCGCCGCCAGGAGACTCAACGCGCCGCAGGTACAACCTACTGTCTACTATCGACATAAAGTTCGCGTAGCTGGGCGTGAAGTGCGAGTGGTGCCGTGCGCAGGCGCACCCCGAGTGCCGCGCGCTGCTGCCGCTGCCGTGCGTGCCGCCCGGGCCCGCCGCCAGGAGACTCAACGCGCCGCAGGTACAACCTACTGTCTACTATCGACAGCTACTCCCTTGCAATATGAAAAATAATTATAACTTATTGCCGTACGGTGTACTTGTAACCGCTGAACGTGTCAGGCGGTCTACTCACCGGCTTACCCAGCCGAGAAATACACGAGATTACCTCAGGGCGCCTTGTCGAAAACAGAAGGGTGTGCGTGTGGGCAACCTAAGGGACTCTTCAGAGAAACACAACCTACACCTCAGTCATACATACATGTATATTTCATTCCAAATACAGAGTTAAAACTGAATAAATATAAATAGTGGGTATATAAAAAAAGATCCCGCAGCCTCGCGCGTCAAGGCCGAGCTGATGTTGCTAGGAGCCTCTTCGTCAGCAATCCTGCAGGTTATTTCCACACCAGCCCGAGTCGGCTATTTATATTAGGTATATAGGAAGGTTAGGTATTTATATTAGTTACATTAACAAAAATTACGTAACCCTTGAATGAGGCTGACCGCTTGCTTGTGAGCCGCGTGACTGCCAAGACTGCCATTTACGCATAAGAAGACCACAAACAAAAGATCACGCCGTCTGAGAAGTATCTCTTGACCCGAAATCTGGAGTCTTACGAATGGATTAACACTCATATAATCGTTCAGATTGCAAAAACAAATGACTATAAGAAAAATAAGATTAACTTACCACTGAAGTGGGTACTTAGGACACAGAATTTACTAAAAATGAATAAACAGACAATCAAAATGCTACTTCAGATCGGAAGACTAGAATCACCAGAATGTCCGGCGGTGTCTGCGGCTGAAAGCCGGACTTATATATGCTCGGTTTGTGAAATTTCTAGAAAGAATCCCTTCTTTACTTAATCATGAATGGGAGCCCAATCGAATTCAAATTATCATTGAGGTTAACACGACTCAATTCAACAGTAACCCGCTTCCTACCATAACAGGACACTTTTAACACCAATACAATTTGACAGGATAAATTATTACGACCACGAGTTACCAAAAAAAACCACGCCATCTAGTGGTCCGATGTCGGACGAAGAGACATCAATACTATAGTTACAATCTACTTCGGATAAATCAATAAATGCGACGCAGGGCGACAGGCGTCACTGTTTACAACTCCGTACGCAATACAAATATAATGGAAAAATAACTGTTACATACTTAATTATCAATTAATAAAATTAAAAAAATATAGACTTAGTTAGTACTGTATTGTAATTATAACGGTAATAATAATATTGTTGTTCATGAGATACATATTTGTTTAGAAAAGTTTTCTTGTGGTAATAATTGTTTAGTCTTTTTGCTTTCGTCATAATACATCGCACCTTTAATAATAAACTGAATTAATTCAAAATTTACGTTTTTCGAGTTTTCAACAAATACCAAATCAACTTCATCAGTAGAACACGAACAATCCAACAGCCGACTCGATACCATGAAAATGGCAGAGATAAGAGATCGTCGTTCTCTTTTTGACGAACTCGCATGTACATGAATGTCAAACTTTAAATGCGATTTCCCACAATATTGAAATTCTAAGTTAATTCAGTTAATGAATAAAGGTGCGACATGGCAATGGTGTGAACAATTAATGTTATCGTGTGCGCAAGACTTCGTAATGTAACGAGTCCTGCTAATTTTATTTTGAAAAGTAGCATATTAGGTTCTGTGTGTAGTGTAGTGTGAAACTGAGTGAATTATCAGTCTTTTAATTTTAATGGGTTATGGGTATCAACATCAATAATGCCGTAAGTGACCTTCACAGCCGCGGAAAATCCTGCCATGATGTTAATTTATAGGAAACTCTATCAAAACGCATCTTTTGCTTTACGGACAGGTATGGAGTCAATCGTGTATGTCCTACAGACTGCCGAATTTTTGTAAGGGCGGTACAAAGATTACGAGACAACCAAAGTACCTACTTTTTCAAGAAGTGTCACGTACTGCCAGGTCCGAAGCTAGTCGAGCATTCCGAAAATAAACACGTGAATAAAATCGTATTCTTAATACTTAGTAGGTAGGTAATAAGAATGTAAAGTTCGCCGGCTCATGTTATCAATGGTGTTCTAATTCGGAAATTATTTTATTGTATTTAGTTTGTTCTAAATTTGCATTTCTGTATTTGCGTACTATTTTTTTTATTATTTATTTTAAAAGACGTATATTGAACCGTGTTATCTGTTATTTCATTTTTTGTGATATGTATTATAACACCCGTTATAAATACCGATATAATAATTAAATTATTGTAGCGAGTATCGTGCGATCGCAGTCGTGTCGTATGGGCAAGCAATGACGGCGTCCAAAGCCGGATCACCTCCCGCGCAGGCCCCGCCTGACTTTGCGTCGCCCGCAACTAGAATAACCTATCTCTTAATAAAAGTTACATCGGTAACATTATACGATATTAACTTAAACTTATATAATTAGTAATTATCGGTTTCGCTCGATAACCCTGAATAAAAATATTTCAATGAAATCAACATCTCCACTCTAAATTTCAGGAAGGTTGCATATCGGACTACGCGCCGTCGACCCCCCCGATGGTTCCGGCGCTACTGGTCCACTGTATAAACGAGGTGGAGAAGAGGGGACTCATGGAGAAGGGAATATACCGCATCAGTGCCACTGACAAAGACGTAAAACGACTCAAGGTATATATTGTTATTTACATAGCATCATCATCAACAGCCTTTAATAGTCCACTGCTGGACATAAGCCTCTCCTGAGGAAGGAGGTTTTGGCCTACTATACCACGCTGGCCAGACGGGTTGGTATAGGGTTTGTGTCAAGTTTTCCTTCTCTCTGCAGTGCTGTTGTCCTGCGTAGTTTTTTCCCTCAGTCGGCTCTTACGACACCCACGGGATGAGTACGGGTGGTGACACCGTCACCACACGGACCTACCATCGATGGTAGTGAAATTGTTAAAACACACGTGAGTTTTTATACTAGGATTGCCAATATGGTTCTTTTGTTTTCCCTTTAACTTTTAATTAGATTTGTGATATTTTGACTTGACGTGTCACTGAGAAGACTACCGTGTAACTCAGGAGCGGTTCCTGCGCGGGTGCGGGTCGCCGTCGCTGGGCGGCGAGGACGTGCACGTGCTGTGCGGCTGCATCAAGGACTTCCTGCGGGGGCTCCGCGAGCCGCTGGTGACGAGCGCGCTGTGGGCCGACTTCCTGGAGGCGGCGCGCCTGGCCCAGCCCGACGCCACGGCTGCGCTCGTGCAGGCCGTCAGCCAGCTGCCGCAGCCCAACCGCGACTCGCTCGCCTTCCTCGTGCTGCACCTGCAGAAGTGAGCATCCGGACCCACCACCGCTCCCTGCGGCACTCCTACCTTTATTGCATTGAATTTAAGTGCTACTTCCGAATACCTCGCACATAAATACTTTTCATTCGGTTACCTTTGCGATACAAAGTGGTCGTGTCGACGAAGACACACGACGAAGATTTGTCAAAGAAATACGTTGTTCCCTACTGTATGAAACGCATGCCATAGATCGATACTGAACTACTGCCGGTGTGATCCTTGACAGTAGCTCCGTACTGAAATATATTTATCGGATTTTAAGTATTTGTTTTTATAATGAAAAAATAAAAAAGAACTCTAAAAGTATTAGTCACAAGGCGATCCTAATTCAATTTGTGTTGTATGTGTATGTGTCTATATTCTGTGTCTACTTATTTAAATCATTCTTACTTAGTAGACTTAATTCATAGACCATAACGACATAATTTTTATTAAAATATTTGCACTAAAGCAACATAATTTTTCAACATTGTGTTGCTTTAACGCCAATTCTTATTATTTAGTTTCAATAAAGTGTTTTTCAAATTCTAGGGTAGCTGAAAGTCCCGAGTGTGAGATGGGCATAGACAATTTGGCCAAAATTTTCGGCCCCACGCTCATCGGCTATGGGCTCATGTCGCAACCCACCGAGATGTACAACGCGACAACACAGATGTTTAGCGTAAGTGTTTTGTGCTTTATGTTCTATCTCATTTTTAAGGTATTGGGGCGGCAAACAAGCAGACAGGTCACCTTATGGTAAGTGACTACTGCCACCCATGGACACTTGCTACTCAAGAGTTACAGGCCTCCACCAGGAATAAGCGGTTCCACCGGCGTGATATTGTGTTACTAAGGCGTTAGGACGGTACACGCGCATTACGCACATTGTTGTGTTACAACTATTTATGTCACCCCAAATAAACAGCAACAGCAGTTTCACCACAATGGGAATGATACCGGAGACCCAACCACCCCACTCCCCTCCAATTCGGGAGGAAGGGAGGGGAGACACTCGACTTCTTGTTTGCCTGATATAACATTAAAACAATCAAGTATATCAAAACACCTACCTAACCTCCATGTATTGTAATAATAATATAATTAATATTTTCGAACATTGACACACAACGTCATTTAGTTTCAAACTAAGCAGAGCTTGTACTACGAAAGCTAGATTGACTGATAGAATACTTACATACTTTTTTTTGTAAATATATTATATTAATAATTATATTATAAATATTAAACTCACAAACGCCGAAACATTTTGTCCGACCCGGGAATCGAAACCGAGACCTCAGCACAGCAGTCGCGTACGCTACCACTGCACCACCGAGGCAGTCTGTTAAGAGAAGTGACTGCACAGTCGCTCATATCCACAAAGTTATTAATACCACTCAAATAATAATAGTGGACTTTCGAGCAGGTGATGCAGCTACTTCTCCGGTTGCCTGGCGACTACTGGTCCCAGTGGGCCTGCCCTAACGAGCCTGGCTCGCCGCTCACCACGACCATGACGAGACCGCGAGGATTTTTCTTCTCACCCGCTGATACAGGGTGAGTCTTTACCATCAGATACCACTGTCATATACGTATATACAGGGTTACTGGTTTAGTCGATCTAGATACATTAAGGGTTGTAGTGGCCCTTATTGCTAATCGATTTCACTATGAAATACCATATCCCAAACCTAACCATTTTCAAGATATTGTACTTTTAAGATTATTTATAAAATTGACGATATTTTGTCTAATACAATTCTAATTTCCATTACCAAAATTGTAGTTAACAAACTGGGCTTAAGTAAATAGATAATTGCAAAAAAAAATGCTTTGTGCAATATTTACAAAAAAACTATGACAGTTAAATTGCAGATATGTTAAAAATATGTTATATTCAGCTATAGATAGCTATAGCTATAGAAAATATCAACATGTTCTTCTTTCGTAAAGGTTATCATCCTAGAATATTATACCTTATTAGAATAAGGTATAATATTATATATATACACCTTATTACAATAAGGTATAATATTATATATATACACCTTATTACAATAAGGTATAATATTATATATATACCTTATTAGAATAAGGTATAATATTATATATATACACCTTATTACAATAAGGTATAATATTATATATATACCTTATTAGAATAAGGTATAATATTATATATATACACCTTATTAGAATAAGGTATAATATTATATATATACCTTATTAGAATAAGGTATAATATTATATATATACACCTTATTAGAATAAGGTATAATATTATATATATACCTTATTAGAATAAGGTATAATATTATATATATACACCTTATTAGAATAAGGTGTAATATTATATATATACACCTTATTAGAATAAGGTGTAATATTATATATATACACCTTATTAGAATAAGGTATAATATTATATATATACACCTTATTAGAATAAGGTATAATATTATATATATACCTTATTAGAATAAGGTATAATATTATATATATACCTTATTAGAATAAGGTATAATATTATATATATACACCTTATTAGAATAAGGTGTAATATTATATATATACACCTTATTAGAATAAGGTATAATATTATATATATACACCTTATTAGAATAAGGTATAATATTATATATATACACCTTATTAGAATAAGGTATAATATTATATATATACCTTATTAGAATAAGGTATAATATTATATATATACCTTATTAGAATAAGGTATAATATTATATATATACACCTTATTAGAATAAGGTATAATATTATATATATACACCTTATTAGAATAAGGTATAATATTCTAGGATGATAACCTATACGAACGAAGAACATGTTGATATTTTGATGTTTGAAATGCATCTTATTCGCGCGTTGGGCATTTTTGAACAACAAACACAAAAATGTATTTTTTGAGATTGGAAGAAACCATTGAACTCGCGACACCGTTACCGTTATCGACACCTCTCTATATAAGTATCTACATAATATTGCCCTGTTTACACGAGAGTTGAGTTTGGGTTGAAATACATTGATAATATAACTATAAATAATATAAACATATATTGTGTATATACGTACAACATACATATAAATTCATTTAAATAAGGGCAGGGAAAGCGTGCAACTGAACTTACTTACGTCTGAATTAATGTGGTCTTTGGATGTATTTACAATAGATTTAACTCAATTCAGCTAATTTATCTTTTCAGTATATCAAGAAAGAAGAGAAACTACTTTCAGTGACATAATTTAAACCTTACTTATATTGTATAAGAGTTAGTTTTCGTTTGTTCGTTCAAGAGAACACTTATGTTACCCACTTTGTTTGTACATTTACATTTATTTATAACTTAATATATAACATCTACTTTACTAATATATAGTTGACTAAGCTCTTAAGTTATAGATCGTAATATATAGTTATTGTATTACTATATTGTCGGTTACAACTGACCTGCGTCACCACTGTCTTAAATAGTACACAGTGTCTTACAGAAAGGTGTGTCGTTGATTGCTGATAATCATATTGCGAACAAAAGTATCACTGATTTCAATTCCCATGACCCAGGAGATGGAGAAGACAACATTGTAATATGTTGTCTTCTCCATCTCCTAATTATACGACCTTATAGCCGAAATATTTTCTTCAAATTTAAATAGAACCAGTCTTGAATAGAACTTGTTTAATTAAGAGATATAGAAATCGATTCTGAAATAGTAAAGATACCTCCTAAAATAGTAAAAAAAAAACAGTCGAATTTAGAACCCTTTGGAGGCACTTTATAAACTTAAAATGCTTGTCGCGAGGGGCACGTGGAAACATAAAATGTGTAAATAAAAATTTAATCACATCACGTCGTCATCATCATAGAAGGTGCGATACATTTTTGGTTTCCTTGTTTTGATTTAACCGGCTGTGGTCTCGGCAGTTCACCTTATTCAGTCGATTTGTGCTGTTTATGATTAACTGTAGAAGCTGTAGACAATTCGGCATAAGTAAATTATTACGGAATAAAGATGGCATGTAGTTTTTAACAGGTCCCTGTAGAAAAGTGGTGATACAGGTAGTTTTGTTTTCTCATAGACTAGTATTTTAGATACTTTGTCGTCTAAAAGGCAAGTAACCTATCAAAATAATAAATTTAAGTTTTTGTGGCAGTAAAACGTATTGGTGTTAATAAATTATGAGATTGAAATAGTTTTGACACTTTTCCTAATACGAGTTTATCCTCTCTTAAATTAACAAACTTATAGGAACGTGTTCCTTAACTCAAATTCAATTTTAGTTCACTAGTTGTTAAACAATCTCATAGTTTAAGAATGCCATGCTTGTACTTAATTATTGTTTGACATAAGTTAAGTTTTTGTTTTAATTTTGATGAACTATATATTTTTCGGGCACTGACTTTTTGATTTTTGATAAAATGTACCTGTATTTAGTGCGTTAATAACTTGTTACAACAAACTTCGTCAAAAAATCATAAACTCACGTAACTGATGGTTTTTCGGTTAAACTGTTCCAGAGTATCTTTGTGCCAAATTTTATTTACTTCCGTTCAATCGTTCTGCCGTGACAAACATTCACCCATCCAAACTTTTGCATTTAAAATAAAAAAAAAATAACTTCCTTCATTTGTTGCGTTGTCCACATACAGGTAAACATCATCTAACGAAGAAGAAACTCGAAAAGTTTTCCTATGATTATTATAAATACTTTGTTTGTGATTGTAATTAATTATTAATGCTTTCCTACATATTTTGTTGAACGCACACCGCTAGTTATTTTGAGTTTTGCAGGTACGTAAACATCTTTTCTGCAAATACTTATTAGTATTCTCATATTGGTTGCTTAAACATTGAAAGAGATTCTAGAGTAGCTTAGTAGTAGCTAGATTCAGAGAAGATAATATTCTTTGTATATTTTAAATGAAGTTTGTTGTAAATAGTTTCAGCAAATATTTTTTATAGAATAACGTAAATTTTTAAGTTCCATTTCCGTTATCGTGACGTCACACAACCGCCTGCGATTAACGATTATTTAACATATATAAGTAATTATTAAGCCAGTGTATATATGACTTCTGAGAAACCAATGCATTCTATGCACGTTAATGTTTTGGATGGCATATGTACCCAACATAACTGTTTGTGTCGTGTGTAGAAGTGTGTACCGCTGATTCTATTTCAGAGAAGATAAATAAAGGCCACGCCCACAAATACTCTGTAATTATTCACTGGATAATTCTTTACTCAATCGCTAAATTTTTGCCGTGATATCAGAACAATAACGATATAAAAATTTCCTTAGCGGTTTCTACTAAACCAAAACTCACATCAACCCTTTGTTAAAATTGCTACTATAAAATTTTTCGTTTATTTTTATAACAGTATATTTGCTCTAAAATACAATATATTCATATTCAATATCAACTTTCTATTAAAACGAATCTAAATAAAGAATCGGTACAAACAACCCCTAAACAATGTAGAATGGTAAATTATATTGCAGCTTGTTTAGATAATTTATATATATAAATAAAATAATATTGTAAACATTTTGTTTAAGGACACGTTCCCATATTCTAGCTGTTTCACTTAATTAATTATCACGGAACTATTTAAATCTTACAGCAGTAAAGGTAACATTTAGATACTCGCTAAATTAGTAGCCGAATAACTCGACTATTAAATATTAGTACTGAAGTACGATAGCCCAAACATCTCCGATCGGCTCGATCCCTTGGCGTTACGTAGAGATGTGGCTTCACTCTGCATTCTCTATCGTATATATCATGGAGATTGCTCCGAGGAATTGTTCGGACTAACTCGCTCCACTACTGTCTTTTTGAGACACTTTTGCCTCGCACAACTAATCTGTGGAACGGGTTATCGTCTGCGGTATTGCCGGACCCATACGACCTTCAAGAAAAGAGGGTACTCGTTCCTAAAAGGCCGCCAACGCGTTTCTCACTCGTGAGTTGCTGACGTTCATGGGCGGATATGGTAACTTCTTATCAGGTGACCCATCTGCTGGTCTGCCACCTATCACAACAAAAAAAGAAGTACCAAATACACCCGAGCAACTCGCCGAGCGTATTCGCACCGGCGAGTATCTAAATGAGTCGTAACGTTGATATGCGTGTTACGGTTTGTTACAAAAGGTATTATATAAGAAAAACAATATGGGACTGTATCCTTATGTAAGGCATTTGTAAATAATTAAGAATAAGTGACTAGGGTGTAGTAATAATCTATCTTTTAATGGCGTGACAACTGGACCAATCGACTTGCATCAGTTTGGTCGACGCCATTGTAAAAGTAGCATACAAGCAACAAACTTACGTGTTGCCTTTTAACATCTGTATCCTAGCATTATTACCAAAAACCCTATGTCAAAGCGGTATTATCGTAACAAGCGAAAATGTAAAAACAAAATTGAACCTTAGTGTTGACCATTGGAGTTTAATATCGTTTACTTTTAGCATTAGATTGTACAGACAACTTACAAATTATAAGTTGTTTTATGTTCTATTAATCGTATCATCACATTTGTACCTAGTCATGGACTAGTATTTAGTTGTACAATAATGTATACCTACTTAGTAATATGTAGTTATAATCACTGTTTGTGAATCGAATAAACTTACCATACTCACTTTGTGTTTTATTTGTATACTAGCTGAGACCCGCGGTGTTACCCCGTTTGTTGGCAACGCCGCGAGGCGAAGCTAGTCTAAAAAAAGTAGCCTAAGTTACTCCTTATGTCATCAGCTATCTGCCAGTGAAAGTCCCGTCGAAATCGGTCCAGCCGTTCCAGAGATTACCCGGTACAAACAGACAGACAGACAAAATTGTAAAAAATGTTATTTTGGCATATGTACCGTGTCAACATACATATGCATTTAGTAAAAAGCGGTTATTTTAATATTACAAACAGACACTCCAATTTTATTTATTTGTATAGATAACAATATTTATCCATTCTGAGGTATTGGAAAAATAGGCAAGATGTAAAAACTTTCACTATTTAATTGGTACAACAATAGGTATTTGCTTCCGCTAGAGGTGGAATAAGCTGCGGGCGGGGGCCCTGAAGGCCAGCAACGTCGCGATACTGCGACGACCGCAGCGGGTGCTGGCCATCAGGATCATAAGGGGGTACCGCACGATCTCTTTTGAGGCGGCGAGTCTCCTGGCCGGAACACCACCGTGGGACCTGGAGGCGAGACCCCTTGCGGCTCTGTATCAGTGGCGCAAGGAGGCGCGGGAGTTGGGTCGATGCCCCGAGATTCGACAAATCGATGACCGGAAATCCCAACTCCGCCAGGTCATCATAGGGGAGTGGAGGGAACGACTCGGGCAACCGAGCGCCGGGCACGCCGTCATCGCGGCGGTAAGACCCGTTATGGAGGATTGGCTCGAGAGGCGTCACGGGACCCTCTCATACCGATTGACGCAGGTGATCACTGGGAAGGGATGTTTCGGGGATCACCTGTGTCTGATCCGGCTCCTTGCGCCAACGCCTGAGTGCCACCACTGCGATGGCCAGACCCTGGACACGGCTCTCCACACGCTGGCAGAGTGCCCGGCGTGGGTTGAGCAGAGGCGAGACCTCGTGGCGGCCATCGGAGTGGGAGTTCTCTCGCTCAATAGCCTGATTGCGGCTATCGTGCGGAGCGAGAGTGCGTGAAACTCTGCCGTCTACTTCTGCGAGCAAGTTATGCTCGCGAAGGAGACGGCGGAGCGGGACCGGGAGAGGTTTAGGACTCCCGACCCGCCAGGCCCGGGAACGGGCCAGGTACCGCAGGCGACTCAGGCGCCGGAGGTCGCAGAACGACCTCCGTCCTCCATAAGCGCAGGCCTGGGGGTGACAGGTGAGGCCATCTGTCACCCTAGCAGAAGCAGGCCGGGGTAGCGGCGAGCGCGTTGCGAAGCGCGCTCGCTTCCAGGGAGCACAGGGAACATGGGGTTCCCACACATTATTTAGGTCAGCTTACCATCTCTGAGACACGTGCATAATAAGAGATAGTTCACAGGGGTATTTTTTGTAATAGCCTTGAAATAATAAAAAACAATGTTAATTTTGACGTAAAGTTGATCTTTTAGCATTCATTTTAATATGATACAGCAATTATTATAATTATTTGAGTTATTTATCTGATTGCTATTACTTTTCCGTTATGGGCAGTTTTTGTTTTACGATAATCGGACATTAAACTCCAAAGTTACATAACTTTTAGTATGGACGCTACGAAAAAGTCAACCAAAATACAAAAATGGCTGCCATTCAGAGGCCGTTGGATTTAGACCCCACCTGTAGAATGATTTTAGTGATAAAATAGAGCAAACTATAACCCCCTAAAGTTTGTACAGTCCGAACCCAAACACATTGTAGAGGCTAGACCAGAACAGACGAAGATCCGAGGATGGTGGACAGGCGCGCTAGGGCCCGGATATCTTAATAACAGTTGTTGCCGGATCCCTCCTCTATTTCAGGTGCGGAGTGGGATACCGTATTTTTTTTAGTTAGACAGACTAAGATCGGAGATCCTTTCCTGTGTATTTTAAAGGTACTGTGTAATAAAATAAAACAAACATACTAATTCAAGTATTGTCTTTATTCCAGACACGGAAATGGATAAACTCGAAGAGAATTATACTTAAACCAATATTATAATTTGTATATAGCACTTATAATTTGAATATCAATATGGTATAAATTATACGGAATATAATAATAAATAAAAATATCATGATTTTTAAATCAATATTTGGATGTAACAAGTAAGATCAAAAATAAAACTCATTACATATCATCGTTCTGTTCGTTCGATAGCAAAAACTGTGTGCGTTACCCCAGCAAAATAATGTCGAAAATGGTCATTTAAACGTTATAGATAATTAGTTGCTCCCCTTCTGTAATTGTTAAGCACATTTTTAAATTTGTTTCACTTAAACTTTTTTAGTTATTTCAAAAAAACATTTCCTGCTGGGGTAACGTTTGAAACGTTACCGCAGCCAGACATTTTCTTTTTTAATTGTAATATTGAAATAAATTTTAGCTAGAGAATTAGTTATATGGACTAGGTAAATGTTACAACTTATTTGGTATCTGTATTTTCTTCGGGTGCGAAGTTATTCGAAATCCTGCTGGAGTAACGTTTGTGGGTTTGCTGGATCTCTGAAACGGGTAAGCGGATTGTAACCATCTTTTGTACATAACTTCTTAAGGATTAGTTTTAATTTGTTCGACAATAAAATAACAAAAATAATGGACCGTTTAAAAATTATTTAGGTAAGTATGAAAACACTTCAATACGTCCTAACACTTTAAATAAGACCTCTAAAGACTTACTTGAAACGTTATTCTATTGCTTGTAACTACTTTCAAATGTATACGAATTTTCGTAAGAATACTGTAAGTGACTAAAAAGTTATGATGAAATGTAGCTCTCCACGTTCACGATCACAATGTGTGCGGCCTTTTTTGGCCACCGATAAACCTGTGTGTGGATATATAAACTGAATGTTATGCCAATAATTAGTTGTTTAGTTCAGTTGTCTACCTGTAGAATTTCAGCGTCGTACATGTAATAATTTACGAGATAATTAAATAAAAGTCATTAGAAGGTGCAAGTCCGTGGTAATCCGACCATGTTTAGGTGGTTACAAAAAAGCGATCACCCAGTACATTGCGCTGTCTTTTAAAATGTTTAGTGTAATACACCTTACGATTTCGGTACAGTTGCGTACAGTGTTAAATACATTCAATATTTATTCATTATTATTACCTATTATTTATTTTGTTTTTTTTCCCTAATTGATCTTAAGCACTAGTTTCTTTACTTAAAATTTCTTTAGTCTTTTTTACTACCGGAGCTACAATCAACAGAAAATCTGCACTGGTCCGCTAAAATTATAAATATGTAAATACATGTATGAACGATTCACCTGACTGCAATAAATCCAAAATTTAAACCAATAAGAAATCGTTTCATTTCTTTGATTTTTTTTGTAAAGAAATAACACTAAAGTAAATGTATTTTATTTTGGGGTGTATAGAGCTTAGACTTGAATGCATCAAAATATTTAAAGCAACAAGTCATCTACAATAAGTTAAAATAGACCGAATAGTAGAAGAATACAGTTGTAAATTAGAATGCATCAACATTGCATCGCCCAACAGTCGTATACCTCGTAAGAGTAGGTATTGTTCTGTGGTCTATACCGAGAACCGAGAATTATCTATACCTATGTACCTACCGTTAAGCGTTGAGCCCGTGACTGTTGATTTCTGTTAAAAACGAACAGTTGTTGATTGATATTTTGATACAATAACGGTAATTTAATTAGTCGAGTGAAAGTGATACATTTTTATAGATAAAATTATTGGTCAGATAATATTTGTCAATCAAGAATCGCTGATAATACATCCTTCGCTAGAACGCGGGAGGGGAGGGGCGAAGGGATACTTCATTGTTTGCAATTTGCATCTAGTGCACTAAACTTGACCCAGATTAGGCAGATAATATACGTGTTGTAAAGTACGTGTGCGCTTCCGCTTCCTATTTTTGCAAATATTTATCGTATTCTTGGGAATTCTTCAATATGTGTGTACCTAATTACTAGTAATGGGAATTAATGCTCATTAGATTCAATTTAAGTAATTGCGAATTCTTGTCGTAGGATGTTAATTACTAATGCTAATATTGAAATTTCGTTCGGGGTGAACAAATTAAAAACGATCATAACTTGTAGGTATATCACTATTACTAATTTTATACATAAATAATTTATTTTATTATAATTTAACTCACCGCGATTTTGTGATCAAATATTTTATTTTCTCCAACATTATTACAGAAATAATGCACTGCAGAGTTTGTTCGCGATATGCTAGCTTAAGTCGATTCATCACTTTAAAAAATCCCAATCTATTTACAAAATACCTATTTACAACGCATACGTTACACTCTTCAAAACTTAAATTACCTATACCTACCCTAAAATTAAACTTCAATTAACAAATACTACACAGGAACCAATTCTATGAACAACTATAAACAATTCACCTAAACATTACAAGAAAACAAAAGCATTCAAAACAATACCTAATCTCCCGGCTGATTATACTACTAATTATGCAATAAACAATCCTAAATAAAAATTATTTAAAAACATGTAGTTTTCTGTAACACTTATGTACATATCCGTAGTAAACTTGCAAATAATATCCTACATATTTTAAAAGCTAGCACAATGTACTGGGTGATCGCTTTTATGTAACCACCTAAACATGGTCGGGTTACCACGGTCTTGCACCTTCTAATGACTTTTATTTAATTATCTCGTAAATTATTATATGTACGACGCTGAAATTTTACAGGTAGACAACTGAACTAAACAACTAATTGTTGGCATAACATTCAGTTTATATATCCCCACACAGGTTTATCGGTGGCCAAAAAAGGCCGCACACATTGTGATCGTGAACGTGGAGAACTACATTTCATCATAACTTTTTAGTCACTTACAGTATTCTTACGAAAATTCGTATACATTTGAAGGTAGTTACAAGCAATAGAATAACGTTTGAAGTAAGTCTTTAGAGGTCTTATTCAAAGTGTTAGGACGTATTGAAGTGTTTTCATACTTACCTAAATATTTTTTAAACGGTCCATAATTTTTGTTATTTTATTGTCGAACAAATTAAAACTAATCCTTAAGAAGTTATGTACAAAAGATGGTTACAATCCGCTTACCCGTTTCAGAGATCCAGCAAACCCACAAACGTTACTCCAGCAGGATTTCGAATAACTTCGCAGCCGAAGAAAATACAAATACCAAATAAGTTGTAACATTTACCTAGTCCAGATAACTAATTATCTAGCTAAAATTTATTTCAATATTACAATTAAAAAAGAAAATGTCTGGCTGCGGTAACGTTTCAAACGTTACCCCAGCAGGAAATGTTTTTTTGAAATAACTAAAAAAGTTTAAGAGAAACAAATTTAAAAATGTGCCTAACAATTACAGAAGGGGAGCAACTAATTATCTATAACGTTTAAATGACCATTTTCGACATTATTTTGCTGGGGTAACGCACACCTGTTAGAACATCAACATTTCAGCATGAATTTTCTGTTAATGTGTGAGCAGCTATGATCGATGATCAATTGATTGGCCCCATCGTACTCCCAAGAAATTTAAATGTTTAATTTTAATTTTTCTGAAGCGTTATTAGAATTACCATTGTCATGTGGCTTCAGTTAGATGGAGCTCCTCCACACTTTGCCCGAGCGGTAAGGGCACACCTAGACCAATATCATCCACAGTGGATTGGCCGCGGCGGTCCTGTAGCCTGGCCACCGCGTTCACCATACTTAACGCCACTGGACTTTTATCTCTGGGGTTGGATGAAACAGAAAGTTTATTTTGAGCCAGTTAACACCAGAGAAGAGTTGCTGGAGCGTATTCGCGTTGCTGCTGCCGAAATGAAAGATAATCCGAACCAGTTGAGACGGTCAACACAGCAGGTAGCGATCCGGGCTACGGCGTGCCTTCAAAGTGGTGGGGGACATTTTGAACAATTATTGTAAATGTACATTTGTTATTTAATAATTAATACTTGTTTTTTGTTTATCTTTGCTAATCACTGTAAATATCTAAAGAAAAACCAAATCGTTATGAATTCACTACATGCACAAGCCTATGTTCCAACAACAATATTTTTTAAACCAATTGTCATAGAATCAAGTTTTTGGTATCATTATTTAGGTAACCTTATCATCTGTGAGACACGTGCATAATAAGAGATAGTTCACAGGGGTATTTTTTGTAATAGCCTTGAAATAATAAAAAACAATGTTAATTTTGACGTAAAGTTAATCTTTTAGTATTCATTTTAATATGATACAGCAATTATTATAATTATTTGAGTTATTTATCTGATTGCTATTACTTTTCCGTTATGGGAAGTTTTTGTTTTACGATAATCGGACATTAAACTCCAAAGTTACATAACTTTTAGTATGGACGCTACGAAAAAGTCAACCAAAATACAAAAATGGCTGCCATTCAGAGGCCGCTGGATTTAGACCCCACCTGTAGAATGATTTTAGTGATAAAATAGAGCAAACTATAACCCCCTAAAGTTTGTACAGTCCAAAACTTCC